>JALPQD010000317.1:0-600000 GCA_023101885.1 Typhlomys cinereus | reverse complement strand
TCTTAGACCTAGCTAGGGCTTCCCTTGTGGAGTCAAAGGAAGGAAGCGTTATTCCTCCAGCCTAACCCTGTGGACCCTCCATTCATTTTGGGGGCCGGGTTGAAATAGTATCTCGTTCCGTCAGAACCCTCAGAAGAGGGCACTCAGCCCCAGGGACAGAACGAATTTCAGAAGCGTTGCCATGCGGACGGGAACCTCTAGCATAGGTGCAGCACCCTCTTCCCAAACCTGGATAATCCCGGGTCTTGTTCTCACAGGGCTTAGCTGGTGTCCACCGCTGAGACGCTTTGATATCCAGACCAAATGCAGCCGGGCCTCCCGCGGGCACTGGTGCCTCTTGGCATGTTTCCCCGCGGCCGTGGTCCTGCAGCAACCACTTTTGCTTTGAAACAGAGCAGGGCTGCCGTGGACGGATATGGAACGCGACCATGAAAAGACCCATTGAGTTTGTCGGCAGCAATGATGCGGGGTGTCAGCGACGGTCGGGAGCTTGGGTGGTGTTGCAAGCAAGGTGACCTTTCTTCCATCCAGAGCCCACATTGGCCGCCGAAGATGCGCCAATGGGCCAGTCCTGCGGAGGTAGAGACCTTGTCAAGGCCAATGCCAAAGACGCCGTGACCTCCCACATGTTACACATCGGTGACAGATGGGTTTTTCTGATGTTCTTCCTCCCTCCTCCTCCTCCTCTTTCTCCTCCTGACAGTTTGAAAGCTTTGTGTATCTGAACTGACCTTGCCAAGTTCGGGGCTGTCAGAGTAGGGGAGTAAGGACCTCTGCTCTTGTTCTGACCTGACTAATTGGCCCCAGGGAAGTAAATTATATAGGAAGAAGAGCTATTTCTGATGCTGGCCGCATCCTATGCATCCTACGTATAGGAGACACGAGGAGGGAGTGACCACCGCCCGCTTCACAAACCTATCTTGGCTTTCTGGCCTCTGAGCAATACTAAACAGAATTCTCGCAGGCTGTCCTGAAGATATGAAGATGTGTTGTGTGAACATCTGGTATTCATTGACTCAGGAAAAGGAAGGGGGGGGGGCGTGAGCCATGAGCCTTGGGACAGAATTTCATTTTCTTTTCATGTTGCCATGTGGGCGAAGGATCCCTTCCCATCTTGAGGCTAACGCAGGGTGGGAATGGGGGCTCCTTTCAAGTTTTTAAAGGGGACATAAAAATGCACATGAATTTCTGTGAAGAGGTTCACTGACGGGGGGGGGTGTCTTTTTGAAGGGGGCCAGGGATGTCCGGTTATTGTAACTTTCTGTCAGTGGGTCTTCTTGCCTTCTGGTCCTGTGAAGTGGGCTCTGCTCTGCCCTTTGCAAGACAGGTCACAGATTATGGGCTCTGCAGGCTGGTAAGAGATGCAAACCTGAAAAAGGGTGAGAGCCCCCAGAGTGTTCCTTTTACATGCTGTCTCTCTCCCCCTTTTCTGTCTCAGGTTCTACCGGACAATCTGGCTCATAGCTCTAACACCCTCAAATTTAGTTTTCTTTTGGAATGCGGCGTAAAGTTCTCTTCTTCCGAAGGCTTGAATTCCCCCCCCCCTTTCCCACGGGATGAGCAAAGGCCTTCTTTGATCAGTGAGTTTCAATCAGAACAAGTCTTAGGTGGCCAAAGTGGCTTAAAATGTTAGCAAACAGTGGGGTCCCTTTTAATTTTTAAGGGGAATGCCAGTTCTACCCTTTATGGCTTGCTTAATTATCCCAGACCCCTGAATGGCTGTCTATTGATTCCAATTAACATGATTGACACCTCCTTTGGAAGGTGAAAGTTAATCAGCTGCAGGACCCCCACGGAGATTCATTTCCTTCTTGGAGTCACTCTGGGCCTGAGGAAACCTAAACAGGGGATTGAGATGCAGGGCCCAGAGCTCCACTGACTCTTTGATACATTCACTCTTTCATAAGCAGGCAGCCCCGCAGTGGCTTGTAGAGGGGAACAGCCAGGCATTTTGTAAATGGAGACTTATTTTTGAACCAAACTGGAGCTAATTTCGTTGGCATTCATTTTTTTCCTTTTTATATTTTATGAATCTAAGTCGATCCCTTGAATGTTTGATGTCCTTTTATTTTCTGGTTCTGAAAGAACCCTACAAGTCTAGTTTTTATTCCTTATGACTCCCCATTTAGAGACTGAAGTCGACTTCTGGGTAGAGCCAGCTCTGGACTACTTACTTCCCCTCTTTTCTTTTTCTTTCTCTCTCTCTTTCTTTTCCTTCCTTCCTTCCTTCCTTCCTTCCTTCCTTCCTTCCTTTCCTTCCTTCCTCCCTCCCTCCCTCCCTCCTTTCTTCCTTCCTTCCTCTCTTTCTCTCTCCTTTCTCCCTCCCTCCCTCCTTTCCTTCCTTCCTTCCTTCCTTTCCTTCCTTCTTCCTTTTTTCTTTCTCTCTTTACTTCAATTCTCTCTCTTTTTTTAAAAATAAAAATTCAGATGAAAATCTTGATGGATCTCAAAGGATATGTTCACATAGGACAAAAGCAAATCCAAGAGATGTTAGACAGCAAGCCAGACTCGGCAAGATGGCAGCGTGCTGGGACGCTGCTGAGCTGAAATGTGTAGCATCAAAGAAGTACGGCCAACAAAATCAAAACGTGTCTGTGTCTGGAGAGCGCCATGTGTACAGAACGTTCTGGCTATGACACCTGTGGCATCTTTTCACTTCTATTCCTTCTAGTCAAAGAGGAATTCTACTGCTACGCTTTCTGTAGGCTCAATAAAATCAGTGCTACGAGGGCACCCACACACCGCAGGCTAGCAACAAGGACAGCAGCAAACCAGTACTATTACAGGCTGTATAGCATCCAGCTCAGGGGACCAGTGGTTAGGCTAATGCTCACATTAATTGGCATTTCATTTGGTCAGTCCCTTCCTCAGGGCAGATGCCACGTTGGACCTCTGTTCGCTGCCTTCCCCCAGTCTCACACGGAGACTGGCGTGTTGTAGGTCCTCGAAGACTATTTGCTGGGTGAACCAGTTCTTCGAGCACAGATTCAATATTGGTGAAGAAAGACTTCATGATTGTTGAGCTGTTCAGAATGACTAATGGTGAGATGGATGGATGGATGGATGGATGGATGGATGGATGGATGGATGGATGGATGGATGGAAGAAAAGGGGGAGAGAAGAAGAAAGGGAGGAAGGAAGGGATAGATAACAGATGGATGTGCAGGTGGGTAATGGAGAGAATACATAAGGTAAAATAAGAAGAAAGATGTGATTCTGTTTTAGACCATCAACAGAACAGATAGTGGGCGAGTACTTTGAGTACTCACCCTTCGAGTATTTGTGTATAAGAGTAGTGCCTAACCTTCCTGTAGGTTGGGGTGGTATGTGAGAAGAGAGGCCAGTGAGGCCCTGATCAGGCTGATTCCAAAGGTTAAGGGTCACCAGGTAGGTCAACGCCAGTCTTTGTGTAGAAAATGCTACTCACACGCCATACCCCTTCCTTGTCTCCCCTATGGGACCGTCCTATCCACTCGGAGGAGAACTAGGAGGAGAGGAGAAATCCAAAGGGAACGAGTGGCCTGGCTATCCCAGGAAGTCCGTGCCCAAGCTGACATCACATGGCAGTACCTCCTGGCAAAGACCATACATTTGTGGTTGCCACCAGCAACAAATAAAAACAATCCCACGAACCCACCCCTAGGACTATACCACACTTTTATTGTACTTCTTTTTCTCTTATTTCCAAACTTAGGTTGGTGTCTAACAGACTTAAGGGTGTTTGTTGCCTGTCATTTGTCAACCCCAAATGTCAGTTTGTGTATGTCTGTGTCACTTCTTTTCACCAGGACAGTAAATCTTCAGACAATTAGAACCTTCCCAGGACCCTGCAGGAAGCCTGGGGCCCTACAATAGTCTTTGTGGAGAGAAGCTAGAGAAACTGTGATCAGGCCCGTCTGGTCACTGACGTGCCACAGCTACGTTTCAGTTGTCAATCGGCATTTCTTGTTCCTTTCACTTTTGTGGAATGGCAGAAATGTGGGGTGGCAAAGGAGAGGTTCATAACTTAGATCAGAAGTCAGGCAAAGGCATTTCTGAGCCCATAGATGTGTAGACTGATTCCCTGTAACTGTGTGCTCATCTTAGGACCCACAAAGAACTCTTCTCTTTGGGAGATTCCTGTCTGTCCTCACTTTCTCAAGTAGATAATGCTGTATTGACGTGAGGTCAAGTGAACATACAGAGAAATGCAAAAGTCGTCTAACTTTTGCTGCTAATGATTTTTGACCATGTCCTTGCACATTGAGGCCGACTTATGTTTTTCCCCCCAACACTGAGCATCTTCATGCGGCTTCCAAGAGCCCACATGATCCTGCTCTTGAGTAACCTCGATCTGACACAGCCCACCTTGCTGCTTCTGTCTCGGTGTCTCCACAGGGGCTGCGGGCTTCCCTGAGAGGCCTGCCCAGCCTCCTCTGTCCGGCCAGCCATGAAGGTTTTCAATCATTTTTACAAGCTGCTGGCTCACTGGGCCAAGGGAACTGAGATTCCTTTAACAGAGTAGGATTTCCTTCCTTCCAAAAAAAAAAAATCCACAGCACCCCCAAAGATGAAACAGAGGCTACATCTGTAGCATCTCAATGTGGTTATTATTAACTAGGCAAAACACCCATGGCATCTCATGCAGTGGGCTATTTTGGGACTAGACCTAGTATTGCTTTTTATTTTCAAAGATTTAAGTCTGTACCGTTCTTAGCACTTGGGGGGCAATGTTAGAAGAATCAGCAGGCAACTGTTTGCACTACTGTGTGCACAGCCGTGGTGACAGTCATGCCTATATTCTGCTCGGTCTGGCTGAAGAAAGTCAGTCCCCTCACTGGCACACCCATCTTGTCCCCTCACAAGACCTGCAACTGCCGCAAGCTATGGCACCACGAGCCAACTGAAGGAATCACGGCGGGAGAGAAGAGACACCCGTCGCATCAGTTTAGGGGATGCTGGGAAGCTTGGGGTGGGCGGGTGCTACCAAAGGTTCCAATCCAGATGGTAGAGTAAGAGCCCCCGTTAGGAGAACGGTGAGCAGAGACAGGATTTGGAGACAGACTTGCAAGGGGGGAGGAGAAAGGAAGGGAGTTCCACCTGCGGCGGCCGTCAGTATGTGGGGAAAGTGTTTAGCAGCCATGAGCGACTCTTCAGAGAGCAGGAGGACGGAGCAGTGACCTGAGGAGGGGACAAGGAGGGGCCAGCAGTGCAGCTTGGGAGTTGTTGGTTGATTGAGCCCAGGGGACAAGTCAGGTGGGAGAGGCCTATGTTTCATCCACACATTGTTTTTTGTTTTCTTATGTCTCTAACTTACAAATGATCTGAGTCTTTCTTAAAGAAGTCAGTATAAAAATATATTTTTATATATTTTATATATTTAATATTTATGTATATTATTGTTATATTTTATATATTATATATAATACATATTGTATATATATCAAAGAATTTAGTGTGTCTCCATACTGGTTACAGTAGATCCCCACAGCGAGAGCCCAAATAAAGCAAACAAATGGTGGCAATGGGGGGGTTAACCTGTTATGGCCCCCAGCTGCCAAATAGGTGCAGAGGGAGACCCTGGCGAGAGGGTCACAGGCAGGAGGTGTTGGGGGAGGACAAGGACCTGGGAGAGTGAAGGAATTATCTCTAAGGAGAAATCACTTTTGTTTTCAATTTCACACACATGGGACTCATAAGGCCTGCCAGAGCAGGCCCAGCAGCAGAGATGGCGGCGAGATAAGAGGCAGCCCGAGGCCGTCATGGGAAGTGGGCGCAGCTGCCCTCGGCAGAAAGTGGGTCGGTCCCCTTCCCAGCTCCCCCCCTCCCCCACTGCTTCCTGACTTCCTAAGCTTGCATCTATTGCTTAGGGGTGATCCACCCACAGGTGAGGCGATGGGTCCTGGGGGGGGGGATTGGTTCCCACTGTGAAAGCGGGGTGATTGTTCTCACGTGCCTGTTTCTATTTGCCTGCTATCCTGCTTTTAGAGCGATGTCAGGGGAAGCGGCGAGCTCTTCTGCTGCGAATCTGATTCCCGGAACCTCACCTTCCTCCTTGCGTCGGCTCAGGAATGTCTCCTTTCTGCAACAACCGGCGCTTGAGATCTTGGGTTCTCTAGCCCTTTCATCTGGTGCTGACAATGTGCTACGCAGATGTTCCCCCGCCAGACCTGGGTGCCCCCTAATTTGCTTTGTGATCTCTGGCTGGTTGAAGTCCCCCTGGGCACTCTTACTCCTTTACTTATGGAGCTAAGCACACAGAAGATATCTAGACAGGTGAGGAAGACCACTCCTCCCCTCCCCCCACACCCCGTGCACGACCTCTGAATTCTCTGCATGCCTCTGACCTTGCCTGCTAGACCCTTCTTGTCCTCTGCCTTCTCCAGCTGGCCTGAATCATCCCTCCTCGAGTCTTAAATTCAGACATTTGCTTCGGTGCATCCATACTGTGCAACATGAAATCCTGTGTTTGTCATGTCCCCGGGGACAGAGGACTGAGCTCGGGGACAGTGGATGGAAGGAGTCATAAAGCAAATATGAAAGTTGATCTGGTAGGTGTTAAGATGGCAGCAAGTGTGAGGCACTGTGGGAACACAGAGTAGGGACCCCCGACTCGCCCAGGTTCAGCAGACAATGCGTGGAAACAGCTTGCCAAGTCTGACCCCTGCATTCCCAGGAGACAAGAACATAGCAAATCCGGAATAAGCACCTTCGCATCCACTTTGTCCACTAACTCTTTGGGGAGTACTTACCAATGCTCTTAAAGGTGTGGAACATGACCCAGGTCTTGGAAGATTCGTATTTCTTCTGCATGGCTGTACAGAGACTCTCTGTATATTAAGAGAACATCTTGGGTTGGGGAGAAGGCTTGGCAGTTAAGGCCTTTACCTTGCAAGCAGAAGGACCTGTATTCAGATCCCACATCACACACACAGAAAAAAGGGCAGGCAGAAATGGCAGCGGCCTGCACTTCCGGCCCTGGAAGGTGGAGCTTGGGAAATCCCAGAGCAAAATAATAAGGAGGTGGAGCAGTCCAGGATGATTCCTGAAGTCACCCTTGGGGCTTCCAGAGGGAAACACACTCAAGTATGAGAGACACAAAGAGAAGTCCCGGCAAAGCGGATTTACTGGGGGCTAAGGAAACCCAGGCAGCAAGGAAGACATGAAGCTAGACTCAATTTGAACGGGGTGTTATTTTGTCTTGTATTGTTTTCCACTCCCACTCCCCCCAGTCCCAGCTTCCAGGGTCCACCCTCTCCCTTTCCACCCCCATCTCTCATTGTGGTCTGCTTGGCCTGGCAGAGTGCACACAGGTATACAGTGACATCCCCAGCTGCTCTTAGAAGTGGTCTCAACATCTTTGCATTGTAGCCATCCGCTGTAGCCAGGGGCACCATGTTCTTATCAGCACACTGCACTATTGCCACAAGCTTTTCTTCCAAGACACCATGACCCCCTCGTTTCCATGTCCCGCCACAGTGGTTTTAGACTCCTCATAGAGCAACGAGACGGAGACGAAGCTGAAGTCTCTCTCACCCACCCCAGGCCTCTGGGCTGCCTTGGCTCTGAGAAGCCCACGCACCATGGAGGGCGGCTCCTTACTTGGGGCTGACGCAAGGCTGCTTCTCCAGAGCTAAGCAGGAGCAGCAAGGAGGCCGTGAGCCGTGAGCATGGCAGAATCACAGCAGCTAGCTTTACCCTCTGGATCCTGAGCACTGAGACTGCCTCTTTGGGGCTGTTCTCTTTCCAAGCAAAGCCTTACCATCGTTTTTCCTTCTTTGTTGTCTTCAGATACAATTCAGATAACGCTGCGTTCACCACCACAGTAACGTGGGAACACCACCCACACTTTTTAGTACGCACACTGTGCTATGCGGCCATCGCTCCTAATTCCAGAATGTTTCTATCAATCAGAAAGAACCTGCTACCCGATTTCTCCTTGGCAACCACAAACCTAGTTTGGCCTTTGGGTTTGCCTGTTTGGGGTTCTGTGTAAATGACACTGTGTAATTCTTTCACAGCGGCAGTTGTGCATTTTAAAGGTGCATGCTGGAACACACGTTAGTATGCAGGTCCTTTGTATATTCTTATATGTATCACATTTTATGCATCTCTTCGGTCACTGGCATTGTGTTATCTTTATGTCCTTTAATGACAATGCATAATATTGCTTTGAGGACTTACATAAGTTTTTCTTAGTAGATGTGTGTCTTTATTAGTATAAAGCATATACCCAAAGAAGGAATACTGTGTCACTGATAATTCTGTATTTAACTTTGGAGGTGTTATATACCGTTGCCACAGTTCAAGCCATCAGTGTGCGAGTTCTGGTTTCTCTGCCTGTCAATCATGAGCATGGCTTCCTTGTGAGTAGAAAGTAGTACACGTTCGTTCTCTATTATGGATTTGCTCACTCTGTGAGTCACTTTCTCAATCAGGACAGGCGACTAAAGATCTAGGATCCAGAAGTTTTCCTATGATGAAAAAAAAAGAAACGGTCAGTTTTCAAAGGAATGCATCTGCTACGACTACATTGTTCTTAAGGCTGTCTGGGCCTGGGCCTGCTGAGTCCCATCCAAGCTTCACGTGTCCCCTTGTTGCTGTGCTTGCTAAACCGAATGTATGAAGTTGTGGGTAGATGAACATTCTAGACTAGTTACCTTTCCTGCCCTGGCAGCTAAGGCATTTTCTGCTCCCCTTGCAGTACTTTGATTGTCTCTGTTTCTAACCAAGGAGTTAATGAAATAGCCACAGGCCTCTTGTTTGGAAGAAATTAAAGTTAAACAGCAATCTCACGAGGCTCACTGTTCAACTATGGTCATTCCATCAGGGCTCGTGGAACTTGTCCTCAAAGGACAATTTGAAAGGCAAGTTATCAAGCAATACTCCACTGATTTGAGGGATTAATGTACTCTCATTAATTTTATTTGCATGTTTCCCCTTCCTTTACACAGTAGAGTTGTGGTCTATAATTATTCTTATCACTGAATTAAGTCCTGAAGGATTGCTAGCAAACACCAACTCATTGTGCATAGTTTGTGGATGAGCTGTGGATAGTTAGGAATTTGAAATTTTCTTACAAATGCCAACAGTCACATGTCTCAACCAGCCCATAATAAGGAGGCCGTGGGTATGACCACCAAGTCTGGTTTTTGGCAAGACCCGAAAAGCAAGTACAAAGCAAACCAAACTTCGAATCCCTGCTTTATGATGGCTGCTCGATTTTGGGCCAGTCCATTTTTGCCTAGTGTAAAATAAGGTTGCCAGAGGTAGGTCCCAGGGCTATTTTGAGAAGCAAATGAAGTCAGGGGAGGCCTCAGTGTTTGGGGTGTTGCATTGGTAGCAATACTCCCTAGAGAGAAGCCATTAGTGGTAAAATAGTTAGTGCATCATTCTCTAAATAATAAACGTGTTCTAGGGATCTTGAGTCGAGTTCTCTTCGTTTAATCAGGTATTTAATCAAACATGTTAAATACGCTATGGCATGTTAAATACGTTATGGCATGTTAAATGCGTTATTTACCTGATGGTAAATCCTCTGTTGTAAACGAACCAATCACTTTATTGTATCTTGTTGCTTTCATTTTTAAAAACGGGACCTCCTAAGAATCTGAAGCCCCCATCTTCTGCCTCTACTTGAAATCTGCTGGTTTGTTTTTTTTTCTGGTTGGTGTAAATATTCCTAACAAACAACAACAAATGCCCTTTGGGAACCTCAACTGTGTGAATTGCAGAAGTGCTGCCTCCTAGGTGGAAAAAAAAAAAAAAAAAAAAGAGGTCAGTTCACTATCTTCCTTCGGGCATTTAACAGAAATCTCACAAAAACATTTAGGTTAAAATGAAAGAGAAAGTGCCCAAACTGTAATAAGGGATCTCAATTATAGCCCTGGGAGAGCAGATGTGTACCAGATTTGATAGAGAGGACCCTCTCAGAACATCTGTCTTTGATAATTTCTAATGCAAAGAGTGGAGCCTTTGAAATTAATTGGTAGGTACAAAGCAGTGCTTTAAATAATGCAGCTGAGAATTTTTTGTTATGTAGAACAGTCCTGACTTACGCTGACTTTGAGGACTGTATTAATCTTTCATGAGTTCACAGTGCTCTGGGCTTCCGTACCCGCTTCTCCTGGTTTCTTAGGACTTTTTTTTTTTAATATGTGGGGTGATTTGTTTTAAGTGCTTCTGTGTGAAGGAGTCAGGGTGTCCATATAACCTGTGATTCTGAGAACTTGGAATTCTCCAGTCAACCCTTCTGTGCTGCCCAACCTGTGTGTGTGCTAGAGGTAGACACATCCCCAGGGAACCAAGATGGGAGAAGCAATTGCACTCCTGGACAGAGTCATGAACTACAAGGATTACCTGAGTCCAGGGCGGAGGTGGCAGCTCTTTTTGCCCCTCTTCATTACCAGGAAGGGTTCTGTAGAGTTCTGCTGCTCAGTTGCCCCTATGAGAGGATCTGCTGCTTTCAGAGAACTTGCTGGGAGGCAAAGGCCTCATCTAGCGAAGCAGCCTGAAGGCTGCACCTCCTTGTTTTCTGTTGTCCTCGCTCACACAGATCACATCCGAAAAGAAGAAAATCCAGAGAATTGATTTAAGCCTGCCTTTTTTTCAAGTAATCAAGTCATCGATGAAGGAATCAAAGAGTATATAAGAGGAAGGAAGAGAGGGAGGGAGGGAGGAGGTATGGTGGGAAAGAAAGAGGGAAGGGAGGGAGTTAAGAAAGGAAGGGAGGAGGAAGGGAGAGAGGCAGAGAGAGGGGTAAGAAAGAAAGGTAGTAATGAGGAAGAGGGAAAGGAGGAGAGGGAGGGGAGGAAGGAAGAAAGGGTTAAAAAAGAAGGGAAGATGGGAGGGAAGGAGCATATGTTTGTTTTATGGTTCAAAAGATTTAGAAGGAGGAAGAAAGGAGGGAAGGATGGAAGGGAGGGAGGCAAGAGGGAGGAAGGGAAAGAAAGGAGAAGGGAGAGAAGGAAGGAGGAAAGAAGAATATATGCTCTTTCGGAAGATTTGGTCCAAGTTAACTCACTTTTGCAAAGGTCTGCGGCCTGGGTTCAGCTATCTGTTCTCGATAAATCAGTTTTTAAAAAACTAGCAGAAAAGCTGAAAATGGAAATTTATTCAATATGTCCATATTGGAGAATATCCAGTATCTGAGTCCATCTCTTTATGGGGCTTAGATGTGCAATCTGGATCTTTATAGGGGCGAGAGCCACACAGTTCTGTTCAAAATGTGATCTGCCTACAGCCCTCCTTCCACGGCTGTCAATATTCCTCTTCTCTGTAAGGCTTCTGGCCGGTTGTCACAGCTGCGCAAGTCCCCCTGCCTCCTTTGGTTGGTGGCAGATCTGGCAAATTTTCAGTACTCTGTGAAGCCCCGCTCTCTGTTCCCAGGATGAGATTTCTGGGAAATTCCAAATTCTCAGGGTCTATTCTTTTGATTGTTCCAACAGTCAAAGTGACAGGAGGAGGCACAAACATTCCTTTGGAAACCCTGCAGCCAACCAGTTATTTAAGTGCTGAGACGGCTGTAAATGAAATGGGCAAGGAGGACGCTGACCATTCTTGCTTTGATTTGAGGTAAATTACTTCCCCATCTGATACTGGACTCCGTCAGCAATGACTACACCCCATGATTACCTGTCCGAGCATCAGACATTCATACTAGACTAAGATCCATCAAAGTAAGAATTGTGCTTATACCAAGTGCTCTACACCCTGAGTACTTGGTAAATTTTTGTTGAATGAAACATTGAGCAAATTAATGATGAGCTGCATAAATTAGTCAAGGTCTCTTTCAGATAAAATGGTGCAAAAAGTAACAAGCAAATATTCTAGATATGCAGACTTGACGTTGAAAATTGCATTGCACTCCTGTAGCTTATAGAGTTGGGGCACATAATAAATGACCCCAGGGAAGAGTAGTGCGTGGGCGATATTGGCCCAGTAGGAAATTATGGCGCTAGAAAGAATGAATTAAGGCTTTGCCTCACAAGCAAAAGAATCTGAGTTTGGATCCCACATCAAAATGGCTGACTGAAATGGCGGCAGTCATTTCAACTTCCAGCCCTAGAAGACAGAACCTGGGAAACCCTAGCTAAAAACAATAAGGAGGTAGAGCAATCGAGGATAGTTCCGGAAGCCATCCTGGGGCCTCCACCGTCCCACCCAGTGCCCCCTTCTACGCACCCCCACACCTACCATGTATACATGCACCCCCACACCTACACAAGCAAAAAGAAAAGAAATTGTGGACAGCTGAATGTTTTTGCACCTTTCTTCATGCTGCAGGGCTGGCACAACCGTTAATCGCCAGTCAGACCCACACTTACAAGGATGGGTGGAGTGTTCTTTGCAGAGGCGGAGAGTAACAGAACTGTCGGTGAAAGAGTTTAGCTCTTTTGCTGGTAACTAATCAGCGAAGGCCTGATGCCCGTTTAGCATCATAATATGTATGCACAAGACCTTCTTCCCTGTTCATTAAGGATAATTGATTGAGGTTAGAAGAGTGGAGAGTCATGGGAGATCTTTAATCCTGGGCCATCATGCGAAGCCTACTACATCAACACTAAGGTTCCATGGGGGGGCGTAGAAAAGGAATTGAGATGCTGTGCCAGCTGGAATCCAGATGAAGACACATTTGGAGGCTTAATCACAATCATGTTAAACACTAAATATTCATCTGTCTGTCTCCCAAAGAGAGCAGGAAATGAAGTTGTCAAGGGACGGTGCGGGGAGATAAATTCTTAGCTCTGAGAAGAAACCCACACCTTGGCCTTAATCTCCAAGCCGGTTCAGACCATCCTGGGTGGTGAATCCACAAGCTGCTTCTTTGCAGTTTTATTTCCTAAGACGTATTTGCACTGTTTATACATAATTTATCAGCTTTACAGTTGCCAAAATGGACTCTTAAGACCACTTAGCCCCTCACAGTGGGATAAACACGGATGAGCAATGCCACCTCACTAGAAAGATGCTTTATTGGGCCGACATGAAGAAGCCTGAAAGCTGGGTAAACACACGGAGCAGCAGGAGAATTTGTAAACAGAGCTGACAGGCTTCCATGCACCTGAAGTAAATTCTGAATGTGGTGAGTAGGAGTCGCACAACACGCAGTGGGCTTTCTTGCCGTCTTTATTTTTTAATTCTTACTTTCCGTGTTGAGCTCTTTCTAGTCCCATCCCTAAAGCATCTAAATTTCATTTCAAAGAGTGATTCAAGAAATGTCTGTTTTGCAGTTACAAATTAAGTGCTAGATTCCTATGAAATGCTAACCCAATGTGCAAGTCAAATATTGGCTTTTGTTCGGAGGTGGCAGCTTTTGCTATCATAGCATTACAGTATTTTGTTTTGTTTTGAGGTTGGATGATGTAGGGTACTTCGACTATGAGTAGCCTAACGATTCCCAAAGGAGTGAGCTGTCATGAGGAAGTAAACCTGCCTTCATGCTAAGTGGAGGGCAAGTTAGGTTCACACTTCGCTTCTGGGTGGTTCTGTGGGCATTCTCTCTCAGGATGTGGGCTGCACCCCAGCTCCATCTAGGAAAGCCATGAATGTCCAACAGAAGTGAACTTCCCCTTTTCTGGGCCTCTGTGTCAGGAAAGCTCATCTCCAGAAACTGCCTTGGTCATACCAGCTTTACTTGATTATTTTATGGCCATCTTGGCATGAAGGTGATGTCAGGAATACATCTATCCCTTCATGTCCTTACTGAACTCAAAGCAAAGACTCCCACCGAAAACTATTGGATGGTGCTTAAACCTGAAAGTAGCTTTTTTTTTTCTTTAAAAAACACAGGAGTGGCAAGAATATGGTTGGAGTGCCAATCCATTCCTTCTATGGGCTCCATTTCCCACACTAAACACTTGGCAAAATACCTCCAAGTAAGCTTCACTATCCCTGGGAAACAAGGCGAGATCCTGCAAAGAACTTGGGAGGAAGGAAGCCCGCAGGTCCAAATTAGGCACCGTTCTTTGCCGTTCCCTTTCCAGAGGTGCTGGTCTACACAAGTGGGACTTTGGAGTCAACTCAGTGGGGGGGAACGTTCTTTTGTTCTATATATGGGAACTTTAAACACATAAGCAAGAAAGCTTATAAGCCTATATTATATATAGCACAGTGTGAAGTGTAATGTGGTTTATATCACCATAGCTTAATAATGTCATATGGATGCATGCGTGTAGCGTGCGTGCTACATAGACGTGCAGATGCGTATGTGCACCTGGCCATCAGTGACAAAGGAGAAGATCCCCCATGCTGCATGTAGTTTCGAAGAGTCCAGGTATTTGGGTCCAGTGCTCCTGGAAATGCCATTCACAGACGGGTGCGGTTGACAACACACACATATCGTGTGTCCTGGTCTGTACAAAATCAGAAACAGAGAGTAAACAGACATGTATAGTAAGTTGACTCTGCTAAGGCACCCAAGCTCTGGATCATTTTTCTAGTACTTCATTTTTCCTCTACTCTGAGCGTCCGAGTGTATGGAAGACTGGAAATGACAACAATCCCAGGAAGCTTCCCCCCCCCCCCCCGCAGGCATACACAGAAGCCGCTCTGCCCAGCAAGTGCTAATGTTTATTTGGAGGGAGAAGAAGATCGTCGGGGTCGGGGAGAGGGGGTCACACAAAGTTGTTGAACAATAACACAAGCATGATCGTGAAAAACAATGTCATCAAGCAGTCGTAGATGGCCCAGTGCCACATCAGTGGCTGTGCCCACACTTGCCAGAGATGCCCGCAGGAGGGCGAGGGCACATAGTGCGGGTCGTAGGAAGGGTCTTCCTTAAGCAGGTGGAGTTGCTTTGCTTTCCCGTGCATCCTGGGCCTCTTGTCAGAGCCTGCTCTGTCCTTCCTCACTTGGCAGCCTGACGGGTTAATCTCCTGGTGAGCGAGAGCCTGCGAATGAAGCAGGATTTGGAGTTAGACGTCAGGCAGCAGCAGGCACGCACTAAATATCTTGCTCCATTATCCCTGACGGGGCTTTGATGTTTGCGTAGAACACGTCCGATTACACGGGACGTCATGTCATGTGTCAAATCAGTTTGGGGGCTCCATCCTGACACTGTAATTAGTGGAGGTGGGGGGGGGGAGAGAAAGGGTATATTATTTTTCTGGTTCAAGGCAAAAAGCCCTGACTCCCACTGAGAACTATTGGGTTGTGCTCAAAGCTGAAAGTAGCCTTTTTTTCCCCCTATAAAAACACAGCCTGTGCCGTCTAGGACAATGGTCGTAGTGTCCGCTAATAGAAAGAGTGTAGACCAGGAGGTAGGAAGTCCCATGAAACTCTAACTTACTAGGAGCAACTTTTGCTCCAGCCAAGCCAAGTGTCTTGTCATCAGCAAAGTCAGTATTAACTATCTTTCTTTGCAGATTTCTCAGTATTAAAAAAAAATGACAACCCTTTCTGTTTCTTGTAGGAGCCCTAGTTGCTGAAATGACTGTGTTGTAGTTGTAACGAATGATGGTATGTGGATGGGTGAGAATGGTCTGGAAGTTCCGGGAGATGTTAAGAGCCTGTGATCACCATATCTTACTTGGCTGGGTGTTGGTTGGTGATTCAAGCACTTCTTGGTGAGCCTCCGGGGTCAAAGCTACATTCCACCCAGAAAAGTGTCCAGGCATGACCATAGCACTTGGGGATTTGCCAGCGTGGCCCGGAGTAATGAGAAACCTGTGCTTTGCTCTTTGGCCCCCGGAAGAAGGTCGTCCAAGTTAATACTGACTGAAATCTCCCTGTGTCAATAAGCTGCATTCATTTTGACATCTAGACTCCTGTGTAATTAAGACCTCAGGTCTGGCGCTTGGTTTATCAGTGTGTGTCGATTCTCATTTACATAGACTTTGGGTTTTCCCACATCGCTGCCCAGGCACTGCCAAAAAAAATACTATTAACAATGAAAGGACTGAAGATAGAGTTACAGCCCGTGGTGTCTCTAATCCCCGCTTAACATTTCCCTTAAAAAAGAACATGGCTCCATTCGGAAATTAAACGCTATGCGTTTAGCTGCTCTTTATGGAAGGAGAAAGGAGGTAGATTTTCCACTGCTTTTTTTCGAGTTCAGAAAACATCCGATTTCATGCCCCGCATTCAACTGTGAAGCAGGATCTACTCCATAATTGGAGTGTGGCCTTTTCATCTTTCTCTTAGAAAACAAGGGAACTAAAGCATCTCTCAACCTCCCCGGAGCTGTGCGAGACAAACCCATGCTGATCTTGGGGATCCCCTAGGTGCGAGAATACAGTCATGTTTATCCAGCCTGAAGACTGTGGGGTGTAACCGGATCCCAGAGGAGGAAGGTGACTTTGGGGGCTGCTGCAAACTGTCCTTTTTTCCCCTCCCTGAGCTCTCAACTGGGCAAGAGCAGTAGGGATCCCACCCTGAGACCACTTCCTTCCCCTGGAGTCATGGCGACCAGGCAGATGGGTTTATTTTTGTAATACATATGAGAAAACTCATATCGAAGACATATCAGGGTATTTCCACAAGACCACACGTACGGTGTGTTCTGTGACCGTGGAACAGTGCAACTTGTATAGGGTAAAAGAATTGCATATTGCAGAAGTTAGGGCAAGAAGCCTGATTAAAGGCCAGACGAAGGAGATCCTGGACTTATATCACCGCAGGCTAGACCTTAAGGTATGCATTAATTAGAAGCTCACTAAGTGAGTATCAAAAGAAATAACGATAGTATACACAGTGTTGTCTCAGCTACTCTGCATGGAATGCTAAGGATTATTTCAGTGATCAAAATAATCGAAAGAGTATCGCGTGAGCCCAAGAGTTCAAAACCAGTCCAGGTAGCATACGGAACCTTGTCTGAAAATTAAATAAACAAGTGAATAAATAAATAATTGGCAGTATGGGCAGGTCTTCCATTCTTCTGTAAACCTTAGGCAAAGTGCTATGTCTTTTCACCTTCACAGAGTTGCTGTGAATATTCAGTGAATTTTTTTCTGTAAAGTATTTAGCAGAATAAGTGATATAAATGAGTTTGGAAGCTCATCAGGTGAGTCCAATATTAAGCCCACTGAGCTGGTAGAAAGACCCAAGACCTGTAAATTTGATATGTGATAACTAATGTTTTCCCACTCCAGTGTACAGTCTTTTTGCATAGTTATCTGTGTGTGAGTAGTCTTGCCACATGTGTACTTGAAGAACATATCAATGCTGACTGTACAAGCAATCTCATTTAGGTTGAAATTTCTTTAAAAAATAAATTATGGGTGTTGGGGGATGGGACTCAGTAGTAATAATATACGTGTCTAGCAGGTCTAGCAAGACACTGGGTTCAACCCTTGGCACTGCAGACTTTATCTAATTAATTAAAGCATTGATGGGATGTATATAAGTGAGGTATAGATTAATGCCGATCGAAAGTGCATTTTTATTGTGAACACATGAGTGGCTGAAGTTTGAGAAACATGCTTTGAGCCATGTATGTTTGTCTCTCTCGAGTGTATATGACCACCTAACAGAATGAGTTGTTTCCTTTGGCAATTGTTAACATTGTCAGCATTCAAAAAATGAAAGTAGATTCATGGAATATGGCAAAAATTCTAACCAATGGAAGAACAGAGAACTCTCAGTTTCTGGTAATGTATTTTTGACATAGATCTCTTTTTAAAAAAGTTATTCCAGTCCTAGAAAGGTGGCTCAGGGGTTAAGCCTCTGCCTTGAAGGTGGAAGGTCCTGAGTTCAGATCCTAGACCCTACGTATAGATGCTGGGCAGAAGTGGGGGGGGGGTGGCCTATGTTTCTGGTCCTGGTAGGGGGGAGCCTGTGAATCCCGAGGCAGAGTAAACAAGGAGGAGGTGGAGGTGTCCATGGTGGTTCCCAATTTGCCCGTGGTTCTACACACACACACACACACACACACACACACAAACGCGCGCGCGCGCGCACACATGCACAATTGAATAAATAAATAAATAAATAGATAAATAAATAAATAAAGTTATTCTGTATTTACTCAGAACTGTAATTTTACATCCCACTGACAAAATGCTCTCTAATAACCCACTAAAGCTAGATCATTGGCCTCCTTACACAAATGGGGAAACTGAGACCCAGGGGGGTGAGTTACCTGCCTGTCCCAAGTTGCATAGCTCTGCCACAGAAGTGCAGTTTGGGGAATCCCATCTAAATTCTTGACCAACTTTATTTTCCCTCCAGGCAACAGCCGTAGTCACCTCCACTGTCAGTCAGTCATGACCCGGCTGGACTTCGATGTGTGTTTTGCTTTGCTGGAACCCACAGCCCTGCTCTGCCTGGCGTCCGTCTTCCATCTGCTGCTCCGTCCTTGCTCACCAGGCATCTCCCCTAGATTCCTCAACCAGGTCAAGCACATGCCCCTTCACACCTATGTAACACCATTTCTTATAACAAAACCTCGATTCCTCTTTACCTCGCCAAGCAAACCTGCCTTCAATGCCATCTCCACAGTGCATAATTCTGAGCTCTGCATGGCATGAGATGTCTTATCATTCTTCCATGTGGCCAACAGATCTTGCCTCTGTAGCTCTTGTATTTCTTTGGAATTTTTTATTGGTGCGATAGGTTCTTGTTTTGAGAGCACAGGTAGACTGACTCCCAGATCCTTGTAGGGTATTGAACACGTCACTGCCACTGCTTAAAAGACATGGGTTGAACTAATGGGACTATGAATGAGAGCTTTCCCTCCTTGAGGGCTGCCGCTGTTTTACTGCCTGAGTTGATTGTGAGCAAAGAGGTAGGATGAGCTGAGAAGAACTTATAGCTAATCAGAGCCTTTGTGGCTATAGTCTTCCTGACGTCATTGCCTACACCTGGCTAGTATTGCTAATACTACTGTTATGCTAGATTCTTCAGGCAGGAAATGGGAACCTGCCAGTGCTTTCCAGGCTTCGCTCTAGTTAGACCAGAGATAGGAGGTCCTGAGTCCTGTTCCCCATTCCTGGTCTCTGTTACAGAAGCCCTGTACTTAGTTTTATTTATTTTTTTTGGCATTTTACAATTTTTCTTTTACAAGCATATTGAGTATTCATCCGAGCTTCCCTCCCTCCTCTCTCCCCCTTCCCTTTCATGCCCTCCATTTCCTTCATCATTCTCTCCCACTCCCTCCCACCTGTGTGCTTCTGTGGACCCCAGGGTTCATTCTGACCTGTCTACTCCTGTGGGTGCTCAGGCCTCCGTGGTATATCAAGTTACCTTTCTTCAGGCCACCCCACTGATATGTGCATTTCCCTTCACTAATACAGCTTTAGACACAAAGGTTTCCCCTGTGAGTTCCCATTCTATCAGTATATTAACAGCTACCAACAGAGCACTTCCTACCTATAGGTTTATTGGCTGTCTTCCTTACTGATTTTTTTCCCTCCCCTCCCCTTTTTTTTATAGGTTCTTGCTCTAATTTACAGTAAGAGGGATGTGTACCATTCTGACAAAAGCAGGTCTTTGAATCCAATCAGAAAGCTGTTGTTTGTCTCCTTGATACCTATGCCATTATTACACTGGTAGCCATCTGCCGCCATGATGATTTATATTGCACATGTACAGATCTCATGCCGTTGATGGGGCTTGTGATTATTCCTCTCCCCCGGTAGCTTCTACAGTATCCCTAGTTCTGTGTAAGCTATACAGCAAGGAGAAAGTCCACAAACCAGTTCCAGTTGATATATTTTGCTCATGTTCTGTTGTCCATGATCCATTTGTGTTGCATCTTCAGTAACAGGGTCTTAACTGGATAGTTTTTGGAGAGTAACCAAGAGCAATGACAAAAGCCTATAATGTTTGGGGGCCTTTAAGACATCTTTGGCCAACATTTTATCAGGAAGTACCACACATTCCTATTACTTCTAGTATAATTTTGCCCCTGGGTTCTAAGTTGATCAACTCAAGCCTCCCTCCCCCCCCATTTTCCTCACTCTATGCTCTTCTGCATAGGGACTGCCCATTCTTATTCCTTTCTTTAAAAGACAATTTTTAACATATTATTAGCATAGGATGTTCCTTTGAAGTTATTTCCCACAATCTTTGGGTTTTTCTATAAGTCCCTCTGTCCCTCCTATTTCCTATGTCCCTCCTATTTCCCATCCCCTCATGTTTGTTTATTGAGTGTGTGTGTCTGTGTGTGTATGTGTGTGTGTGTGTGTGTGTGTGTGTGTGTGTGTGTGTGTGTGTGTGTGTGTCTTGTGGCAGCCCAAGAGTGACTTTCTGCCTTGTTCTATCTCCTTTTTCCTCTACTCTGGGGTTTCCCAGACTCTGCCTTCCAGGACCAAAGTGCAAGCCATTGCTGTTTCAGCTTGGCATTTTTCTGTGGGATCTAGGATTCAAACTCAGGTTCTTCTGCTTATGAGGCAGAGGCTTAATCCCTGAGCCATCTCTCCAGTCCATATGCTCTCGGTTTTAAAACCATATGTCTAATAGAGAAATGCAGTCCCAGAAATGAAAAATCTCTACCGTATTCCCAGTGATGCTACTTTCTGCTTCCAAGCTGTGTTGCTTTTAATAGCTAAATTTCAGCTTCCTTACCATTACATTAAGTGTAATATTGTATATTACACTTGATTCCTTGAATTACTTTGTAGTAAAATGAGGCCTAAGTAAAAATATTTTGAATAGTAGAATAGTAATAGTTATTCCTCAGGACTGTATTTCACAGATATTTCTTCTTTGTAAGGACTTTTTTAAATTTTTATTTTGTTTTATTCAATTGTGTGTGTGTGTGCATGTGTAGAACCACGGGCGAATTCGGGAACCACCATGGACCCTCTCCACCTTCTCCTTGTTTACTCACCCTGGGATTCACAGGCTCCACCCTACCAGGATCAAAAATGCACCCCCTCCCCCCCCCTGCTTCCACCCGGTGTCTATATGTGGGGTCTAGGAACCGAACTCAGGACCTTCTGCCTGCAAGGCAGAGGCTTAACCCCTGAGCCACCTCTCCAGCCCCTGTAAGGACTTTTAAATGAAAGAAGATGTGTGATTTCCAGAGATACAAAGACATCCCAAAGACAAACACCATGAGCATGAAATGCATTATTCATCAGCACTATGGAATTGGGTAGGTGGTCAGACCATACAAGTGTGGATCAGGAGACTGATTGGAAACTACCTTGCCTTCCGTGTTCTAACAGTGTGAGCTGGCAGGTCACGCATACCCTGGAAGCCTGAATGGGACTCTGTGTGTAAGTTGCAGGAGACTGGAGTGGACAGTGCTAATGATCTTTGGGAGTGTGGAAGCGCCAGTGGAACGTGCTAGCTGTGAAAGGCATGTGGGGAGAGTAAAGGGAACTAGCCAGCAATGCAGAGCACTGGCTATTGAGCCATGGGGCAGTCAGAAAGTCGTCAGGAAAAGCGGCTCAGAATAGCAAGAAAGTGTCAAGAATGACTTGAATAATGTCCAGGAGAGGACAGGTCTAGTCAAGACAAAGCTTCTTTCTCCTGAGGGCGTGGCTCAGGAGTGGGCGGGATTTCAGGCCTCGGCTAGCATGCGGCAAGGTGGGGGTGGTTTTCCAGCAGCAGACAGGGGAGGACGGCATTTGGGTGGGCAAAACGTGTTAAAAGGGTCCCGAGTACGGTCAGGGAAGTTGGTTTTGGTTAGAATATAAAAATTAACTGAATTAATGGAGCCTTGTGGATAGAGAGTGTGCAGTCGCTAATTGCCCCTAAATTACAGTGGATTGCACTGGAAATGAGTCTATTCTCCACAAGCCAACCGCTGCCCCCCCCTTCCCCCTCCCTCCTTCCCACACAATGTTGAAATGAATGTGTCATTGTAACCGAGATGAAAGGCTTTGAAGTTATTTCCCAAGCTCTCTTGTTTGCAAAATACGGGAGGATCTGGGTTACTAATTTAATTCCAGTTGATTTCTAACCAAGACATAAAAAAAAAAAAAATTTAAAAAGGTATTCCAGAGATTCAGATTGCTAGAAGGTTTTTCTAAGCCTCTATTATTTGCTTTGTTTCTCCACTACACCAATGACTAGATTTAGTCGTTCACAAAACTGACTGCCTTGCAAACACCAGGGGGCCTTGTTAAATCAGAGTGTCTCCTCAGAGTGAATCTGAAGCGGGGACCGACCCCCAATTGGCATTCCTATTGAGTAGCCCAGTAACTCTGGTAGTTCTGGTCTCAGACTTGACTACAGATTCTCACTTCGAAAACCACTGAACTGAGAAAGCATGAGAGAATTTGAAAGAACTTGCCTTAGGAAAAGAGTCCAAACCTTAAAGTCCTAAATGAGTCTCCCAGGGGGATGAAGTATTGTCACTCATGAACCGAAAAGTGATTTATTGGCTAAGTCAACTGTGCATATATTCTCTTGGCTTTTATAAAGCATGTGGGTGGCTTTTGGGATCGACGTATTTTGCTTTAGCATAGGAACTAGAAAGGTGTTTGGTATTTGGAATGGCTTGGATGGGAGGGGACCTTGACCTTTCTCCTCCCTCTGGTTTTCACACCTTTTTTATCTGTTGATTGATATTGTCAAGGAACTTTCCCCACACACACACATTTCCAGAACTTCCAACCTACAGAGCCTTCTCTTTACCTTGAGGCCACTAACAGGTGTCCCCAAATCCCTTTTCACTTTCATTTACAGAACACTTCTGAACAAGGCTGAGTAGCCCTCGGTTGGCTTTTGCTAATATTTCCACAACTTTGGCAAATGCTGGTCAGAGTGAGTCAACAGATTTGGGGGTTTTAATTTTGCCCTTGCCTCTGGCATACCGTGTGGTTGCAAGAGAAAACACTTCAACCTCTGGGTAGGGTTTCACTCATCAATTAAAAGGGGAGCGTTAGCCTAGCAAGCTTGGCTGTTGTTATTCTCTTCGGAGGAAAATGAAAATAAAATGTAGGGAATGCTTCCCAGAACATAAAAGCACGTGTGCATATGCCTTCACATGTGCGTGTAAATGCAAAATGTGGCCTACAACTTTTCGACTGCCTACATAATAACAGAGCAATAACAGGCAATAGCAGCAGCTGCTTTCCTCCAGTGCCAACCATATGCCAGGCACTGGGTTGCCATGCCAGTGCAACAACTCTATGAGACGGCACTCGCCCATCGCCCGTTGAGAAAGCATGGTAGAGACAAGAGGAAGTTCATTTCTGATCACCC
The DNA here is from genome assembly GCA_023101885.1 of Typhlomys cinereus. NCBI lineage: Eukaryota > Metazoa > Chordata > Mammalia > Rodentia > Platacanthomyidae > Typhlomys > Typhlomys cinereus. The sequence continues at coordinate 576,924 of JALPQD010000317.1, read as the reverse complement.
AGCTGTTATGCAACCAGTGAGATTAGAGGCAGCCTACACTGTCCTGCAGTTGATTGTCTTTGGAGTATGTGTAACCAGGGTCGGGAGTGGACCCTATTGTGGCTAGCATTTCAAGTGTTCTTCAAGAGAGTTTTGCCTCAAGTACTAACAAACAACCATCCGGTAAATAACCCAAGGTGTTCTCAAGGTTTAAAGGTTAGGAATGAAAGTGTATTTTCTTCAGCTGAGAATAGCGTCGAGACATACTTCTGTCCTTTGTGTGAGTCTTAAAGATGTATGCTTTCTTGTCATAGTTTCTGACCAGCCGCTGCTTCCTTTAACGGCTGGGGAAGAAACCCATCTCGGCCAGCAGGCCAGTAATGTGATGAGATAAAGGGCAGCTCCTTAATGAAATCCACTCTGCCTCCTGCCAGCAAAAGAGTTTTCTTAGTGCATTTCAAGTCCTCTAATACCTCTTCTCAGATCAATGGCTTTTCATAAATGCACTGGGAGATCTTTGAACCACTAATGCTCCAGGGCTGTTTAGGTTTGGAGTCAAACTGTTTAATATAACTGTCCTCCAAGTCTGGCTCTATTGAAAGGTCTCAGGAAACGAGGCCAGGGCAAAGACTAAAAAGCAGAACTTCTGTGGCAAGTGATGTCCCCTGTCCTGACTCCTGTTTATATAAGCAAATTGGACCAGGCTGATTACATTCAGGAGGGGGAAGGGGAAAGGAATGGCTTATGCACCCTGGTGAAGAGCTGAGTGAAAGGGAGTCAGATTAAAGGTGCCTGTTGATTAAGGTACAGCTAGTCGTCAGCTGCTTGGGTCAGCGGCAAACGCCCTTTCATAAAATCTACATCGGGCCAAGGAGGTGTGGGACGAACTCCACGGTGCTCCTGGGAAAACGAGTGTCATTTCATCCCATTACTTGTTTAAGCACTTAGGTCAAGTCAGGGAGGGTCTTTGTAGACAGCAGAAGACCCCGTGAGATGTTTCATGAAAGGGCAGCCATACCAGTGGAGCCCACAGTGGGAATGGCATGGAGATCATAATGGTGGGTCTTTCCTCAAACAGGCCATGTGAGGAAATTCACTCGCAGGGGTGAAAACAATCATGAAGTGTATAAGCAAGTTAGTCAATGGTCTGAGAGTCTAGAACGGGCACCTCAGTTAGTTCTTGTTACTGCGTTTCTGTCTCCCCGACTGGACATGATCCCGCTGTCATTTGAAGTTAGCTCACTGATCCCAGAGATGTGACTTTGCTGTTCTGGTTGGTCACGCATCATGTCCCCATTCCACGTAGGGAACATGTGTTCCTTTCACCACGACACACTGCTCAAGGGACACCCGATCTCTCTCCGTTTCTCCTTTGTTTTTGTTTTTGTGGAGCTGGAGGTCAAAGCCAAGCCCGCTGCCCCATGCATACTGGGCAATTTATCTTTTATTTTTGTACAGTCAACCTAAAAGCAGCCTATGTGTTGATGTTTCGGTTTTCTGATTATAGTATTCATGTAGGTTTACCACGTAAAATATCATTTAAGGCAGCAAACTTCTATCAAGAGAAAAAGGAGCAATCATTGACATTTTGGCATGCAGCTCTCTACTCTTTTCCTTGTATGCATCCATACATAAACACATGCTTTAAATAGAATTAGGCTATGCGTGTTGCGTTGTAGCTTGACTTTTATTTGTTTTGCTAACGCTAAATGGTAGACATCTTTGTCAACGACCTTAGCGCTTCTGTTGTTTCTGCCTCATAATCCCTCCTTACGTTCTAGTAAATGGTTGTATCATAATTTACCACTTGGGTGGTGCCTGCCATTTGCTTGTCCCTACAAAGGTGAGACCAGTGTCCTTATACTTACAAATGAATCGTTCTTCAGTGAATGTTCTTGACCCGACATCTTGGAAACCTCATACGACATTCACTTGGACAGCAGCTCTTAAAATGGCAGACACAGTCTTTGTCTATTTCAGGAATTTATATGATTCTTTTTTTTAAAATAGAAAAATTGGACTGCGGCATTTCCCTTAGAACAGCAGGAAGTCACAAGTGCTTGTTTTTGATTCGGTCCATCAAAATATTTCTGGTCTTCTCTCCTGTTGAACACACTCTCTCTCAGAGCCTTACCACCCCAGGAATCCTGGGAGTTATTTTCATAACCGCCCTTTTCTTCGAAACTGTTGTGGGCCAGCAAGAGCACAGAGAGAGAAGACAGGCTGGGGATTTGGAGGTAAAGGAATGAGCCACTATTTTAAGCTCACAAATTTCAGTTCATCCTTGGAATATCGCAGACTTTATCCCAGGACCAACCCAAGCACATAGGTGAAACTGGGAGAAATCAGGATGGGTATGGTGGATAAAAATAAAGACCTCAGGGAAACTATTTATTATTTTCCATCAGCCAAACAAGGCAATTTTTAGATTTACATGTAGACTTTTTTGATGAGCTGTCACCATGGTGATGGAATTGTAATTTTTTTTCCTGACAACATTGCTGTCAGACCATTTGTTTAATTATTCACACGCTTTATGATTCTAGGAGGCCCCCTGCAGTTCTGTGCTTCTCCTTTCTCAAGGAAAGCTTGATTTGGGGTCTTGCTTGGTTTTCTTATAATGCAGCGGTCTGGGTTTCTTGTGTGCCTGGGCTCTACCAGGTATGCAGTGAGATTCTTGGAGCTCCCTCTGATCCTTTACAGGAAAAGAAATCATGAGAGAACAAGACCAGAGGAAGCCAAAAGGAGCCAAGAATATGCCACGAGCTCAGCAGGATGGTCTTAAGTCTCTTTACTTTTCCAGATCCTACTGATTTGGTCTCTTATATATCAAGTATCGAAAATCCTTATCAGGGTAGAGACGTTGGAACGAGACAGTCAATCAAAATGACCTTCCAGAATAAGCTGGGAAATCAAGAGTCCGAGTTGTTTTTTTCAGTCATATGTCTGGAGCCATTTCTGAAGTCATCTGTTTTTAAAAATAGGTTTGCTTAAAAATTCCAAATTGATTCAAAATAGTTTCATAGAAAAAAAATTATCATAACTCATCACAGATTCCAGAACCATTTCTGGAAGATTCCCTTCTAAACATCTTTTTATATTATCAGCTCACTTATTAGCCAAAATAAATAAATAAAGTATTGCTTCTGGAAATTTCCAGCATGTTGCCCTGATCCACATTTCCAGTGAGACTTCAACAAAGTATCATCTCCGATAATAAACACCGTCTCAATGAACAGTAATTTGATTTCTAAGTCAGGACATTCAGAGCTATCTGGAGACTTCAGGGATCTCCATTCCCACCCCCTGACAGGATTCTCTGTTCCAGCCTACAAGCACAGCTTCTGCCCTCCCCGTCCAAATCTGATGTGCTAGGTATCTTTTCCCAGTCCTGCACTGTTGCTGTGGGAACGACAGCTACAGCAGGATCTGGAGTAGGATCCTGGCCCACTCACCCTTTAAAATCTCAAAGATGTTTTGGCAGCTTCCAGAAAGTGAAAGTATGTTTCCACTCTCACTACCTGGTGAGAGGTCTTTGATTGACAGATCTCTGCTTTAAGGCTAGAGAATTCATATCTCCTACACACACTGTTTACTTACAGACACAAAATCTCTGCTCACCACCATCTCCATTTCTAAAAGACATTCCATGCACTGCTCCTAGGATTAAGTACTTGACTCAGCACATGATTTTCATGTTTGCATAGCGCCTGTTCACCTCTGGCTCATTTTCTGTTGGAACGAAGGGAAGTTTTGAGCTGGGTTTACGGTATGTTCTTTGCACCTGAGCTTGGAAGTTAGAACACATTTCCAGCTGTTTCTGTTGGCTTGTCTCTTGCTCCCCTTGGGAAAGGTGTCAAGGTTCATGCTATAGAACTCAAAAACCTCCATATATCCAGGTTCTTCTAGAACACCAAAACCTGTTTCTTGTATTTCCCGTTGCCGCAAATCTTGTACAATAGCGTGCTGGTAGGTGGGCAAGCTAGAGGTTGAATTTCATGAAGCTTTCAGCTTTCAGCATTGTTTTTAGCAGCAGGATCGCTTTTTGTACCAGGTGGACATAAGAAATGCATGATGGGCATAAGTTCAGTCTGCTTACACTGTACTTTGTTCAAAGCAAATTTTCCTCATGTCCTTGTTCCAAAAAAAAAACTACGATTGCAGGCCCTTCTGGATCCCTGTTCCTCCCTTGCTAGAGGTATGCCAGAGTTTCAGAGCTTTTACATGGGGCCCAACCAAAAAATAAATAAATGAAAGAAACTGAGGATGTAGCTCAGTGGTAGTACGTTTGGTCCTTTGAACATAAGAGGTTTACCATGAGCAGCGTATCTGCTCCGCTCTGGCCCGTGGGTCTTCAGTCTGCCTTTCATGACAGTGAGATACTGCCTTCTCCTTCTGTGCTCTTCCTCCCTGCAGAATCTCAAGGCACAAGCAGCACCCTCCTGCTGCCTCCTTGCTCCTCAGAGGGGCCTGGCTACCTCTGAAGACTTCCCTTTAAGCCAGGCCAAATGTCACCGTGTCTCCGTTGCTTCTCTTGTGGTCCTTCGCCAGGACAGAGAACCAGAGGAAGCAGCGCTGAGAAGAGTCTGTCCCTCACTTGACCCCACGTGATAGAGGGGGCTTGGTCTTCTCAGACCTCAGCTTCAGCCATCTCCCTGGGTCTGACCTGCTGTGAACCATGTGCCTGGCAGAGAGAGGTCATCAGCTGCACATCCGTGACTCTGGTCCTTTTCTTACCCCTTTACTACTGTCCTCAGGTGGAAGAATCTTTAAGCGATGAGGCTCCTATTTCTGGCGAATCAGACATACGCCTGAGGACTCTTGGGGTTCTCCAGTGGAACTTCGGATGTCTCCACCATGCTAGCCAAAGCCACACGAGGATGTGATGAGTGTATGCTTCACTTTAATTCACTTAAATTCAAAGAGTCACATGTGCCTAGAAACCACTATGTTGGACACAATGGGTCTAGATTTTTGAAACTGAAAGACCAAGAATTAGTGTCTTTGTTCTCTATGTAGAGCTGTGACCGTCCATCTCTAAGGCAAGCACAGGATCTATTCTGACTTCTCAATTACAGGAAATGTGCTGGTCTTGGAGGGGATTAATATGAAGCACATCAGTTAATACTTCAAAGTACTATCCCGTCGTACACATACAAATTGTGATACTTCACTGCTCAAAGATATGTCTAACATCCAAAGAGTTGCAAGCATCATGGGAACTTGCTTTGAAAATGATTATTCTAGTTATTCCCAAAATCTAATGTGCTCCTGACATGCTGAAATGGGGACTTACATAAACAGGGAAGTCATGGCCTCTAGTTGTTGGTGACATGTCTTAAAGTACACAGCCAGGTTTTGCAGGGAAATCTGAGAGCCAGGTTTGCAACACAATGCATCCCCTTATATACCATCTGTTTCTTTAAAACCCCACTAGCCATGGCACCAGGTTATCCCATTTCTGAAAATATTTATTTCCTGTGGAAAGGAACACGCCTCCTATTCTAGCCACGCTTGTGGTTGGACGTCTACTCTACAGCTCCTTCTGTTGGCATTTGTAGGACTTAAGTAGAGACCTCAGGCAAAAATAGTTTCTACATCCGACACCTCCCCTACGTCTTCCCCATCCTTTCCCCTGTCTCTACCCTCCTTGTTCGTAGCTTTAGAGTGGCTATGGGTATTCTGAATAAGGAAAAGGTCTCACTTACAGAGAAGGCCCAGAATTTAAGTTAAATTATTTAATACATTTAATACAATACATACTAGCTCAAACGGATTATCTTATAGAAAGACCAAAGCGGCCTTTTCTGAAGAGATGAGTGGTTTGCCTCTAAGAAGGAAGGAAGAGAGTGAACCCCTTTACCTAAGTAATGATATAGAGTAAAGCATAAGAGCCCTGATACCTTCAGGAAGGGGTGTCCATGATCAAAGATGGCTTGTCTGTAGTATGGGACAGCAAGTGAGAGAAATTGCAGGTGAGATTCTCATCATTTCCTTGCCCGTGTCCTTGATCAGAAATCAGCTTCATGATCAGGCCTTAGTACAAGAGAAGCTGGGAAATGTGTAGAAATGGGATCAGGAAGATTAAATGAGTTTGTCCAAAGGTTAGTTTGCCTTTGCCACCCTAACATGTGGCAAAACTTTTCTGGGAAAGGCCAGATGGCCAAATAAAAAGCTTAGGTTTTGCCAGTCATGTCGTCTCCGTCTGAGCTACTTGCCTCTGCCTCGGTACTGTGAGTGTTAACAAAATGGCAAGGTTGTTCCAATAAAACTTTATTCCACAAGTAGGCCAGTGGACAGACACGGCTCTAGGACTATCATCGTATTTCCAGACAAAATACTTCCCCGACACAGCACAGAACAAGACCACCTCTGATTCTGCAAGGAACTAGAAACAAATGAGTCTATCTATCCTCTGTGGGTGCTGGAGGCAAATAGGTCAAGGGAGACAAGAGAAGAGTTGGGGGAGACATAGGATTAAACCTTTGTAAGAGAAAGGGTGATTTCAGCTGTGTTTTGAAGGAAACGAGTAGTAATTATGAAAGATTGTTTGGAAACTGTAAGTTCCAGTTTCCACTTTTAATCTCTTTGGGGGTTGGGCCTAAGAATGTATATTTTTGACATGCTCCTTAACAAATGCTAGAAGAACTGGGTAGTCCATTGAGTAAATATAGCTGAGCCATTAGCATTTCTGACCCGTGTAGAGTCGGCTGATCGTGAGTCTGTGGAGGACATAGGAAAGGGACAGCGTGTATACAAAGTCTAGAGAAGCGAAATTTTTCTTTTCCTTCAAAGAAACTTCCAGAATTCAAGAGCATGGAAGTGATCTTTTAAATCTCTCTATCTTTGTCTTCTTTAAAAGCAAATGAACACAGGACTCTAATTTAGTAATGCATTGTGCTCTGGATTTATTCATTACGTGAATCATAAGGTAGAGACAACACTTGAATCCAGGCTGTAACCCAGCAAGCACTGTTTTATTTGTTAATCTTTGCACAGTTTCGTGCATGAATACAATGAATATATGTTTTCTTTGTTTCCTATCTCTTATTGCATAATCTCATCTCCCCACCTCCTTTTCTCACTGCAAACCTCCTTCCTTACCAGGCTCCCTCCTACTTTCATGCCTTTGTCTGTGGGGCCCGCTGAGTTTCATCTGTGTCGCCTTTAAAGGCATGTGCCTGAGCCCCTGTTGAAGCATTGATGGTGATCTCTTAGTGGGCGTACTGTTGGGGAATGTGGTCCCCCTTCCCTGCATTCAGCATTAACCCTCTGCAGTCTCTCAGGGAGGTGTGAAAACTCCACTGAAGTGTCTTTCGGCCACTAGACACTTGCTTCCCTCCTCCGTTCCAGGGCTGAGAAGGGACCTTGCTTGTCCAATGAGAGAGATTCCCGGTCCTGTAGAATGGGTTGTCACAGGGGAAAACTCTATTCCCTGAAGCCCTGTTGCGCCTGCCCCTTCTTCCTCAAGACAAAACTAAAAGTTCTCCCTTTACCTTCTGACACAGCCTTGTACACACTGGCTTCCCTCTGGTTGCCCAGCAACCAGCAGGAAGGGCAGCTCATTGGCCAGGAGAGTCCAGGAGTGTCTTCCCTTAGTGCCCTGGTTGTCCGCGTAGGGATGCTAAGATAGGCAAAACCCCGCCTTGTGAGTGACCTTGAGATCACCTCTGGAGTTCCTGGAGACGGCGGCCCATATGCCAGCCCATCTGCTCGTGGTCCAAAGACATCATGGAAACAGAAGGAAAAAGGACTCTGCGTTCACGACCCCTGCTTTCTTCTACAAATAGCCAATTGCTTCACGTCGCAGCCAGTGGGATAGTTTAGATTCTCTGGGCAAGAAAACTGAAGAGCGAAGAGCAAATCAACATGCAAGTCTCGGCAGCTCATCCACCCCCCAACTCAGAGATAAAGGGGAGAAAAAAATGGCCCTAAGATTTCCTTCTCTGGCAAAAAATGGGGAGCCCTGTGTGCAGGTCAGATTTCTGACATATGGATTTTTCCTTAATAGACCAGATCTGCTCATTTCTCAAGCCCTCATCTCTGTGAGGAGCCCTGGCAGCTTCCCTCACCTGTCTGCCTGGCAGCACAGGGTGTCAGAGCCGAATCCTGGTCCTCTGCCCAGCAGCCGAGTGGACCAGAAGGAAGCCCCAGCAACTGAACAATATGTCTCCCCAGAACAGATCGCCTTGATTTTCCTGTTAGTGTCCTTTCTGCAAATTCTCTGGTGGGTTTGAGAAGATGTGCGCATGTTGCAAGCTCAGGCTGAAGCGGGGATTTGCACAAGCTTTGGTTCACGCTTCAAATGCAGAGGGGAGCTGCACAGAGACTTCGGGGGGATGTGAGATTCACCTTGGGGGAATAGAGGCCTCTGTCTCTGGGGTATTGGCTCAGTCTGGAGTAGGGCCTGAGAGCTTGCCTTCCCATAAGTCCTCTGCATTCTTCAGATGTGTAAATGATGAGAGTCTAGCTCTGGGAGGGAATGAGGATTGCTTACGTTTTAGATTGTTCTTGGAGATTTGGGGGTGCAGCTATGACCTCACTCGGTACAGCAGCCTAGCAATCTTAGCAGCTTGAGTTCAGAAACTGACTTTTTCTATCTGATTGGGATTTTCCCCCTGCTAAAGTCTAACTCCCTCTCTGTGTAGCTCAGCGACTCAGATTACCTCTCCGACTCTTCTTTAAAAAAAAAAACAAAAACCAAATAACCCTGTGGAGATAGATGCCTGACCGCATTCCTTGGGTGCCTGTTTCTTCCGTAGACAAAATTGCCCCATTGACAATAGACAAACTTCCTCCTGCACTCCAAGTTCCTCATGGAGCATCTCTTGCCATTTTTATCACCCTTCCCAGGGTTACTGCTGCAGCACCCACCTGCGGGGTCCTCTGTTTTGCGGGACGTTGTCCCGTGACCGTGCACAGGTGCGTGGAAAGCATTCTTTGATGGTGAGAGGCTGGCTGCAGATTGCATGCAATGTGCCTTGTTCCTTCCAGTCGTGCTGCATGCAAGGTCCACTGCAGGAACTCTGAACTGTCCCCAAGCTGCCCGGGGGACTTCTTGCCTTGACTTAAAGCTTCCTTTGATGACAACTGCCAGCATTTCCAGATCCATCCCTTCCTTGCCTTCTCTACTCCAGTCATTGGATCATGGTTTGAAATGTGCTTTGTGCCCTCAATAGGCTCGTGTGTTTGAATCTTTGTTTGGGAAGGTCATGTCCCCTTTAAGAGGCGGACCCTTGCTACAGGAAGCAGGTCACAGGGCATGGGCCTTGAGGTTGGATGGCCCCAACTTACTTCAGTTAGCGAATCTGCTCATGAGTTGGCAATTTAGTAGTTTTCAACCTCTATCACATCTACAATGATGCCGCCTGCCTCCAGCATCCGCTGCCAGCCATGCCTTTTCCTCCATGTTAGATTGAATCTCCCCTCTGGAACCATAAACTGATAAATTTCCCTTCCTTGACTTTGAGTGGTGTCTCATAGCAGCAAGAGAGCAACCAGTACATACTGCTTTCCTTCGCTGGCCCCTATTGCCCAGTATGAGCTGAGTCTTTGGGGAAGTTGTGGGCAGGAAATTTCCCTCCAAAATTCAGAATGGAGGTGGGATGGGTTTTCACAAGCATAGAGCGATCTGACCTATTTACATCAGTGGAAAGATCATAGGTGCCCCCGACTCTAATGAAGACTGGTACAAATTCACCATTTCTCTTTCCAGGACAAAGATACTGAAGCACAGATCCATGCGACTTTCAAAGGTAGCATCATCATCATTATCATCCTCTTCATCCTCTTGCAGGACCGAGAGTCAAACCTGGGGTCCCACGCATGCCGGGCAAACCTTATACTATTGGGAACCCCAAGACCTACTTGAATATTTAAATAAGTTTCCATCAAGAAAATCTTATTTCTGCAGAGATGAATTACATCCCAAAGGACAAATAGTGTGGAGCTTCCTGGCTTTGGACTGGTCACTTCCACTCTCTAGGTAATAAGTAGCGTGTGAGGAAAATGATACAATAACTAAGATTTACGAAATGTTTACGGTGCTATTGATATTATTTTAGATGCCGTATACAATCTTTTTATTTAAAAAAAAAATCAGACCAAGCCTATGAAGTGAGATGTGTAACATGAACTCACACCATTTTACAGGCGAAAGAGCTGATTTTCTTAAGAAGCAGAATCTGAGTGATTAACACCGTCCTTAGTACTGTGCTAACGGCAAGAATTGGGAGAGATACTGTACAAGGAGTTTAGCCTAGCATCTGGTGTTCAATAGATGATAATTGCACATATTCTACGTGCTTAATGGACAGGTCCATCCCAAATGGAATGATTTCTCAATTTATAGGAAAGAACACTTAATGAAGAAGGATGGTTTTAATTACCAGTTTTGCTAAGTTGGCACATTGTGCCCGCTCTCCTAGCAGGGCTTTCTGGATCCATAAAATTCACTCTTCCATAATCAGCATGATCCCTTAACTTGCTGGTCATTTCAAACCCTTCAGCCTCATCTTGACTTTTTTGCAGCAGCAATGTATCTTGCACATACCTGAGCTTCTATATCAGGTTATGCTTCTAGGTGCAGGATCCCCCCCCCCAGGATATAGCTAGAAGACTCTTGCTTGCTGACTGTCCGATTTTCTTATCCATCACTCCGACAGGCTTGGGGAAGGCACTTGTCTTATAGCCTAAGAGCTAGGCAGCTAAATCATCGCATTATATCAGCCATCATTCCACAGTTCCTGCACTGCTGACTTCCACCGTGTGCCGCCAGGGCTCCCTAACTCTTCCAAGGCAGATGGAGGAATCTCTGGGCCAAGGGAGAAAGCAAAAGAAAGGCAAAGCAAAAAACAGAAAGAACATGGGAAAGAAAAAGAACACAGGATCTGGAGAATAATAGTTTTCACAGAGTTGAACAATTTTTAAATTATAAGATTCTTTGGGGAACTATAATCCCGTCTCCCTTTATTCACAAGATTAGAAAATTCCTGGACTGGAGAGATGGCTCAGGAGTTAAGACTCTGTCTCTCAAGCAGAAGGTCCCAAGTTCAGATCCCAGGTTCCACGTAAAAACACCAGGTGGAAACTGTACTTCAGGCCCTGGTGGGAGGAGCCTGGAAAATTCCAGAGCAAAGTAAGGACATAGAAGCAATCCAGAATGATTCTCAAAGTCACCCTTGGTCCTCCACAGGGATATACAGTGCCCTCTGTCTCACACACACACACACACACACACACACACACACACACACATACACTAAATAAATAATAAAATATTTTTAAAAATTAGAAAATTCCTGAGAGATGGATTGTACAAGGGTGCAATTTGGTGTGATTTTTGGATAGAGACAGCAGCAATTTCTCCTGCCTGCCATGCTTGCATAAGAACACGTGCATATTGACAACACCGCTTGGGGGAGCCCCGTTTCTGATCGATGTTAGGAGCCCACGGTCCTCAACGCACATCTGCAGGAGCTTTCTGCTGAATGTGGGGGTCACCAAAAAGCACACCCCAAGGCTGACATTTCAAGAGCCTGTATGTTCCAAGTGAAAACTTCGAACTGTGACGGGGGACAGGCTCGAGTGGCTGTTTTGTTCCTAACGCGCACGCTGAGTCCAGTACACCAGCTTACAGAAGTTGTTGCTTTCATACTCAGCTGCTTGCTTGCGCTTTATTTTGGGTGGGAACCGTCACCCGCAACCGGGCTTTGCGTTTGCTGACCTGGGAAGTTTGGTTCTGCAGCCAGCCAGAGCCCTGGCACCCTCCGAAGTTGTGTCCTGTACTCCATAATCCTATGTCCCACCTTCTCTGCCCTGTTTCTCCTACCTCTGTGTTCAGTGATAAATTTTCCAATCAAGAGAATTCCTGAACAGTGTGTGTCCACGGAGGAAAGCTAGCTTCAAGTGTGCTTAGCCTGCAGGGTTTTAGCTGACGAAGAGTCAAAGGAAGCCCAGATCGACACCGTTCTTTCCCGTTCCTGTCTCGCTGCCATTTTCTACCAACACTTCGGGTTTCTTAGTTCTTATATATTGATATATTATATGTATCTTTACATTGAATTTGTACTCTAGGTACCTAGATGCAGACTTTCAGCAATTTCAGTTTAAAACATTCGGTAAATCTAAGGAAAGGGTGGCAGATAATAGAATGGCAGGTGATAATAGCAGAAAATAATCTTATTGAGCCATTCAGTTCAGTCCTTGAGTAAACTATAATAAAGATTATGGTCTCTCTGTGCATTCATCATGAAGTTGGTTGTCAAGAGTGTAACTGTTTCTTCCTTCGTCCCTTCTCTTTCTCCCCACACTCCCTCCCTTCCTTTCTTCCTTCTCTGCAGTACCAGGCTCCGGCGTCAGGCAGGCTGCTTGGCGTTCTGTGGCATTTGAATCCTTCTGTCTTTTTCCTCATTCGCTAGCGTCTGGCATGCCCGTGGGGTGCTGGGTCGCAGGGCGAGCCACACAGGCAGCCTCCTCTTCTTGGGGGGCGCTCAGTCTAGGGGACGGTGAGCAAGGAAGCAGAAGGGTACACCGAGCGCTTTGGGGGCAGGTGGCGTAAGAAAACAGGAAAGGGATAACAGAGGTAACAAAGGAACCTAACGTTCCACGTGGAGATCTAGGAGGGACATTCCAGGGTGCGGACACTTGAGCAGAGACCTGACCAGGGACAGAGAGAAGGAACCAGCCTCACTCCAGATACCTTTGTCCACTAAAGAGCTAACGGCCTGAACCTCTGGCTGCCCCGGGCTTCCTAGTTAGCCAGAGTGGAATTCTATGTGCGTGAGAAGGGCAGAGGTCAAGCAGCTGCTGACCCAGTGTTGGGCACGAGTCAGCCTTTAATAAGGACCCAGGTAGTGCTTTGAAAACTGAAACCTAGGCTCAGCTCTCCTAGAGCAGAGGAGTCTCGGGTTTCGGTTTTAATTATGGAAACAAGGCCATGGCCCGGCCTGCACCCCTTGCTGCCGAGCGGCTGCCTCCCTGGGACGGTTCCGGCTCTCATCCTGGAGGTCTGGGTACACTTACTCACCTCATGCAGCTGCGGGCCGCCCCGAGCCGGCGCTCACCATGGGACTTGAGTGGCAAAGGTCCGAGGGCTGGTAGGATGGCGACAGCGGTCCAGATGTGGTGGGCCGTGCGAGTGGGTGATAGAACATGTACGGGAGGGCAGGTCTGGCCTCAGAAGTTGTCAGAGCTCAGAGATGGGGACCGCAGCGCCATTGTGATGTCACAGAAGGATGAGACAAGTAAATTTCAAGGCCAGGGGTGTGAGAAGTCCTCTCCATGATTCTCACAAATCTGGCCAAACCTCTGTGAAATGTAAGACGGAGCAATACAATCAGGGTAAACACCATGCCAACAAACAACCCTTTTCAACCTACATGTTGACAGTTGGTGTGTGCCAGGCACTGAGTAAGACAGATGGCATGCATTGTTTCCCCAATCCACAATACATTTCACTCAGCATAGTAAATAAAGGCTGAGGACCCCTTACTTGGAAGGCTTGCAATCAGAAGTATTAGGTTTTTTTCCCAGATTTTGGGACAGTTACATATCTGTAATGAACTGTCTTAAGGATAAAACCCAAATATAAACACAAAGTTCGTGTATGTTTCCTGTACATTGCATACACGTCCTGAAGGAATCGTTAATGTTTTCATTGCATCTGTAGCTTGCCTGTGGCCTGTCACCCAGTCCAGCTATGACATGTTTCATTGTGGGTCTCATGGGGATGTTTAAAAAAGTTTTCATGTCGGGCTGGGGAGACAAGCAAAAAAAGAATTGCTGCTCAGATTCTCCAGGTCCCAGGTCAAAGGTCAGGCAGATTTGGCGGCTCAGAAGGTAGAGTCTAGACACCTCCAAAGCAAGCTGGTGTGCGCTGAGTTTAAACGGACACTCAGGCCCAAAAGACTAAGGTGGAAAAGCATCCAAAGATTATTCCTGGTTTCACATTCAGACCTACACACACACACACACACCGCACGCACACACACACACGCACATGCATGCATACCTGCATCCCATGCACATACACCTATGAAAAAAATTTTCTCTTGGGCCACTTTGGATTTCTCATTTTCAGATTAGAGAAGCTTCAACCTGTATTACTACTGCTGTTTCATAGAAGCAGAAAATGAACCTCCCAAGAAGTTCAATAACTGCCAAGGTCATCTGATTAGTAGACAGTGGTCAGGACTCTTTCCAGATTAACATACAAGTCAGCGTCCCTCACAATTTAACTTTGTCTGTTCCGGGGGTTTTTTCTTTGGTTTGTTTGACTGGTCGGCTTTGTTTGAACTTGTTTTCATGGCACTGGGCCTCGGGCTTCATCCCTGAGCTCCGTCCCCAAGCTTCCCACCTGGCACGTAAGACAAATCAAAGAAGAGTCCTGCCTTCCTCGAAGTGTGTGCTAAAACATTTGATGTGTGCAGTTTTCCAGAATGAGCCGGCTGTCACTCATGTCATGGCACTAAGGGTTGCGGTCGAAAATGTTAAAGGTGTGGGGGGGGGAGGGGGTGACAGTGACAGAGGAAAGAATGACTCCCATGTCCACAGATTTTTCCTGGATTCTAGCAAACATTAACAATTCCTTAATGGAATCTCAGCTCGTATGCTGTGTAGGCAAGTTTCCATGTTTATAGGTTACCCAACTTGAGGTGCAAGAAAAAGACCTTGCACTTCTAACGATGAGCCTAGTCCTGCTGAACTTTCATCTGGTTTGGAGGGACAGGCCTGAGAAGGATTCCCACACTGTGAGCCAGGATCCCTCTGTTCCTGTCTCCTTTTGGTGGGCTTGGAGGGAGGGGGCTCCCTATGACTCAAACCCAGGAAAGAAGGGCCCAGACTCCCTAGGGACCAGCAGAATGGTGCTTCGGAACCATGTGTCTTGGTCATCATCAAAATTCTTGCCATTTCCCAGATGAGAAGATCCCCTTTTTTCTGCCCCCCCAAGCGACTTCTACCAGTAAGAGATTACTTGTATTCTATACTTGGTAAGGAATAAGTAATATCTGTAGTGTATGGAGGAATTAAAAATGTAAAGTATTCTTTGCACTCCTATCCTTCGATATCTAAAAAAAAAGAACATTATCCCATTGGCAGTCTCTTTGGGATGAAAAAACGGAATTTCTATCCAAGAGGGCAGTGATATTTTATTTCCTACAACAGAGGAAAGGGCCGGCTTTTGTAATAGCAAAACCAGCCACATCACATTAGCTACCACAGTGCGCTTGGGTTTTTCCTTCCCTTTGACCCGATGTGCATAAGTCAGGATTTTAGGATGTGTAAAACCTTGAGCTCTGACAGAGGGGCCCCTCCGCCGGCAAATGTCTGTCTTGAGTGTGCCGGACGTGCATTCCTCAGTCTCTCCTCCTCCTCGGGGGTCCATGAGCACCCCTGAAAGGCTGACCTTGTCCTTCGCACTCCTCTCTTCTCCATGAATCATTTTCCTCGCCATACTCTCTGAGTCACGGAAGAGCCACGTGGTCTTTGCAGGAAGGTGTTTCCTGGCTGGAGGATGAGGAGCTGAAGGCTCGATAGCAGGACCTGTTACAGGTCTTTCTAGGAACCGTAAGTGACGGAGACGTAGCTGGCAGCCTTTGCAAATAAAATGTTCATAGCTTGGCTCCTTTGCAAGCCAGAGAGAGGCAGTCTGGAAGTGGACCCTCTTTTAACCTCACGGTGCCCGTGATTTTGTGAGAAACATTTTGGGAGGGAAACCTAGTGATACCATTTCTAGGATGCTGGAGTTTCGACCGATCAGGGACCCAGAATCAAATGAGGGTCGCAAAGTTGACCCCTGAACTGGATCTGAACCAGCTTTGGCTTTGGCGCACGTGGACTTGGAGCATTCAGGGGTCTATGCTTCCCAGAGCTTGTTTCTTTATCTGGAAATAATTAGAGTCACATTTCTCTCTCACCAGGTTACCGGGAGAATCAAGTGACCGGGCGATGTGGGGGTTTCCTACACCGTAAGGTGTTCTAAAAATAAAGGCATTATTTTCTAATGAAGATGAACTTCAGTTCACAAATTCAGCTTTAATGACTCCGATACGAATTTCAATCCATATTGTATTGTCCACTCATTTCCCATTTCAGACCTATCTATGGATACCCTTTAGTGTGGGGTATCCTGTGTGGTATCTGATAGCTTTACCTCATCTTCCAGGCCACTAGCAATTAATGAGAAGATTGATCCTCCGTCCAGGTCACATTTTTAGGGACTTCACTGTAAACTAGCCACAAGAACACACGAAGAAGATTCCAAGTAATAGTTTCAAATACGTTTCAGCCACAACTAAAATGATTTTCTCTTTGCACATATTTAATTATACCCTACATCATAGTATTTATTCCTTGACTTTTTCCTGCCCTACTTTTATGACTTGGGGGTAGACACGTGTTTTATCATGCCTTATTTCTTACTGGAAACTGGATGGATGTTTGTTGAACTGGTTTTGATGACCTAGAGATACGTGGTGGGGTATCGGGATGCCCCGTAAGTCAGCTGGAAGGCCATTGCCACCTGCAGGAGACGAGATCAATATCGATGGTCACAGTGGACCAAATACTTCTTCCCGCTTTACTGAGGACCAGTTTTCATTAATGTAGATATGTGGGTGGGACTGGTGAGCCTGGCCCACAAAGCCCACCTGGAAAGGAGCCGGTGGCTGCATAGAATGTTTGCTCTTTGGCAAAGAGGGAAGAGCATTCATAAACTGACTCCCCAACGTGACATTTGGCTTCATTTCCAACTAAGACAGAGCTTGTCTGCTGACTCAACCAAGTTATGAGCACCCAGAGACACAGCCACGTAGAATCTGGAAAGAGAATTAGCTCGTTGACGGTCTCCAAAGATTCAGGGGACTACGTGGATGTGGAGCGAAAAAGAGCAAGAAAAGGCATCTCCTCCTCCCTACCTTTCGAGGACCTTTCGCACTTGCTGTGTGTGATCTTTTTCTCCTAATTAACCTTTCTGCTTTCTCTTTAAGAGGACTGTAATTTTTGCTCACGTTGACATGTTACCTTGAGTGCCGAAAGGTCAGGCTGCCTTAGAGCAAATCCCAGCCTAGCCACTTACCAGATGGGTGACTTCCCCCCAGTTACTTAATCTCTGAACTTCACTTTCCTCGTCGGTTCCATGCAGATGATAGCAGCACATAAATATGTCCACCATGAGGCAGCTGGGAAAGTTGCAGGAAAAAGGTGCTCAAGTGTCTCTGCAGAACCCGGCAGCTACAGGCTGGACGAATATTTGTTGACATTGCCTCTGGAGAAACATACCTGTAAGGTCATGAAGGCAAAGTATACATCCTATGTGAGGAGAACACAGAGAGACCTACGACTAGCTGGCCCAACCTAATGAGGAAGACAGAGCCCTTCTCAGACACAGGGCAGGTTCCTAGCCCACCTGCCCAACGCTGTGTGTTTCTCTCTGGCTCTGATCACAGACTCTCCTATAAATTCTCAGGGCACCTTTGCCTGGCCGGTGCAATCACGCCCCATTCCCCATCTATTCCTCCTTGTGGTAGCATTTCTAAAGACAAGGGGTGTCAGTGTGTGTGAGTTTGTGTGTGTGTGTGTGTGTGTTCGCATGTATGTTTGTGCATGTACAAAATATCCACATGGAGAGGGGACATCTTCAACTCCAGCAGACCTCAGAAAGAGAAGCTATCAAGGTTTCTGCTTTTCGAAAGTCATGATTGTTAAAACTGAAATCAAGCTAGTCAGGAAAGACTGATGTTGCAGCTGGGCCTTCTGTGCATGTAGACAAACATTCACTGATGTGCGCCCTAAAATTTTCATTTTCGGGTATAGCACACATGCACAGATGTCATGCACACATTCACACACCGACCTATCAGAGCTCTCTCTCCAGACCCGCTCTATCTAATGTCACATTACCGTCGATTACTTTGGGCTCAAAGCCTCCAGCAGAAGGGCAGACCGAAGTCCCATGCTGTCGGGATTCCGGCATACACCCTGCCATTGAATCTTGATGACGGAATAAAGGAACTTTCAGAATTCTGAGACCCGGAGGACAGAGACAGAGACTTTAAACTTTAATTGATTGCAATGAAAGATTTAACTGTTTTAAAAAACACAACGTGCTCATTCCTGGTCCACAGCTTACGTACTGCTGTGGGAGGTTGGGGGATAGTGCAAAAAGGAGACAGGTTAGCCGCCTCCTAACGGATCTCATGGGAGAACAGTGTCGTTCAGAACCAACTATGTTGAATAGGATTCAGGTCTGATTCCTTAGTTGTCCCATGTATTTAGTGAAGAAGTTAATCCTGGCTTTCCTCCTTCTAATGCTTATTCTATAGCTGAAATAGATGGTTCGAGAAGAGAATGTCAAGTGGGTTGAAGGCATAGTAGTTGGCCGGCTTCAAAAGACCAGGTCTGGATGTTGAGGGCTGTGGGGTAAATCCTGCAGAACAGCAATACAGAGATGCCTCAGGACTCCACCACCGCCTAGGAAGGGCACTTGACACTTGCCAGTCTGTGTCTGTGGTGACGCGCAGTGAGGCTGGCACTGGGCCTGCCCTCGCTGCTGTGGCTCTTCTGAGATTAATACAGTGTCTGACATGAAACAAGTCAGTAAGTCCTGGTGAAATTTCTGTGGGCCTTTTTGAGAAAATACAGCTGTTCAGTTCCCATCACCCCAACACCCCCTGCAGGCTGCGGCTTGAATCCAGCACTGAGCCTGAGCAGTAACTGGGCTGCACTAGAGCCCTTTGCCCTGTGCTTGCTGCTAGCCAGGGCTGGGTTCCAACCCTACTTCTGTTGCCCTGATGGCAAATTGTCCTGAAAGACGGGGACAGCCGATGGACACTTCTGGAGAAGTGAAACACAGAAGATACGACGCACATTTGTTGAGCAAATGTTAGGTTCTTTCTTAAATCCTAGTTATCTGGCCAAAGAATACAAGTAGGAATTAGACACTGTGGTGATGCTATGCATGACGTATGCAGATCCTTGGTAAATGGCGCTGAGTTGACTTACACTTTGTTCTCGTTCCACCCCGGCCCAGATTTTGGGGAGGATGCTAGTGGTGTTAGTGATGATGACGATGATTGCAGCAATCATAATAGTTACGATACTTATTGTGATGCTTGCTGTGTGCCAGAAACTCCACATTTGCCATGCGTCATCTGCTGGAAGCCTTCTAAGTGTTCTGTAATATAGGTGTTATGTCTCTGTTTAAAAGAAACTGAAGTTGAGTAGCCGTCATTGCCCAGAGTATCAGAACAGAGAACAGAGACTAGCATCTTAAATATTCTCATGTGTGGAGTGTGTGTATGTGTGTGTGTGTGTGTGTGTGTGTGTGTGTGTAGCATGTGTGTACATGTATATATGTGATATGTGTGTGTTGTGTGTATAGGTGTACTATGTAGGGGTGTGTGTGTGTGTGCATGTGTGAGCATGTGTGGTGTATGTATGGGGATATATATAGATATGGTATGTATGCATGTGTGTATATGTGTGCAAGTGTCATGTGTGTATGATTTGTATGTGTTTTGTACAGTGTATACATGCATATGTGGCAAGCATGCATAAGGTATGTGTGGGATGTAAGTATGTAGTGTGTACATGTGCATGTGTTACATATGTGGTGAACATGCATGGTGTCTATGTGGGGTGTGGATAAGTGCCTTGTATGTGTGCATGTGTGTGTGCATATATACATGGTATAAATACATATGTGTAGTGCATGTTCACATATGGAAGTGCATTCACAGTGGATATTGTGCATGTGGAGCTAGAGGTCAATGCTGGGGCTGGGTTTCTTTCTCTATTACGTACGCTTCACCTTATTTTTCGAGGCAGGGTCTCTTACTGAACCTGTCACTCAATGACTCAGCTGGATTAGCAGACCAACCAGGCCCAGAAATCCCCCTCTTCCTCCACAGCACGAGGATACGTTCACACCGTCATATCCAACTTACGACATGGCAGCTGGGAACACAAACTCAGGTCTTCCTGCCTGCACAGTCACACTTTGCGACTGAGCCGTGTCCCCGTGCCGCGATGGAATATGTCAAACGAGCAGCATTTACCTCTCACAGCCCTGGAGTACCGCATAGTCAGACCTTCTTCTGGACCTAAGCCAGACTGCTGCCTGCTGTGTCTTTGAGCTTTCTGATCCCATCTTATAAGACCCTGAATCTCTCTCGACCTGATCTAATCATCTCAGGATCCCCCTCAAATCCCATCTCCTTGAAGGCTAGGGTTTCACCATCTGAGTTTGGAGAAATGCAAACGTTCAGCCGCTGGCAGAGGGGCAAACTCACATGGGCACAGCTGCCTCGCCAGGCTGGTGTGGAAGCACTACTTAACTCAGACCGACTCAACTGTCCCCAACGCCACCCTCTCACTTCTGTATCGTGCTGGGCTCCATCAGACCCCGCACTGGAAGGAAGCCCAGAGGGGTCATAAAAGCAGCCAAAGAAAACCAAATTGTAGGGAGTCTATTTTACAGTTGATCTTAAAAGTTTGTAATGGCCTTATTTTCTCAGAGGACTTTGTGAAAGCCAGTGATTTACCGCGGTTCCCTGCACAGAGAGATGTCCAGCCAGCCAGTCCGCCCTACCTGTGCTGGGGGCATCCGGTCTTGACCCCGTAGGGACTTGGGAGGGGCTTATCCTGTTCCTTTCCCTTCTCGGAGACCCAAGAATTTCAACTGTTTGGGGGTTTTGTTTTTTCTCCAGGCGGGTCTTGGGCTTCTCGCCAAAAGTCCTCTCAATTAATGATCTAGGAACAGCACCTATGAAGAAAATTAGAAACAGATCAGAAAAGGAGGGCTCTTGCGCCCCGAGCAGAGGAAGGGGAATCACTCTTGGATTACGACGATGATTTGCTGATGTTTTCCTAACGTGAGAATCAGTTGACGAGGGTCTGGGTTTTTTTTTTTTTTTTATGAGTGAGGAACCTCTTCCAGACAGCTTCACCCCCACAGCCCCACTTCCAGTGAGAACACTGCTCTCTCCAGAGCCACTGTGTCAAAGCCTGTTTAGCTGTTCCTTACTTATCAGCTGCAACCCCAACATAAGTTCATGCTTGGAATATGAAGCCATTTCATATTAATTCTTGTTATATCTGGCAAGGAGCCTTGGGGGGGGAGGGAGTCCCGTGACAGTACTGCTCGGTGCTTATATCTTTATGGTCTCTTGAATTGATTTGACAAAGCAATCACAGGCACAGGGGAGCCCCAGCTCTTCCCTCAGAAGTGGGGGGTTTGGGACAGGCACACAAAGCATTGCGTGCATGTATCTGTCTTGTCATGCTGGCCAACATGCACTAGCACCATGGTTTCCTGAAAGGCACTGTCAGGTGGGAACTTCTGAGAGGAAGAGCAAGACTGTCTGTGGAACCGTGAGAAGTGGCTTCCTCATGGAACTTTCTAGAAGCTGAGTGGATCAGCCTCCCCCTACCCTCCCGGAGAGCACTGCACGTTTCCATAAGGCTGCAGATAGATTTGAAGAGATCTCTCAAGCAACCTGGCCTTCTAGAAGTCCAGGGTCTTGTTCCGGAAGTCTCAGATCAAGCGGGTTTTAATCCGAGGGAGTTTGTCAGCTTGAAAAGATATGAAGAGTTGTGTGTATGGAGACACACACTGAGTTTTCTAGAAAAGGAGTCTGAAGGTTTCAGAAGGTAAACAAAAGCGTCTTTGATTCCAGTAAGCTCAACAGCCCTTGAGCAAAGGCAGCTTTCCCCAAAGAACATATGTACCTTGGAGATCTTAAGGCAAGTTTAGGTGAGAGTCAGGCAGACTTCTCATTTTACTGGTTGCTGCTTATTTCGTGTGCTTAATGTAGAATATCTAGTATGTCAGTTCAGACACTCTGACCAAGGCTGACATGGATGCTAAAGAAAGAAGCACAAACCATGTTGCTTGTGGGTGGGGAACACATGAGCCGCCGTGTAGGCTGCGGGCCTTAGTGGCAGAATCTCAGAGGACGGGGAAGAAACGCAGTTAGGGAAAGACTTGAATCTAGAGTGGAAAGCAAGGAGGATCCAGCCCTCCTCATCATCTTAACTACTGATATGTAGCTAAACTGGACCCTTCCCTGTTGCAGTTTGAATGTAACCTGCCCTTTGGGCTCGTGTGTGTTTGAACACGGGCACAGGGCTGCTTGTGCTGTTTAGGAAGGTTGTGGAACCTTTGGGAAGTTCAGCTTACAAGAGGAAGGATGTCACTGGGGTTAGGCCTGAAGGGTTTTGTTTTTTCTTTTTCTTTTTCAGTTCAGTCCCACTTCCTGTTCCCTTTCTGCGCACTGCCTGTGGATTCAGTGTGAGGGCAGCCTTGACATCCTGTGGCTATGATTCCCCTGCCATAATGGATTCTGACCTGGAACTGCACAATAAACCCTTCGTTCCCTAGGTGGCTTTAATCAGGGCACTTTATCACATCAAGAGAAGAGTTACTAAAACACTTTGGCTGCCCTCCCTTCCACTTGCTTGCCCTCTGCACACGCCTAGCGTTTTCTGATCCTTTGACTCCAGCTGTGTTAGACTACGCCCTGACTCGCTTTTGGCCACCAGATTATAGCCACATGCCTCACAATGGGTTTTCAAGTCCCTCTTCCACTGATGCAATCTTCACTACTTCCCGATTCAGAAATTCCTTTCCCGCTGGGCTAGGAGGAGGAATTCTCCAGTGTTCTCTCTAACTCTCTACTCTGTCCAGTTCTGCCTTGCATCTTTTCCATGGGGCCCCCACAAACCTCTTGTCTCCTACCCCTCGCGAACACACCCATCCTTCTCCCCTGCGCTCTAAAAATCTACAATGTGCAGTTCCCACCCAGTCTCACCCAAGACAGTACTGCTGTCTTGCAATTCTGTGGGCCAGGAAAAGAAGGAGGGCTCTAGTTTAATCACCACTTCATTTGGCCCCGGTAAGTCCAAGCTGAGAGAGTCATAACTCCAGGCAGACATCTAAAAACTTCCCTTTTGGCTTGTTGAAACTGTTGACTAAGTAAGATAAGTTTGGAATTAATCACTGGAAAAAAAAAAAAAAAGCAAGTGAGATAAACACAGGATTCCAGAGATATTAACTCCTTGCTCCTCAACCTCACTGAGGTTATCGCGACCAAGAATTGTCCATTTTTCACAATTTATGAGGTTTATCTCAGGCCTGTCATGAGATGCTGACGGAAACATGAAATTGGTCTGCGCCGAATCTGTTTCACTTTCTCTTTCTCACTCTGAGAACCAGTTGAAATGCCCCACTGTATACACGTGGTGGCCTCTGGGCCCCTCAGCAATTCAGGGATTTGGTACTTGGTTTCCAGGCTTTCTATTGTTAAAGTCAAATTTAAAAGATGCAGGCTCCTTCCTCTTTGTTTCAGGGGGAAAGAAATGAATGTTGAGTGATTTACTTGGGAAAGGCGGCTGCAGACCTATATGTAAGGTGAATGAGAACCTTAGCTTTACCAGGATGAGTCAGAAGAGAGAGAAGTCCAGATGCAGATAACAGAGGTGAGCCAGATGTGAGCAAATTCCTTCTGCAGGGTCACCTGAGATCATTTTTTTTTTTTTGGTCATTTCTTCCCCATCATACAATCATTTAAAATAAAAAAAAAAAAACAGTGGAGTTATTTGGTCAGTGAAAAAGAATTGTGAAATGTGGAAAGTTCCAAGTACTTGCAGAAACATTTTTTTTTCAATCAAATGGGAGTATTTATGTCCCTCTGACATATCACAACTCTCTAGCAAATAAGATGACAAAGTAATAAACTTCCTGCCAGGCGCCACTCTGTGTGGAATTTGCTAAGAACGTCTCTGAAACCACTCACATGACAAAGTGGTAGGAGAAGTTACTTGAGAGCAGTTCAGAGCCAAAAGCTCCAGTATAAAATAAAGAACCAGCGTCAAGAGCAGTTTCTCGGGACTGTGATAATTCAGCTTAGCCCATCGGTGTTTCTCAGCCGCCTCCTGCACATACAGCATCGGCACAGCCAGCACGCGTGTCCTCCTGTCCCTGGCTGTTTGTCGTCAGCCCGGCAGCCACCCTTCGGCACCCTCAGACACTGAATTCTGTCCTGTTCAGCTGTGTCTCGTGGTGTTAATTCTTGACTTCTAGTGTCATTGACTTTTTGCTATTAGTTCTTACCTAAATTTGTTTTTTTTAGAAGTTATTTTTATTTATTTAAATATGAGAGAGAGAAAGGCGCATGGGTAGAGATCAGAAGCCAATTTGCAATACTCAGCTCTCCCCTTCCAACCAGTGAGTCTGGGATTAGAACTCAGGTCAGCAGGTTTGTAAGCATGAGAGCAGGTATATTATTACCCACTCAGCTATCTCTCTGGTCCCCTAAATTATTTTTGTAGTCAGGATAGTTTCTAGATTGGTAAATATTTCCTATGATTCTCTTGTGGTGGTTGTTTTTTTTTTTCTTTTTATAATTGCAGATTGCAGACTTAAGCTTTAATGCAACTAGGAAAACCATCTAAGCCAGTAATGGGTCTTATCACATCTTTCAAAATTTTTGGTGTCCTCGGTTTTTGGTCTCAGGCAAGGCACATGAGTGCTCCAGAATCCCCAGCCCTGAGCCAGCCTGGCAGCCAGTAGTAGCGTTGCTCAGCAGCCGAGGTCACACGCCATGCAGCCAGACCAATCTGGATTTGACTTTCTCTAGTCACTGCCTGTGTAGCACATGGTAACTTCCTCTCTGTCTGATACCTCATTCTCCTGATCTGAAGAATCGAAATGAATAACAATGAATTTACCCCACAGTGTTGTCAAAACTAAATGAATTGACACATGATTAGTGCATGTCTGACCCCCTACCCAGTTCTCCGTTAAGTGTCAAGTACTGGTATTCATATCTGTCAGGAAACATTCTGTGTTAGTTTTTATTTTTTCCACAGAGAAATCTGGGACCAACTTGTGACATCATAATAACCACAACAGTCGTCAAGTACTGATTTTTACAAATGATAGGGAATATTTTATGCCTGTCAGCTTCCAAGAAGGCTGGGGACATGTGGATGGCCAGAGGAACCATTGCAAGCACCTTCCAGGCTGTCTTTCCGCTCATCTCTCAATCCTCCCTACTCTGGTCACGAGTGACAAAGTTATCTAACGCAATAGCAGCAACTGAGTCCACGCAGCCCAGCAGGTCCCAGTTGGCCTGGCTCTTCCAGCTCCCAGGAAAGTGTCTACCCTGTCCTTGTAACCTCAGGACCTGCCCTTTGGAGTAGAGCCGGGACTACCTTGTGAAACCCATAGATAACACCTTCTGGGGTTTGAGAGCGGACTGCATGCTCCCTCTGTAGCCCCCAACTCCACGTCTGTCAGGGACATTGTCCAGAGTTTGTGGGAGGCTGAGCCAGGCAGCCCACAGGTGGGTGGTCCGAGTTACACGCCTCAGATGAGTTTTATCAGCCATAAAGCCAACATTCTGGGCTCCATCTGCCCGGTTCCTATTGATCTGGAACTTAGAAGGGGAAAAGGGGACAGTCACTGATGACACAGCATGCACAAGGCACTTCCCCACCAAACTCTGTTTTGCAGGGCAGTTTCCTTTGATCCAGCCACCTCCCAAAGCAGGGATGCTTATAATCACTCATGAGCTCAGAAAACCAGACCAAGAAGAGCAAAGGGAGCAGCCCAAGATCCAGAGTGTCTGGCTGGCTCCAGAGCCGGAGCCTCACGTCCTCGCCACAGCTGCATGTGCAGAGGAGTTACCCAGAATCCCTGAGGACTTGTTAAAGTACAACTGGCCAGTGTCCTTCCCTGACCGATCCGATTCTACTCATCTTTTTCTTTTCGTGTATGTGTACATGCATGTGCGTGATGTCCATTTGTGTATGTGTGTGTGTGTTTGCATTTGTAGGTACACAAATACACTTGAGTGTGTATATCTGTAGAGGTTCAAGAGTGGTGTCAGGAATCACCCTCAATCACTCGTCCCCCATGTTGTGACTGTGGGTCTCTAATTAAACCCAGAACATGCCATTAGGACTAATCTGGCTAATGCTCCACCTTGCAAAGCTCAAATTACAGGTATCGCATCCACCTGACGTTTTTATGTGGGAATCTGGAATCCAAACTCAGGGCCTCTTTTTTGCAAGGCAAGTGTTTTGGCTACTTGAGCCATCTCCCCGAGGCCCCAGGATTTGCCTTTCGACAATTCCCGAGTGATGCGGATGCCACGGCCTGGCAGCCCATGCAGCTCTGTACCCAACCTCAGACTGTCCAATGGCTCAGTCTCCATCTTTAAGCTTCCCGGTACACTACAGCGCTGTGCGATTTTGAGTATAACATTAGAACTAGGAAAGGATGTCTCCTTGAAATAGTAGTGGAAATGTTTCTGATCTTGCATAAAAGAGAGATCCTTCCATAGTTGTTTTGGAGGTGACCATGCTTCTTTTTTTTTAATTTTTTTTTTATTTATTCAATTGTGCATGTGTGCGTGTGTGTGTGTGTAGAACCACGGGCTAATTTGGGAACCACCATGGACCACCTCCACCTCCTCATTTACTCTGCCCGGGATTCACAGGCTCCGCCCTACCAGGACCAGAAACGCAGGCCGCCCCCGCTTCTGCCCGGTGTCTCTATGTGGGGTCTAGAACCCGAACTCAGGACTTTCCGCCTGCGAGGCAGAGGCTTAACCCCTGAGCCACCTCTCCATCCCCGACCATGCTTCTTGTTCCTTTCTTAAGTTTGAAAAGAATCAAGAAAATGTGGAATGAATATGTCACGTTCAGCGTTAGACAAGTATTTCGAAACATTTTCTGGTGATATTTTAGACTTAAGCCAACCTAGATGATGTTCTCCTTGTGTAACTCTGAGACCAGAAGCCACCTCTATGTTTTGAGTGGTTGCCATGGTTTATGCCTGAGAACTCACACTTACATTTAAATATGAACCATCAAGAAGAAGGAAGGAAGGAGGGGAGAGAAGGAAGAGAGGGAAAGTGATAAGCAGGAAAGAGAGAGAGAGAGAAAAAAAAATTGTTCTCGAATCTGAAGACTACTGCATGGGCCCCTACTTTTTTTAGAATACCAAAGTCAAGGCCAAAGAGGTTATAAAGTACCAAGAGCAAACCAGTGTGCAACGAGGTAGCGTCTGTGGATGCTGATTTGACCCCAATAGTATAGGTTGGTCAGAAATTCCATATTCTGCCTTTTTGGGTCTTCTTTTTCCTCTCCTTTCCAGCATCCCTTCCAGCAGAGTTAGGAGTTAATGAGGTCCCAGTAGCAAAGGGTAACCAGTACTGACCTCCAAGCCACCCCCACCGCAGTCTCTTATAACGTACAGCAGCTCTCCTTTCTCAGAGTTCCTCTAGGAAGGGCATTTTTGGCAGGACTTCTAGAAGACCACACAGTGTGATTGACTCCCTGGGACACATTATGTATCTTGCTTCTCTCGCCTTTCCTGGTGGTGGTCTAGTTTGGAAAAAGGAATCCACTCCCAGTCTCCCTTCCAGGTCATTCTTTGTCTCCCTCCTAATAGGCCATGATGCCCACCAAACCCCAAACCTTGTCCTCCAGGAAGTATGAAAATCTGCTTGCATCCTACCCTCCTGAGCAGGAGCCAAGGAAAAATCAGCGGAGCTCAAATGTAACCTTGAAGCCTTGTTAGAACCTTCAATTAGTTAGAACTGTGGTTCTCAGCAAAAGGGGGCTCCCCTGCCCCCTGCCTGCCTTCCATACCATAAATGGCCGTCTGATGTTCTTCCTGGGACCAGCGCACAGGTATCACATTAGGAAGAGCAGAGATGCTAGTTCTAGGAAAGGGGCTGTCCATGGGTCGTACTCCTCTAGGGGATTGGGCATCGAGGTGAGGGCTGTAGACACAGTGAGATTGATGGTCCCTCTCCCACCATCATTCCTCAAGAATTCTCTCACCTCCCCATGGTTGTAACAAAGTCCGACTCACAGAAGGCGCCTACAGCAGTCAGCCAATAGTCCTGCAGAAAACAGAAAGGGTCCCACGCTTGGTGGACCGTGAGCCAGAGTCCGCTACACATCGCCGCCTTCCCCTGGTCAGACCACCCACCTCAAGAGGCCCCGGAGACTCATTTGCTTTTGCATCCCAGCTGAGACCATAAAAACACAGGTCCTCGGGGCCCTTACCATCAGGGGCACAGCTTCCTGTCACTGCATCTGGGGCTATAGTGGCTTGGTGCCAAATCGCTGACCAGCCCGAGGAACCCAGCCATATACGCCAAGCCATTAAGAAACCTGCTACTGTACTATCCGCCGGGGAAATCTCTACAAAGAGAGTTTCTAAGGGTCAGAACAGACTCGCTCCTTATGGCCTTCTGAAAGCAGCGTTTGGGGGAGAGGAAGGGAGTTCCACGTTGAAGCCACACCCCACATGCCTCGGAGCAAGCCTGGGTTCTCTAGCATTCGCAGGTTATTTCTCTTAACGTAGGTTTGCTTCATTTATATCTAGGGAACAATATTTTACTGATGTGCATTCAAATTGAAACTTTCACCCCATTTATCTCCTTTCCCGTCACCCATTCATTCAAAACAAACCTATTTAATGTCACCCGGGTGTAAAATGGGAAAGGGTATTTGTAACTCAAAGTGTTCCCTTGTTGACTTCTGCCTAGGCAAATCATGTTGCTTGGGCTCTGGAGGGCTGTGCTTGCAGACCAGGGGTCTCTTGTTTGTTCTCCCTCCATCAGAAAGGGCAAAGGCCTCCGCGTAAGGGACAAACCTAGCAACAAAAGCCTAGTCGGGTCTTCCTGTACCCCAGCTGCCGCCCTGCCCTGGGAGATCTTTGGAGTCCCCCCCCCCCCGGGGCCTGTCCCATGCTAAGTACTGTTGTCGCGTTCATGGACTCGTTATGGGTTAATTCTCTTTGACCAGCACTGGCTAAACCTTGTAGGTAGGAAGGTGATGCCGCAACTCAAAGTCAAACCCGTGTTGCAGAAATAGGTTTCAATCCCATAATTCAGAACCTCAGAGACCCTATGTTAACCACCTGGAACCAGGCTAGCCTAATCTCTCCCCATCCTAAAGCTCAGGGAAATATGTGGAAGAGGGGGCGGTAAGATTGTAAGAGCCTAAAGATGGGGAGGAGCAACGATATGCAAGATACTCCACGCAAGTTAGGGCCGAAGTAACCATAATAGGATTTTGCATGACCTGCGCAATGAACAACATATCATTGACCCCCCAAAGTCTAGCATGGATCACAGGCACTAGGATCCTTAGAGGCAAGGGATTAATAGCCACAGTAGTGTTCCTATACTAAAGGGGAACACAAAAAAGAGCTCTAGGCAATGCCACTGAGTCCTTACACCTCATCAGAGAGGAGGACCCAGAGGGAAGCTTGACATTCACACTAAAGGATGTTCCAGGGATGAGGTGGGGGGGGGGGAAGAGGGCAAATGGGAGAAAGGGAGGGAGGGGGAAAAGGAAAAGGAAGGGGAAAAGGGGGGAAGGGAGCAAGGGGGTGCGAGGAGGAGTGAAGGGGACTGGGATACTGATTAAGTTTGTATGAGTGGAAAAAATAAATTAATTAATAAAAAAAAGAAATAGATTTCAATCATAGTCCCCTCTTGGAAGTCACAGTCCCCAGTCTCTGTACAACAGAGTCGCACAGACTTGCATTAAGCTGTTGGCCTTGCTGTCTTGAGCCGGGCTGTGGTAGCCGGTCCGCAATCAGAACAGAATTGGGAGCCGTCGAGGGAAGCTGCCATTGGAAACCACGTGATCCTGTTTCCATCTGACCAATGAGAAGCCTGTATTTGTGACTGTGTCGGGCGGATCTTCTCAGGAGAGGGGCCCTATCGATAGGGATGATTCTTGACTTGCGAACAGCAGATTAGCTCAGTTTTCCTCCTATCGACTAACCCACTTCAAATCACTGCCTTTCACTGCCTGATCCCTAAGTTCCCAGAGAAGATAAACTGGGCTCCGTGTTCGTTTGAGCAAGTCATGACGAAGGTATTGTTATTAGAAGTAGACAGGACATTGGAGGGAGAATTAAAATCGTGTAGTTAATTTGATAACAATTCCAGTGATGTCTGGAATTTCTATCCTATTAGATGATCTATTTTCATCATGTTTCCATTCTGTACACACACACACACACACACACACACACACAGAGTCCAGCTTAGCAGCTCCCTTGTGAACCCTTTTCTACTGAAAATCTCTCCTTGCTCTTTTCGCCGCATCAACTTACTTGGATTGTAATGACCAGGAGACATAGGGTGTATGTGGCCGATGAATGACATGGTTTCTAAAGGACTCCTAAATATTACTGCCCGTTTGAATCTTGTCCCTGTTCCCTACCGATCATGTGATCTTGGGCAATGCACTGGATTTCTCTATGCCTCCACTTCCTCGTGCAAATATGAGGATGATAACAGCTGCTAACCTCACTGGCTTTTAAAGCACTAGGTGAGACAGTCCTGTGATCTCCCTCTCTTTCTAGAATATGTTCCAAAACCACAAGCAGATGACTAAAATCGCATATAGTACAGACTCCTATTTTTCCTGTACTTATCCACCTATGACAAATTTAATTTTTAAATTAAGCGCAGCACTGTTGGTGTATGTCATTGTCGTAGAGACCTTGAGTTTGATTCCGCATCAACCGCAGCAAGAACAAAAGCACCGAGATTACAAATTAGACGCAATCACGAAATAACAGGTATAGCTACTAGCGATATGGAATAATTGCAGCAGCAGTCTAATGCAAATTATTTGACGATGATCTCTCTCATTTACTGTTATCCTGTGTAGATGAGACATTAAGGCATAGTACCAGGCTTCCGCATACCCCCCACATGTAGCATGTACCTCAACACTGTGAAGCCAGGCAGCCGATCTCATAACCAAGAAGGCTAGGAGAGGGCAGGTATCGTATACAGACAGATACGCTGAACCGGGGCATAATTCACATCTTGGGTGTGAGAGAGCCGCAGAGTGTGAGGTTTTATTCTAATTGCAGCAGCCTGTGGTCTGAAGCTTAGGAATGGGTTATGTCTGGAATTTTTTGCTTAATATTGCTAGGCAGCGGTTGGCCACAGGTAATCTGCAGATGAGGAAGGAGAACCACATATGCAAAAGGGAATGTTTGATTCAGAATAGAGCCTAGCTGTTGTCACAGCTGTCCCTCAATATCTGTGGGAGATCAACTTTACCGATCCCTGGGGAAACCAAAGCTCTTGTGTCTCATATGTAACGTGGCACTGTGTTTGCATATAACCCATGTATATCCGCAATATATTTCAATCTCTAGATGAGGTAGAATACCAAATACAAGGTAAATATATATAAATGTTATTAAATTGTTTTAGGTATAATTGCAAGAGTTTTTTAAAAAGCCCACATACGTTCACATTTTTTTAATTATTATTATTCAATTGTGTGTGCGCGCGCGCGTGTGTGTGTGTGTGTGTGTGTGTGTGTGTGTGTGTGTGTGTATATGTATGTGTGTGTGTGTGTGTAGAACCACGGACGAATTCGGGAACCACCATGGACCGCCTCCTCCTTGTTTACTCTGCCCGGGGATTCACAGGCTCCGCCCTACCAGGACCAGAAGCGCAGGCCGCCGCGGCTTCCGCCCGGCGTCTATACGTGGGATCTAGGATCCGAACTCAGGACCTTCCACCTGCAAGGCAGAGGCTTAACCCCTGAGCCACCTCTCCAGCCCCCACGTTCACATTTTTTATCAAAGATTGTCTACTCATTTCCCTTACTGCTCAGGTGTGGAAGGCCAACTGAACTCAGAGTACTTCTGCTGTCTCTGCGTCTCAATTTGCCCTGCACAGCAGCTACCATGGCCCTCTCTTCCAGCGCCAAGGGTCCCATTTACCCTGTTGGCTCCTCAGGTGCATAAGATTCCAACCCATGGGATTCCGGTCTTCCCACAATTCTCAGCCTCCAGAACCCGGGTACACATAGGTAACCTCTTCCCCATGATGTTTTAGAAAAGACTTCAAACTTATTCTTGGATAATTAATTGCATACATGTACATAATGTATTTTGATCATGTTTGCCCAATGACCCCCTCTAATTCCCCTCCCAGTCCCTTTGAACCCCTTATTCCCAAAAAGTCCTCCTCCTCCTTTCGTCCTTTTAATTTTTTAAAATTTTAATTTAATGACCCACTGAGTTTAATTAGGGCTGCTTATGAAAACATGGACGTGGGGTTATTTACTAGAACGTAGACAACTCACCAGTGGCTACATCACCGAAGAAAAATGACTCCCTGTCACCTAAAGGACCTCAGCAGCCAACAATTCCTCAGCTAGAAGTGGCTCCATCCCCCATCTACCTTCCATGGACCCCTAACACTACAAAGTTAACTAGTTCGTGGCTAGCTAGACTCCTGCTTCTCAACGTCTCCTCTATATCCTCCGCAAACCCTGGGTATCCATGGGAAACCATCAATCACTGCCGGTTGTACCCCCACCTTGTGAAGATCTTGTGTGGTACATTTGTTTTGTCAGTTGCAACACTGAGAGAAATCCAAGGGCTTGGCCAGACAGAGAGGAAGGGAGGTAATTTGCTCCGTCGTTGACTCAGTAATGAAGGTCGCCCCGTCCGACACACAGTGAGGGACCTCAGTGTCAGCCATCACGTTTTTCTTCCTTGAAGTCAGGGTATTTTAAAGAGGTACTTAGAGAGCGTATGGGAAAACGAAACCCCTTTCCATATATCTCAGAGAGCACGTAGAAAAGCAGGGGTCATGAGAAGAATAGAGGGTCTTTGGAGCTGCGCACCGAGCCCGCAGGGAGAGACTGGTTAACGAGGATTTTGCCACAAGACCTTTCACTTGCCATTTCCTGGCTCACATCTGTTCACATCTGCTGAAGCGGGGACAAAGCTTGGAACTACTCTTCTGGTCCCAGGATCCTAGGCGAGAACCCAGAGCTCCCTAGACCCCCCCCACCTCGCGCCAGCCTGGCAGTCACTCCGCCAGAGCCCAGCCACCCGTGCCTGGGAGGTAATTTGCTCCCATCTTGCTCCACAAGACTCAGACACAGGCTCCACAGCCATCGTGGGTATCCTCCGTCTCTTAGGAGATGGAGAGGAAATGTGTGTTCTCGTTTGAGAAGCCAGGTAATTCTCAACCTATCAGAACTTTGCTTCGAATGTATCTGAGGAGCGGCAGCCTGAAATAGCCAATCGAGGCGCATGGGCATCCTGCCACCAAACCTCCCCCTATCAGAGTTGCCCCGTATCATCCTTCCTTTGACGAGAACCCTGTTTGTGGTGGTGAAGGACAATGGTGGTTGCCAGTGGCATTTTCTGTAAAGAGGATGAAACAGGACTGTGAGTACCAAGGTATCACACCATGTGCTCCTCCCCTTCCTCAGTAATCCTGGGCGGCAGAGACCTCAAAATGCGTTCCAAGGAGGGGCAGCGCACAGGGAAAGCGGGAAGAGATTCCAGGCTCCTCCTCATCCTGGCCGGAAAACCGTTGCTCGCCTCTTTGTTTTTGCCCTTGATGTTGTGGGTCCGCGCACTGCTCGCGGAAGGTTCCACTGCTGTCACAATGAGTTTGAAGACCGCTGGCTGGTTTTGAGGGTCTATCCAAAGGATCCAAGCTATAATTATATTTATAGGGAAAAAATAAATAGGAAACCTATTTGCCAATCCAGCTAATTAGTCCTTGCATAAAGTGAAAATAAACCTCAGGAGAATTCCTCGCAGTTCAGTGTGATCGTAATGATACCCCCGCCTCCCATTCGCATCTGCCCCCATGCACCCCACTCCCAATTAAAGACATCATAGGGTAGCTACGCAAGGAGCAAGCAGGTCACCCAGCAGCAGTGTTCCTGGCTGGAGCCAGAAAAAAAAATGCAAAAGAGAGGGTGTGTGTGTGTGTCTGTGTGTGTGTGTGTATGTGTGCATATGCATGTGTATATGTGTGTGTATGTGTGTCTATGTGCGTGTGTGTCTCTGCGTGTGAGTGTGTGTGTGTGTTGTGTGTGTATGTGTGTGAGGGCTTCTTCCACCCTGAAAGTCTGTGGGGTGTCCCTCCGCCCCCTCCCCAGGCTTCTGGGTCACACCTCGATGGACACTGCAAGCTGTATCTTGGGGCACCGTGTCTATCAGAAGACAGCTGTTTCCACAGGGTGGCATCTTTTCCTCCTGTAGCTCCCTGAGCAGCCCTGAAAGACAGTTCTAGAAAGATGGGACGCAATCTTCACAGAAGCCTGAGTCAAGCCCATGAGGGAAGAGTGACCCTTCCCGTGATTCTCCCCGATGGACCACCACGCACCCCACCGTCCCAGACCACTGTGAATTTGCTGCTAGGGAGGGCAGAACGAAGGTGAGCGGTCATTATTTATGAGGCTTGTGGGCCCCAAACACTGCCGTGGATCTCGGAGGCCTGGCTGGCATGTGCTGTAAGGGCGGGGCCTTGGGGAATTCAAACTCTTACCCCACCACATCTTGCTTTTGAGCCACAGCGCCCTTCGCCTTAAAATGGGGATATGAATAGAATCTGTTCAGTACGGCTTTCGACGGGGCTTTTATGAAACTCATGGCGTCCAGATGATGCACGCAGTCACCACTCACAGAAATGTGAGTTTCCTCCGCTACCCTTTCCGAGAAGCAAGCCCACCGAGAGCATCTAATCGGAGCCCATCCCTCTACGACAGCCCTTAACTGTACGAAGTCCGATGCGTTCCTTTGTCTCTCTGAGCTTCGTGGTCCCTTTTCACGGAAGAGAGATGGGAATTCCTCCTAAAAGACAGTGGTGACAAATGAAAGGAGGAAGTGTAAGCGCAAGGTAGGGGGGGGAGTGAAGGGGAGGAATGAGGCCACACTCAGCGGAGTCACACACAACCTGAACACTCGCTCTCCTGTGGCCTCCTCCAGGAAGAACCTGCGCTCACTTCTGTTTCCCACTCAGACCGTGTGGGTGGTCCGCTAACTGATGGGCTTCGCTGTCGACCCACCGGGTAGGGGCTGGGTCCTGCAGCCCCTCGAGACTCCTTGGGAACAGCCCTGTTCAGCTCTTGTTTTAAGTCACTATTATTTTCGGGGTCACCTTGATCCCCTGCTCCAGCCTGTGGCCTCACAGTATGGACAGGGCCCTCATTTGCGGTGAGTTGGGGTGTCTGTCCTGTGAGGGAACCCAAGGTGACTCAAAAGGAAGCCAAAGGACAATGATATCTTTGCAGCTTCAGATCACATAAAGGACACATATACGCGCACGCGCGCGCACACATGCACACACGTGCACACGCATGCACACAATGAAGGTGGAGATGTCAGTTTCATTCCATTCTTAATTACCACGTGGGCCCAGGTGAGGAGTCTGTGCTTTTGAGCAAAAACAGCATCAATGCATCCATTCAAGTGACATTTAATTTAAAAAAAAAAAGTAACCGCTTCTAGAACTATGGACAGTGTGGAAAGTAGAGCATGGTGGGAAGTCATGAAGGTTGACGATCCTGATGTGAAAGGAAAATCAGGTCGGGAACATCTGCTGGAGCCCAGAGGTTCCAGACAGCCCAACAGGTGCTTGACACCATGGGAAAAGCTTCCCATAAACACACTGAAGCCAGGGCTGGAGACCTTGGCATGATCCCATCTCCATCCCCTCTTGGCTAAAGGAGCAAGGGCAAAGAGATGAAGTCCAAGGTCAGGCTATGCTTGCCCACAGCATAGAACAGACACCCTGGGGCTCCCAAAGCGGAAGCGCTGATTCAATTGGACTAGATGGCCAGTTCATTAGCTGAGTTCAGCCACTCTGGCATCTTTGATGGAGAGGAGGCAAGAGCCCACCACCTGGGTCTGAGAGCAGGATGCTCGGAGGACCCTTCAGATGGTAGGAGAGGTGGAAAGGTTACGGCTGCCCTTAGATTCTCAGCATAGCCTCCTGTGACTCTAATGTGCATTTTATATATTTGCTCATTGAACTGCAGGATGAAGGGGACCTCAGGCGATATACCACCTGTGTTGTCGCTTCACAGAAAGAAAAATCTTGAACTTTGGGGCAGGCGAATGAGTAGCTGCTCGGAGCCAGTCCCAGCTCCCAGTGGTGATCGGACGCGTCTTGGTGCTCTGTGATGATCTTAGCCTCTCGTCTGTGTCTCATCTCTGTCTGCCCTTTTTCTGTAGCTTTGGAGATAGGAGCGATTGTTTTCTTTTGTGCCTTTGGCTCATGCCCCTTTGATCTACAGGTTGAAATACGACTCATCCAAAATGCTTGAGAGCAGAAATGGTTTTTAGATTGGTTTTTTTTTTACTTTGGAATCTTTGCTTATGCATAATGAGATGTCTAGGGGACAGTACCTAAGTCTAACCATGTAATTTATTTGTGTTTTGTAGACACTTTACCCATACCGGCTGGAGCAAATTTAATAAAACATGTTCAGTGCACCTGCGTTGTGACTGATCTGTTGGGTGAACTCGTGTGTAGAATTTTCCACTGCCACATCACGTTGGTGCTCAAAAAGTTCCATATTTGGGGGCTGGGGTGCTTGGGTCTGCTTTTTTGTTCTTGGGGATGATGGTTAAAACTAGGATTTGCGTCAGTCTTTTAGGATGCAGTTAGCTCACACGTAGAACTTCTGCAATTACATTACAAGTAGCAAGATTTGCCAGGACTCGTTACCCCATTTCTCCTCCTCCACAGAAAGAAAACAAGCGCACCTAACACCACTGGAGATTTGCTCTTCAAGTCATCTCTCTCGAGTTCCTGATTCTTCTGCCATGTTTTCCAAGAATCAACTGGGTTTTTTCGTTCCTTTGGTTGATACTTCCACTCCCAAATGAATTTGTTCTGAACATCCAATTTTTAAACTTTTTCTTCCTTGTTGAGAAGAGTTTTATGAGAATTTTTAGCTCCAGACAATAACGACAAAAGGTCACTTCTTAAAGATGTATACGTAACATATTCATGATCAACAGGCCTGCTTTCACGGTTTTGTCAAAGAGCCGTTCTTTCTCCCCTCCCACGAAGGCTTTCCTGTTTTCTGCTGGGTTTTCTAATAAAACACTTGAATAAGCGGTGTGTCTGGGAGGCAAATGCATGTAGCGTCTAGCTGGGGTCGGGACTGAAGAGATGTAAATGTCTACTAGCACTGAGAGTTGAAGTCTGCTCCAGCAGGATTTGTTTGGGGGAAAATGAAAGTTTGCTTGGTGAAGTGAACAGCCAAGGCAAAGAGTTGGCACAACAGAGGTGAGGGTCCTAAGGAGACACTGCCTTCTCTCAGAAGCCCACTCTGAAAGGCTTCAGGGGCTGAGTCTTAGTCTTAGCTACCCTGCTGTTCTCCTAGTTGGTCCTCCCCTACCTACCAGCACGATGCCCAACATGGTTACCCTCAAAGCAAGCATTTAGGTTATAGAGTGCCCTTAATCGCATCTCTAAGTACTGGGTCGGAGGTTTGCTTCTTCTGCTCCCATCCCGCCCTGAGCCACTGTGCGCTGAAACTCTTTTGAAGGCGGCATGTGCAGAAAGCCAGAGACAACCCCTCCTTCTGGCTTCTGCTTCTAAGGAGCCAAAGAGCCCTTAGAACCAGCTGAGGATAAGAACCACAGCTGTAGATCTTTCCCTTCCAGCCCAGCATGTGACCCGGGTGAGCCCACCCTGTTCTCCCCATCCGCGCAAATCAGTTTAACGTTTCCTTGCCTAAGGACACTTTCACCTGTACAGTTCTTTTGTGTGTGTCTGTTGTCACTGAGGAAGAAAGGAGCGCTGCACCTGTTGAATTCAGGGTAGTGGGGCAGGAGTGTCCTGAAATCCAAGCAGCCTTATGTGCTACACAGAGACTTCCCGAAAATTACTAGACCAATGGTCAGGTCAGCTTGTAGAGACAGCAGCCTCGATGCCCCCTCAACAGGGGGTCTACACCCAGAAGGCGGGGAAAGAAAGGTGCCAACCAAGTTTCTCAAATAATGCCTTGAAACCCTAGTGGACGCTTGAGACGGGAAAGTCACAGAAAGGAAACCAGGGGACTCCAAAGAGGCTTAGCGCATCCACGCCCACTACCAGGAAGGAAAATGCGCTTTTAGACCTATGTGTGACCTGCTCGGGGTCAGCAGCGCCTCTGTTATGAATAGGCTGCCACCTTGTGGCCATGAGGGGTCATGCGGGAAAGCGCAGAGAAGGAAGCTTCTCTGAGATCAGTTGATCAATTCCGCTCCTACAGGGAGGAAGAGAGCAGAGAGCCTAGGCCGCAGGACTCTAATTATATTTCGAAAGGTCGAGCTTCCTCTGTGGGCCCGATTGACAAATGCGCTTCTCTGCGTGTGGCGTCTCTGTGGCTTCTCAGGTCCCTGAGCTACCGCCAGAGTGAACATTTTATATATGCATATGGGTGTGTGTGTGTGTGTGTGTGTGTGTGTGTGTGTGTGTGTTTGGGCATCTCTCAGTTACAAATTTTTAGAGAAAAATTAAATCCAGACAGACTTTTCAGAGGTGATTATCTTGTGTCTGGAAGGTTTGCTGTGGTCTAATCAGAAGGTAGTAAAGTATCTTCTGAACCCCCACTTACACCAGCAAGAGGGGCACCACAGTCCCCCACCTCCCCCCTTCCCCTCTGCGTGAGCATCTCTGTTTCAGCATCCTTTACAAACACTGTCTACGGTGAAATCATGGGGCAGAAACTAAGGAGTTCTAATTGGCTTTGCTCAGGGACCACATACTGTGTTACGTACATGAACTTAAATTGGGTAAGGGTAGTTCCACAAGCAAAAATGAGGGGCTAGACCATAAAAGATAAAGGAAGAGGGGTTCTGGGGAGATGCCTCATTTGGTAAAATGTTTGCGGTGCAGACACCAGGAGCCAAGTTCAGATCTCCAGCACCCGTGTGGAAAGCCGGGCATATGGTCTAAACCCAGATTCCAGCAATGGGAGACAGAAACAGGAGGATTCTGGGGGCTTGCTGGCGAGCCTGTTTAATCAAAGAACTTGTGTCAAGAGATAAGATAGGGTTCAGGGGTTAAGACTCTGTCTTGCAAGCAGAAGTTCCTGAGTTCAGATCCCAGGTCCTACATAAAACACCAGGCAGAAATGGTAGTGGCCTATACTTCCAGCCCTGGTGGGTGGAGCCTGAGACATCCCAGAGCTAAGCAAGGAGGTAGAAGCAATCCAGGATGATTCCCAAAGTCATCCTTGGTCTTCCACAGGGATACACAGCACCCTCTGACAGACAGACAGACAGACAGACAGACAGACAGACACACACACACACACACACACACACACACACACACACGAAATTTTTTTTAAGATGTCCTTCCGTGTTCTTTTTTTTTTTCACTTTTTTTATTAAAAATTTAATTATACATTTTAAAATTTTTTACCAGTTCCCTCCCTCCCCCCTCCTCCCCCCGAACCCCTCCTCCCCCTCCCCTTCCCCCAGTGCCTCCCCCCCAATTCCCAGAGAGTCCTTTATTGTGTACACCTAACTCTCCACTGGGTCCTCCTCTCCGATGACATATAAGGACCCAGTGGCATTTCCATAAGCCCTTTCTCTTGTTCCCCTTAAGCATAAGATCACTACTATGGCTGTCAATCCCTTGCCTCCAGGGGTCTCGGTGCCCTTAACAGATGCTAGACTTTATGAGGGCAACAGTGCGCTGGACATTGCGCAGGGCATGCAAAGTCCCATTATGATTGCTTTGGCCCCAACTATTGTTGAGAATCTTGCAAATCGTTGCTCCTCCCATCCTTTTGCTCTTACAATCTTACCGCCCCCTCTTCCGCAAATGTCCCTGAGCTCCAGGATGGGGAGAGATTAGGCTGGCCTAGTTCTATGAGAGCTAAAGTAGAAAGCAACAGAGGAAGACACTTAAGGTACATTTCTGGTTCCAGATGTGTACACATCATGCACATGGGATGTTCACCTACATACAAACATGAACATGTGCACATTCATCTCTCTTACACACACACACACACACACACACACACACACACACACGTAAGGCAGATAAATCAATCACTGCTACTGTAATTGCTCTTCACTGCTGTGGAACATACTTCCGCCCCATCAGAACCAAGTCCTCTGTCTCAGACCTGCTCCTTCGAGCACATGGTGATGATAATTCAGAGACTTCAGGAGTCCAAGTTCTTTGTATGTCCTAAAATGGACAAAATGGTGCTAGGATGGTATGTTCCGGCTCAGCTCACAGGATCACTGTGGAAGGAACTGGTTCCTCGGTCCAAGCTGGCTGTCCACCAAGCTCAATGCAACTCCAGCAATTCAGGCACAATTCAGTTCTCTGTTCAAGAACTGAACTTCTTAGCAAACGCAGAGCCCAGGGTAACCACAGAGCCAACCCTAAGAATTACATACCGTAAGGTTTGTAGCAGGAACAACAATAAGCAAGTAGGTAAACCATATCATTCTGTGAAATGGCTCAAAACTTCCAGTTAATTGCTTTTCTGGTTTCTTGTTGCTTTCTTCTTGATAATTCTCTTCTATATGTGGATATTCTGAATCATTGTTTATCATTACAACTATTGCTTGAATGTGCGGAATTGGGAATCTGCACGGGGAGAACAGAAAAGGAATATGCATGTCTAACAGGCACCCCAAAATAATAAGTCCCCTGAAATACGGGTTGTTACCATAT
This sequence comes from Typhlomys cinereus, assembly GCA_023101885.1. Taxonomy (NCBI): domain Eukaryota; kingdom Metazoa; phylum Chordata; class Mammalia; order Rodentia; family Platacanthomyidae; genus Typhlomys; species Typhlomys cinereus. The sequence goes on along the minus strand of JALPQD010000317.1, from coordinate 536,425 downwards.
TATGCCTAACTCACAGGTTACCAGCATTCATAGGAAATTCAGCTTCATAATCCAGATTGTGCCTCTGCATTCTAGAGGAAATTTGTTCAGGAGCAGAAAATAGTGGACGCTTCTGCCCGTCGTAGAAAACACAAGTAGTTTTCAAAGTTACCCTGATCTTCTCCCAGCACTGTGGTCATCAGGGTCCGCAGTGTGTCTCACCTTGGTCTCTCTCTAGGAAATGGCCAGCCTTCCCGTGCTGAGCCTACCCAGCTGAGTTGGCTGCCCAACCACCACGGTGGTCCGTAGTGATAAAGGTTAAAAGATGGAGTCAGTCAAGAGAGGGAAGTACTGACAGGAAGCCTGCCAGGTGACTTAATTGAATTCTTCGGGCGTTCAGAGGGGCTGGCTGGTTCTCATTTAGGAGATGCAGATTGGATAGCTGGTCCCCTTGTTAAAGAGGAGGATGCAATTTAAGGCTCTCGGCATGAGACTCTGGCAGGCCAGCCAGCCAGCGAGCTCACCCCCCTGCTCATGTTAACTGGCTTTTCACATTGCTTGAGAGATGCCTCCTCCTCTCCTCCCTCCTCCTACCTCCCTCCTCCCTTCTGCCCATCCCATAAAGTTCTGCAAGCATTGCTTTCAATTTCATCCTATTCAGTTTCAAAGTCCAGTTGTCTTCTATTTCATTAAAACTGCATTTTGCAATATCTGCCCTGACTGTGGCCAGGTCTTGTCTTATCAGATTCCCAATGTTTTTTCATTCCTTCCTTTCTTTCTACTTTCTTAGCCTTCTCTTTCAATATGGCAATGACTGCCCAATGAAGTCTCAATCCAAAGTGATTTTAAGGATTTTGGTTCTTGTAAGAAAGGAAAAATGTGTTGTGATTTGTTGGTCCCTATCATGTGCATCAAAACACTTGAGTGTTTGGGGGGGGAGTGTCCTGGGAAAATGGCACAGTTGTTAAAGTGGACCAAAGTTTGGATACTTAGAGCCCATGTGTTGCCAGGTGCCCATAATTCCCTGCCTGTTACTACAGACTGGCACAATGGAGATGCATAAGCGAGAGACCTTGTATCAAAAGAATACAGTAAAATTCCTGATCTCAGCCTCAATTTCCACATGCATGTTGCACACACACAAACACACACACACATGAGGACCAACATATGTACCCACATATGCAAACATACCCACACATGCAAACATGAATGCATGCACAAACACGTGCCAATATATGCATGTGTGCATGCACACGCATGCACATACATACATCCACCCTACACACACAAATACATATGTGCACCACACACATGCAAAAATGCATGCATACATCATGTAGAACATGTACACATGCATAAGGGAAAACACATTTTAGAGATAATCCGTACCTCTGTAAGGAATTATAGCCTCTGGTCCTTGCTATAGACTCAACATGTAAGTGCTTTGCAATTAAATTTTTGTCACGATCCCAGGAGTTAGGTTCCTTCATTTTGAAGATGGGGAAACTGAGGCACAGAGGAGTTCCATAGGCTTCACTCACAGGTAAGAGGTGGTAGAGCAATGACTGGACCACCTCCCACGAAAGATCTTATCAGCAGCAAAGCCAGACGGCAGAGAATCACAAAGGACTTGCGACGTTTCCGATGAAGGAGATGTTTTCTCATCCCCAAGGAGGGGACTGACTGCAGGGATTAGGAGAAGAAAGCCGTGCCGTTAACCTACCACTGTTGATTTATGGGAAAAGATAAATTGGCACCAGACAGGGAAATCCCCAGCACTAGATAATCTGGGCTTGAGACTTGGTATAAGCTCTGCAAAGTGAGGGGCTTTAGTGGACAGACAGTCACGTTCCGCTGGCTGCATCCTCTGGAGCCAGTGGGCGTCGCAAAGTCTAACTTGGCCTTTGGGCGTCCAAATCCGTTTTAACTGAGCATGGTGGGGTGACCTGAGGCTGGGATATCCGTTGACCCAAGTCTCCAGGTCAGCAGTGAGATTGCTTCCTGCCTTTCAGATCTGATTCTTTACAGGACGTAAATGTCATGGTTTGCACACTAATGCCAGGATAGTGATTCCACCCCTCCCCCCTCTATTTTGTTATCAGTTTTTTTTTATCGCAGACGTCTTGAAATAAAATTTTAATGTGGATTATGAGGATATCGTTATACAGACCAAAAAGTTTGTGTGGACTGTAAGTTAACAAGGTATACCAAGGATGATGACTATGTTGGAACTGGCAAATATTGCTGAAATGTTAACTATTCAAGCCAGCAAAATAGACAGGAATCCCTCAGACATTACCAAGATTGTGTCCCAGATTCTCTGAACCCATTGGCATTTGTGGGGAGAGTCTCAGGAGATTCTCACGATCCCTCCCAAGTGCCTCTCAGGTGGAGGAATTTCAACTCAAGGCAGAGCCGTACCCCAGTGCCAACTCTCTTCAAGTCTTGATGAGCTGCAGAAATGGATGCTCTGAGAGGATAAGCCCCGAGTCGCAGATTCAGACACTCTAGTGCTTCTCAAATCATCAGAGGAGATTGACTCCTCCTCCTCCTCCTTTTAATTTAAATTTAGTTTTAGCACACATGAAATATGAAAGTTATATCATTTGTGAAGTACCTTGTGATGTTTCAATATGTGTACATTGTATCTGAGCATCAGGTATAGGTAATGTTCAAATCAAGCTAAACATATCTACTCAAACGTTGCCACTTCCTTTCTGTGAAAACGTTCCAGCTCCTTAGTTTTCATCTAAAAAATATGCAGTATAATATTGTTATCATAGCTATCTTAAAATATCTCACCTATAGACAATAGGCAATTTGTAGACACCTAGTAAAACAAAGTAAAATGACTAATTGGGAAAATGAAATAAAACAATTCACAGTAGAAGCTCAAATCTTTCATTATTAGACTCAACAGGCATATAAAAATCACATTTCACCAAGTATCAGAATGCACATAATTAGAAAAGAAGGAAAGAATGAGAAAGTCCTGTGTGGGAGTTGTAGAAAGGATGTAGTACACAAGTGATTAATATCATGTTAGGGAAGTGGTAGTTTCAAACTGTGATAGAAGTTTCTAGATCACTTACTCTTAACTTCTAGATTTATGTCCTCGGGTACAACGATTAACGGTTCATGGGCTGACATCTCAGAGTTAAGGGGCTCCAACTTTAGCTCCAGCCTTCAGGGCCCTGCAGAATCCAGGGTCCAAGCAGCTTCTTGGGAAACCAGATGTCTTTGATACAATAAGCCAGGTCTCAAAGACTAATATGCCTGACATCGATTCAGACCATTTATCAGAGGAATATGAGAGCAGATGATGTATTTCAGGATTCGGGCATGGAGTTATTGATCGAGGAGAAATTAAGACTTATGGTTATTATTGTAAAGGGCAAGGAGGGTGGGGGCCGCAATGCCCGAGGTTCTGGGTAACATGTTCAACTTGATCTACAATAATTGAAGCCAGGGATTGAGGGTGAGATCAGTACCCAATGATTATGTCTGTTCTCGGCTCCTCTGGCTGAGGGTTTGGGTTTTTTCGTAATTTTGTTTTGCTCAGTGTAAGGGTGGGGCGATCTGTGCCGGGAACACCCACCATATGCCTAGACAGCACAGTTTATGAGGAGACACTGATTTAGCCCCCTCCCCCTCCCCTGTGCTCCCCAAACCTCCACACAGTCTTGGAGCCCTGCTATCTTTTCTGTCCTCCTCTCCTCAGACCCGACCCCTGCCCCTGTTGTATCCCTTTTCTGTTCATCCAAGTTTGACCTAATACACAGCCATGCACCCCACAGTGTAGACATGATTGAACAAACCTGTGTGTGGCTCAAATTGCATGTGCGTTGGTAAACGTTAACAACTTCGCTCATGCATACCACATAATGACAAAATCACATATTCAGACAATTTCTGAGGAGGCCCTGCAGGCTGTCATTGAAAGTTCTTTCAATTCTGTCTTTATTTCGAACATAGCATCTTTCTGGCAAAATGCAGTTTGAGAAAAAAATGAAACCTCCTTCTGCGTCGATATAGAATTAAATCACTGATTTCCACAGCTTCATTGCTTTCTGTTTGGTTTGGCTGGTTGGTTTGTTTGTTTTGATTTGATACAAAATCTAACTATATAGCTCAAGCTTCTCTTAAATTATGAATATTTCTGCCTCTGCCTCTCAGATGTTGGGATTACTAGTGAATACACTTCTGCCTGGCTGTAACCATTACTTTGCTAAACCTTTAGTTCCATGTTCATGAGTGTGTGTGTGTGTGTGTGAGTGTGTGTGTGTGTGTGTGTGAGTGTGTGTGTATGTGTGTGTGTGCGTGTGTGTGTATGTGTGTGTGAGTGTGTGTGTATGTGTGTGTGTGAGTGTGTGTATGTGTGTGTGTGAGTGTGTGTGTGTGTATACAAGAGAATACTTGAGTTTGTGTCCTTGTGGAAGTCCAAGAATGACATCAGGAATCATCCTGGATTTCTCTACCTCCTACTGCTTTGCTCTGGGATTTCCCAAGTTCGGTCCTCCAGACCGACCATATCTGCTCAGCATTTTTTACCTGGGATCTGGAAAGGTCCTTTGACTTGTGAGGCAAAGGCTTCACCCCCCAGCTCTCTCCCCAGCCCCATATTCATTTCTCGTGCAGCACTGCAAACATTTGCTGTGTTAATAATAATCTCCAAGTCAGGTGTTTTTAATGATTATGGAATTGGTTGTACGGATATAATACTGTCTCTGACATGTCTGCTGGACTCGGTAGTGCTCCAGGCTACCACTGTAAGCGTAGCCCTGTCTACTTAACAGGATTAAATCCATGGCCTTGTATCATTGCAACGAGAGCTACAGGACACTTCGAGATCGTCCTGCAACTTGCCCACATTGCTGAAGTTAAAAAGCATTGTGGAGCTAGGAAGAGCTTGGGCCAAGGAGAGAGAAGCATTACCAACCTGGTTCCTTTCCCAACCACTTCCTTTCCCTGAACCTCAAATTTTCCTGATAACATGGAGATGAAAGGGACCCCTTCCGTTTCCCAGTAGTGTTTGGAGTCCCCGCGAGGAAGTCGTGCTTCCCCAGCCCTCCATCCGCGGCTGGCAGGGGAGCAGTCTCCCCCTTTGCTTGTGTTGGAACACGAATATGAATGTTTAAGCCATTTTATCATCTGCCCTCTCCATCCAGGTGCACGAGTCTCAGGCCCCGTTCCACAGTGAGTTTTGGGTGGGGAGGAGATTGTGGGGGGCTGGGATTTGAAAGGCATGCAGAACTAGCCTCCTCCGCCGTTACCCCCGCTGAACAAATGGCTCGTGGATGAAAAAAGCACTTGGTTTTGAATCTTCCTCTGAGAGTCGGGTCCCATCCTCTACAAGCACCATGGCTTCTTGCTGAACAAGTGAACATCCTCTGGTTCTGAAATCCCAGGAGCTGGGGAGGGAGGCCCGTGTGCTCCCCCGCTTCTGTCTTTCCCAGGGCTCCCAAGCCAGCTAGAGACATGGTGGCTACCCACCCCCTGCAGAGCTGCACACACCTCTTTTCATCTGCTCTGGTTGAGGTTACAAAGGTGAACATTGACGGAACCTGGCGGGGGGGGGGAGCACGTGGCATGTGGTGGGCTTTGTGTAGAGCCAGAGTCTGCCCTGGCTTTTGCAGCAGCCCATTTGTATGTTTGGATTTTCCAGAAGGGATAAATCACACAAACAGAGCACCTTGGGACTCTTTGGGGGAGTCCAGCCCCCCGCCCATTGAACACATGCCCCATTCTGTGGGCTGTGCAAAGAGCTACACATGCAACCCTAGCCTGAAGTGCTTTCTCTGGAAAACTCATTCTTGGAGAGGATTTTCCTCTATGCAACTGTGCAGCCTTTCAGACTAAACAGACGAAGACAAAATAGCGGGGCAGGGGGAAGAAAGAGTTCCTTTGGTGAGGTAGAAGAGGAAAGGCATGGCTGGGCTTCGTATTCCCTTGCTAATGCCCCTCTGTCCTGGTCCGTGCTGACGGTGGTACCCAAACCCGGACAGATGGTATCGGGGACCTGCCGAGAGAGGCCTGAGCCTCTTGAAAAATCATAGCCTCGAAGGTTGATCTGGTTTGAACACAAACCCAGAGCCCGGGGCTCTTCGGCATGTGAGCCCCTCGGGGCTGAGGGGAAGGAAGAGAGAGTCTTGTTTCCTCCCACCGTGAGCCCAAAGCGATGTTGAAGAATGGTGTCCTTGTGATGTCTTGGAAACCAGCTTTCCCTATCCTGTGAGCCCATGTTTCCTGCAGTGGGGTTGGTCTGTGGTATATGCATCCTGTTTTTATTACAAAGTACATTTCGCCTGAAGACCCTTCTGCTCCAGTCACCCCCAGACTCCCACCCTTGGGAGCTGAACCCGCCCCTCCTCATTCCATTAACTTGCTGATGGAGCCTGGGTGGATGGCAGTAGCCCCCCCTTCCCTGTTTCTCCCCCCCCCCACCTTCCTGCCACCACCAAGGTTAAGCTTCCAACCCAGGGAGAGAATCTTGGACCAGCAATTTCGGGAGACAGTTAAAAGATTAGATAGTAAATTTACTTAACAGAGACTAATCGCTTGGGACTGGGTTTCATATCCTGTTTTGAAATAATGTATTTTCTTTTGTGCTCTGGTCTGAATCTGTCATCCTTCTTCTAATAACGAGAGGCAGCGGATTTTTAATCTTTGACCCTCTTCCATATAATCTAATCACAGTGGTTTTTCTGATCTCCCTCTCCTTATTTGGTGAAGTTCTGGAAAGGAAAAGAACTCGTTTCTTGGGCCTAGCTGGGGGGCGGAGGGGAGGCTGCGTTGGCAAGTCGAGTCAGATGCTACCCGTTAGATGTCCACCTCTGGGTCCTGACACTTGGGGGTCAGTGGCAAGGGAGGGAAAAGAAAGAAGAGGAAGGCTTTTATGTCTGTTTCCTGTGAATGAAGGGTGGCTGTTCGGTTCTCCGGTAGGCCACTAACTGTTCTGTAGGACAGTGACACGGTAGAGCTGTGAGTCACAAGAAGGGCATGCCAGGGGAGGAGGCGCTTTCTGAGTCTCATGGAGCTAGGAATGTGGCCCGTGGAATCTGCGGTTGTCCACACATGGAAACCTGCACGTTTAGTATCTACTCTCCACTGTCAAGCTGGGAGGTCTTTGGGTGTCTCTCCTTCTTCTCAGGGTTTGGCTCGTAGGCAGGCGTTTGACCCCAGGCAGCCTGGCCCGAGGTCTTCCCTTTGTTTGTGGTGTCTCTTCAGACTCACTGGCTTTGGGAGTTTCCCCAACAGGAATCTTAGAGACTGGAAGGTTAGGCTCAGTTCCAAATAGAAATGGAATGGGAGCAAGAGACCATAGGGACCTCCTCTGCACCCCCACTCCCCCGACTCCCCACTGAGGCAATTGTTGTTTTACGGTGAGAGGAAAGCAAGATCTATATATCTCACCTTCCTTTTGGCTTCCACGTCTCAGGGACTGAATGACAGAATCTTTAATGGCTGAGTCAAAAAATCTCTAACTGAAAGCAACAAAACACACCCAAATCTAGTTCACTGAATAAGAAAAGGATTGTACTGAAAGCACATGGGGCTGAGCTTCTAGAATGAAATGGAAGATGGAGAAGCGAGATCTGCAAAGAGCCAGTCATCTTCCGCCTGTGTTAAGGGTAGCGAGGTGTGGGGAGGGGGACTCAGCAATCATACCCAAGACCAGCACTGCCGGTGGATTCACCCCTTGTAGGCCTTTCCTTGCCTGGGCATTTGATTCTAATGCCACAAAGGGAAACTCTGATCAGTCGATGTGGGTTATGCAGTTGCTGAAGGCAAGAATGCATCATGTCTGCATGACTGAACCCAGGGTCCAGTATTTTCAGAGGATACTAGGAGGGGATATGTTATCCAAATATGATGAAGAAAATGATGGACAGCCAGAAACCAACACATTCCTGCTGCATGTCTCTGAAGCCACGCCTCCCTGGGACCCGGCCATGTCTTACTGTGGCAGATGTTCCTGTCCCTTCGCCCTGCCACCATCGATACCACTCCCTTTTTCATCTGCCTATCATTGCTGGATTCACCAAAAAGGTAGAATGTCTCTAGGAAGTTGAGCTTTTGAGTTGAGGTTAAGTAATGCCTGTTGAGTCTTCTGAGTTCTAATCCTCACTTGCCTTCATTATAATTTCCCTCCTGGGTCTCTTGGTTTCCCCCACTCAGATCCCTCCCCTCCCACAGCTGAGATAAAGAATTCATGGGTATAATAAATATCCAGCCCCTTCCCCAGCTCTATGTAATTACCTCCCTGGCGTGTGTTGGCTTCGCCCTTATGGGAAATGCGAGAAGGCAAAAGGGTCCTTTTAGCCTGTGAATGGTGCTTTATTACTTTGATGCATGAATGCGGAAGGAATAAGAGACAAAATAAAGTTAATAATACATTGCAGTGTGGATAATTCATCACTTAAATCAATAGGAACTGCAGGTCACTGAACTAGAACTGGTGTTGCTGTGATCCAAACATGGAATTAATAATTGAAACTACACTGATCTGTCTTCCTGGAATGGGAAGACAGAAAACCCCAGGGATAGATACATTCAGCACAGGAGGAAGAAGGCGATGGAGATAGACAGATGATTCATTTAATGCCTACAGCTGTCACATACAGTAAATATGAAAATCTGCTTTCTATCTGGAATCAGGCCTCATTTGGGAGCGAGGTTAGCTGAATTATATCCTCAGCTCTGTGTTTATTTTTTCATTTATTGCAGGAATTTCACATGATTGGTTAGCATGAAATGCTGCATTCTCCGAGCTTAGGCCGGGCCTCTAGCAGGGCTGGCCCGTGGTATGTTCAACACATGTGCTCTTTTACCGCCCCCCACACCCACCTGAAAGCTTGGAGGAGGACTCCATTCCCCGAGCAGTTTGGCACAGCAGCTGTGTTGTCGCCTGTGGAATCTGTGATCAAGCACTCACAAAAGAGCGCAACGTAAGAGTCCAGAAGACACTGGGAGAGTCCCGTGGTACGGCCTGGGGCAAGCCCATCTTCTCTCTGAGCCTCCGCCTACCTCCCTTGCAAGATGAAAGATGTGTCGAGGACTGGACGGTGTTCAGATCACAGTGGACACGGGGCTGACTTCATGCCCAGAGGTGGTCGTGAGATACCCAGCCAGACTTCCGGAGGAAGTCGGTAGTATATGAAGAGGTGGTGAGGAAAGAAAAAACATCAGCCCTACGTGCTTCGGTTCTTGAAGGGAAGAGCCCGTCATGGTGGTTAAGCTCACTCTGTACCTTCTGCTTGCAGAATCCAGGGTGATCGGAACATGAGTGAAAACCCAAGCAGGGTGACCCCCGTAGACCCGTTGCCTTATGAAAGTAGGGAGCGTGGAGTTTGGGTTAGACAGAGTCAGTGGGTCCTGTCTGCAGAAATGGGGAGAGCAGGAGAAGTCTGAAGGACTGCTGGGGAGGGGAGCAAGGGAGACCGTCCAGGGTAAACAAGGGACACACCCTTGCCTAGAGAAGTGGATGGACTTCTAAGAATGCAGAAATCCATCCTAAAGCCTCCCCCCCTCCGTGGCCTTCCCAGTAGTGTGCAAATGTTCTGTGTCTGGAGGGGACTTTGTGTGTCTGTCTTGGTGTATATGTGTGTGTCTGTAATAGGTATATGTGTCTGTGTTAAGTGTATATGGGTGTGTGCTTTTGTATTTCTCAAGAGATAACTGTGGAAGAAGTGTGTGTGTGTGTGTGTGTGTGTGTGTGTGTGTGTGCGCGCGCACTCATGCCCAACATAGGCACACATGGGTGTGTCGTTTAAGTGTGTTATATACCTGTATGCATGTGAGTATCATTGTATGTGTATTACTATGCATGGGGATCTGTATAGGGACTCGTATGTATTCACATGTATGTATCTGTGTGCAGATGAGGTATGATTATCTATGATTTTACAATGTGGATAGATTTGCATTTCTAAACACACAAGGTGTCAGTGGAGAGGACAGACGTGAAGGGAAGGGGGGCGCACTGCCCATGAGACTAGCCGATGACCCCAATGACCCGCCGCCACAGAAACAGTGCTTCAGAAACAGAGGTGCATGGCAAAGCCCGGGCTGGGCCCCGGAGAGCTGAGAGGGGATGCTGGGATTCCTGGGGGGGACGCTGGGAAAGGGGGGAAGGCCTTGTATCCCTCTCAACCACTCAGCAGTAACCACCTGAGGTTGGTGGCTATTATCGAGCAGATACGGGGAAGCCCTTGTCCAGAAAAGCCTTCTTGCGCCCACCTGCGTCTCTGCTGAAGTAGGGGACTGCTTGATTTGTCTAGTGGCTTTTCCACAAAGCGGGGAGCACCCATCTGAGAGCACTTTGGTGATTTGGTCACCCCAGAGAATCCTCTAGTGCCAGGAGCAGCGTACAAATCTGAACATGGAGTATTCTCCCTGGAGTATCCCTCCAGAACCCTGTCCTTAAACACAAAGCCAGCAGGCAACGTCTGTGTTCAGTTTCTGTCGCCTTGGGAGATCTGACCTTCCCGAGTGGGACGGGCTGAAGTAGGGTGTGAACTGGACAGGTGAGCAGGAAGAACGGGAAGAATGTTCCGTGGTGGCTGAGTGGCTGGTGGCTGGTGACTTCATGAACCAGAGATTCGTTGATGCTTGTGACCCCGCTGACCAATCTGAGGAAGGGACGAGAGCGTGAGCCACCGTCCAATATGAAACCATGTGACCTTGCACTAGACACTTCCTCTCCCTGAATGTTAATTTTCTCGATTTAAGGACAAAATGAAAATAATCGCTAGTGAGAAAGACCAAGTTAGAATATCTTTATTTTAGTGTTAGGAATCAAACTCGGGCCTCACACATACTAAGCACACACTTTCCCACTAAACTTCACTCTCAGACCAAAAAAAGGTTAGAGTTTAAATAATTCCAAGCCCAAGAATAAGATGTTTCTATGAATCCAGTTTATAGTCACCTTATTTGACAATTTGATGCTCTGAGCTAGGAATCCAACTCCCCGCCCCACCTTGGCATTATGGGATTGAATTACCAGAAAGGTCAAAGTTTGTATACAGAGTATTAATACAGCCATTTTAGGATTGAAATCAGCTAGTATTTGTTATGTCTTCTTTGTCAACTAAGAAAATAGTCCCTTGCTATTTCCAGGGTGCTATGTTCTGGGGACATAAGAAATACATACAGACAAGCTCTTATTGTCCATTGGAACTCCAGAGAGGCAACCTTGGAAGACTGGTAGTTTCCCTCTGAATTTCACAGGTGTTCAATTGAATTAGTGGTACACCAATTATTTTGGGCTGAAGTCCTCTGGTTACCCCCCAAGGGGCTTTTCCACAGCAAGAAGAGAATCCCAGTGGCCAAGACACTATTTCCCTTGGGCCTCTTCTTTGAAAATACAGCTCTGCTCCTATCTGATTTAGCTCTTAAGATCTTCAAGTCAGATTTTATTTAAGGAAAAGGTCCTGGGTGGGTTGGGGAGGATACAGAGAGAGGCCGATGGTTTTTACAGTCTCAGCACTACTGTGTCTAAGTCCTTGTGACACTCAGAGTGGACAAAAATCTGAGCTTGTGAGGACTTTGGAGCAAATGAGTCCAGACATTTTACTTGGGCCACTGGTGGCTTACACATATGGGAGCAAAATGCTTCCTGCCATGGTTTGAAATGTGTCCCCCACAATCTCATGTGTTTGGCAAGGTCATGGCACTTTGAGAGGTGGAGCCTTGCTGGAGAAAGGCAGTCACAGGGGTGGACCTTGAGGTGGATGAGTCCCACCTTACCTCCAGGAGAAGTCTGCCTTTGCAGCAAGCAGTCTTGCAGCTCTCAGCCTCCAAGATGTCTGCAGTGACATAGCCTCCTCTAGCTTTGGCCAGCCAGCCATGCTGCCTCCGCTTCGAGAGACTGTATCTCCCCTCTGGAACCATAAGCTGAATAAATCTCCCTTTCTCCCTTAAGTTGCTTGACTTTGGGGGCTCTCTCACAGGAATAGTGAAGAGTAACCATTAACACTTCCTATCACCCCAATCACCCTAAAGTTACAAAATAATAGAGCCTGCTCTCATTCTGGTTGGATTCTTCAAATCCTCCTCAACATAAAAATCAATGAACACCGAGCCATTGCTACCTGAGACAGACATATTTACACATAGCATCCTTGCATTGTGACCTACAGGATCCTAAAGGCCACTCATCCTGATAGATTCCCCTTATTTCACAAGCAGATGAGGTGTGGAAAGATCACACGTCTTACGTGGGCTGTGGCGCTGAGGGTGGCTGAGGGTCCTCCTATCACATTATCATGATCCTTCACTCTCCAACCTCTGGATCACCACTGGGCGAGCTGGCACAAGAAGGCAGAGCACCCGGACATGTGATCCACCTGTTCAAGTTTGTCTTTCCCTGCACATGTCTGTCAATCACCACTAACACGCTGGGAGGATCGTTGGAGCTTGCGGATTAATTTTAGCAAGTAGGTCAATTTGCAGTTGTGGGATCTGGGATAATGAGGTCCACTGTATATGCAATGCCAGCTACTTAGGTTCTGGCCACAGCTAGGTAAATTATTTATTCTACAGTGCTGCTGCCCACATGCACGGCTTTCTTTTGTATCCATTTGCTTATGGTAATCAGTTTCCCAGATGATCTGGGAGGAGCCTTGAACCAAGTTGGAATTGGTCCATCCCTACAGAGTTGAAAAATAACCGCATTGTGAGAAGACAGTGTACAGTCATGTGCATTGATATTTCATTATAGTGTGGTGGTTTCCTAACATTAGGATCTGAAAAATTCCAGTTATCTAGTGATGGTACAGCCTCTGATTATGTTGTAGTGTAAGGCATGCGTTATGGGATGTATGCTGCCGCTACAAGCAAACTTACAACAGTGCCAGACACGGGGAAATAACACACAAGTGTGTCTAATCCACAATACTTCATAATGACAATAGGTAACTGTGGTCTGGTGTAGGTCTATGCTTTTATCGCCAGTTCAGAGCACATTATTCTTATTTAAAGAGTTTATGATAAGATCGTAAGCTGTGTTAGGCAACAGAGCCTCCACATCTCATGTTTACTGCACCTCTCAATTGTGTCATTTTCTTCTGAGCTTGAGTTGTTTTGCTCTTTATAGCACACACACACACACACACACACACACACACACACACACACACACACAGTCACCCTGTCACATGCTTCTCAGAGCACATCCCTGTCGCTGTGTAACTGAATATGTTACAGTCTCTTATCTCTTCTTTCCATGAATCTGCCCTTTTCTATTCCTGTCTAGCTCCTGTGCCATCTAAAATAAGTCCTGACTCTACTACCACCCTAGTTCCTTTGTGTCTTGTCACATAACAGATAGAATGAACAACGCTGAAAGCTGGTGAAAGACAAGATTGGCTTAGGACTGGATCGTGCAGGCCAGTAGGAATGCCTAGAGACTTCCTGGGATATGTGCACTTGCAGAACAGAGGAAAGGGTGTCTGACTCTTCCTTGAGCAAGCATAATTTCAGAGGTCCAAGTAAAGATTGGGGTTCTTTGAAGTGTTCATGGGTATTTCTTTCATGCAATGCCCTATGGACGCAGGGACACAGCATTCTGTCAGCGTGATGGAGCAAATCTAAAGATGTCTATCATGCATGTGTCTTTGCAGCATAGCTTTCCTGTGCTGAGGCAACCCACTGGGGACCAAGGAGGTGACTCCAGGTTCATCTGAAGAGGAACATCTCTTCTTTTCTACACGAGCGATTTTAAAAGTTAGAGGCTTCAAGTCTCCTAGGAGACTTAAGCAAAATGTTCAGGGTCTGACTTTGCTTTTTTCAAATTTGGTTCCTCTAGGAAAACAGACCTCATGTAGATATTATCCAAATTTGCTTCTCTTATTAGCAGACTCCAAGATAAAAGAAATTACATTTGTCTCTTAGGTCACGTAGATTGTATAAGCCTCAGGTTCTTAATTAGCACAAGACAGGTCTCAGAAGTACCTACCTCTCTCGTCAGTGGTCTGAGGATTCAAAGGCAGACTTGTCATGACTATGACATTAAGTAGCAAATATAGTATGTCAACTTTTCCTGGGGACATGTCGACAAATATCTACCAATGACTAACCAAAATAAGAAGGCACTAAAGTCCAACTTGACAAGCAATGAATCGTTTCTTGGACTTACAGAGGATGGGTAAAGAGTTATTCACAGAAGCATGGATGGATTCAAAGGTAATGACATCATCAAAAAGCATGCCCTGTGGCCACTTATGAAAGCTGTGACCCCAAGACGCCCCACGTGACTGTGGGTAGCTGGCCCCCTCTCAGAGTCTCCTCACCCCAACAGCTCCTCACTGCCTTTAGGGGGAACTTGATGAATCTTGTCAATTTCAGATTTCTGAAACTTGTAAATTTTGTTTACTTCCTGAGTCTTATGACCTTCCTACCTCCCGCTGGGAGGAATGCTTCAAGGAGATCGCTAAGCAGTACCTAGACCAGTTGTTTTGATGATGGCTGTTACCTTCCTTTCAGTGGGAAAACTTAAAGGGAAGTTTTAGAAGTAACTTCTAAAAAGAAATGTGAACCTATGTCCACAAAAATGCGCACACAAATGTTGAGAACAACCTTATTGCTAATAGTCAAAAGATGAGGACGGCGCAAATGTCCATCAATGCATGAATGACTGGCCATGTGCAATATGTCCACGAAAGGGAATTCAGCCACGAAAGAGACAAAGTACTCATACTTCGTGCCATGGCACGGGTGGGTCTTGAAACCTTATGCCAGTCACAAAAGACTACACATTTAATCATTCTGTGTCAATGAAAGCACAGAATGAAGACATCTGAGAGAGAGAGAAGTAACAAGCTGTTTAGGACTGAGTTGGAGAAGGGAGACAGGATTTAGCTAGAAGGTATCTTGGCTTTTCTTTTTGAGGTGATGATAGTGAACTGAAATTGGTCAGTTACGTCGATGAGTCTATGAAGCCATTGGATTATACACTTAAAATGGGCGAGTTGCAAGGTAAATAGATCGAGTCTCAGTAAAACTTTATTAGATTTTTGGGGCTGGAGAGGTGGCTCAGGGGTTAAGCCTCTGCCTTGCAAGCGGAGGTCCTGAGTCCGGATCCTAGACCCCACGTATAGACGCCAGGCGGAAGCAGGGGCGGCCTGCATTTCTGGTCCTGGTAGGGCGGAGCCTGTGAATCCCGGGGCAGAGTAAACAAGGAGGAGGTGGAGGCGGTCCATGGTGGTTCCTGAATTTGCCCGTGGTTCTACACACACACACATACACACACGCACACACACACAATTGAATAAATAATAATAAAAAAACTTTATTAGATTTTCATTTAAAAAATTGTCATTTAAAAAATAAATGACAGTTATGGCAACAAGACAAAGGGAGTATGTCGTCATTGCCTTCGGCCCCAGAAGGGCAATAGTCCAATGAGATGTTACAGTGACACCCTGCATCTTAGGTTGGCAAGAATTTCAAAGGTCATTTCAGGAGAGCATGGCCCAGTCATCTCTAGCATTTCAGCTCAGCCAAACACTTCTTAATCTCTGCTTATACTCGGAACTTACACCTAGAGGGGAGAAGGGAATCTAAAAATGCGTGTGGGGATATTTGCAGCATAGCTGTGGGGGGAGGAAAGACTTAGGAAAGAATGCATTTGACCTTGGATGGGAGGAGATACCAGAGTGACAGCAGCTGCTCTGACGTGTGGCTGAGACACTGCACGCCCCTCACACCCCGCAGGCCCCGGGCAAGCTCTGAGTTAACCCAGCAGAGTCAAGTCCTCGGAGGACGATGAAGGCAGGAGACAGAAGGGGTGCAGAAGGTCTGAGTGCTCGGTAGGCAGCGCATTGCACATGGGGCGCTCCTCAAAAATCCCTACAGCATCCCTGAAGGTCATGGGTCACTTGGCCAGATAAGGAAACATGATGGAATTTTCCAGAAAGGCACTCCGTGGACACAAGGGGAAATGCATTCAAGCCTAACACCCAAGGCAGCATTACCAAGTGGCCCTGAAGCACATGAGAAAGGTAGACCCAGCCAGAAAGCTAGGAGCCTTTAACTTTTTATTTCTCTCTCCCGTGCCAACACACACACACACACACACCCTTTATTCTCAGCCCATTCTCCAGCAAAGCGAGTCAAACTCCTCACCCAATCCCTTCCTGCTATGCATGGCTGATTCATCCTACCCTATCCGACCATCCTCTGGCTTGAATTCTTCCCACTCCCGGTGGAAAGATGCACCCACAGATGTGCCTCAATTCCCCTGGCCGCTGGACGCTTCCCCAGCTTCACATCTTACTCGGTGATTGTCCTTTCCCAGGGGACCTTCTGGTAGCACTATCTAGCCTGTCCTCCTCCAATCATTTGGCATTGACCACCATGGTTACGTCTATGTAACACGTCTTTGATACCCACTACATTGTTGCAATTTATGCATGTGTAACCTGTTTCTTCCCTAGCTTCCAAACCACAGCACGAGTGTAGGAGAGGGAGGCTGAATTTGAATGCTTGTTCCCCTGAAGAGCCCAGAAACCTGGGACTCTATCGTGTCTCTGGAAGAGCTTGAAGACGCTGGCTAAAGACTTTGCAAGCAGAAGGGCCTGAATTAAGATCCCCGAATCCCACGTAAAAATGCCAGTGGATAGGGTGGTACTCCGTAAAGCTGGGGAGACCTAAGAGCAAAGCAATAAGGGAGTAGAGCAATGCTGGATGATTCCCAGTGTCACCCATGGCCTTCCGCAGACACACACACACACACACACACACACACACACACACACACACTCAAGTGAGTGCATTTTTGTACACATGCCCACCCATATGTAGTCACCCCATACATACATAAGTGAAAAAGAATTAAAAAGAAAGAGAGGGTAGAAGACCTTTTTTTTATTTTTATTTATTTATTTATTCAATTATGTGTGTGTGTGTGTGTGTGTGTGTGTGTAGAACCTCAGGCAAATTCGGGAACCACCATGGACCACCTCCTCCTCCTTCTTGTTTACTCTGCCCTGGGATTCACAGGCTCCGCCCTACCAGGACCAGAAACACAGGCTGCCCCACTTCTGCCCGGCGTCTATATGTGGAGTCTAAGATCCAAACTCAGGACCTTCCACCTGCAAGGCAGAGGCTTAACCCTGAGCCACCTCTCCAGCCCCTAAAAGACCTTTTCTCTTTTTTAATTTTTTTATTATTTATTCAACTGTGCATGTATGTTTGTGTGTGCATGTATGCGTGTGTATGGATGTGTGTGTGTGTGTGTGTGTGTGTGTGTGTGTGTGTGTGTGTGTAGAACCACAGACGAATTCGGGAACCACCATGGACGCCTCCACCTCCTCCTTGTTTACTCTGCCCTGGGATTCACAGGCTCCACCCTACCAGGACCAGAAATGCAGGCCGCCCCCCCCTTCCGCCTGGTGTCTATATATGGGATCTAGGATCTGAACTCAGGACCTTCTGCCTGCAAGGCAGAGGCTTCACCCCTGAGCCATCTCTCCAGCCCTAGAAGACCTTTTCTTGAAAGCGGCGGTGAGCAGTGAGTTCTGAGGTACCTGCTTTCCTGCTTCCCTCCGAATACTTTCTCCCATGCATTCATGTCCACGGATCTTTATTGGACACGTATTAAAAAAACAGAATCAATTTCCACTGGTTGGAAATGAATATTCTTGGGCCCAGGAACTTATGGATGCTAAAGTTTAAATTCAACCACGAAGTGTGGCCCTGAGTTGGGGGCTCCTGAGACAGGGCAGACAGTTCATTGTTGGCTGACTCTTGGCACAGCCATGTAGGCAGATGGGGCCATGGAGGGAACCATCCATCGCTGGTTTCAAGGCGGCAGAAGAGAACCTCTTAGCCGCTCAGCCTGGCTGACCTTGGACTTGGCTTAACCAAATTCCTACATGTCTAATGCAGATTCCCTCTGCCCCCCACTCAGGATCCACAGTTGGGACTAGAGCAGAGACCCCAGGTGTTTCCCACATGGTGACATGAAGATGATGGGGGGAGGAGCCTAGCTCTCCCCCAAGGTATACACTTTTGGGCACAGCTTTCACCCCCGGAGTCATACCTGTTTGATTTCCATACACACACTCCATAGCTGAGGAAATCCCTTTGTTACGGGAATCCCAGGCAGTCACAGCTATGTCTAGCCTCAGAAAGCCCCCCTAGTAATGACTGCGAGTGAGTGGGTTAGAAGGGAGTCAGTCCCCAGCGGGATGAGCGCTGTATGCACAGGGTGGGCTTGTCTCCTTCGCCCCCATTGATCCGATGCCGAGAACATAAAACAAACTCCCCAGTGAGTATTTGCTGATAGAGGATGACTCCCCAGTTCGCAGATGAGGAGCTGGGCTCTGGCGTGTCTGTCCTGGGAGGCCACATTGCTGGGAAGTGGTGACGACCCAGCTTCTTCGTTTCTGTCAGACAGATCCTTGTGATTCACCACTGGGAGAGACGGGCCTGGGGGGTAAACTACAATGAGGGCGCCTCAAGATGCTGCAGCTGCAGCTTCAAACAGCGTGATCGGGGACAGGGCTGGGCTCCTGCAAAGATGTTGCCTCAGGGGGTCCCCCATCGTGCCTCAGTCCGAACTGGCGTGGTGGTTGCTTATTGCTTTCGTTCTGAGAAGAGAATGTGCCAAGATAGCACGGGCTGGTCCCTTCCTTCCGTCTCTGTGCACCGCCACCCTGTCCAGGGCCCTAGAGGCGCCCTGAGCTAAGCTTTCCCCGCCCCCCCCCCGTGGTCCTGCTGCGGAGGAAGAGAGCAGGTCACTGGAAACTGCATCTGTCACCGACAAATTTAGGGTGTCTCCTTCCCATTTATCAAGCTGTCAGTTCTGACTCTCATCAGAAACAGCAGAGCAGCCGACCGCTTTCCTGCCAGATAGCTTTATGGTGGATTGCAGAGGGGTCTGCTAGAGAGATGGGTTCTCTCCCAGTTGTTTTTACTCTGAACATGGGGGAAAAGCAAGCACCACAAATCCCAGCCACCAGGGCAAGGGGGCAGTTAGTCCTAACACCTGCGGGCAGGGACTTCATGAGTTCACTGGGTCACGCCCCCTCCTCCTGCCATGTTTGGGAGGAGAATGTGATTGAAGGCTGATAGGAACAGAGGCAAAGAGAGGGTTCGTCACAGGGGTAACGGCTTGGCTTTGCCCGGGGTATGGGGCCAGGGAAGAGGTGTGCGCAGCATTGATGACCACGGTGCTGAGGTATGCCCGACTCTGCGGATCTGCGAATGCAGAGGAGGAGGCGTGCTTGGAGAGAAGAGATGGCTTATTCAGTGTGAGGGAGGGAACATACTTCTTTGTCTTCATGTGCACAGAGGAAAGTGGTGAGGAATTTTTAAAACCCACCCATGGTCTCTTCCAAAGCCCCGGGGAGAGTGGCAAGGAAGGAATTTGAATGCCTGCCAGAGCAGGTGAGCCAAGCTGGGAAGAGAAGCGGGTACAGGCATGGCACTGTAGCTGGAGGTGCATCCAAACCCTCTATCCCAAGGCGCAGCACATCCCACTGAAGCCTTCCTCTTGCAGGCATATCCCCTCCCATGATGCCCCGCCCCTCCCCTCCCATGATGCCCCGCCCCTCCCCTCCCATGATGCCCCGCCCTCCCCTCCCATGATGCCCTGCCCTCCCCTCCCACGATGCCCCTCCCCTCCCATGATGATCCACCCCTCCCTGATGCCCAACCCCTCCCATGATGCCCCGTCCCTCCCACGATGCCCCTCTCCTCCCATGATGCCTCGCCCCTTCCATGATGCCCCGCCCATCCCTGATGCCCAACTCCTCCCATGATCCCTCGCCCCTCCCATGATGTCCCGCCCGCGATGCCCCGCTCCGCCCGCGATGCCCCGCCCCTCCCGCGATGCCCCGCCCCTCCCACGATGCCTTACTTCAAGCAGCTTGGGCTTAAGGCTGCTGCTGTAGACAGAGGCTGTGGGTTCCAGTGATGGGTAGGGTCCCAGACAGTCTGTGTCGGGCTCAGGACACAGAATCAAGAGAAAGGTGCTGTCACTGGAGCTGATGTTGAAAGACAAATGGACTCTGGCAACGAGGAAGACAAGGAAGCGCTGCGATTGGCCGCCTGGGTCTTTTCACGCTTGGTACACTAATCCAGGCTGCCCCTCTGATTCCAAGCTAGAGCACGAAGTGTTTTGCATTTCTCCAAAAGAAAAAAATATATATCACCATGGCTTCTACGTAAGGAAGTCCCGCAAGCCCTCTAGGCTCGTTCTAAGCCAGACTGAGCTTCACCTGGGTCCCATTTGAGCCGATAGGGCTTGGAAACTTGTCTTTGACTTGAATGGCAGAGATAAGATCAAGCGCTCACTGGGGGGACTTACAAGTGTTTCACATTCGAAGTGCAGGTCGCTGATGCTAATCAGATAGCCAGAACATTTAGTACTTACATCTGGCATGAAACTCTTTGCTTTTATGGTTCCTACTTTTGTCCAGAATATAATAAAATTCACAATTGTACTTCATAATCCGTATAGCATCTCCAGGCATTTCTGCGCATGAGCCTGAGAGCTGGCCTTCCACAGATAGGAGAGCCGAGGTCAATGCTTCTTTAGGCCTATTAAGAGACTTGGCCCTGCAGCTTTGTCACAGGTAGAGTGAGCGCAAGAGGGGACTAGGGAAGTAGGAACATCACAGAACATTCCAGCTGGGATATTGAACTATTTGCTTCCATACCAGAAGTGCCAACTCAGAACCAAGTGGAAGGTTTGTCCTCAGAGAGACGACATCATTGCTGACCAGCGAGAGAGAATTCTGTCTGTGTGATATTGTTTTACAGTGCGGGTCTGTCAGCTTGTTTTCGGTGGGAAGATCATTTCGGATCATCAACAGGACAAGGTCACCAGGGACCTGTGCTTGAATAGGCAGAACTCATTATGTTTTCCTGAACTAACTTGATATTGGTCAAAATGCAATGAATGTCACAGTTATGTAGTTTGGAGCTCCTTGGGCAAGATAATAGAGCATTTGTAGCTAGCTCAAGTTCATATTAGCCAGTAACAAGAGAGCAGAAGCCCTCACCAGATCCTGTATTTTTGCTTCTTTGTGATTATCCTTTCAAAATTCTTGCTATTTTAGCACCACTTAGAATGGTTTAGTATCTTTTCTTGATGAAAAGTGAGCAGATTCTCACACTTAATTAACCTGCTTATTTATTTATCTCCTGAATGGGATGAGAATCAGCTCAGGCCTTAATTTGGTTCTTAATAGTTTGTCTTCCAGCAGAGAGTTATAATCTCAAGAACTTTCCCTTTCGTCATGCACAAAATGCAGGAAACTGTCTTTGAGCACAAGCCAGAATATTCCGTTGTTCCAAGAGGAAATAGCCAGGCGCCCAGCATGCTCCATCCTGTACTCCAGGGATATGAAGTAGACAGCCAACATCTATGAGATGTGCCTGCTTAAATGATGTACCTACATACCTTCATTTGCAGTCCCTCCCTCCCCAACTTACATATCCCTGGTTCTGGTCAGGACCTCCAAACCGTTCTTGTTTACATCCCTGATAGCTGACCTTTCAAGCCTTCTCCTTTGGAAATTTACTAAGAGTCTACTAAATGTCTGGAACTGTACTTTGTAGTGGGTGCAGGTGATAGACAGGAGATGAGTGGTCTCCAGCGGCCGTGGCTACTAATGGCGCAGATGGATGGCTGGTCCTTTAGTGCCCTTCCAAGTTTGTGCCACATCTTTGCATCCAGTATAACAGTTGAGCCAATCCAGACAATCAGAGGCTCAATGGTTGACTGTGCCTAACTGGATAATTTTGCATCTTCTCAGTTTCTGTTTTATTTATAAGCAGTAAAGTTCATTCGATCTGCCAAGCGATCTATCTTTCTGTTCAGCTTGAAAATGAAGCGGGTTTGTTTTGTGCATTGTGTAATGATCAAGCTCCTAATCACCCATATATACCTTGCTAGCCAAAACTGTCTAAAACTATGACCCAGCCTTTCTCCAAAAGCATACAAGTCTCTCTCTCTCTCTCTCTCTCTCTCCCCCCCATCTCCTAGGGTAACAATTCACCCAACAAATCAAGTATTAAGCACTCCCTCACATAAATCTACCCAGTATATCTCTGATCAAATTATAATTCTCAAAGTATTCCATCACTGTATCCAGTTAAAATGCTCCTAATATTTTCTCTTGACTGGGTGACTTTAAAAATCTTGATCGTATTACAAAAGTGTGTTCCCAGTTTCTTTATTAAGATTTCCCCAGATGCTCACTATTTATCAGCAGAAAGTGTTGGTCTACATGGGAGAAAATAAAACTAACAAAATAAATTTATTTGCTATTTATTTATTACTTTCCCACGGCACCCACTTTTCTCTGCCCTGAGGCTGCCTTCTTCGAGCTGACTGTCGTAACTGCAGGCAACTCCCCATGCCTCAGAAATCAGGCCTGACAATATTTATTGCTTCATTGGTCTTTTAAAATCCAGTCTGATGGTCCTGTCCCCTCTTAAAACTTTGCCATTTGTCATTTTTTTAAATAAGACACTGTCAAGAAAGTTAAGTATCTTTTCCTGGGTTTTGACTGCAAACTAAGTACAAGAAAATTGAAAACATAAACAAAAAAAGGGATGGGCATTATGTCTGAAGTTAAAAGGTGAAGGCCACACTTACTGCAGTGAGACTTGTCCTTACCAGACCTACGTAATGACTAAAACACTAACATGCCCCATAGACTTTGAGGAACTGAAGAGAGATAACAACTGCACAGTGGAACCTTAGGGACTAGAGCTAGATGATCAAAAGGAAATGCCCCTATCAGTGGGTGGCCCGAAGAGGAGCAATTAGGTACGCCACAGACACCTGAACCCCGACAAGAGTAGACAAGCCAGAGGAAACCCTGGCGTCCATAGAAGCGACCAGGCAGGAGGCTGGGAGGGAGTGGAATAGATTGCTGATGAGAAGGGAAGGAGATTGTGGGTGGGGAGGGGGACGGGGAGAGAGATGGAGGGAAGCAGGGATAAGTACTCAATATGCTTGTAAGACCAAAAAATAAAAAAAAATTATAACTAAATTCAAGCTTTTAACAGCTTATTGAAACTTAGCAGGCATACAAGAAGTGCTACAAACAGAAAATACGTATTTCATTCATTATAATATGTACAGCCTATGAAAGTTACCATAACCAGGTTTATAAACCAACAATATCATAAGACATTGTTACTCTCAAATAAAAAATAAATAAATGTCAAAAGTCAGGCTGGGGAGATGGCTCAGGAGTTAAGCCTTTTACTCAAAAGCAAAAGGACCTGAGTTCAGTATCCTGATCCCACGTAAAAATGCCCGACAATGACCTGAAGTTGAAGCCCTGGAAGGCAGAAGCTGGGAAGCTCCAGAGCAAAGCAATCAGGAGGTAGCACGATATAGGATGATTGCTGATGTTGCCCTTGGGTCTCCACAGGCACACACACTCAAGTGCCCTCTTGTGCACATGCACGCACACGCGTGCACACACACACACACACACACACTTCTGGCTTCCACATACACTGCCCACACACAAATATAGACACATACACAACAACTTGTTTTTAATATACAGGTAATGGATTAGATTCAACCCTGGCTCCTAGGCTGTAGCGGGCTGACCCCTGCCCAGCTGCGTTAAAGAATCAGTGAGGATCTAAAGATAACAAGTACCACATGTGATCAGGACCACGAAAGAAGCACATGGCGCAGAGGCGGGCAGATGCAGGAGACCACGCGCTTTGGAAAGAGGTCATAGAAGCTGAGTCCTGAAGGAGGTGATCAGTCAGCAAGAGCCAGGCAAGGAGAGGAAAGTAGAGGGTTTCAGACGGTGAGCGCTGCAAGGTCGAAGCCCCCAAGGGAAATGTCTGATGAGTGTGAGGAACCAAGAGATGACACGGGGGCGGGGCAGGGGGCGGGGCAGGGGGCGGCGCCTGCCACCTATCCCAGACTTTGGTGCGTGAAGCAAGGTGTTTCTTTAATTTCCCGGGAGCCTGCTGACATCCCCAGAATGTGGTCATGTGATAGCTGCTCGGCTGCCCTAGAGGACCCTCTAGGATGGGGAGAGGAGGGCTGGATTCGCTTTCCTTCTGCCTCTTACAGGAAGACCTTTCACCAGCGCACGCGCTATGGAAAGCTTGCTCGGAATGTGTCAGGCTAAGCAAAAACATATGGTCCGCGGGCATTCTCCGAACACACAGCAAGGGGACGGCAGAAACCAAGCAGCCCCCCCATGAATCAGTCATCTGTCGGGGGGAAAGGTCTCCAACGGATTTTGCTCTAAGCACCACTGGGTACACGTGTGTGCATGCCCGCATGCGTGTTCTGTGATTTCCTGAATTTTGCTGTCTGGTCCTGTCTGAGGAGCAGAATCCTGTGCTGTCCACATCTGGCAGCATCAGCAATTCCGCTGTGACCAGACCAGCCACTTGAGAGGTGCCCTAAGCCACATGGGGCACACTGCACACAGGGCTCCTGCCTGCAGATCAAAGCTGGCCAGGGGTCCCCAGTGAGGGATGAGAGTGGAGCAGGCGGATGACTGGAGACCCAAGATCACCAGGATACTTGGTGGGAACACTTGGAACCCTTAGCCCTTACAGTGCAGGGCCAGCCATACCTTCCTGACAAACTGTACCCTATATGCTCTCCTAGCGCGGCGTGAGCAATCCATTTAGTTGGGCCTTTCAGCTCTTGCTTCTGCAGACTCTTTTCATTTTTGTCTCCAACCTCACAGAACTCTTATTCCATCCTACCAGCCCATCTCGCTTCTTCCGAGGTTGTACACGGGCTGCTCTTCCTGCAGGGAACTCTGTTCCCCGGGACTTCATTGCAGTCTCTCCCTTAAACCCTTATCACACTGTTTCTCTTTCAAAGCGCATATTATGATTGCCGTTTCATATTGGTTCTCGTGATTTGATGAACGCTGATTAATCTTAGCTAAACATGGGTGTCACTTCCCACCGTTTCCTCCCTCATCAGCCGTGAGCGAGGGAATGGGGTTTGGCATCTGTGTACAGCTTGAGGTTCTGTTAATTTTGTTTTTCTCTCATTCCATGTTCAGCATGGTTCCTGGGTGATGCCTGGTATGTGGGTGAAACTATCTACATCTTTTTAACTATGTGAATGCATTTGTTGGCCATGTTCTCCTGAGTGATCTTTAGGAATGATGTCCTGCTACCAAGGGTCCCCTCCCATGATGCAGTTATGCAATCAACATGCATAGGTCCCTGTCCCCTCCCATGATGCAGTTATGCAATCATCAATGCATGGAACCCTGTCCCCTCCCATGATGCAATTGTGCAATCAACAATGCATGGACCCCTGTCCCCTCCCATGATGCAGTTGTGCAATCAACAATGCATCTCTGTCCTTCCCCATGATGCACTTATACAATCAACAATGCATGGGTCCCTGTCTCTTTCCCGGAGGCTGTTATGCAATTAACAAAGCATGGGTCCCTGATGGGCTGTTGCAATACTACCTAGAAAAAAGGGAGGGAAGGAATGTGAATCTTCTCTGTAAAAGAAGGTGAATCAAAGGTGTATTGGAGATTACCCTCTGACATCATAAGGCAAGGAGATGGCGGTTTCCAAGGCCCGTGGCTTAGGAGGTTATCTGCCATCCCTGCCACCAGAGTCCGGTTCTTCCAGGAAGAGTGCCCTCCAGCAGGCCTTGCTGCCTGGTCTCTGTACAGGAGATCTTGTTCCTCTACAGTACCCTCTTGTGTTCTGAAAGCTGGATTAGTCCCGGCAAACTCAGACCTCAGCTCCTGTTCCCCTGTTTCTCCTGGATCCCCGCTTCTCTCTGCTCACTGATCACCTGACCAGACACAAGGCTCCTTCCTACTCCCAGGATGCCCAGTATCTTCTGGAAGATTCTTTTCAGGCCCACCTTCCCTGACCCAATATCATCTTTGCACCTCACCTGCTCCAGGTTTTTGACGCATCCACTGGTACTTTGCCTGTTGCACTGGCCAAGAGATACCAGCTAGCTATGCATGTCGTCAGTTTGAATGCAGCTCAGTAAACATCATGTTCTAGCGGGGCCCTGGGACTGTCAGCAGAGGGATCTAGAGAAACTGGGGCAACCGTGTGGGGGCCTTTTACCCCATCTGTGTGCACTTAACCCTGTTCTAGGCAGAAGCTGCACCAGATTTCACTTTCAGAGGTGTGGGTTATTCGGGCTCTGTGTGTGCTCAAAACCGCCTCTGCCCATCGGAGCCAAATTCACTTCCTGTCTCCATCACTTTCCATGTGCCGGAAGTAAACCTTGAGTTGGATTTATGCTCTCCGAGTAAGTCACTCGAGTTCACATCAGCTTGCAGATGACAGTGCAAGATTCCCCGGGCTCGCTCAAGCCCTTTGACTTATTCTCCCTGGCTGACCTGTAACCACATCCTTAGGCCTCAGTTCTCCAGCTGCAAATGGTTCCTGACTCTTCAGCTGTCTCTCGTCCTCTCTGGGCGCCTGCATGTTCTTTTGTACTTAGTTGAACGGCATGGATTAGATTCGTTCTCTGATGTCTAGGATGGATGGGGGAAAGGAGACATGTGTCAGGCAATGGGAAGCGGAGGACCGGGAAGTGTGTAGCAGACCTGATGAGCAGTGAGACCATCTCTCCTCTACCACCTGCACCCCTCCTGGGTGCATGAGAAGCCGCCATGTGCGTGGGAAAGACCCAGATATCCTCATTGCCATTCCTCCGGCCCGTCTAAGCTAATCCAAAGTCTCCCATACATCTGGATAGAGATTACTTTGGACACTTCAGGTTTAAACCAACCTTTTCAGGGTTGGTTTCACTAGATTAAACACAGTTGTGAAGTCTAGAACCATAGCTGTCATTTTGTCCCGTGAGGGACATCATGTCCAACAGAGGGAAAAATTGAGAAGCAAAAAAGAAATGGGCCCTCAATGATCGAGTGGAACCATAAACCTAACCTATCTTGCCTTTTCATCTACCACTGGGATGCTGAAATTGTTGGATTCTCCTTTGCTTTAGAACCTTCTTACCTGAGGCAGCTTCGTCCAGTACTTACTCTATAGAACTCCAAGCCTGTCGTTTTCAGACATTTTCCCTAAGAAAAGGTGGACGTTCGTATTTGTAGCTTCCAGTTCATTATTGAAGTAGCAACTGAGCCAGACAGAACATCCTGGTGAACTCTGCTCTCAAGTCTGGCTATACTGGAAATCCAACACTGGACCCCAGACATTCCCCTTTCCAGTATTTGCAGCCGTGAGTTAACAGTTGGCCACAGGACTCCCAGAGCCTCGGGTTCTTCTTGATATAAGGGAGGTATGGCATTGTGTCTCAACATTTAGTTGGTCATCAACATTTAGTTTGATGACAAAATTTGGTTTGATGAAAGAAGCCGTTTTACTTAATTGGCTTCTTTCATCAAACCAAATTTGTAATACCTTAGAGTGGACATTTAAAAGTACAGGAGTGGGCTGGAGAGATGAGTCAGGGGTTAACGACTCTGCCTCGCAAGCAGAAGGTCCTGAGTTCAGATCTCAGGTCCCAAATAAAAATGCCAGACAGAAATAAGGGCCACCTGCACTTCTGGCTCTGGTGGGTGGAGGCTGGGAAATCCCTGAGCAAAGAAGAAGGAGGTAGCAGTCCAGGATGATTCCAGAAGTCACCCTTGGTCCTCCACAGGGACACACTGTGTCCCTCTTATATCACGCATGAAAGAAAAAGGGAGGGAGGGGGGAGAGAGAGAGAGACACTGAGAGAGAGAGAAAAAGAAAAGAGAAGGAGGGCGGAAGGAGGAAGAAGGGAAGAGGCAGGAAAGAAGAAAGAAAGGAGTTAAGACTAGAGAATGACTGTGGGGTCGTGGCGAGGCTGACTACACTGTGGACAAGGAGTGTGGACCTCCTGAAGGTGGGGGCACGTTGGTGCGTCGTCGCTGGCTGATCTTACCACTGTGTGAGCAGCTGAGGATGTGACTGAGGTGGCACGTGCGTCGCTGGCTGATCTTACCACTGTGTGAGCAGCTGAGGATGTGACTGAGGTGGCACGTGTGCGTCGCTGGCTGATCTTACCACTGTGTGAGCAGCTGAGTGCCTCCACACCATCACCAGGTAATAGATGATCTTATGGCCAGCTGTGCCTTGCCTTTGTCTGAAACGCCATGCTGTGGTGCCCGAGTACGTTTATTCTGCCTCTTTTCAGAGAGTGTGTCACCATAAGGAGGAAATATTGAGCTTGCACACTCACTCACCTGCTCGATTCTAGTCGGTCCTCCGGTTGGGCATCAGTAATCCAAACCTCACCAGCATCTACTCCAGATGTCGTTCAGTTCGCTTAGAGCCAGTGGTACGATGGTGAACAAGTAAAACCTGGCCCGTGCCCGCCTGGAGTTCATATTTCAGCAGGGCAGATGGCCCTTGAAATAAAACTACAGGAAGCTTATGAGAGAGTCATGAAATTCTCTGGCATCAACAACTATGAGAGGGAAATACATGGCTAAGACTAAGGGCTCCTGAGCCCCATGACTCAGATTTAAATCCACAGCTCTGCAGCTGTGTTACCTTGGGCGAGTTACTCGCTCTCTCTGGGCCTTCGTTTCACTCTGAAGAGAGGCTCATAATAGTCATGGTACTTGGAGGGATTTGGAAGAGACTTTGAGCACCTAGGAGGACCTACCACAGAGAAAGAAATGCCCACCAAATGCCAAGCACTGTGGTTCAGGGTTGCGTTGGAAACCAGTTTGGCCCCGCGGGCCTGAGCCCGACATACAGCTCCAAGCTCACTCACAAGCATTTAGAGAACAAAGGCTGAGCGCTGAGCGGCTATATCCACATGGCTGCAGATCCCTCTCCCCACATCACTGAGGATGGATTTTTGGCCCTTGCACCTGAGGTTCCCTTCCAGGAGACCACCTGCTGCAGGCAGCCAGGAGGTGGGGCCCGTGCCAGGTTGTCTCTCTTAATTTGAACAAATGAGGCGTGTTTGCTTTGCTTTCTCTTCCACTTAACAGCTTTATCCTGCAGAGGTGCAGACGACGTGAAGGGTGAGCTCTCCGGGGTGGCTTTCACATGTGCTGAGGGTATATTCTTACACAAGTTTGGCCGCATAGTCCTCCTGACACAGACAGGGCCTATTTCTGTCTTGATGAACTCCACCTGGCCTTAACACCTGTCAGAACCTAGGATGTTATTCTTGGGAGAGACCCCCAGAACCATTCTCTCATTTACAGATAGGTAAACTGAGGTTAGAGATGGAACTCACACACGGTTATAAACAAGCTCCGGTCCATGCCAAGATAAACCTTCCATTTCCATATTCCCAGACATCGGCTATTTCCACTTGCCAGAAGGCCCATAAGGCTTCACACTCACGGACAGCACCTTCTTTTCAAAGTACAAACCTAAATGTCAATGTCTGCCTGGGATAGGAAGGGTGGGGAGGCCATATTCAGTCTCTTGAGGGAAAGAACTGTGATGGATTAGCGACGTCTGCCCTGTCTGGGAGCTTGGGACC
This sequence comes from Typhlomys cinereus, assembly GCA_023101885.1. NCBI lineage: Eukaryota > Metazoa > Chordata > Mammalia > Rodentia > Platacanthomyidae > Typhlomys > Typhlomys cinereus. The sequence continues at coordinate 506,994 of JALPQD010000317.1, read as the reverse complement.
ATGTATCACACATTTGTTATTCTTGGCTTCACGTAGGTCCAAAGAGGCACAACAACTCAGTGCGATTTCATTAGAAGCCCCGAGCGAGAAGGAAAGTGAAGGCATTAGGATATGTGATTTGGAAGAGGTGTGTGTTTATGGAGTGTGGAGGAGAGAACTCATTGCTCCTTAGGTCCCAAGATTCATATCATATTGCCCCCTCGCAGGTGGCCGTGTAGTCTCCTCCCCTTTAATCTCCTAGCATTTCTTCCTAGCCCCAGCCCGTGAGTTGCCGTGGGCTACAGATGAGAAACGCAGAAATGTAGAAATGTAGCGGTCAAAGACTTAGAAAGTTCTAGCCTCAGGTCCCAGCTTTCTGCTTGACGGTTAGTTCACCGAACAACATATTTGGACCTCAACTGCCTTGTCCGCACAGTAGAGATGATAATACCTGCGGCACTGGGTTTCATGGGGGGATTAAAAAAGATAATTCATGTAAAACCCGAAGGAAAATGCCTGACATAAGAAACGCTCCAAAAACTGGCAGCTGGACATGAATACAGAAAGCACCATGCGGCGCTCCCTAGAGCCGTGAACTATGAATCCTTTGTCCTTCCAGTTGGAGAACTGATGTCCATGCATAATGAGGTCTTCAGAGCCCTACGACCAGAAGATTTTTCTGAACCAATAGAAAAAGCTTAAAAATACTTGTGCCAAGCAATTTTTATTATATCCTCCTTCCTTCAAATATATAATAGGATTATAGGGTGGCTTTATTTGATTTATAAGAATGTTTCATTTGTCACAATACGCCCCTCACTCAATATATAGTGGAGTTCGGTGGATGTGATTCCTGGGGTTCCCTTGGTAGCCTGTCTTACCTGCCTAGTGACCTCCAGGCCGATGAGAGACCCTGCCTCAAAGACACAAGGTAGAACATTGACTCTAAAGTTGCCCTCTGACCTCCCCTGCACTGTGCCTGCACACATCACATGCTTAAACACAGATACCAAACACACTTTTGTGTGTGTGAGACACACACACACACACACACCACCACCACCACCACCAACAACAACAACAACAACAACAACAACAACACCTTGAAAAAGTTTAAGAAAGGAACATGGGAGCAGGGGCAGGAGGCAAAAGGAAATGATTTGGTGACAATACTTATTTCAAATGCTTTCTAAAACAGGAAGGATTCAATGATGTGTAGCTTATCTAGTATATAGAACTCCCCCTCTCCCATGTGAAAGCTGGACTTAGAATGATCAGGCGACCTGTATCAGATCACACAATGATGAACCCAGAACCAGAACTGCACCCACATGTCTTGCTACCTTGTTTTCAGGGCCAAGTCTGGACATGGGTACAAGAAGCTTCCCCATAATAATTCTGATCTCGGCTTCTCTCAGTAACCGTCACTTGGCCCCTGGTTGCTCAGAGAGGGGCCTGACCAATACAGCTTGACTTCTCCTGGATTAGAAGCATCCTGGGCCCCACCCCAGACTTTCTGGACAGAACCGGCACATTCGCAGGCTCTCCTGAGAAACACGTGATCCACTAAAAGCTTGAGTCCCCCTGGTCTTCAAGACGTCAGAACACAAAGTCCTTTGCAGTCAAGAACAGGGCACTTTCTAAGGAACCAGCATGAATAAAAATGGCCTTCCTCGAGTTGAGGGGTACACAGACTTGAGAGAAAGCAGCATCTCTGACCTGGTGGGTATCTCAGTAATGTTTTCAAAATCCCAGCTACCCATCTCCTATCTGGTTATTCTTGACTATAGCTGTGAAAGAGCACTCAAAGTCAATCAACTTCAGGGAGAAAGGGAGATTTATTTAGCTTATGGTTCCAGAGGGGAGATACAGTCTTTCACAGCGGTGGAGGTAGAAGCTGGAGACAGACATCCAGTAGGCTGGTGGGTGACGACCGAAGGCTGGAGGATTCCTGGAGACTCTCTCTTCTTCCCAGTCTCCTGTTTGTGGTTCCTTTTATCTGGTCTGTTACTGGGAGGTTCCCATCAGATCTAGGGAGGTTCCAATCGGATCTAGGGCTGGTCTTTGTATTGTAAATGTATTGATCCAGATAATCTCTTCAGCTGGTCTCAGCCGCTCTTAGTCAATGTCAGGTGTGTCAAGTTGACACCCAGAATTAGTTATCACAGTGGGTCACCTGGCTGAGACTTGTCATTGGAGGTTAGCGGTAACTAGGTGTTGTTCTTTAATAAATCTTATTATTTCTTCAAATACATTTTGTCCCAGGCTTACCAGATATGTTTTCCCAGGCTGATCCTCGTCTCAAACATAAAGGATGTTTACCTTGATTTTCTTGGTCTCTGATTTCCTGGCGACTATAGAAGCTTTTTATACCCTTCAAAATAATAGCCTGGCTTTGAAGACTTTTGTTCTCTGTCACTTCTAACAGAGGAGACACGTGAAGTAGCAACAGCTTTGCATTCCAACTGAGCTGCCAAGAAAGACTTTGGTTTCCTTTCAGGAACTTTTGTTGTTTCTTTTCTATTTTCTGTCCTTTAAAACTCAAGATGATTCTTCCTTCACTTGGTGTCATACATAGTTAGGCACAAGTGTCAACCTGACAGTTGAGGGTTTGAGCTGTGGGCACATTGGTGGAGAATTAGTGGTTGAGTTAAGCCCAGAGCAAACTTGCAGGAGATTGTCTAGCTGATGGGGAAGGCCCAGCCCATGGTGGTGGGACTAGGCCCTGGAAAAAAACACAGAGAGCTGGTTGAGAGAGTCGGCATCCTTGTATATTCTTGGCCAGACATGCTGGTCTGAAAAGTAAGGATCGTCCCTCTCTCAGCTGCTATGTCGAGATGGTGTGGCCAGTTCCCTCGGTCTGGTCTTGGTCCATGCTTTGCCGGCCAAACTGGATTATGAACTGTAACGGACTGTCAGTAAGAAAATAAACCCCTTGTTCCCTTAAGCTGTTTGATAGTGATTTATCAGCAACCATGCAGGCGGACTGCTGTGCCTGGTGCAGCTGCACAAGCGTTCGGACAGCAGCAGGTCCTTCAGTCACTGCCCTTGCATTTGGCTAGTGTGGCTACAACTGGAACATTTGGTTGACTGGTCTCCGGATCATAAGAACAGAGTCAGCAACCGTGGCACCACCAGGCCTAAGGTCAGATCTGCGGCTGGGAGAGGAAGAGGGGCCAAGAAGGGAGATTCCATCCATGTCACTTAAACACACTCCCTGTTGGTGAGGAGGTATTGTTGGCTTTCATCTTCTACCCCACCCATCCTTAAACCCATTGTCAATGCTGGGCTTAACAAAGGTTTGGAAAGTGGGCAACAGTGGCATAGTCTCCAAAACCTGTCCCTGCAGGTACGACCCCACCTGCCCCCCTGGTTGATCCTACGGCACACCTTGCTGGGTGCGGCCAGGGTATGGAGTTTGAGTTCCTGCTTTCACGTGGCTTCAAGACGTGAAACACCCTGACCCACCACTGCGGACAGGCACGAGCTTGTCGGTGAAGAAAGAGGGCGCAGGTCCGGCAAAGAAAGGAGACAGCAGTTGTCATCTGAATCATCCGTGGAGGCATTTACAAAAAGCTGCCACAGAGAGTCTCCCGTGGGGCGTTTCCAGGGAGCACTACTGTCTAACCTGCAAAGCTAGAGAAATCATTTTCTTTCCCAAAACACCACACTACCCAATTGATTTGCTAATGGGTTCTGGCAGCCTTTGTATTAGCCTGAGAAGCCATTCAGACCACCACTGACAATGTCATACTTATAAATGAGTCTTGTTAAAAATCTGCACGTCAGCGTTAAATAAGAAACACCTGGTACGCTGGGCTCAATGGGGAAAGCCAGGGTGTGTGTGTGCCGGGGGGAGCACTAAGTGGCCTGAGCCTGGAGGCCAGGAAAAGGCCCTTCTCTGGATCCCCCAGAGGCACCTGGGTTTAAAGGAAAAGACATCAGGGGATCAAGACAAGGACCCAAAGGGCCACGGACTTGAGCTTTTTTTAAATTATCATCGGGCTGGAGAGATGGCTCAGGGGTTAAGATGCTGCCTTGCAAGCAGAAGGACCTGAATTCCGATCTCAGAGTCCATTTAAAAAAAAAAAAAAAAAAAGCCAGGCAGAAACGGCAGTGGACTTCTAGCTTGGTGGGCGGAGCCTCGGAAATCCCAGAGTGAAGCAAAAAGGAGGTAGAAGTCATCCAGGATCATTCCCAAAGTTATCCTTGGTCCTCACAGGGACACATAGTACCCCATAATACATATACCCAGGTGTGTGCGCGCACACACATACACACACCCAATAAATAATAGTAATTTTTTAAAAGTTGCCATCATTAAAAATCCAGACTTGTTTTCCTTGGAAAACCAGAAGCTCTGGAGACGCAAGCTGAGCAAGGCAAGCATCAGCAAAGCCGTCTCTTTAAGTACCTCCTCCACGCTACTGCTTGGCAGCCAATACTTGTCCATCCCTTATCTGCTGCGCTTCCCCGCCTGACCCTGATTGCTGAGACATCGCCATCTCCCTCCCCGAGGAGCTAAGGTCTTTGGCTGAGGAGACACAGGTCCTTGGCTTCCAATGACCTTGAGCAGGTGACATTGCGGTCGTCATCTGACTGACGGAGCCTCCTTGCAGGGCTCCGTGGGTGCACTGATGGAGGACGGGAGGATATCATCTTCAAGACCTGCTCTGGAATAAACAAACCGGCTTCCAGCTGTGACCTGAGAGTCTTGTAGATGCTCAGAATTAATTCTTCTCCCTTTAACCTCTCAGATGCCTTATGATTTTGCTCACCAAGCCACGGCCTGTGCTTTTAAGAAATAATTAAGGATGAAGAGGGCCAAAGGTCTTCAGAAAAACTCGTGGTTCTAGAATACCTCGTGATTCTGGAAATTCTTCTCTCATTTTTTTTTTGTGTCTACTGTCTATGTTCCTCTCCTCCCAGCCCGACAAAGTTGTGGTTGTTCCCAGTTCACCGGCAAGCAGTTAAGGCTCTGAAGGTTAGGCCGAGGTTAACTCCTTTGGAGAAGCCAATGACGGAATATTCTGCTATACCTCCTTCCTTCCTGTGCTTGATCAAGAATAAGACAATTTCCAGTGAATCGTTGAGCTTTGGACTGACACCTGTTTCCCTGGAGCAGAAATGACACCTTTGAAGTAAAATTTTCTCAGCTCTCAGCTCTACAGCAAAAAACCTATTTGGGGCCCCATTATGGCTATATTCTGGAAACTGTCAACTTGGATGCTTAAATATAGCACTTCTTCCCTTCTCAGCCGCAGGCAGTAGGGAAAACATTTTTGAAGGGCAAATAAATATTTATGCGCGAGGACTCTTTGTGCACAGTAAATGTTTGATTCTGTTGCCCCGATTCCCTGGGCTGAGAGGAAATGACAGAGCCCCAAAGACAGTGTGGGCGTGCATACATTCAGCACCTAGACTCGTTCAGCAAGGCAGCGTAGCGTCTGCCGTGCATGGACCAGGCGCCGGGCTCTGTATCGTGTTTCTGCAGGAAGGAAGCGTTTCTGCTGCTTAGAGACCCACACGGGACCTCCCACTCATCATCTCACTTAATCGTCACAACTCTATGAAGGGCTTGTCGTTAGCTTCATTTGGTGGAGGAAAACCAGCTGAATTCCTGCTTCTGACCGCTGCGTGTAGACATACGCCTAGAAAAATGTTCTTCCTTTTTGCCCTTTCACCCCTAGTACCTTTAGGCTCCTGAAGAAGGAACTGGCTGGTAGCAGTGGCAGAGATGCTGTGGAGTCCTTCTTAGGGGATATACCTTTGGCTTTGTCTGCACAGCCACCTGCATGATAAACTCACAAGCACCTGCTAAGACAATGACTCGAAACTGCAAATGGCCCCAAGCTGCTCCCTACTTGGCATAGGGAACAGGAGCTGCATTTTGGTTGCTGCCTGGGGATTGCTCCTCCCACTAACTATGATCAAATGCCCCAGAATCCTCTTCCCAAGTAGGTTTTGGCTTGCAGACGCCCATATTCATCGCTGAATGGTCCATTTTAGTGGTAATGCTACTACATTGGTTTGGCTAGAATCCCCACCATCACCCTTGACATTTTTATTGTGTGTTATCCTGAAGGGCAGGCTGATAATATGGGGCTCAGACTATAAAGGTGATGCACACAAAACCTAGCGACCTGATGGATCCGCAGACGCCATGTGGTAGAAGGAGAGAACTGGCATCTGAAAATTATCCTCGTGTTCTACAGACTCATGATGATCTGTGTACATCTGCACACACACACTCTCTCTCTCAAGTAACTATTTTAAAAGAATCCCATTAGTTCAACGTAGCCAGAATCTCCTCTTCCATCTGTTTCTTTTCTATCCACTGGCCGTGCTCCATCTCGGTACCTGTCCCTCACCTCTAAGTTGTGGCTGGCTCCCGTTTATATTCCAAGCCTAGCTCAGTCTCTTTCCACTAGTTCAAAGCCCCAGAGCAGTGGTCCGACAGCAGTGGCCACGACCCTGGATGGAGTCTGTCCTGTCAAGCTCAGACACTATTTCTTCCAGAGACTCCGGCCATAAATCCCGCCTCCAGACCTCGATGCTCATTTGCATTAAGAGCAAACAATACAATGTGTGGGGAAATGAGGAAAAAAACTGGGGAGCGAGGAATCCTCAGTCTGTGCCCGCCTTGCCCACAGCAGGGTCACAGCTTGCAGACAATATGAAACAAAACCAGGAAGCGTGGGTGGGTAGTTACAGCTGTGCCCTAACTGCCTACGTTGGAGATGAGTCAGGTGTCCTGGGCCAGGGCTATGGGCCATTTTCTTATGAGGCATTTCCCATAGGACCTCTAGCTCATGTCCGCTTACCCAAGCATGAATAGTCACTGCCTTCGTGCCTAGGTGTCTGGGAAGCATGTGAGAAGAGAGACCCTCCGGTGGGAAGCTTTGGCTCACAAACTGCTGTTCTTACTCCTGCGCTTGTTTTTCCTCTTCTTCCTCCCTTCCCTGTCTTTTCTTCCTTCCTCCTCCCTCTCTCTTTTCCCCCACGCTTTTTGACATTTCCTCTTCCTCCTGCACCAATGAGGATGTGTGGGGGGTGCAATTGTCAGGGAATGGTTGGCGGGAACTCCTGGGGCTGAGAGAGCCAGGTGCGGAAGGCAGCGACTCCGGGAAGCAATCATGTGGGTGCCAACAGTCAGCCCGAAACATAAGCGTGCACACAGCCCGAATCATAAAGCGCCAACAGCTGGAGCCCAGGGAATGCCAGGAAGGGAGTGAGAGGGGCGGGGCTTCTTCACCAGAGATGGATCAAAATCTGCTCTTGGAGTGTGTTTATGCTTCCAACATCCTTTTCTGCTTTTCCAGAGAGGTGATCCATCTTCCCGCAAGTTTATTAGAGGCGGTTTTCCAACACCACTTATAAAATATTGCAGGCGGCCCCATGATTCATGGCTTCATTTATAACCCACAGCACTTGGGAACTTTGGGGGACTATTTCTCATTAAAACTATTTCCCAACTCTTTCAAACCTACCTCCTACCTACCTCCCCGCCATCCCCAAGAAATGTTAGAAGATTCCAGATAGGTTTGAGTAGCAAGGAAGGGTAGCCCTCCTGGGCGTAGCCGGGTTCTGCGGTGAGGAAAAGCAAAGAGATCTTCCCCCTGCATTCATCCCGGGGTACGTGGGTAGGTGGATATTTCCCCCTCTGCAGCCCTGGGCAGCGAAGGCCTCGGCTGTTCTGTTTTCTTTCTGCTCCACTTCCTCGGCCCAGCGCTCACTTTATGAGACAGATCGAGAGGGACAGACAGAGCAACGGGTGAGGCTAGGCGGCCTGCATGTTCAGAAGCACCTCTCCTATAAAGGGGATTCTTGCTTCGGGTTTCCCATCAGATGGTACGGCTCTGCCCTGTGGCTGGAAGCCATGTTTTTCTTCTTAATAAGCATTGTTAGCACCCTGGAGTCAATCGCTGCTTCAACCAAGGTTGATAGCAAATGCCAGGCCAAGTATCTGTAAGGGTTCTACCTCTTGTACTTTGCCCACGATAAAGCAAACAGTGGAGCTATCTATTCTCTCGCAGAATGTGGGTAGGAAAAACATTCTAAAATCTCTCCCACGCCCCGGGCTGTCCTTACCCAGTCTTCTGTCCTGGGGCCGATTTTTCTCTTTGTCTATTGTCTATTGTCTCCTCACGGAAAGGGACATAACCCGTGTTTTACGGCATTTCCCCCTCTTGCCAACCATGATTCACGTGGGTCGTACTCTCAGACTGCATGATAGCTGCACCGTAACTCGCTGAACTTTGAAAAATAAACAGCCAGGGTGGGCATTTGCTTTTATATTTATATATTGAACTGTGAAGGGTAATATTCAACTTCCGGAATTCAACTCTGTGTGCTGAACAGGGAGAGGTAGATAAATCATTTCTATATCAGGTGACTCCACTTGCCATTCTGTCAGTGCCGGCCTGGTCCGAGCCTGTGGCGGGAAGCATGGATCTGTCGCTTGCTCTTCGTCTTTACCTGGGCTATTTTGAGACAAGAAGTTATTATAAAGGGAGCGCGCCCCAAACTATGGTCTAGGAAACAGACTCCCTCAGCCAAATCTGGCCCCTCTGCCTGTTGTTTTACGTGAAGTTTTGTTGAAGTACAGTCACACTCATGAACACACTACAGAAGTAGTGGCGACAGAGGCTTACATTGTCTGTAAACTGAAACGCTAACAACTTTCCCTTAAAGAAAACTTCTTCCTCCCTTTGCCTTCTACGTAGACACGCATGCGTCACTACATACAATGCTTCTAAGTACATGGGAGCTGATGTAACGAGATGCTATAGGCCGAGTAGCTTATTTTGTCCCTATTTTCCGTGTGTATGTGTAGTTGCATGTAGATGGGCACACATGTACATGACGAGTGTGTGTGCATGCGTGCGTTTGTGTGTGTGTGTGTGTGTGTGTGTGCGTGTGTGAAGTGTAAGCCCAAGTTATCTCAGGAATCATCCTCAATTAGTTTCCAACTCATCTGTTTTAAGTCTGGGTCCCTAAACCCAGATCGAATTATTGGGGCTAGTCTAGCGAGCACACGTCCTCTGGGGATTCCCAGACTCTGCCTTCCACGGCTGGCTTTTGAGGTGGGGCCTGGGGATCCGAATCACTGAGCCACTTTCCAGAGCAGAGCAGGTGACGTCTCATGACAGAAATGCATTTCCACAGCCCTAGGATCTGAGAAGCCGGCGATCAAGGCTCCAGCAGATGGGATGTCTGGTAAGAGCCAGACACTGGCCAGGCTAGCACCTCCTTAGCTTTTTCCTACCTATGGAAAGAAAGTGTGCAGCCCTGCAGAGACCCTTGCGCAGGGCATTCATGAGGCCCCACCCTTGTGGCTTCCCAGAGGCCTCATCTCCCCATCATACCACATTAGTGATCATGAATTTGGCACGGGACACAAAACCCAGACCACAACAGAACTGTCTATTCGAAGCCATCTAACGCTGCGTTTTGTGGGCTGTTTAAATAATTTCCAACGGTAACTTTTAGCTGCCGATGACTTTGCTTCGCACAGTGGCTCCTGAACTTGACCTAATAATGACCACGCCTCCCTCCGCCACTGCCCTGGGACCTTTCATTGCATCCCCCCCATCATAATCTGTTAGTTTGTACCTAATATATATACAGCATGCCTTGTTTTTGGAGGGTTGTGAAAATAATCTTTCTCTGGACAGCTGATTAGGTAGAAAAAGATGTATCCAGGGTCTGGGCTTATCCAGCCACTTGTGTGGTACACAACAAATTCAAAACTTTGTCGAACCCTCGCGTAGGTGTGTGCGTCTGTGTATTTCACATTAATACTACAAGCTTCCTTTCGGCATGTTCTTGGAGATTCCTAACAGTCCAGGATCCTTTGGGGACACATTATTGGGAGAGGGCCTTAGCTTATTCAAACACAGAGCTTGAAAACATTGACAGTGAAATGAATTTCACAGCTCAGCCTGTCCAGGGACATCTGAGCATGAGGGTCTTCAAAGCTTTCCCACTGAAGGGCTGGGATTGTAGTCACGGGTATAGATCTTGCCTTGTGCACTGCAAGTCCCTGAACCCTGCCTGAAGGAACTGATGCTGCAGTCTCCCTTCTTCCCACAGCAGCTCAGAAAGAGGAACCCCTAAACTGATCCAGCAGGCGGCCAGCCAGGACCAAGCCCCGGTGTGTCCCATTTAGTCCCAGTGGTGAATCCTGAACCGGCTTTAGCAGAGGCCTGGGCTACTCACCGGTGCCTTCAAGCTTCCCGTGGGGGAAGAACTCGGTGACAGGAGTTCTGGCCTTCTTGTCAGCCGTGCTTTTCTGCCTTCGACTTATGGTAGGCATTTTCCTTACAGCCAACGCTAAAAATTAATAAGGGAAAACAATTGAAATTCTCGTCCTCGCTGCACCTTGCAGCAGATCAGTTCTCCAAGCCTCTCTCCATGGGGGTTCTCCTTTGCTTGAAAACCTCCAGAGAGGGAAGACTCCCCTCCAAAGCCTGCCTGGGAAAGACCCTACAAAGTACCTCCTGTCTCAGGAAGCAGACAAAAGTGTGCCCTGTTGGGGGTCCCCAGGCTGGGGCATCACAGTCTACCTGCACCCCACCCCATTCTTATGCTCCCAACTGAGCTCCTTCCCCTCCTCTCCGATTCTCTTCTAAAAGCAGAAAAATTGCAGCTCATCTCAATGGCCCCAAATACCAGGGTCCTTCCTTTGCTGTGGCAACAACTCCGTATAGCGGTAGCATCGGAAGTGTCGCTAGCACACTCCCAGGCCCTGGGCAGGGCAAGTGTGGTGCACGGATGGCACACATCCAGTCGGGATAAGAAGAGGAAGGGAGAGATGAATTCACCACCACCTTCCTAAGGGGATGCCGGGCAGTTCTCAGAAGTCCCCTCTAGCCCTCTCCCAGGAGATTAGAATTACCTGTTAGTCAGTCTTCTCTTTACTCAGCCCTTCAGCTCTGTGTCTTGCCGCAAGCCCCAGGCGAGGAGTCCAACAAAGCAGCGTCCTTAGAAACCGGGCCCTGTTGATAAGGCTGGCTCCTGGAGTGGGAAGGGCTAACCTCCTCTTTGGGGCCAGTCTTCCGCAGCATCTCCACACTGCCACCTCCTGGCCAGAGAGAGGATGAGCAGGGGCCTGTGGGAGCCGGACCTCCAAGCCGCCAGCAAGCAGCCGGGCCTGCGGCTCTCAAGGGACCCAAGGGGTATCCGGGATCACCTTCTGCGGAGAAGACACTGCAGGCTGCGCACCTCAGGGGCAGCCTTCACCCAGAGCCCCTCCTTTCCCCAGAAGTGGCGCCAAAGAGGCAAGGATCTGTTTTCTCTCTCGTTCCTTTCTCTTTCAACCTCTCCATTTCTGCGTTCCAGGTGTCTGCATAGATGTGTAGAGAACTTGCCTGTTTCTCCGTGTATGTGTGCATGACATGCGTGTGCTCCGGGATCTTAATCATCTACGTTCAGGGTGTGTTCTGTTTTTCTGCTCATTGTCCTTGTTCTTCACAGCATAGGTCAGATCCAATAGGGCATCACGAAGCATGTAAGTTTCAAACACTAGTGTCATATGCACCCCGACGAAGGTCTCCCACTCCTGTAACCTTAGCAGCTTGGTTGGGAAATCTTTTCTCTTTGAAGAAGGGACGCACGAATTTTTTAGTTCCAAAAACGTGTCCTGCGCCGTCAGGTGGTGCTAATAAAAGGTGCTAGTGAATGGTGGGACTAGGGGACCTTCTGGATGAGATGCAACGTGCTCTAGATGTAGATGCTTGCCCGAGTTCTGAGGCTAAGCCAACCGAAGAATGGAGGTGTGGGCTGGCTAACAGAGGGTCCAGAGTGGGCTAACAGCCCCCCAGATACCCATTCCAGACCAGCTGGGGTCTGTGTGCTTGGAAACTAGTCCCTAGATCAGTGGGCGCTGCTGGAGATTGGAAGTCCCTGCCATCACTCCACCTCTCCCCTGGATGTCACTGTTGTGCTGTGCGAGCGAAGCTGTGGCGCCCTGGGACCATGAGAAGCCCTCTCTAGAAGCAGATACCCCTTGGGGAGCAGAGAAGGCACTTCCGGAAAAGACCTATTGGCAGGCCTTTGGCCAGTGAGGGTCCAAGATCTGGCCCCCCCAGAGTTGCTGGTAATCACATCCACAGGTAGTCGTGGAGTAAGACTGGTTCTAGTTCAGAGACATTAGGGTGACAGAAAACCTGGGACAGACTTCCCACGTTGGCAGTAACACAGGAAATCTCCAGAACCGACACGCGCAGTGTTACGAGCACAGACTTTCATCCAAATCCCAGACTCACTATAAACAAGTCGTGTGAACATAGAAAGATGGCTTCACCACTCCGGCAACTTTGCCGTAAGAATTTACTGAGCACATGACATGCAAAGCTTTAATACTCTTCAGAAACAGACGGGCCTCCAGGTTCATAGACCAGGAGAAACACCTCGGTTCTAATGCAATCATGCAAATACGCGCAAACTCAGAGACAGACAAATCAAGAGACACTGGTCCCGACCCGGTGGAATGGACCCTGCTTTGCTTTCTTTCCTCCTGGTTTTGGGTTTCTCTAGAACAGTCATTGCTGTCTTAGTGTCACAGATGCATGCGTAAGGAGGAAGCACCCAAGTTTAGCCAGCCCAAAGCAGTTCAGGGATGGGTCTCTGTCTGACAGGAGACAAGTAAAGCAATTATATGCAGAGCAAAGCAAGCTTTCTCAGCCCTGACGAATGACATGCACAGAACAGCTTAGCCTTAGCAGTGGACACTAGTCCAGAAATCTGGGGTCTCCCTTTGGTTTTTCCTCCTTGCAATGACATTTTGGCATCACTAAGTATGAGAATGTCTCCCCTGTGGGAATCCGTCCCATGAGACTAGGTAGCGCCAACTCATTTCTCCAGGATCTCATTCGCTTTCTGCAAGCTGCTGGATATACTAGGCTCTCATTCCCTTGCCAGCAGTTCTGCATCAAAGATGCACATGTGCTTAGCTGGAGAGGAACACGCCCAGCCTTCCCTTTTTATCTAGATTCCCCCTTTCCTCTGTCTTCAGTTCCAGATGGGGTCTGACACGTCCCAGTATTTCATCAGCCACCTGTGGGTGGATAGAAGCACAGTCTTCTCTAGTTCAAACAGGTTTGTGAGGTGAGTCCCCCGCTCAGAGTGAGTTATGGATCCAAGTGAGATGCCCACTTGAGATGTGAAGTTGGAAAGTGCTAGGTAGGCAGCAGCAAGCCCCGATTTTTTTTTTTATCAACTATCAAAGTACACCTCTGAGTCCTGCTATACATTGGCGTTTTCTGCTTTCCAAGGGCGCGGCTGGCATCATAATCCTGCAGTCAGTGGTTCTTCTACGGAGTGTCTAAGATGCTGTGCTTTGCTTCAGGGGATGGGGGAAGAGCGGAGGTGACTGTGACATGCTTCGGTGGGGCAAAGGGGGGGGGATTAGAAAATGAGGTGGGAAGCAGGACCCTGGCAGCTGCAGAATCACTCAAAACTGTTTTCTCTGCCCGGTTAATTGTCCCTCCCTGTGGTCTAAGGACATCTACTCGGTCAGGAGCGTGTGTTTCTTCATTGCAAGGGGGCACCCCATTAGGAAAGACAGATTGTCCACCAGGAGCAGCTGACTCCCACCACCTCCTCGGGGTTTCAGTCTCATACCCCTCCTGAACACCCCTGCCCCACCAGAGAGCACCCCCAACTCTTTACTCCTTTGGTGTTGGCTCTCACATCCGGAAGGGTTTGTCAGTGACGGGAGGGGGGACGGTAGGCAAATTCAACCCAGCGCAGCTTGAGGAGTAGGGATAATTACAAAATCTCAGGCCGTTATCCAATTACTTTGACATGTGGCCATTCTAGGGAGTTCTAACTGGATTAAGTTCATTATAAAAAGATTAGTCTTAGGATGGGCACTGCGCATAACAAAGTGAACCTTCTGAATGTGCACTGCTGGGCCACTGAGGACTTTGTGGGGGTGGGGGGGATACTGAGTGAATGGCTTTGTTTATTGAATTACTGCTTGGAGATTTGCATAGGAGTTTTGTTCAGATGGTGTGTTTGGCTTAAAGCGACTCTCAGCACTTTTTGTTTGCTGGTCTTTCTCAACGCAGTGTCTTCAATCCAAGATACTGTGTCCACTGTTCTCTGTGTGTGTGTGTGTGTGTGTGTGTGTGTGTGTGTAGGTAAGGTTATGGATCCAAGTGAATCTGAGACACACGGAGCTCATGTATTATCCCTAGACCATGCATGTGTGCATATATGTAGAAAACATGCCCATGTAATACCTCATATTTGGATAATGTCTCCTGTCTTTAAGAATCACTTCCGAGTGTGTCTTGTTTGACCCACACAGCCATACTGGTATAAGTAGATACTCTTCTAACAATTTTTCTCATAATTATACGGAGATTTGGAGGTTTTAATCCATGGCCACCCAACCAGAGTCAACCAGAATGAAGCGACTTCTCAATCTGTCATTCCCAATCTGGTATTCTAAAAGCACACACAAAGTTGGTTTTCATATGTATCAAAGACACGTGGTCAGTGGTGATTTCATGGCTTTTGGCTATTTGCATTCATCAGACTGGTTGAAATCAGATTTTCCCCCCTAGTTTTGGAATGGGAAGCTTATCAGAGAGCAGTTGTGAACAGCTTCATGTTGATTCTGAGTGTTTTCTTTGGAGCTCAGGAAAATTTTTCATGCAGAAAATGTCACTGCATTCTCCCTCTGGCGCCCCAAGACGGGTCGTTCTGTTAGAAAATGGATCACCATTTCACTCTCCAAGAATAAATGCCCGCGCTCCTTCGAGTGTCCTGGGATGAGGAACATGGATATTAGTGTCATTGGAGAGGTGTAAATTACCAATCAATCTCTTCTTTCACTTAGAGTAATCTGCTTTCTTAGACCACGAACTCCCGCTGGTGAGCATGCATGAACTAAAACTCTAAGCACACAAACATGCTCTTTTAGAGATTATTAAGATCAGTGGTACCTCTGCTTTATTCCTAAGGTCCTCTCCTACCCCTAATGACTCATTAGGAGCCATTACTTATAGACCACCGGACACTTTTCTATCTAGACTGACCTTGGATAGCCCATATACTTCAAAACAGAACTCCAGGCAGCCTCCTCCAAGAGAAGGACTTTCCTAGCCATCCTGATTCTAAACTCTGGTGGCCCCATGAATTAAAGGACCCTGAGAAATAAAGCCATAGCAATCAGTGGGTTCCTCTCTGTCTAATGCCAAGTCAATGGCCCCATTTGGGGCTCAGCAATTCAAGATACATAGAGAAAGCCAAGGGGGGGTGTGTGTGGAATGGTCAAAAAACTCATTATGCCTGGGAAGAAAATATGTTTAAAGTACAAGTGCAGTAAAGCTTAGGGCAAAAGTCAGCTAGTCAGAAAAGAAAGGAGGTCTATGTGTATGTAGACATCTGGATGGCTGAAGACCCAGTGACTCCATCCTCTCTTTCCCCAAAATAAGTGCACAGACACTACATGTTCTCTGAGCTGTCGCGCCTCCAGAAGCACGCAGTTTGTAGACTACATTTAAAAGCAAGTGAGATAGTTGAAGATCATCAAAATTCTCATTTGCAAACAGTGTAGCCATAATTCAAAAAAGAAAGGGGAACTTACTGACTCGTGAAACTGAAAATTCAAGGGCTTCCAGCTGGGCTCAATCTAGTGGCTCAAAAATATCACTGGGTCTTTTCACATGGTCTCTCCCAGCATGGTCATACTTCACCTCTCCAGGGGTTGGCGATGTATTAAGTTACTTTCACGTTGCTGTCCCCAAGTACCCGATAGAAAGAACTTACAAGAGGACCAATTTGGGGACTGAGGATATAGCTTAAGTGACAGAGTGTTTGCCTGGCTCGCTCAGTCCTTAATGTGTGGGTATGTGTGTCTGGGGAGAGAGGTGCATCTGACTTATCATTTTAAAAAGATTTCAGTCCACTATAGAGAAGAAGGCTGGTGAGTAGCCCCATCCATGGTGAGCAAAATGTGAGGTGTCTGGATATGTCGCCATGGTAGTAGACAGGAAGAGAGCTAGACCAGAACCTGGGGAATATGTAACCTTCCAAGGTCTGTCCCTAGTAACCTCTTCCAACTATTAACCTCATAAAAGCTCTAGACCCTTCAAAATAGCATTTCAAGTCAGGGAATCAGCATGGAATACATACATAAGCCTGTGTGGGGGCCATAAAAATTTCAGACTATTTTAGCAGAAGCAAAATGGCCTCTTTTTTTTTTTTTTTTTTCAATGACAGTTCCTGTAAAAGTTCAGGACTTATATTTACTGGGCCCAGCTTAATCAGCTGCCCATATCTGGACCAGTCATAGCTGCCAAAGAATGGGTCATTCACATTGCCGGGCCTATGTCACATGATATACCTGGAGACTAGTCTGACCCACTGCCTTTGATTCTAGACCCTAGACCACTAATGCAACAGATGATGCAGAGAAGGTAGTCTTGGGTCAAGATGATAACTTTGGAATGGACTCCTAAGAACTTTGCCCAGTTCAAGATACTAAAAGAAAACTTTACAAATGGATCCAAACTTTAATACTTTAAATCCTTCCATATTAATCATCTCATTTGATCATGACGAGCATCGCAAGGTAGACGTTTTTTATAATGACCATGTAAGTTATGGGTTGAAATAGAATTGGCATTTGACCTTTAATGTATTGGAGCCCCACATCCTCTATCCTTCTCACAGGCTTTTGTGAGATGTTAAATATCATTTTGTGAAATGTTAAATATCAAAAGCTATTAAGTTCTTAACTCCTAGAAAGAAGCAAGCCAGAAACTGGATTTTAATTTTTCCACTGGTATCCCACATTTATTGTTCTTCTTCAAAGCCTAGGAACGGTGTGGAATACAACCAGCTACGGTTTATGGAACACTTACTGCGGGCCAGGCATGGCACTAACACACCTTATAAAGATTTTAATGTTCAGAACAATGCTATGAAATAGCACTGTGTATCCCTGTTAGGCATCTGAGAAAAGGAGGCCTAGGAAGGCTGAAATGGCCATCCGTAGGCGGTATGTGGGGCCGGAGTTTGAACCTCACCTCTGGTTGCGGCTCTTCCTACCACGAGATAATGAGCCTCCTGTCCACAACTAATTAGGCTTCATCCTCACACTGGGCAGATGGGAGACGCGAAGCACATCCCAACTTCTGTGGAAACGTAGAACAGAGGAAGAAAATTAGATTTGAGACAAATTCCAGGGGATTGATAAGGCCTGGAAACCAAAGAATGGTTTTTAAAAAATAAAAACTATGCAGGTCAACCCCAGACTAACAGAGTGAGTCTATGTGAAGACAGGGGTGGCCAACCCAGCACCCTGCTCCCCAGCTCTGCCCCGACCACGCCCACTCCCCCCAGCCCTGCCCCGACCACACCCACCCCTATCCCTGCCCCTACCACGCCCACTCCCCCAGCCCTGCCCCGACCACGCCCACTCCCCCCAGCCCTGCCCCTACCGCTTCCACTCCCCCAGCCCTGCCCCTACCATGCCCACTCCCTAAGCCCTGCCCCTACCACGCCCACTCCCCCAGCCCTGCCCCTACCACGCCCGCTCCGTGTGCGCAGAATGGCGTTTCAGCTCATCCCACTGATAATACAGGCAGCTTTCAATTTATTAGGCTTATTAGCAAATAAAACTGTCCTGAAAAGCCTACATTTGATATCTGGAAGATTCATTTCAGGAATGATTTAATGCAACCTGCCCGGGAGTTGATTTCACGTCTCCAGGTTGGGACTAAATCACCCTCCGTGACGTTGATGCTCTTCATCCGATGGTCGTGGTTGCACGATGGGCCGCCCATAAAAGAAACTGGAGATCCTGGCTGCTTCTCATAGCTTAAAAAAAAACAGAGATGATAAAAAATGCTTTATAATTTTATATGTCTAGAACATTCTGGCTCTTTCCTCATTTTTCCTTGGCTGACCCCAGTGACGTAGTTCTCATGGAAATGGTGTGTGTGTGGAGGGGGTATATTTAAAGCCGAGGTCCTTAACTGCTGATTTGCAGTTGGGGGATCTCCCAGGTTGGCTGGAATCCCCCCCCCCCCCGCACAAAGGATTAGTGACATTTGACATTCAATATGACAGATCTCTCGAGACCCCAACCAGAAGCAGTCTATCATTCAAGGCATCTTGTTCCTAAGCCCTGAACTGCTATCACACTTTTTCAAGCTGAAGACTTGAACAGAGAAAACCTGTTATTACCAAAGCGGCTGATGGCACTTACCAAGGGCTATTACTCCCCGCCAGCATTTATCACCCGCATCTCATTTGACACTTATCATTTATTGCCTGACAGTTTTATTTATCTTTTATTTCATCCTTCCCGTTCGATTACCATCTGCTGAGTGTATGAACCTTGCAGTTTTCTCCGTACCAATCCCATCTCTTCACATCCTACTGAGGTGACCATGTCTGTATAAGTTAACCCCTAATCTCGGTTTGTTCATTTTCGAAATGGGGATTAAAATGGAGTAGTGGGATTCAGTCTCACAACGCAGGAATAATGGTTAACATGGAAAGAACTCAACATATAGGAGTGATCGTTGGTGCGGCTTAGCTAGAGATCCTAGTACTCTTAGCGAGGCTTGCTCTGTGTGAAAGTAAGAGAGGCACATTTATGAGAAGTCTTGATTATGATGTGCACAAAAAAGGCATTGCATGTTAAATTATGTGCGGTACTTCTGAAAGTGGAAATTAAACATTCAGATTGCAAGCATCTCTATGACCCTTAAGAAAGCTTGTTTGGAAGAAAGAACCTCTTCAAGTTCTCGAATGTGCTTTCCAGCCTTGGCTTCCTAGCAACTCAAACCTTCCTTCATCTGTGGGCTTGAGTACATTGTTTTTCCAAACCTTCTTTCACAGAAACACGTAGGTCAGCTTCAGCCTTCCTGAATGACAAAAATTCCAAATTGCATGAGAATCTGCTACAGTATCCTTCCGCTATCCGCTGCTCACTAGGCAGCAGATCTAACTGGAATTCATGCTCCTGGACCACATTCTCCTCTTTCCTCTTACATAATGCGATGTCGTGAGTCAGGAGTCAGATGACGCCTCTTCTGGTGGTAAAATGTGTCTGAGATCAGCAGCATCACCTGTCAGTCAGTCACCTTCCACCAAAGCACATCCACACTTGCCCCTGCAGTTTGCAATTACTACATGCCTAAGACCTTCTCCGCTCTGGGATTCAGGCTTCTCACACCCATTCCTTACTTAGCTGCAGGAGCTAACTAACACACCAGCAGCGTCATGTTTCAATGTCGGGGTCTCTACCTCCGCTTTCCCAATTCAAATCTATTTCTGCTACAATTATTGCCCTATAAAAGTGATAAAGCGGATGCACAAGGGAGAGTAAAAGTCAAATCCCAGTGTCTAAATGCTCAGAAGTGTGGAGGCTCAGTCTAGAGCACAGTGCCAACATTGCCAGCGGACAGACATTCAGTCACATGACTGTCCCAGGTACCAGGCAGCATGCTAGGTAGTTTATATCACTTGCTGCCTATTTACTGCTCCAGCACCCCCTTTCTCTCACACACTGATGTCTGAAGTTGAAATCAAAGATTTTCCATAAAAGACCTATTAGTGCTGTTAAGATTCATCTAGCGGTCTGGGACATGGTGCAGTGAGCGCTGCTTCCTGTCTACATGCCTAAGACTTGCTTTCAAATCCCCACGTTAAAAAACAGCCATGCGTGTTCACATGCTCCTGTAGCCCCAGCACTGGGGAACAGTGACGGACAGCTCCCAGGAGCCCCCTGGCTGCCCAGCAAGTCCAGTCAAGAGTCAGCCAGTCTCAGGGTCCACGGAAGACCCGTCTCTAGGGAACAGTGTGAAAAGTGAGAGGGCAGAACATCTGATGTCCTCCAGTGACCTCTGTAGGTTTTACACATGCGCACGCACACACACACACACACACACACACACACACACACACACACACACACACCAGCAGCAGCAGCAGCAGCAGGAGGGGAAGTCTCTGGAGAAAGCCCATGCGACAGAGGGACCTGGAACTTTTATAGCCTGACCAATACTGCAGGTGGGAAGTTTCACATCATGTGAAGCAGTCAGACAGAGACTGACCTGGGCCCCAAAGAGGGGGAGGAGGGAAGCAAAACCATTTCCTGTGAGATGTAACTACAGAGGCTTTGCTCTCATCTATAAGTATATGGCATGCTCTGTGCGCATGGAACCTTCCGGACTATTAGCTACCTCGTACACTTGCATTCAAAAGCCAGAGAGTCAAAAGCTTTCATGTGACAGAGGCTGCTCTGCAGAAGAGCAGAGAGAACGATGGTTACAACTGCCAGTGTGTGTGTGTGTGTGTGTGTGTGTGTGTGTGTGTGTGTGTGTAGAAGAGGGCACTGTGTGTCTATAGAGACCTAAGGGTGGCATCAGACATCACCCTGGATTTCTCTGTCTCCTTATTGCTTTGCTCTAGAGCTCCCCAGACTCGCCTTCTAGAGCAGGAAGTTTAGGCCCCTGCCGATTCCACCAGGGTTTTTATGTGGGATCTGGGATTCAAACTCAGCTTCTTTTGCTTGTAGGGCAAAGACTTAACCTCTGAGCCATTTCCCCGGTCCCATTCTTAGACTCTTTTATACTCTGGGCACTATGCTAACACACACTGCTCAATTTCTACTCCTTAAAAATGCATGGTGGTGGGAATGTAAAAAGTTGGGGTGCATGGAGAGACAGGGAATTTACCCAGGAGCACCCAACTAGGGTGCAGCCTCTTGCCCATTTCTTCTCCATCTTCTAGTCATTCATCTTCCGTGCCCAGGGCTTAGAATGCCAGTTCTCCATCAGCTTCCCAAGGCCACCACCACCTGGAGATTGGCATCCGTGACCTCCGCCTGCCCCCTGTCTGACTTACTCATTTGGTCACTGCCCCCACAAGCACACTGGGTCCTGATCCACATGGTCTTCCCAGGTCAGCTGGCCCTGGCCTTGTCTGAGCGGCTCGACTCGCGGGGGTCTCTGTCCACGGGGCCTTCTCCCTGGCGATTTTTTTCTTCAGTAGGAGTGGGGGCTTGTTTCCCTCAAAATGCATGGCCGACCCCTGACGTTTCTGCTGAAAATACACCAATGATGTTTCCTTTCGTTTAGATAGACAAGGAAACCTGCCTTCTGGGCTCTGTGGACTTTGACCCCACACACATCACTCACTTGCTCTTTGCCCTCTGTGCTCCAGATGCAGTGGCTACCTCGCTGCTTCTCCTTCCCACCCCGCCAGAAGCTCATTGGAGCTTCCCTCCCCGTGGGGTCCTCATGGCCCCAGAAGTCTTCTATGATTGGGTGATTACTTCAGAACACAGCCCTGTGTCAGTTCACTTCCACTACACTGAGCCCAGTGGCCATTTGAGAGCTGTTGGTGGAGTTGAATCTCTAAGGGCTCCCCACCAAACCAGAAGGTTTCGGAGAGCGGAGGTTCCATTTCACTTTTACTATCATAACCCCTGGTTCCTAGCATTAGACAAGCATCTCATAGGTGCTCAACGCATAAATACATGTCGATTGACTATACGACCCAATAATTCCATTGTCTCCTCTCTGCCTCGCGCCACACTGCACCCATTGCGGGTCATGTCAGCTGGCCACCAAGCTTGTCGGGAGGCCACAGGATGTGGAAGGCTGAGGTACTTATCCCAGCATTGTGCTAGCCACGTATCTCATCTCGTCTCCTTGGTGAATATCATGGCTTGCAAGACCTTTCAGTGACTACTGGTTTGAGTGGAAATGCACCTGTCAGGAAAGACATGTGCACGGAATGTCTAGTGTCTAGTCTTGGCTCGGTGGTTGTCGAATCCCTGTCCACAGTAGAATGCAAGTACCTTGGTACTGCTAGGCAGCCTCGATTAGCATCTCTTGTTTTACTTGCTTCCAATCTTTGTGGTCCTCCCCAGGAGAACATCCTTAATTATGCAGAAGAAACTAATGAGAAGGATGGGATTCCACATCCCCATTTCCTGTCCTTTGAAATTGGCTTTCAGTCTGGTGTGTGTGTGTGTGTGTGTGTGCGTGTGCGTGCGTGCGTGCGTGCGTGCGTGCGTGCGTGCGTGCGTGTGTGTGTGTGTTAGTTGCCCAACAAATATAAACACATTTACTCCTTCAGTGCTCACCATCCTGGAAAGAATGTTCTTTAAACAAAAATCAGGCACAACTACAAAGCACGCATCTCAAAAAAAACTGCACCGTGGCGTGTGTAAGCACCGTGAAGGGATGTCTCCAGATTTCCCCAGGGCCCTGAGAGCCCTGAACGCAATCTCATGGTTTGTGCCGGAGCCCAATCTTTGTACCACTTGTAGTAATCTTTTACAGCTCTATTTACAAAAGCCCCGGGAATGCTGACACAATCCCAACATCTTTCCGTGGCCAGGAGTTAGAGGCACGCATAGACCCAACAGGCTTTTCCACTTAAAAAAAAGAACTGATCATTGTGGTGCTGAGAGAGAGAGAGAGGGGGAGAAAGAGAGGTCAATCAACAAATACTTATCGATAGGGGGTAGGAGAATTAAAACAAAGGAAAAAGTAAATACAGCAGAACCTGATTACGAGCTATAGTCCCTGATGGTCCAGAAAGTACTCTTCAGTCAGAGACACAGTGCGACCCAGAGCCTGCCAAGGTAGAAGCAGATCCATCCGTTCCTCAACCAAAGAAGTCAGGGGAGGCTTCCTGGAAGGAGTGTGGCCAAAGAGGTGAACAGTGTATTATGTATCCAGTATCCAGTTTGGGAATCTGGAAATGGCCAGAAATAGAGAGTTTCACTGTGTGTGTGTGTGTTGTGGGGGGGGGTTGGACAAGCGAGTTACCCTCTGTGATTCTCAACTTCTAAGCTGAAAAATGAATAGCTGCTTGGTAAGCTTATTATTCTTGCTTTGTTTTCAAAGCAATGATGTAAGATGCATAAAATATTGAAGACAGTGGCTGGCCCATGGTAAATACTTAAGAATAATTAGGTTTTTGTTTTTTTTCTTTTCGATTGTTGGAATTCCCCAGACTCCTCAGGTCTCCAGACCGCTCCCTAAAATCCCTCCGCTCCTGAAGCACTCACGCTCAATCTCAAAGGCTGATTTTTCTCTTGTTTCAGGGGTGAACTCGAATGTCAATTCTGTGAGGGGGTCCGTAGTGCCTTGCACACACTTATAGCTTCCCGCCTTCCTGTCGGCTAGGCGTGACGTCAGCCTGCCCCTCGGTCCTGACATCTACCAAGGGCCGGGCCCACACTGGCACACGGCCATACCATGTCACCAGCCAGCTGGGTTCACCTACACTGGAACCCAGGCTCGAGAGGGCAACCGAGCCGGGGTCCTGGAGGGGGTCTCTGGGAGGCAAACGAAGCCCATCGCCCTCCGAGGGGTCCTGGAACTGAGCATTCGTCACACGGCCTGGCTGTCTCCTTGCACCAGTTATTGCTGACAGCATCTTCCAGTCAGAAGGCTTGGAGCAGCTCGCAGCCCTGTGGCGCCAGCCTTAGCTGAATGACAAGAAGCGAATCTCTCCCTGTCCGGTATTTTCCTTCTCCCTGCCTAAGGCCCATCCCAGCAGGATCTTCCTCTGAAGTCCTCTGCGTTCCCACACATGAGTCTCGGGCTGAAAGGACTTTCTTTCCCTTGACTGCTGATTCACTGAGATGCTGACGTCCTGGATGGTTGGCCTTTGGTCATCTCCAGGGTCCAGCTCCAGGGTCTCCGCACCTCCCCTCCAGCACTTTATTCATTCAGAGGCTTTGCAGCCTTAGGACCACAGCTGATTGCACTTACTAACAATGCTGTTCAGCTAAAGACGTGGTTCTTTGAGCATCAATTTCTCATCGCCACAAAGGCAAGCGGTGTGTGTGTGTGTGTGTGCAGATGTGTGTGCACATGCGTTTGTACACGCTCATGGAAGAGAGTATGTGTATGTACGAATATGTGCACGTGTTAGTACATGCTTGTGGAGGAGTGCATGTGTGTGAATGTGTACACACGTGTTTGCACATGCTAATGGAGGGGTGCCTGTGTGTGTATGTAAATGTGTACACATGTGTTTATACATGCTCATGGAGGAGTGTGTGTGCATGTATTTCTACATGTGAATGTGTGCACCTGTGTTTGCACATGCTCATGGAGGGGTGTGTGTACACACGCATGTGCGCATGTGTGCGTGTGTGCAGATACAATGTGTGCTCGCTGGTACACATGCAGGTATGTGTGCAGAGGCCAGAGGGAACCTCAGTCAGGTATCTTCTTCCTTTTCTTGAGACAGGGTCTCGAGGGCCAGGAATTGATCACGTAAGTCTCACTAGCCAGCCAGTGAGCTCCATGAAAGAGCCTGTCTCCTCCCAGTGTTGAAATAATATGCAAATGTCATCACACCCACCTTTTTTTTTTTAATGTGAGTTCTGGGACTCCAGCTCCGGTCCTTGTGTTTGCAAGTTAAGCATTTGCTGGCTGAGCTCTCTCCTCGGCGCTCTAAGCGTCTGCACAGAGGAGACGTGGTGCTTAGCAGCCTGGCAGGGGCCTTCTGCGCCGCTCCTGACTGCTCTGCGAAGCTGCAGCTCCGTCCTCTAGTTCAGCGCTTCCTGCACACCGCCTCGTGCCTTGCGTATGCCATGTTCTCTCCTGGACCTCGAGGGTCTCTTTTCCCGTTGATGATGCTCATTATTCATCACCACGAGCTGCCACGTCTCTGGCTTGTCTGGTCCGCTTGCAGGTGTTACGTAGCTGGAAGACTTGGTGCAGGGTAAACTTCTGAAGATAGGGACTGTATCAGATGCACGTGGTTGTGATCCAGTCACCTCTTCCATTAGCCAGGCTACCTGGTGGGTCATGGCTCTTCCCCTGTCAGCCTATGCTGCTGAAGCTGAGCCATTATGTGGGTGTAACTGTGCATGTGCGTGTGTCCTCTGTTTTGGGGGCTAGGCAGTCCCGTTTTATAGGTGCAGAGTTGAGACAGTGAGCCATCTTCCCATAGTCACTCAGTAGGATGTGGACCTTGGCGTCTCACTCTGGGACTCTCTGCAGACTCTGTGACCCTCTGCTGAGACATACTCTATAGTGTTCCTGGGAGAAGGGACGTGTCGGTGGATAGACTGTGGGACTCAAGCTAGAGCCTTGCTGTCTGTGAGAAGTTTGTCACCCAAGAAAGTCAAGGCTATCCGTTCCCTCTGTTCTTTCTGCTTCTGACCTGGGCCTAGAGACAGAAACGTCCCAGGATATCTACAAATCAGTGCTTCGTCCTTTTTCCTCCCTTGTAATCCTCCTCTGATCCGGAAGAAAGACTTAAGAGTCCTGTGGCTCCTTCTGCCACAAACATAGCGTCGGTGCAATGGGGAGCTGAGATCTGGGTGAAACGATGCAGACGCGTCCCGGCCACTTGTCATTCAGTATCTAGTCGCTGGCGGCCATGTTGCCCTGCCTCACAAGCAGGCCAGCCTTTTCTGCAACAACAAGCTGATCCGGGTCACCAGGATCCCCACTGAAGTCATGGGACAAGCAAGGCCTGGCTGGCAGGCAAGCGGTGCTCTCTACCTGGATTTTCAGGGATTCAGAGTGGAAACATCAAGAAGGGCTTTTGAAGGTTAGCTCCGCTCTTACAGATGCAGTGAAAACATCTCCAGGGAGCTATGAGAGCAGGCGTTGCGAAGGCACCAGAGGGTCCTTCTGCACGCAGTGTGAGCTGACGGATGCTATTCCCATAAAGCCCCCGGCTACAAACCCTGCTGTCACTATTGATACCCACACTCAGCTTGGCATGAGGTAGGGCTACGGAAGCCGGCAGACCTGGCTAACCACCACTAGACTTAGACCTTCCAGAGGCATCCCGGCACACCACCCAGCCTCCCCACATGCCCAAAGTGTGTGATTCCTACACATTGTCTTTTCCCTCCTCTGGGAGAGCTTCTATCAAACCTGAACGCGTGACCTGAGGTTTTAGTGGTGTCTCTGGTGTAGTAAAGGCCTCTTTCCCATCTCAACCTCAGATGTAGCAACATCAGGGACTCTAACTTTATTTTGTACATCTCTGTGAACTCAGCTTCCAGCAAAACATGCATGAACGTAAAGATCTGCAATAATATTGAATAGATGGATGATTGGTCAATGTGTCATTTGTATGTTTAATCCCATCTTGTAGATGTTTTTGCTCAAAAAATGTTTCCGGATAGGAAGCTGTCTGAACTCCATTAATAACAGAAGACAAGCAGGGAATATGGAATTAAGAGTGGTCTTCCTCTTGGGGGCACTACTCCATGATCGATATGCTTCTCC
The DNA here is from genome assembly GCA_023101885.1 of Typhlomys cinereus. NCBI lineage: Eukaryota > Metazoa > Chordata > Mammalia > Rodentia > Platacanthomyidae > Typhlomys > Typhlomys cinereus. The sequence continues at coordinate 480,763 of JALPQD010000317.1, read as the reverse complement.
CTAAGGAGTCTGATCCTGGCTTTTCCTTCCTGTCAAATGTCAGGCCATTTTGGAGGGTCCCCAATTTTCCTTCACTTTAGTGGTGTCTCTGGTGTAGTATTGAGCTCGCAGGACCTCCAGTAAGTACGGCGCCATCTAGGATGGTGGATCTCTTCGTTGTCAGCTTGGCTAGGAGCATTGGTGAGACACTCCTCTGGGTGTGTCTGTGAAGGGTTTCCAGAAAGGGTTAACTAAGCTGGGAAGACATACCCTACAAGTTCATGACACCATCTCGTCCCACGGGATGGGAGGCAAGGAGGGAATGGAAGGGAGAGGAAAGAAAGCCCGTGTAGCTGGTCAGCCTCGGTGGACCGGACCCACTGGAACCTTGACCCACCATATGTCCTCCCTTCTGTCAAGTATTTGCTCACAGCAAGGTAAATAGCAAACTTGGAGTAACTCGTTCAAAGTCACCTGTCATAATTAGGTAAAGTGTCAGCTTGATGGCTGAGGGATTGAGCTTGGGCACATTTGTAGAGAATTAATAGTTAAGTCCAGAGCAAATCTGCAAGCGATTGTCTAGTGGGTCGTGAAGACCCAGTCCACAGTGGGTGGGACGAGTTCCCGAGCAGGTGAAGAAGGTGGAGGGAGCTGGTTGAGGGAGTCGGCATCCTTGTGTACACTCGGCCAGACATGCTGGTCTGGCAAGTAAGGATCGTCCCTCTCTCGACTACTATATGGATATGATGTGATCAGTTCCTTGGGCCTTCATGTTGGTGTATGCTCTCCTGCTAAGTTGGACTAAGAACTGCAACCAGACAACCATAAGAGAAAATTAAACCCGTGTTCCCTTAAGCTGTCTTGTCATGATTGTGTCAGCAGCCATGCAGGCAAAACTGTAACGTCCCCCGACTAGAATGCAGAGTCAGAAGAGAAGCGGGATTGACGCTCTCAGAACTACCAAGAGTGAAGTGAGCTCGAGGCCCACCTAGTTCCCTCTGGCCACCTCGAGGGAAATTAACCAGGGCTCCGTCTCCTCCACATGCTGGCCCTTCATACTGTGGGTGGCTCCTTCCACTTCCCAGCGTCTTTTCTCTAGACAAAGAATCAGACCCTGCTTCTCAGAGGTACCATGAAGGATAGGAATCCCCTGGGGATACTGGAATTTGTAGTCCTTCCTCCCAAGATAAGTGCTCCTCTGAGATAGTGACCCGGGACCTCGTACCCCTTCTGCTCCCCAGTGGGCAGGTGACTCACCTGTGTCACAGAGACTAAGACCTGGTTTCTGTATCAAGGGAACGACTTATGTTGCAGGCGCTCGGCTTGCTGAGACCCCTCCAAGCCTGTCTGCCATTAAGTGTGGTCGGGGCCAGAAAAGGAATGTGTCTCTGGGGAAGGACACCCCACATAATCAGCCAGACTGCAGCCTGACAGTGGAAAGGCACCTGCCTTTTATGCAATGAAGTCAGCACAGGGGAGAGAGAGAGAGAGAAACGGATATGCGGAGCAGAGAGAACTACACAGACATACACACTGAAACAGAGAGACACACAGACATACATAGAGAAATAGAGTCAGAGACAGGAAGAGAGACAAAAAGACACACAACACAGAGAGAGAGAGAGAGGGACAGGGAGAGGAGGAGGGAGGGAGGGAAGAAGGGAAGGACACAGACACACACAGAGACAGAGAGAAATTGCAATAGCAATCCGCAAACTTCTTTTTAGACAATTTCATAAGGTGATTCCCCTCCCCTCCCCATCGATGCTCCATTCAATTTGTCAGCTGAAGTGCAAATAGACTTCTCAGGTAGACTTCAGACAAATGACCTGCCAGGTAATAGAGACAGCAACTCCTCCAGAGTAAACTGGGGAAGTCTGAATCTCCACAAGTCTCCTTTTTCAGGTGCACAAATCGACCTTCCTTTTGTTCTCTGACATATGCCGACCCTGCCTCCAGAATTTGCCTGGCTTTCATTCTCCTTCTTCTGGTATATAGTTGGCAACACAACTTGGAATAGGTTGGAATTATGCCTGGTTTCTTTTTGTAAGTGACTCTACACGTGTTGTGGCATATGTTAGGGTTTCCTGCCTTTTTAAGGCTGAATAATATTCCCACGTTTTATTTATGCATTCATCCATTTCGTGGACACTTGGGGTGGTTCTACCTTTTGGACACTGTGAATAATGCTGCTATAGGAATATGGATATCTCTTCAAGATTGCTTTTAAATTCTTTCAGATATATACCCAGAAGTAGAAGTGCTGGATCATACGGTTGTTGTATTTTTTGCTCCGTGCAACACTCACGTACTGTTTTGCATAGCAACTGGACTCTCTTACCTCCTTAGCAACAGTCCACAAGTGCCACACTCTCCCAATGTCCTTGCCACAAGTAAGTCATGTAGAGTTACTGGGTACAAGGGATATCTAGTTGTGGTTTTGATTAGCATCTTTTCTTGCGATGTTGGGAATCCGTTTGTTTGTTAACACTCTGAGTATCACCTTTGGAGAAAGGTTATTCATGTCATTCACTCTGGGTTTAGTTGGATTTTTTAGTGTCCTTACTGTTGGGTGGGCTCTGCCTTTTAACTAATGAGAAGTCAAGAGCTGTTACAGCAAGATGACAACCGTGTTAGACTCGGGCAGCAGACATCGCAGGCTTGGCGGCAGGAGAGACGAATTGGTTGGAAGAAGCACTAAGCAGAACTCCACCTCCGCGGGAGTCAGCTTCGAGATGGTCCAGTTGAGAAATGATGAGACCCGAACGAAGGCAGTGGAGATGACTAACTGAATAATTGATCCTTACGATCTGCTTGCTCCTGAAAGCCGTAGTCCCTGTGGCTGGAGATAGATGTTTCCTCCTGGAGAAATAACCTACTTCAGAACTTCACATCCACCCCTTCCTCCACTTTCTGCTCTTTGGGGGGCTATGGCTTAGTCTTGTGGTTGTCTGGAGTTCTGAGTCATTGTGGCCCAGAGAAGGACGCTGTTGCTATGGAGAGCCCTTTTGGAATGAAAACACGTGCTCCGTAGAGTCTCGTCTAAATGATGGGGAACTGGAAAGGCTGCTTAAGATTCCAAGTTCTACTCAAGCCAAGTCCATGGGCTGACCCTTGTCAACTGCCTTTTAATCCATCTCCTAGTCTCGGCCTGAGCTCGGAAATGCATCATTTTGACAGCAAAGGGACCAAGACCTCGCTTGTTACTGCTTGTGGATATAACAAATGACGAGCGTTTCCCTTTTATTTGAGAAGGCAGCGGAGCCTGGAAGTCAGCAGACCTGGACCTGACTTCAGGATTGAGCGCCTCGCTCTCAGAATCCCGACTCCTGCGTCTGTGAAGTGAAGGAAGCCGCTTGGATGGTTTTCACAAAGCGGAAGCCACAGATGCCACGGGGGGGGGGGCATCTTCTTTCTGTCCTGCAGAGGTGGGGCGACGGTTGGGGGGCCTCCCTGTCGCCAAGGCTCTGAGTGTGATTGAACACCAGCCTTCGGATGTGCTGTGTAACAGCAGAGCTGAGTTAGACCGTAGGAGAGGAGGCCGGCTGGTGTCGGCTGGTGTCCACTGGTGTCCACAGTGCCGCGTGGCTGCAGATCTCATCGGCCTGGTGTGACTCTGCAGCCAGCCCTGTGGGTGTGGCTTCCAGTTCTTCCTATGTCAGTTAAGATGGTCTGATTGATTCTGGAACAAGCAGCTAGTATACTGCTTCTAACTTCCTGTGTGCGTGCGTGCGTGCGTGCGTGTGTGCGCGTGTGTTTTCAGCCCCCCCCCTCCCCAGGTAGGGCAGTTCTACCCAGAAGCATTCCCCGGAGCTGCTCTTCCAAGCCCAGCCAACACCAACATAAGCATCTAATCCTTCATGCTGCAAAATTGGCCGATGCCCACCCATCTATTGGACTTCAGCTTAGCCTATCTATAATGGCTACTGTTGCCTGCAACCCACCCCAAACTCGCTTACAGGATGTAAGCACGCAGCCCCAAACAACCAGCGCACATTCCTGGTGTTGCTCCTGGTTCCCACAAGGTGCAGCATAAGTTCTAAAAAGGGACCAAGAGTCACTCGCTGGAGGAAGCAGCTGCTCACCCGTGGGATGGGACCTCTGCCTTTGTTTTGCTGTTCTCTCCACCGCACAAGGCCCTTCCATCTGCTCATGGGTAGCTGGAGGGTCTCGACAAGGGAAGAAGACTTTGCCAGCTAGAAATAAGGCTTCTATGGCTAGGGCTGCAGTATAGGTCAGTAGCAGAACACTTGCCTACTGAATATCAGGAAAGAAAAGAAAGAAAAGAAGAAGAGGAGGGAGGGATAGAGAGAGAGAACGGGAGCTCCTACACTCTCTATTCTGGCTTGAGTTGAACTGAGGTACCTTGGTCAATGTGGGATCTTTTCCTAGAAAATGAAACTTAAAGGGGTGAGAGAGGTGGAGAGTCCTGGGCTCAAATTTACAGGAAGGAGGGAAATAGGACACAGGAAGGAAAGCCGTACAGGGAATTGAGTTAGGAATGTCTTGCATCCCACAAGTCTAGAAAACACCTAGAAACACACAGGATTGGGTTATTTTCCAAGTCTTCATGCCAACACATGACACTTAGCCTGCTTTGTTTCTGAGGCCTCCGTGAGCAGTCAGAAGTTGGCCACTTTGACCAACGTGACCATAATAAGGGGATGGGTGGTTTGAAGATAAACAGGAGAAATGGGCTGCCGTCAGAGGTCCAGGTGCAAATGTTTAAGGTTGCCAGCCAACTGGCCTCTTATGCAACTGCTATTCTGCTATCACAGAAGAAAAAGTTATTGGAGATGGAGTGCAAATGGATGGGAGGGTTGCAGGAACTTTGGCTAGAGGCAGCAGGCTGGATTCGGCCCAAGGCTACCGTTGCTGAGAATGCTGACAAGCTTTAGAAGGTATTTAGGAAAGTCACCTAATCAGGTTTGTGTTTGCAAATGTCCTCTGATTTCAGAGTGGAAGTTGGTAGGGAGGAAACAGGGAATTGAGCAGCTTAGAAGAGGCCACGGTGGCTGGGGAACGACCCTGCAGGGGCAGGGTGGAGAGAAGTGGACGGGACAGATAGGCGTTTGAGAGTAAAAAAGATGCAACTTGGCAGCTGCGAGTCAGAGAGGTGGTCCAACAGGTAAAGGTGTCTGCATGCAAACCTGCTGACCTGAGTTCAATCCCTAAAGCCCACACTGGTGGAAGGAGAGAACCGACTTCCAAATGTTGTCCTCTGATTTACACACACACACGCATGCATGCCCTTCTTTATCTGTGTGTGTGTCTTTCTCTTTTTCTTTCTCTGTCTCTCTCTGGCTCACTTATTCTCTCTCCTTTCCCTTCTTCTCTACCAAAAAAATAAATAAACCTTTTAATTTTTAAAATTTTATTTGTTTATTTACTATGTGCATGCATGTGTGTGTGTGTGTGTGTGTGTGTGTGTGTGTGTGTGTGTGTGTGTGTATCAGAGGGCACTGTGTGTCCCTGTGGAGGCCCAAGGGTGACTTTGGGGATCAACCTGGATTGCGTCTACCTCCTTGTTGCTTTACTCTGGGGTGCCCCAGGCTCCGCCCACCAGAGCCAGAAGTGCAGGCCACAGCCTTTTCTGCCTGATATTTTTAAAGTGGGACTTGGGATCCGATCTCAGGACCTTCTTCTACTTGTGAGGCAGAGTCTCCACCCCTGAGCCATCTCTCCAGCCCAGGTAAATCTCTTAAAAGAAGCTTGGTGACTGGTTGAATACAAAGATTAAGGAAAGCGAATATCAAGACAAATCTCCAAGGTTCTGGCTTGTAGAACGTACTGGAATTCAGCTTGAATATCCTCCTTTGTTTTCTTGTCTCATGAGTTATTAAAACACGCTATCTCCCCTCTCGAGGGAGACATGCCTTCCATGTTTAGATTCAAAGTTCTTGGTTTTTTTTTTTCCTACAAGTAAGACTTGACCTTGTTCACAAAGAGCATATTTGAAACTTTGCTCCTTGACCTACACCTAAAGCACAAAGCCAGTTACTTACGTTCTCAGAGCCTTGGTCTACTCATCTGTAAAATGGCATGGCAGGGGGGAAGCTTAACAGGGAGAACTCCTGTCGTGCACTTAGAAGGTGACTGATGTTGTGCATGCAACTGTGCTCTTTTCTCCACACTCTGTGAGAGTGATTTGCATAATTAAGCAAGCTTTGGTGTACAGAGTGCTTAGAGCAGTTTATGACACGTAGTGCATGCCCAGCTAAGATGGATCGCTGTTTTCTTATTTAGTCTGAGCAGGTGTCAGACAGACATCAGAAGCAAACTATTCCTCCTCGGCTTGTCTTTCTATCATCATGATTATCAGTTTTCAGAACGGGAAGATGAAGAATGGGCCTTGAGGGACCCGGGCAGGGAGGCGGCTAGGAGCTGGCACGGGAGGAGGAAGACATAACGGGAACCCGGGGGAGGACAATCAATGTGTGCACTTCCCAAAATCAACTCTGCCTCATTTTTAATTTCGCTAATGGCTACTCTTCATTTGAGATGTCACACTGAAATAACTCTTTTAATAAAGGAGAATGAACGCATTCACTTCCCCCCTCCTTCCCCTACATCAGCAAGGACTTGCAACGATGATGTAAATCACCCTTTTATTTTAATTAAGCATATAGCTGCGAGAGGCTTGTAAAAATGTTGCCCACAGAGAAATGCTTTAACGGATGTGAACTTGAGGTTGGCTTGGCCCATATATCTTTACTGCATAAAATTGCCCTCCTCATCTCACTCGTGAGGTGAATGGATGAGGCCGGGTGTGCGCCTCTCAATAGAGGTGCTTCAGGAAGTAGGGTGAGTGAGATTATGGAGGAAATGACATTGCGATTTCAGGACCACTGCAGAGTGTGAGGAGGAGGAGGAGGAGGAGGAGGAGGAGGAGGAGGAGGAGAGCTGGTTTCTGTCCGTGATCAAGGGCAAAGACATGTTCACGAGGACAGACCTTCTCTCTCACTTTCCCTTCCACGTGTCAGATGTCTTGATGGACAGATTTGCGTGAACGAAGAAAAGAATGAGACTTCTCAATCGGGGACCTTACATTTAAAGTTAAGCAAGCTGACTCCAGAGCTCTAGGACTTACTTAACCCACGGGCACACACAGGGGCCGAGCAGTGCGTTCTGGTGGTCAGAATAGCTGTCTACAACCTGATGCAGATATTCAGATATAAGTGAGCAAGGGAGCGCTGCGTTGTGGGTAGTCATGCCTCCATTCTTGCAGACGGCCGGGGGTGTGTGGAGAGCTTAGTATGTGGCACCTCAAATGGCTGTCTTCTAAAATAGAAGAGATGGGACTCTGTTTAAACAAATCAGTTTTCTATGTAAGAAGAGAAAAGTGCATGGTCTTCAGAAATTCCCCAACGCCCAGAGAAGTGAACGGACGACAGCTGTTTCTGAATGAACCCGGGAGCCCCTGTAATGCGAGGGGCTCGCTTTCCAGGGCTGAGAAGTTGATTTACACCATCCACGGGAGCTGGTCGGTCTGGCCCCATGCTGCGACATCTGTATTCCCTCCGCATAGCTGCGATTGTCTCACTGGTGAATAATTCATCCTCAGATTATCCTCTCTGCTTCCAGTTAAGTTGTTTCTCTTGCTCTCTGCAATGCTGGCCCAGGCTTGTGAAGCTCTGCGATTCCTCCCACACGAGGCATCCTGCAGAGTTTTGTTATATGGTGAAGAGCCAGCGGCCAACAAGGGCTCAGAGACCAGACGCAAGTTCACCAGGCAAACTTGCAGCTATCACTAGGGGATGACTGGCTTCCTGACTGGGTGACCTATGGTGGTCTTCTGCCCAGAGGGGGACTAGATGCATACAAAACCTTGACCTTCCACAACCAAGATCAGCATTGCTGAGAGATGGGCGTTAAGGTTCTGGGGAGCCCACCTTAGACAATAAATAACAACCCTTTACATGAACCAGAAGCCAAAATCCTCCATTCAATTTTCACTTCTATAATATTTTAGTATATGCTAAATATTGACCTCAGCTCTTCCCAGGTAAAGTTTTTGAACAGAACAATATAATGAGTAATATCAAATTGAATGAAACTACTTTTCTTTTCTTGTATGTCAGACTTTTTTGGTCAACAAGGAAATAACTTAAATCCTCTATAGAACTACAAGGATAATCTTCCGTATTATTTCTGACAGTAGTAAAAGACCTTTTGATATGAAAAGGAGGAGATAAAGTATGACTTCATATTTCTTAGGCAAAGGGGCATTTTTTTTCAGTTTTTACCATCAAATTAATAGTGTTCTGTATCTTTTTTAAAAACTCCCATATGAGCTAATTTTACAATAAGAACGTGGCCACCCCTCCCATATTGCATGGTGAAGAGATTACTAAAAGGTTTTGTGTCTTTTCAGAAAAAGTTTCCATGCATCATCAAATAAAATCGGACTGTGTTACCATTTTAAAATTTCCTGTTTTAAGTTCACAGTGAGGCATGGCTGTTTTTCTGCTCTTTTTTAGAACACGACCTGGTATCGTGTTGTCTACATGGGTTAGAACCTAACTGACCACTTCCTTGGCAATCATTGATAAAGGTTTGAGCCGTTTGCAGTACGGCGGTGTGGCCCTGCTGTGAATGTCCTTATGCAGACACCTTTGCCCATCACCATGAGTTTCCTTGTGGAATTAAAAAGCCCCAGAAGTGGAGAGTCTGGAAGCCTGGGAACGGGTGTTTCATTCACGAAGAAGTATCACTTGGATGGTCCTAGCAAGGGTCTCCTGCGCTTGCGGTTTGATTTTTAAGAAAATCTACAGAGACTAAAAACAAAGGTTAAAGGAAGACTTGCTTCAGCTAGATCAGAAGTAGAACTCTGTCATCCAAGCCTGACCCTGATGGGTCCCCGGGGCTCTCTGTTCTTGGAGCCGAGCCCCCTTATCCAAAGGCTGCATCCCGTTGCCACACTCAGTGCAGTGGTACTGGTGGCCCAGGGCTCTCCCCAGTGCCACAGAAGATGCTGTCTTTCCACCTGAGCATAATTAACTGCAGGAGCAAGGAAGTTAGAGACACATTAGAGACACGGAGGAAGTTCAGAAACCTCATAAAGGGGCTGGAGGTCTAGATGACCGTGACTGCCAACTTCCCAAGCAAAGGTCTGCCAAACAGGAGCTCTCTCTCTCTCTCTCTCTCTCTCTCTCTCTCTCTCGCTCCTCCCTCCTCTCCTCTCCTTCCTCTCTCTCCTCTCTCTTCTCTCTCTCTCTCTCTCCTCTCTTTCATTCTCTCTCTCTCCGCTCCCTCGCTCCCTCCTCTCTCCCTCTCCTTCCTCTCCTCTCCCTCGTCTCCTCCTCTCTCCTCTCTCTCTCTCCTCTCTTCTCTTCCTCTCTCCTTCTCTTCTCGCTCTCTCTTCTTTCTTTTCTTTCTTTTTCTTTTTCTTTCTTTCCTTCTTTCTTTCATTTCTTTTCTTTCCTTCTTTCTTTCCCTCCCTCCTTCCCTTCCTTTCCCTCCCTTCCTTCCTTTCCCTCCTCCCTCCCTCTCTCCCTTCCTTTCTTTCTTCCTTTCTCTTTCTTTTCTTTCCTTCTTTATTTCTTTTTCTTTATTCCTTTCTTTCTTTCTTTTTTCTTTCTTTCTCTTCATTTCTGTCTTTCTTTCCTTTCTTTTTTCTTTCTTTCTTTCTCTCTCCCTCCCTCCCTCTCTCCCTCCCTCCCTCCCTTCCTTTCTTCCTCCCTCTTTTCCTCTCTTCCTTCCTTCCTTCTTCCATCCTTCCCTGCCTTCCTTCCTTCCTCCCTTCCTCTCTCCCTTCCTTCCTTCCTTCCTTCCTTCCTTCCTTCCTTCTTCCTTCCTTCCTTCCAAGTCAAAGCATGAGGCAGAAGCCCATGTGTACATAAGATGAGTGTAATGTGCACTTGAAATTTCCCCTGCTAGGCGCCTCTCCACACCTTGGATTTTGACCTCTCAAGCCATTTTTTTTCAGCTGCTGCTTCGTTTGTCTTCCCTGTCATTACCTGATTTCATCTGAAAATCTCACCATGCGGTTCTCTTTTCCCTTAATTCATTAGATTTGGCATTGCTGTTTATTCTATCAACCTGACATCTGTCTAATATAACATCTTTGAAGCACTGGGATGTTTAAAAAGAGAGTGAGAAAGAGAGGATTTAACTCTCGAGTTAAACCGGAGACTATTTCAATGTATAGAGATGACTCTAGTCCTTTGCAGATCTTTCTCTAGATAGAAATACATTCGTAATCAAAATGATAAGCCTTATTCCCTTATTCTTCAGCAGAGATGAGGGGAAGAAGACTTGGGGGAAGAGCTGGCTGTTTGCTCACAGATTGTTTAAAAGTGGTGTGGTCCATCCTGGAGAGATTATATTTGCTTGATAAAGCCAGCGCTCTCTGCCTGGAGGGAAAAGAGAATTTATTGCACAGTGCTTTTGCAAAGGTTTCCTTTGGCTTCTGTAAAAACAAATTCGATTTCAACACACAAAACCCTTCCAGATTGGAGGGTGTGCTTCTAGAGATAATATGGACGTAAAAGCAATATTGAATGTCTCTTGTTTGATGAGAAACAAAAATCATTACAACAAACCACAGGCTTTAGAGGCCAAAGTGGCGGGGAGTCCCAGAAAGCAGGGGTAGGGGATATGGTATTATCTTCCAGACAGACATTTTATTTTTAAAAAATTCCATCATTGCTTGCACCAAGAAGAGGTCTTGTTTGGAGTTCTGGGTAGAAGTCTTCAGTCTGAAATATCTGCAATATAATAATATAGAGCTTAAATACAGGACCTATGTCTGGGAGCCGTTTTATGTTAACCTGCTTGCAGATACCTGAAGCAAGCCAGCAAACAAGCTAGGGTTAAAGGACAGAGCCCCAGCAGGAAGAGACGGAAGCCGAGACAAGCCACCTAGTGAGTTTAAGGTGTTCAGGGTATAATAGACTGAAACTTACTAGGAAGTCCTTCTGTCTTGCACCCTGGAATCGAGGCTCCCCAAACCCCGACCTGTGGTAGGGTATTGATTGCAGAACTCTTCAGGCTTCTTAGCCCCCGAACCTAGCTGGTTATTATGCAGTGATGTCCCTAGGCATATATCATCCCGGCCGGGGGGACAGAAAAACTCTTCTTAGCCATCCGTCTGCTTTGTACCTCTGAGGCTGAGCATATTAGTCATTTGTACGACAGGAGTTACGGAGATGTTTCCAGCTGTTGAGAAGGAGAGAAGGAGGATGTCAGGCAGAGAGGTTGCTATCAATAATCCTCGAGACCCCAGGGGGAGACACGCAGCATTTCTGTGTTGTCAGCAATCTCGCCAGACCCCGTCAGCCTCCTGGTGTGGGGCTTCCCTGGCGTGGCTGAGTGAAAAGTTTCAGGGAAAGAGTCAAGAGGGAGAAAAGAAGGAAGTGGAGGAAAAGGAGGAGGAGAAGGTAGAGAAGAAAAAGAGGAGAGAGAAAGGGAAAAGATGCTCGAGAGATGAAGAGAAATATTATTTTTAAATTAACAGTCATTTTTGTTAAGTGGAAGCAAGTTATCTAAATCAATAGAAATGATAGTGTTTTCATCTTGCAAGGTTACCTATATTTTTGACACTCTCCTAGCTTCCAAGCAACTGGCCTTTAAAAAAAAAAAAAAGGAAAAAGGAAAAAAAAAAATCCCCTGGGCAAGAAGCCTGGGATACACTTAATTTAAGACTGATGTTTATGACTGGTCATTGGCCTTGAAATTCCATTAGCGCTAATGAAGGACAGTGCTAGATACTCTAACCTCAAGTCCCGTAAGTGAAGCACTTGGGGCCCAGGATGGCTCCGCCCCGCCCCATGTCTCATCCTTGGACCTGATATCAGTACTTAACCTCCTAAAGCTTTGACACACACCCTATGCAACCGGCATCCCTGAGTCCTCCAGTCTCTTAAGTCAATATCTCCATACCCATCAGGAAGGCTGGACAATTACGGATGTTTTGCTGGGTTGCAGGTGATGGTAGTTTCGCAGAAGTACTTTAAATGACCCTTCACATTTTACTTCCATATAATTCAGTATCTCTCAAAAGTAAAACTGTGTTCTTATAAATTTACAGCATGAACACCACACCTAGCAAAATAATGTTTCCCAAGAATCAGCCAACATCCGATCCCCATTACAAGCCTCCCAGTTGTTCTAAACTGACTTTTCAACAACGGATCTGGTTAGACTTCCATTGTGCTCAGTGACCAAGCCTTTTTAGTCTAGAGTTATATTTTAAGGTGGCTTTTGGCCACACAACTAGGAAACACACTGTGACTTGTTCAAATTAAGATATGCTATAAATGTAAAATGCATGCTGAGTTCCAAAAGTCAATACCAAAAAAACAAAAACAAAGAAAAAGAACCAAAGGAATGATATCTCAGCCACAACTTTATTAGTTTTAGATTAGAATTACCATATTCTGGATGCGCTGGGTATAACAAAAATACATTAATAAGCATTTGTTTCTTTTGACTTTTTCCACGGTGGCTATTAGAACATTTTAAACTATGTATGTGGTTCATGTTATATGTTCATTCAAGAGGCTTGGTCTGAAACATCTTCCTCCTCTTTCATTGACGACATTATCTTTCTTCCACACCCCTTTGACTTGCCATTTATTGAAGAAGCCAGGTCATTTGCCTGAGGCATGCTTGCTCCCACTTTCTGGATTGTTGCACAGGAATTCCCACTGGTGCAGTTGAACTTGTTCATCTGACTCCATCATTCCCATCAGTTTGTTTGGATAAGGCTTGTTCAAGATGTGGGTTTACAGTTTTTGACAACAATAGCAGTAAGCATGCTGAGTGAGCGCAGGGAAGGGCAGAACCGTGCTTAACAGTGTCTGGGTCGCTGTTAAGACCCATCAGCCAGCCCTTCTGCCGTGGAGCTGTGCTTCTACCTTCATGGTCAGCAATGACCAGTGAGCAATAATTTGGTACACTGAGAATCCATATTTCACTTCAGTGGTTATAACTTCGCTGACGGCTGTTTTCTGGATCTGTTATTTAATTAGAGATTGTAAAATGATGATTTTTTTTGCTATATTCAACTTAACATGAATTATTTAGCATTCATTTATTTAAAAAATGCTCAGAAACACAGGCTCTTTGCTTGTCCCGAAATATAGTTCCTATATGAAGGATTGCTTATTTGAGACTTTTAACTACCAATTTTCAGTTATTGTAAAAGCTATCTATTCTGACGAAGGGATTTCTTTTTGCCTTCTCTTCTGGAGCATTAGGAACTCATTAATTTTCATATATTAAACATCAACTTTTTTTTAGTTAGCTTCTCGTATTTGAAGAATGTAGAAAACATGAATCTAGATATTTTTGCATAAAATCCACAGTCCCATCTTCCTATGGAAAACTGGGAGTTCTCACAGGGCATCCCCTGACCCACAATCCTTTGCAGCAGAGTTGAGCTCCATCCATGGACGACACAACCCCTCTCTGACTGGCGACCATTCCTATCTAGACAGTTAGACTATCCCTGCCTCCTTGCTTTTTGTATTGGAGTTCATGGCCCCGAGTTTAAACACCTGGATTATAAATACAGAAGTTAAAGTATAGAAAGAAGGAACTGGCTGCGGCTGCAGGCGGGACAGGAAAATGAGTGGCAGAGTTGGAGCTGAAATCTAGGTTCCTGCCTCCCAAGAGAACCAGTGTGTTCATCGGCAGCCCCCAGGTAGATGGATGCTCTCAGGAGTTCAGAGGGCAGCGCTGCAGCTACCAGAAGGCGCCATTTAGTAGCCACTCTACGTTTTCCATATGCAGATGGAAGCTGAACTCTGCCGTCGCAGTGGCTCTCTCCAGCCATGATTAAATTTTTCCCCAGCCCCGGCAGATTGTGCCCACAGCATTAGCTCCAGTTCCCGACCCTCCTTTGGGACCACGGTCCACAGACTAGATGTGAGTTCCAAGTAAATAGGATTAATGCAACCACTTTGGAGACCCCTCAGGCAATATTTATCAAAATTTAAATACACATACCCTTTTTGACCCAGCAATTCCACTGCTAGGAATTTCTAGCAAATACGTTCACACAACATTCCAAGATGATACAGACCTTGAAGTCTACCGGAAACCACTTTTAAAAGGCACAAGCTACTGATCGATGCCCCGTATATCAAGGAGTAGGAAATGGCTGGTGCTGGAAAATCTGCTGTTGGGTGATGTACGGTTAAGTTGCAAGAGGAGCATGCAGGGCACCGAGTATGTTCTCTTACTTGTGTTTATTTTACTTGTGTTTAAAATAACTCCCAACTCCCAGTTATTTTAAATAACATGCCTACTTATATCAGTGTGCATATAAACATTCGAAAAAAGATCCCCAAGAAAATATTATGGTCTTTAGAGAAAGACACCAGAGGTTTTTACTTTTACATTTCACATCTATCTTTAAGAGATTTAAAAGTACATCATAGATATATATTTTTCGGCTTTAAATATTAGATGTATGAATATGTTTGAGTGTTCAAATAAAGCAAAGGGGTTAGGACAATCAATGATATATTTTTCATGTATTCCTGCCACTGAGCAGGGTCTCTTTTCAGTGTCCTTCTCAGTCCAACGGCAGCTGCACCCACTACTATGATATTGTACTGGGATCTGGGCCCTGTATGTAAGTCTTGAGCTCTTAGCTGGATATGGTGCAGTAAGGAGTTTGTGGGCAAAGTTTGAGGGAAATAAGCAAAAACAGATCAAAAAATGACTCAGAGCAGTAGCAGGTGGTATGGAATTGGTGTTGATTGTGGCTTCTAGCTTCTCGGTGCTTCGGAATACGAAAGAGAATCCCCTACCAGGAGCTAGACTGAATGAAATATCATAGAAGAATCTAGGCTGGATAGACACCGCAAGAAAGGCGAGTAATTTCAGGTGAAGGGATGAGCAGGACCAAAGCAAAGGAAATGGGAAGGACTAAGCAGGAGGGGAATCTTCAGAAAAGTCGAGGTATTTGTTGGGGGGAGATGAGGCGATAGCACGGCTTGTTCACATGTTGAGCAGCTCTAGGCAAGTGCCAGTTTCTACATATATATCGTGTGCGGCATACATCGCGTAAGGTTGTCGTAAGGATGCAAGGGTGGAACACGTGCTTGCAATGCCCACGGGCCTCGCTAGTGTGTGTGGGAAAAGAGAGCGCACGGAGGCAGCTCGTGGCCAGCAGCACAGCCAAGAGCAGCAAGCTCTTCTCTCCTCTGCGACTCTGCGTGCCCCAGACCTGTGACAAGTGCCTCCCACAGCCTCTCGAGTCCTTAATTTCCTTTATTATGAAGTGGGGGAAAGGTTAAAAAATTATGCATACTAAGTAATTTTTATAAGATGGTAGGTTCATGAACAAGGGTAAATCGCTTTAAAAACACAGGACATACATTTCCAAAGATGAAGAGAAAGAAGGCTCCCCGCACATAGAAATGATCGTATTGGAGGAGATGAGACAGCTGCTTATTTTGGTGTGCTCATTAGACATACATCCATATATCAAGCTATGACGCTGCACCCCACAAAAAGGTAAACATGTCTGTCTTCAGTAATGTTCAGATGATTCAGCACAGCCAGCGTTTCATCTATATTATCTATGTTTTTAGGCAATTTCAAAGTATTATCATAGTAAATCCTCCCCAAGACTCGCTAAGATACATGAGCAGGACAGGGGGAAGGGGAAGGTCTCCCTAAAAGATGCTATAATTGGGACACTAACCTGGATCTACAGGACTGTGCCCAGTGGCTCTCTCTGTTGTCAGCCTGCTGTGTGATTTGCAATCTCGTGTGATCCTTCTTTACTCCAAAGTCAGAGACTGGAATAACCTGGGACAATCTCTGGCTCTAGGATGGCCTTTTCTTTCTGCGAGAGAGTGTGTACACATCTTCCATATGCTGACGAGTCTAATGGACTATGGGACTGTTTTGAGAAAAAAAAATTTCCCGAGCGATGCCTTTAATTTAGATTCTGCAAAATCCTGTGTTTAATCAGAGATTCTTCATTAGAGGCGCACTCACGGGGAGCTAGCGATAAGTCATAGAAAATAACTTTAAATCCACCGTACAGCTGTTCTCCCGGGTGCCCCTATCATGCTGCCATTCAGAGGCTATAGAAAACGAGGTACACTGTAGGAAGCCACTGTCGTTCAGACACCCCACAAATCATCCCAAACTTAAGCACTGGGGTCTGGCATCCGCATATCTGTCATGTAGTAAGTATTCTTTTGCAAGTGTTTGAACAGACAATTGGGATTGAAGACCATGGCTGCTCCTTCAGCACTTACGTGTTCCCCCAAGCAAGTTAGTTTTCCTTTAAAAAGCTGTCTTAATATTTTGTTAATCAGGAGGCAAATTATTCATTAGTAGTTTAAGTACGATCCCATACAAAGCAATGATACTACTTCCCACGGATGGATTTCCGGGGTTTATGAGAAAACGAGTGGCTTCTTTTTTCTTCTTTTTGATGATCAGGCATGTCTAATTTTGCTTCAGTGATTTCAATGAATGTACATAATACATACAATAAAGAAATGCGGTATCAAGAAATGTGTTCATGCTTTCTCTCCTTTAGAAGGGCGCTGGAGCTATGAGATCTATGAGGCTGTGTAGAAGCCACAGTCCTCGTTCTACCTGGTTAAGAACTGTACCTTGGAGAAGGTTAGATTTGCTGAGGTCATGTGGCTTAAGGATAGAGAATTTCCTGACCATCTATGTCAGCAGGTGTCCTATGAGAGCTTAAGCAATTTATTACTGATGCAGGACCAAGCAGGTATAAGTGCAAAACTATGCAGGCATATTTAGATGATTTTAATGAATGCATGAACACACGTATGTGCCTAGATGAATGTACAAATTTAAACATTCTTTAAACAACTGGAGTGAGCTAAGGTAGCTAAGATTATATTCTTTAGATATGTTGGTCTTCAAGTTGAATGTTCTGTGACAGCTTCTAGTAGTCACATTGAGCCTTAGTTTCCCGATTTTCTCAGTAAATTTCATCTACATAGTCCGACTAACTGAACACTCTCTGGTGGTCCATCACAAAGCTGTCAATCCGGGTGATTTGATTTTGTGTGCTATCAACATAGCACATCTGCAAAAACGTGGGAGTTTAAGTGTAAAATGCAGTAAAGTGAATCGTGCAAACAGAAGTTAGCCTCTTCAGTCATACGACTGGAAACAGCCCACTCTCAATAGCCGAGTGCCCGGCACATCTCAAACCCAGACTAGA
This sequence comes from Typhlomys cinereus, assembly GCA_023101885.1. Classification (NCBI taxonomy): domain Eukaryota; kingdom Metazoa; phylum Chordata; class Mammalia; order Rodentia; family Platacanthomyidae; genus Typhlomys; species Typhlomys cinereus. Next base: position 463,611 of record JALPQD010000317.1, on the reverse strand, counting down.
AGCCAGTTCTGCTGCAGGAAGCTGCTGGGTTTTGGGGACCGCCAGAGAGGAGAGGAAATGGAAAGCAATGTTTTGTCCTTTGTGACTCTTACACTTACAATGCCAAAACAAATCTCCAGGACATAGTCTCAGAACTCTAGGCCGGGGATTACAACTCACGTGCCTTCAAGGAAAGTAATTGAGTGAAGTGGGCAGGCATAATAAAATAATTTCGCTCCGATTCAAAAGACAACAATGCAGGCCCCATGATAAATGGAAGTGGACACAGAACCCTTAGTGTTAGGATGTGTCAAGGACTGTTACAGGTGTCGCTGAACTCGAAATACAAATTGCCTGTGCCTTCTACAGAAGGCATCGCCTTTTTTGGTGAGACTATTTGGGGAATGAGGAGTGATATATACATATAGCATTGAAGTACCCTCGAGTGTATAGGGAGAAAGGTTCCCTGATACTGTTCCCAAGTCTTTTCTACAAAGGTCTTAGAGGAAGTGAATCCAAGAAGGAAGTAAGGAGATGTTAAAGATTTTCACAGAGACTCTTGCCACGGGCTTGTGAAGTGGGATGTGTGTACTATTTCCCCCCAGGTCTTACAAAGCAGGCATTTGCAGCCCACCTAGATGTGGATCACATCTCCCCCTCTTAATATGTGGTATAGCTAATCAAGGTTGGAAGCATTGCAAGTGGGCGATATTAGCTCATCGGCTTCTTTGTATTATTTCAGGATGAAGAAGCCGTGTAATTAACCCACTGTTGCTGGCCTGAAGAACTCCGTTCTTGGCCACGTTTCTTCACACAGTTTGTTGCTGCAGTGATAGGTGTTCCAGAGAGTTCCTTGTTACAGCAAAAGGAGAAGTCCCCGGAGCCACCTTGGTAGCAATCAGTCCCGACTTCCGTGTCCCTCACTTTACCAGCACAGTCCCCGGAGGTCTGGGAATTGGAGAGACGATTAATTCAGGCCCTTCCAAGTCTCTCGTCCTCCTCAGCTGCCCATCCTTCTCAGGATTCATCCCCAATCGGATGACATCATCTCGGCTGGAAACCTGCCCTCCCTTGTCCCCAGACGGCCACAGGGGAATGCGTGCTATTCAGACAGGTTAGGAGAAGCCGATCAAGGGTGTGGGAAGGTCAGGGGTACCTGAGGACTCCCCTCATCCCTGCCATGCCTCTGATGTGGCGACTGCCCCTTCTGGAATGTTTATAGGAATATCATGCGGCTGTTTATGAAGATGAGCACACAGAAGGCAGTAATACAGAAACTGCTCATTGCAACAGCAAACGGTGTTTTTATCTGTTTGAAAGTCTGTGCCTGGTCTGACAAACCTGCCAGCGATCCCGACACTCGTGGGAGATTGAGGGTGGGATCATGAGGTGGCGGCTACACAGCGAGTGCCCGCCTCAAAGCCTACTAAATAAAAACATAAATCAGTAGAATAAAGTAGGCGATATATTCTGACTCCGAGTTCAAAAGATGCAAAAGATTATTCACAGAAGGTCTGTCTGACACTTCTGAGCCGTTCCGTTTGTTAAAAAAAATCAATGAATGTAAAGCAAAGTCTCTCTCGCTTTCCCTTCTATATGTCGATATGCATAAGCACAAACACAACTTATATGTCAAAGAAAGACTGATAAATAAGCACACTATTTCTAGCTGTTATTTTGAATTAAAAAATGAATAATTGCTTCTTACCTCCCTATATATTTTCCTACATTTCTTGATACTACATGTATTGCTTTAAGGAAATAACGCATTTCTTTATTGTATGTATTATGTGCATTCATTGAAATCACTGAAGCAAAATTAGACATGCCTGATCGTCAAAAAGAAGAAAAAAGAAACCACTCATTTTCTCATAAACCCCGGAAATCCATCTGTGGGAAGTAGTATCATTGCTTTGTATGGGATCGTACTTAAACTACTAATGAATAATTTGCCTCCTGATTAACAAAATATTAAGTTTTAAAGGAAAACTAGCTTGCTTGGGGGAACGTGCAAGTGCTGAAGGAGCAGCCATGGTCTTCAATCTCAGGCGAATGTGACGCATCTGCCCATGATCAGCCAGCAGCCGGGATAGAGGAAAGGACAGAGGGAAGCCGTTCCCTGGTGGGCTGCCCTCCAATGCGAGACCCTGGAGCCGAGGTCCTCTTCCTTTGATCCCCAGCTAGGCTTCTGCAAACAAGGAGTGAATCTATGACAAAGCAAAAGTCTGTCTCAGCCCTCAGCACTTAAAATACTTGGAGATAAAGTATAAAAATTCCCTGCCCTGCACCGAGGGACGAAGGGGGCTAGCGCCAGGCTTCAGTGGTTTCCTACAATTTCAACCTTCAGGTACACACTGACAGCTTACAAATGTTAGATTGTCAAATCTCTAGAATTACAAAGCCATGGTTTAGACTGTTTATTTTTCCTTTTTCTCTCCTTTGAAAAAAGAAATAAAGTAGATTCTCCCCAGACCTTTATCTCCCCTGCAAAGTCCTCATGGAAAGGCACTCACTGTGACACAATCGGGGTCTAGACAGAGCCTCATGGATACACTTAAGTCCACACCACAGTCACACACAGACACTAATGAATAAACATAAACTCTTAGGGTTTTCATCCTCTGGGCTCTAAATCTCACTTATTCTAAACTCTTTCCTGAGCAATAACGTTTCTACGTATGAGTCATCAAATGCTAAATGTGCTCTTCTCAGCAAATGCAATTCATTTGAGAATAACTCCCAGCAAATTGCCTGAGATATGTCCTCATTGCTAGAGACAGGCAATGGCGGGGCATTGGAGAGTGGAACAAAACCAGAAGATGGTTTTTAACCTCTGCGTCTTCTTAGTGTGGAGTGTGGGATACCCTTCTCGTTTTCTTTCTTGGACATTAAAATATAGGAGGCAAAATGAGGAGGGGAGTATGACATTTTCATTTTGAGAAAACATGACTTACCCCATTTCTAAAGATTCTTGAGAATAGGCACAGAAGTTAGGACTTGCTGATGATTAGGGTACAGACTTGGTGTTTCTGAAGGTCCAAATGAAGCACTTACAGGACCTCTGTGTTTCTTTGGCTGCTCCCCTATTAATACTTAGCCTCCTGATACTACATCAACAAAGACTCAATTAGTAGAAAATACTGCATGTTCGTGTGTATGCTACATTAACATGGGACGCTGGTTGAAATCTCAAAAGGTGCAGCCTGTTCGCCTTCTTTTGTATTCTTAGCGTCTCATTAATGCTAAAACTTTAGCGTGACCCCAATAAATGAAATCTGTTATAGCAAAATGCTGCTTAACTCCAGAGTAATTTGGGTCTATTAAACCACACCAACACCATTTTCTTCTTCCCAAGGTCAGAAAGTCTAGACATCTCTCTGTGTCTGTGGACACCAAAGTCTGTCCTTCCTTCAAACTGAGTGGAAGGGTGAGATTGACCAACAAACATGAGGAGCCATGTATCAAGGGACTGATAAGATTCAAGCAAGAGGGGCAATTTCAACCTCAGTGCCTCTTTGGTCTGTGCCTTTGGGCTGCTTACTAAGGCTTAAAATGGAATGCTCCTATTCATAGAATCGGAATAGTGGTATGGACTTTACAGCGTTCTTGAATTTGAGATGAACACATGGTACGTATATTCGTCAACTTTCTGTCACTATAATGGAGTTTCTGAGTTAGGTAATTTCTAAGGAGAACAGAATTATTCTCCTCATGGGTCATAGGCTCCGGCCCGTGATCATGTGATCCTGTTGCCTTGGTCCCTGGTAGAGGGGTGGGGTAATGGTGTGGAGTGTCGTGAAGCAAAACTGGCAACATCATGAACCAGGGAGCAAATGAGAAAAAGGTAGGGGCTAAAGTCTCAGGATCACTTTCAGAGATATGCTCCCCAAAACTGAGGACCTCCACTGCGTTCTCTTACCCCCAGTAGTGCCCACCTGAGAACCAAGACTTTAATACATGGGCCCTTGGGAGACTTGGATCCAAAGATATCCATTCTGTGTTCACCGCTGAGTGTGGATACAGACTTAGGCAGGGCCTTTCCTGGCAAGCAGGGTTGCAAATCCTCATCTTTCTCAAGAAGACTGTGTGATAGTGTAAGATGGAGGAGCCCTCAATTGTCTAGAACATCTGCAGCATCTCTCATCACTCTTGTGCTACCAAATGATGTCACCAAAGAACTGCAGCTCAGCGGTCTGGCCCCTGAGGCTGCAGGCTCCTTCAGTTATCCGTGCACGTGAGGTTAAAAGTGAATTGTCTCCATGGCAATTCACCCTCCTGTGTGAGCTCCACTCTCGGAAGTGAAGCAAATGGTGGCAGTGAAGTCTGGGAGTTTTTCCATGCTGAGAGAGAGAGAGAGAGAGAGAGAGAGAGAGAGAGAGATTGAAGTCTAGGCCAAAAGTTTAACTTATGGCTAAGTGCTGGCTGAGTGTGAGGTGTTATTATTTATAACCCAAAGCTTTGTAGACTCACGCCTCAGAGGACAAAAGGGTTGGATCCCTCGCCTATTTTCATGTGTTTGAATGTGTGGATATGTGTTGGCATGCTGTATGTGTGTGTGTGCACGTACACACACATGCACGTGTGCGTGTCATGGTTTGAAATGTGTCCCCCACGGTCTCATGTGTTTGGCAAGGTCATGGCACCTTGAGAGGTGGAGCCTTGCTGGAGGAAGGCAGTCACAAGGGGTGGGCCTTGAGGTGGATGAGTCCCACCCTACCTCCAGGAGAAGTCTGCCTTTGCAGCAAGCAGTCTGCAGCTCTGAGCCTCCAGGATGTCTGCAGTGATGTAGCCTCCTCCAGCTTTGGCCAGCCATGCCGCCTCTGCTTTGAAAGACTGTATCTCCCCTCTGGAACCGTGAGCTGAATAAATCTCCCTTTCTCCCTTAAGTTGCTTGACTTTGAGTGCTCTCTCACAGCAATAGTTAAGAGTAACTGTTACTCTCTCTCTCTCTCTCTCTCTCTCTCTCTCTCTCTCTGTGTGTGTGTGTGTGTGTGAAGACTGATATTGGGAATCATCCTCCATTGTAGTCCCACCACATCATTTTTTGAGATGAATTCTCCAGTCAAACCCAGAGTTTGCCAATTGGGCTAATCTGGCTAGCCAGCTTCTCTGACCAGTCTCCACCCTCCAAGGCTAGCATTACAGGCAGTCCACCACACACACCCCCCAATGCGATCTGGGCCTTCTGAACTCTAGTCATTGTGCTTGCGCAACACTTTACCCTTGAACCATGCCCCAGCCTGAGTTAGAACCTTTGAAACTTCATAGATTCCTCTCTTAGAGATTCTTGCTTGCTGGTATGAATAGTCACCAGCCAACGATCAAAACTGGGGAATTGGGCAGTTGGGAATCTATTTTCTCATTATTTCCCTTCTCAACTACATTTGCCCTAAGCAACATAGCCAAAAAGACTGGGAGGGAAATGGAATTTCTTGTTCTTTATCCAGAATGGTCCCTGAGTTGGTGATCTTTGTACTCAAACAGCAAGGAACCACAACTGAGTCTCACAGAGTAGTTTTCTTCCCTCTGACCTCTCCACCATTCTGGGAACGAGTGCTCAGGGCAACAGAATCAGCTGACGGACATTGGCGTCCATTGTCACGTGACTGGATGCTGCAGATGAGGGAAGTTTTGTCAGTATCTCAGTTTCCTGATTAGTGGAGAGACAACATCGGGATGCTCCACATGTGTGATGCACCTCACATCTGTAGGGCACAACCACAACAGACTCCCCTGTTGCCTTGTCTAGTGGCTATACGTCAGTCTGAGAAGTCTCTGTGTTGTCTGCTTTCAGGGTGCTAATGGGCGCATCCAGGTTCTGTACAAGCCTGCAAACTAGATGCCGGAAGGGAACACAATGGTTCTCTGATGTTTGCAGAACATAGAAATGATAACAACAAAAAAAAGGAAGGACTTGGGCCCAGGGATAGTGAGGAGGGAAAACAGACTAGGTGGGGACTGAAGGGAGGTCAGTAGAAAAGCTCGGTGCTCTGACCATCCGTGCACAGCAGAAGACCCTTCCAGAAGACTCCTTCGCTCCATGTCATTCATCCACGCCCCCCCCCCAGCACTTGGAATCTAGTGAGAGGGACTCCCAGGTCCTACCCAGATTGTCTGGAAACTTGGCGTTTCTTCCTTCCCATCTGTAGAATAAGACCTACCTTCCCTCCCTCTTCCAGAATGCTGAGGAGCCCACAGATTTTCAGCTCATTAGAAGATGCCAAAATAAATAAAGCCCTGACAGGGAAATTGGGATCCAGCAGGAACTCTGGGCTTCTGGGGACACCAGGATTGCACCTCCAGGATTCCGGCTGTGTCTCAATTCATTGTTCATCTATCTCCTGCCCCAGGTGTGTGTGTGTGTGGGGAGAGACTTGGGCTTTATTCCTCTGCAGAGAACTGAATGAGAAATAGACATATGGTGGGAGAGTGACAGTCTGTGACTTTTTAAATGAAAATTTATATGCAAATGTGCATTAAAGTATCCGTTCATTTTTCACGGGCTTTCCAAATCAGCATGAGGAAGACCTGTGTGTCTCAGACTGCTGCTCTAGTGGTGAGATTCTCATCAGTGAAGTGAAGAACTTTGTTTCCCTCCCATGAGCCTCTTCATCCTCTGTCCATGTCTAGACGTAACTCCATTGGCCAAGTTGCTCCTTGTCTTCCCAAAGTGCTTTCCCTTGACCGTTCCCAGCTGCCGTGCCCTGCGGCCGCTGCACACTCCTTTGCCAAGCACTTTCAACCTTTATCTACTTCCCAAACACATGCATGCCACACACAGCCGCCCCACCAGCAGTACCACACTGTTCCCACGCTTCTGCATTATAAAGTGTTTCTTTCTGTTGTGGCCCACTCCAGACTATGTCGTATGCCTTCTTAAAATATCATGACTAACATGGTGGCCCATGAAGCTGCCCTGGGGGCTAGGAAATATGAAAGGCAGGAAAAAAACATATAGAGATGGAAATACTGAGAAAAATTGGAACAGAACAGGTAGGAAGACCCACCATCTCCCAGAAGAAGAACTGTCAAAATCTACTGCCCACCCCACCAGACTTTATCTATAATCACAGGGCTGAGACTCTGTATTTAAATCCAGGTATGAGACTTCTGATTGGTCAGAAAGAGAGGTAGGATTAGGGGAAAATGTTCTAGCTTGCCAGCCCAAGAGCCAGAGAATCAAATCTTCCGGATATTCAGCATGGGCCACAGAGAGACAGTTTAATGCACGAGTCATTTCCAGTCAAAACAAAAATTCCTATGATGTCAGGCAGTGGCTTTATCCCAACTGGGACTCTAAAAAGCACCTAATAAGTTAGACGCCAGCGGGTTTCTATACTAATGTTTTCCTATGAAAGTCCATGATTCCTTTCAGCCTTTCCATGTTTTCTGCCATGGAATGAGATCTAGCAGGTGGCATCCCAAACATCCACCAATTTGATTCTCTATGCTACATGCTTCATATTAGGGGTCTCATACCTGAGTGTACTCAACTCTCACAGGAAGAGGATGGTATCAAAAGGCCAATCGACAAGTCAGGTGTGGTGACATGGCCATAATACATCACTCGGAAAGATCAAGACAGGAAAATCATGTGTTTGAGGGTATATTGTTAAGACCTTGTTTCTAGATAATTACTCAAATACATAAATACCAGGTGGCTGTACTCTACCCATGGAGCTCCTCGTTTAGACAGTCTTGGATTAGATCTAAGCATCTCCAGTTATCGTGTCGATCCAGAGACCATACTTTGAGAATCACTGCATATCCCCCACAGTCCCATGCACCCTTCCCTGAATAATTCCCGTTGCTATTCCATGACTTCCCCGAGAGCTGCCTGGTATGGACGGAGCTCATCCGTGACGCACGCTTAGCATTCCGTGTGCCTTTACAACACCTCACAAAACCAAGTGTCATCTGTGGAGTTGTGTGCCTGCATCAGATGTGTGCACAAGTCTTTGAGCTCTGTGCCCAAAGAGCTATCGTGTTCAACACAGTGTCTCCTGCATCTCACTGAGATGCTGCGTAGATGGATGGACAGACGACTGTGTTTCCCAAAAATTTACAGTGTATTTCAAGATGGCCAGACTAAAAGATTTTTAATTTCCCAACCCAAAGCAATGATCAATTCTGATGTGATGGGTAAGCCGATTTGCCTAATTCGGTCATTACACAGTGTTATAATACGTGTCTCAAAAGTCACATTCAGAGACAGTTTTACAAAGGACGGAAGAGGACGATCCATCCAGTGCAAGCCGAGCATGAGGACACTGCAAAGAAGTGGCCAAGGGGCACTGCACCTGTCTAGTTAACCACACCTCCAGGTGGGCCCTGGCAGCCAGAAAAATGACAGCTCCAAAACCAGCCATCTCTGCATAGAACAGAATGACAATTCGAGTCCCTGGGATCCTTCCACAGACTCAGGAACCTGGTGCTTGTCTTGGGCACAGTTTTTCTACATCTTCGAGCCAAGGTCAGACCTTTGGCCCTAACGTTCGTTGTAGGTCTTGGTTCTGAACAACGGTGCTTGGTTCTGATAGAGAGTGCAATGATGCTCGGGCTGCTTGTCTCTTTTTCTGCTAACCTCGGCCAGGTTGTCAGCAGTGGGGGGTCAGACTGGGAGGGTGGGCTGAGTTCTGAGCTTCAAGACAGGTTCTTGCTTCTCTTTGAGGGAACCAACCTTCCTCAGGAACTGCGGAGGTGGGGTAGCTGTGGAAAGGTGAGACCGCAAACATGGGCAGATTCGGGGTCTCCTGGAGAATGAGAGGACCCCAAAGTCTAAAGGGGGTACACTGCTCACTACTTGTCATCTCTCAGGAGCATCCAGCCCATGGCCTGGCTAAGGCTTCAGAACTACAATGCTCAGAGCTTTGAGTTGCACTGGTTTACGCTGCGCAAGTACCTTCAAAGGATGCAAATTCTTTTTGCCATTTTCCCTTTTGCTTCTCCCCTTTAGATGCTAACTCTGCACCCACGTTTGTGGCAATGCTCACAGCCTCACCCCCTCTGCCTCTGATCTGTGGAGGAGAATCCAGAGCCGCAGCAGTACATACCCCCGGCATGTTCAGGAGTCTCGTCCTCACTCTTTGTGTTTTTCAGTGTTAGAGAAATAGACCGTAGTTAAGATTGGTTCTGAAGGTATCAGAAAAGTTCAGAAAAAGTAAAAGGAAGGCAAAGAATCACCACTGTCTTTGCTGTTATCAATCAGTTAAAGAAAGAAAGCTTTTAGGTAGATTCTTATATAACAGATCAAGAATACTTTATTCCTGACTTTTGTGCTGTTTGTGGGTCAAGCCCAGAGCCTTGTGTCTGTTAGATGTGTGTTCTATCACTAAACCATATATCCCCAAACCTACCTAGATATCTACCTCCTTTTCTGCTGTCTTTTTACCGTGTGCTGTTTTGCATGTGAGCTGTCTTTCCCTAACCGAGGTGTGTGTTTCTCCTCTGGGTACACCAGAGTGGGGAATCTGGCTTCAAGATACTAAAGAGCAAGTTCTGGGGTCCCTTCCCAAGAAAGTGAGGGCATCTGTAAGTCCCATGCAAACAGTCTTAGGAAAGTTGATAAGAAGGATTAGAATAGAAGGATTAAAAGACTCTTTAAAAGTCAGGCCATTATAAGACCCATTGCTTTACATACATTCTCTGAAATCACATGAACGCAGGGAAGAGAAGGGAGGGAACTGGCTTCAGTTCAGAATGTCAATTATGTCTTTTTTTAAATTCCCTTTTCACAATTTATTTGACATTTTGAACAGTGGCCAAAAAAGCTATTATAACTATAAAACATATTCATTGGGATAAATCTCATTAGCTGAAAGATTTAATTAAAGTATTGACATGCTTAATTGATACATGTAAGCCAAGACCGGTTTCCTACCTCATTTCCATATGCTTTGTGCTTTAAAGAGAACTAAGGAACTGGATCTTTAGTGGGGAGGGGGATGGAAAAAGAAAAACCTCCCTCTATAAAAATGCTATAGATTCATCTGTTCCTCCCTGGGGACCACTTCCTGCCACTTCCTTGATCCCCAGCCAGCTATTCCTCTAAGTGGTACTGGGGGGAGGGGGATGAAGGTGAGGCGCGCACTCAGCTTGAGTGCCTGTCAGGCCTTCTTATGATCAATAGGAGAATATTTATATTAATAAAGCACCGAGTTAATTAAATAAAACAGCCCTCTGGGTAAACTTAAGATACTAGAGGATGGGCAGGGATCGATACATTCAGCCATTTGAACATTAAGTATGTGCCTTGAAATTTTATATGCTCTTAAAAACTTGCTTTGCAATGTGAAAAGTTCCAAGCCTTCAGGAGCTGCCCGGCGAAATCCCTGGATCTGGCTTGTAGGGCTGGGACCTGGAAGATGGGAGCTGCTATAGACGACTCCCCACTACAGACCAGCCCCACACTACAAACCGACCCCCATCGCTACCACCCCTTGTGCTCGAAGTATCCCACCTGAGTTAGGAGGTTCATCTCTGGGGACCAGGTAGGGTTGGGAACAGAGGCCAGAGTCCCAGACCCAGAGGGTAGCCTGTGATGGAGGCTTTGGGGTGAAGCAGTGCTCCTTCTGGCCTTCAGCCTGCTCAGAACCTTCATACTTCTCTGCCTCCTGCTCCGGCTGCCTTTCATGTGCCATTTGTCTGTGTGCTCGCAGGGTCTCTCCCTCGGTGTCTGTGCCTTTCCAGCCGTCTGTCTGTCTCTAGCTTCCTCCTCCATCCCCTTGGCTCTGTCCCCTCTGCCTTTCTCTCTCATCCTTATCTGAGGGTCTCCCCTTCATCCCAGAGCAGTGCTGGGCTCCCTGTGAGGGTCTCTCTCCTTCATCCCAGAGCAGTGTCGGGCAGTGGCGAGAGCAGAGCAGCCCAGTGGTTGAGCCAAGCAAGTGATGTCATCTCTGCTGTCCCCATTGCTATCCCTGGAGATTACATCTCCCATCTCCGGCTGTCTTGTCCCACAGTCATAGCTTCCTAGGTGACTGTAGTCGCCCAGGCAAGGATTCACCCTCGGCACTTCATTGAAGTATAAACTTACGAAGACATTATTACTGAAGGCTTCACAGCTGGAGTGGGGAGGCAGAGACATGGTTTAGCCGGGCAGGGTGCTGGCTGCCAAGTCGGAGTACTTGACTTCCATCCCTAGAACCTACACCTGCGTGATGGAAGGGGGGGAGCCAATTCCCACCAGCTGTCCTCTGACCTCTATGAGGGTGTTCTGCCTGCACACGGAGCACACACGTGCACTCACACATACACACACACAAATAAATAAATAAATGCAAATTTTGCTTTGTAAAATTCTGTGAGGATTCCATTCTTTACAGAAGGATGGGCGTCGGGAAAGCACATTGAATCCCACTGCTACCTTCAGGGGTCTCAGTCTGTCCTCTGTGGCTGCTTTGTGTAGGGTTTTTGGCAGATCTGCATCCCCTAACTGCCTTCAATAGTGCCTTGCTATGTCTTGCTTTCAGAGGTCCCCCCCCCAATCTTCCAACAGCACCACTTGGGAGTGCAAAGCCTTTAACACAGGCTTTTTGTGAAGCACTTGAAGTCGTAGTTCTGTGAAATATCCTCTGAGGCTTAAGAAAGCAGGAACTTAGACACTCAGGACTGAACAAGTGCTCACTCCGAGCCGCCACCCATTACACGTTTTACAGTCATTCTCTGACCGGAGGCATTTCTAGTCCCTAGTTTACAGACGAGGAAGCCAGAGGTGGGACGGACAGGACGGTCCAGTCGCAGTCACAGCGCTGGCACGAGGCACAGCTCCTGTTCCCCATGGAATCTTCCAGTTGCTAAGCTGAGTCTTGCATCTCTTTGCTTACTGAGACTTGGCCACGGCAGCAGTTCTCGGGACAGGTGTGGAAGGAACTGAGCTACCAGAGCCCAGATATGTGAGTGTGTGTGTGTGTGTGTGTGTGTGTGTGTGTGTGTGTATCAGAAGGCACGGTGTGTGCCTCTGAAGGCCTGAGATGACTTCAGGAATCATCCTGCTCCACCTCCTTTGCGCTTTGCTCTGGTGTTTCTCAGGTTTCCCTTTCCAGAGCCGGAAGTGCAGCCCACTTGTCATTTCTGCTCTGCATTTTTACGGGGGATCTTGGATCCAGATACTTCTGCTTGGGAGATGGAGTCTTAGCCCCTGAGCCTTCTCTCCAGCCCGACCAGTGCCTTTCAAGCTCAGTGGACAGCAGCTGTTTGGTCTGGGATTAAATATTAGTGTTAACGTGAAGCTGGGCGTAAATCTATTGACCTGCATTCGTTGTTTACATAAATAAGCAAGAGGACAGAGTCTCTCTTTCCGTCGATATCTAGACATTCACGGGAGTGAGTTATTAGCAATAACTGTAATTGCTTTGACTGCAACAGTACGTAGTGGCCGGAGCCCCGGCGAGAACCGTTCTTCCACAGTGTTAACATAGCTTAATGGCTTAAGCGACTCTACGCTCTGTCCGGCGCTGCTGTTATCCGAAGTCAGCCTTGTAATTCAGGGTGCTGAGCCCTTGCTGAATTGTTCCCTGCTTTGGTAGAAGATAATTTTGAGCCTTTCTGGTGTCGCATTGATTTTCTCAGCAGATGGCCGTGGGATAGCATCTCACCTTTACCATGGGGGTTTCGCTTGTTTAACGGGGTTCTGAAAAGTTACAAGACAGAACAGGCAACTAACTGCAAGCTGTGGCCCTGCGTTCCAAGTGGTAACCCCTGGACAGCTGCAGCCAAGGTCCGGTCCCTCCCTGCCCTGCCCACCGCGCAGGCGTTTCTTTAGGAAAACAGAAATGAATGCGGTCTCCTTCAGTAGGAGGGAAGCGAAAGGGAGTCACAAGAATGTCGTAGGATGAGGCCCAGAGAGATCCCAAAGCAGCGTTCAGAACAGCCTCTCCTCATGGTCCATTTGAGTGTTTAAAACTGCAGTATGGGGGCTGGGGAGATGGCTCCGGGATTAAAGCCGGAAAGTTGGAAAACAAAAGGACCTGAGTTCGAAATCCCAGGTCCCACATAGAAATATCAGGCAGGAACAGCAGCAGCCAGCCGGCAATTCTGGCCCTGGAAGGCAGAACCTGGGAAACTCCCAGAGCAAAGCCATGAGATAGAAAAATCCAAAATGACTCTCAGTGTCACCCTTAGGCCCTCTAATACACACACACACACACACACACACACACACACACACACACACACATACACACACACACACACCACGCACGCACGCACACGTACTCACACATGCAATGAAAAAATTACAACGCAGCCCAAATTAGAAACTCGCTTCAGTCTCCTCCATGTTTCTCACACACACACACTTCCTCTCTATTCCCCCCCACACACTTTCTCTATGTGCCTCCCACACTTTCTCTGTTATATACACACACTTCTCAGTTTCCCTCCCCCACACTATTGTCTGTTACACACACACACACACACACATACATTCTGTGTCCTGCCCACACTTCCTCTGTTTCTCCCACACACACTTCCTCTCTGTGCCCCCCCACACTTTCTTTGTTACACACACTTCTTAGTTTCCCTCCCCCACACTTATTGTCTGTTTCCCCCACACACACACTTTCTCTATTTTACACACATACACTTTCTCTGTTCCCCCCCACACACACTTTCTCTGTTTCCTGCCCCCTTACACCCTGTCTCCCCCCCACATTATACACACACTTTCTGTTTTACACACACATACATACACATACACTTCCTCTGTTACACACACACACACAGTTTCTCTGTTTCACATACACACACTTCCTCTCTGTTTCCCCCCACATACACACACACTTTCTCTGTTTCACACACACACACACACACACACACACACACACACACACACTTCCTCTCTGCGCCCCCCCCCCACTTCTCCCATCTTTTCCGTTTCCTCCCTCTTACTCCCAGCTGTTTCCCTGACTCAAGCACAGACGGGTTTCCCTGTCTGTTCCATAGTTGTGCAGGGAGGAGTCAGGCCACAGTCGCCGGTCCCAGAGGTATTCACAGCGTCCTTACTGCCCATCTCCCACTTCCAGCGTCTTCCTCAGCGGATAACAAAAAGCATCCTGGAGTTTGGGGTTTCATTCTGTAAGTCACCTGGGTCTCGACCAACACCAGGCTTCCAAAGAGGAGGGAGAAGGACCCATACTTGGAGAGGGACGCAGTCAGCACACTGCCCTTTTCTGCCCTGAATTTGGGCTCCAAATCTTTTGTGTACTTTTGCTGCATGTTTTGGCTTTTTTCAAAAAAGCCGGGCGATCCTTGCACTTAGCCACCTTACCTGTGTACCTGTTCGTGCTCTCTCACAGTCCAGCTCGCTCACCTCCCTGCGAGGAGCCTACAGCTCTTTGGAATGCAAGCTTGTTCTGGCGAAATCACTTTTCAACCTGGCACTTGAGCGGAGGCAAACTGAAGGGGTGCATCAGGGACCCTCTATATTCTGAGGGGACAAACTACATTTGGGGGATAAAAGCTTGAAACTTTGTATCATCTATGAGCCAGACAAACATACAGGGTCATTTCCACTTAGGACTGTGCAACCATTCAACAAATATGTTTTAAATTATGTATCAAAAATAGCTAAGCAAAAGCTACATGTGTCTACTAACTTGGAGAGCTCAAACTCCAATAAGCACAGAGGACAAATGACAGGTAACCCCTCTAGATCCAAACTCCCTTTGCCTAGTGCCCTCGTGACTAATTTGCCTCTGGCTTTTTGGGAAAGTCAAATTTAGCATAAGCCTTGGGACCATGACTGAGTTAAAAGGACCACATTGGCAGATGATCCGCCATTTTGCTTCATCTTTCTTTCTCAGAAAAGGTTAAAAGGACATGAAAAAAGATTGAATCATTTAAAGAATTGCTCCCCCTCCTCCTGGCTCTGACAGAAATGGGCCCAAATTATAACAGAAAATACAAATTTACAAAAAAGCAAATATATATATATATATATATATATATATATATATATATATAGTGCTTCAAATACATATATATGTATATGAAGCACAATCCCCACTGTTTCAGTTCTTGCTAATTATGCCTAAATAGAGCCCAGCTGTGGGATGTTCTGCCTCTGAACCTAGTCTATCAGTCCACAGACTCAGAGGCAAAAGAAAGACCCTGTCAGCCATTAATCACCAAGCAAGTCCACGTGACACGCTCCATTTCAGAACCATTCCATAAATGCTCCTCGCTTCCCCACCAGCTCCCCCCTCACTCGCAAGGTTTCATCTTCTAATTGCAAAAGCTTTTTGGCATGGGAATGTCTTTGTGAAGAAGAGAGGTCTGAATTTGGGCCATCTCTCCAAAGAAGACACAAGAACAAGGACACTTCTCCAATTAATCAGCAAATGCCTGGCTCCGGCATACGGGCCAAGGGATCGATTTACATAAAGCTACTTCTCAAGATGAATTTGCCTCCTCCGCCCCCCTCCCCTTGTCCAGCTAGCATTAGCTATGCTACTGGATTTCAGATTGACAGTGTCAGCTAGGACAATCAAATTAGGGATGAAAGCTTCAGATGGCTGCCAGGGGAGAGAGACACCGAGAGAGAAAGGGGATAGAGAGCGACATGTGAGACGCAGAGGAGGATAGATTGCCTGCACGTGGACCCCCTTTCCCCAACTCCACTGGGCAGACACATCGCTCCAAACAAAGAGAAGATACAAAACCCACAATCGTCAAGCTTTCGAAACAAGCGGAACCCTTTTCCTGGATCAAGGTTGATAAGTCAAAAGATCCCATGAGACTTGGCACGACACTATCAGCTACGGAATCAGAGCCTTACAATTAGGTTTCCTGCATCTTATTTCTGCACATCTAAGTCCCAGGGACAAACATAGTGATGTACATTCTCATGGTCAGTGACGAGTGCACAGTGATCTACGTAAACACAGACAGATTCTGATAGGCGCATCGTTGACATACACACAGACAGACTGATAGATGCGTAGAGACACGGACAGATTCTGATGGTTTTCTAGCGATGTACATACACAAGGAATCTGACAGGTATCTAATGATGTACACATGCATAGTGACATCTGCACACAGGGACTTCGATGTGCATACACATCAACCTTGGGGGTCCACGTTACTGCCGGAGTTTGGCTGCTGTCTAGTGACCGTTTAATGACACAGGGAAGGCTTGACTACAAAAGAGGGCATTCCTAGGCTGCTAAGATGCTCCCCAGTCCCATCTACTGCAACTAGCCTTGTCGCTAAATTGTGATAATCCCAGGGATTAGTGAGCTGTGGAGAAGCTGAGCTTCTCTGCCCCCTTTACAGGAGATGATCAGCCAATTATGATGCTGTTTCATGAACAAAAAGAGCATTAGTTAGAGTTGCCCGGAATAATTAAATGAAGAAAGTTTCTGTTTGGACTGCAAGTATCGGTTAACCCTGCCAGCCCTGGATGGGTGGCTGTTTAGAATGCCCGATGAAACTCTGCAGTTGGTGAGAAGTTCCGTGCTCAGCAAAAGGATCGATAACTGGAATATCTCAAGCCCTGGCTTGCTTCTCTGTATCTAAGGGTTTCTTCCCTATCTAGATGTCTTCTACCTCCGTTGTGGCTACACCCAGACTTCCAAGCAGCCCCACATTGGACTTGTGTAGATTTTTCCCTCCTTGGCAGGGAGAGGCCACAAAGCTGTGGAATCCAGGTCCTAACCTCTGCTCTGACGAAGCATCGAGTGGGTCTGTTGAACACATCAAGGTTCTTACATTTGGGTGGGAAAAAGAGACAGGTAAAGCATCTTGAACCTTTTTAAAAATCGATTAATTGTCAAAATGGTAACAGAGATGGGGAGACTGGCCTTTGTCTTGCAAGTAGAAAGACCTGAGTTTGGATCCCCAGATCCTATGTAAAAATGCCAGGCAGAAGTGGTGGCAGCCTGCACTTCTAGCACTGGAAAACAGAGCCTGAGAATCCCAGAATAAAGCAAAAAGGAGGTAGAGCAATCCAGCAATCTATGTCACACTTAGTCTTCCATAAGCACACACATTCAAGTGGTACACACACACACACACACACACACACACACACACACACACACACACCATTTTTAATCTATTGGTTTAAATAAAGTGTTCCATTTAATTTCAACTATTTCTCTTTTCTTCCTTTTTCAATGTGGCTAATGGGACATTTAAGCGCATCTGTGGTTTGTACTATAGTTCTATGGGCAGTGCAGCTCTGGGGGCGATGTGACAGCCTCTGTCCCATCACTAGCCACAAACTGGAGCTGATTACAGGTCAAATCTAACCCAGGGCTGAAATGTCCTGCTCTCCAGACAAGGAGTGATTTGGTTTTGACTTTTCAGAAGTTCGTTTAGACAGCCCTGCACCCCCCTCCCCTACACCCTTATTCCTTATTGCCTAGACCCAATTTATCTGTTTATTTTCCTCGCATATCCCCAAGCAATGTGATCTTTGGCGCATACGTGAGTAAAGGATCAAGTGGTTTCCATGTGGAGCTAGTCAGAGCATACCAGCGACCACCTCCTCATGTCACCCTTCTGTGTCCACTGCAGCCTAACTGCTCTTGCAGTGTGCAGACCTCCCCCTAGCTCTGCATCTGAGCCTGCGTGCTAGGCCCTGCTGCCATCTCTTTCCACAAGGTTTCTCTCCTTGAGTGTTTTCCCAGAGCACTGTTTGAAAGACTCTCCCAGAAACATCCTAATCCAACATCAAGAATCTCTCCTACAGGACTTGGAGACTCCAGAGCCAAAGGGTTTAACCTTATCATTTGCCAGTCCACCAAGATCCCAGACAGAGAGGAACCACTCACAGCCTCACCCTCCTGTCCTTTCAGCAGAGCTTTGTCCATGGGCCCTTAAGCAATTTCCAAAAAAGTACAGGTACCAGTGGTTGTGTCCACTTCAGACTCCCATGCCACACTGTTTATCCCATGGGCTCTTTTGTACATCACCAGAAGCCTCCCTGTAGATTTGGGGGGGACTTTGATCTAGGGCCTAAAAATGTCCCCCAAATCACATTTAGATACTTAAGGCAATATGGTAGTGTTAATCAAATGGAAACAGCAGTTTGTATTCATATACTATCTACATTAGGGTTTAGAAAACACTTGCCTCCTGTCTTTGATGCCTACCCTAATTTCTAAGTACAAGTTGATATTCAGGAAGTTGAAGTGGGGGTCAGTGAGATAGCTCAGCAGGTAAGACCCCTGCTTGTGAATCTGATGACCTCAGTTCAATCCCTGGAAGCCCATATGGTGGAAAGAGGCAATTGACCTCTAAAAGTTGTTCTCTGACCTCCACCCATGCATGACATATGATATATCATATGCATGACATATCTATCTATCTATCTATCTATCTATCTATCTATCTATCTATCTATCTATCCATCTATCTATCTATCCATCTATCCATCTATATCTCTTCTCTCTGTTTCTTATAAACAAATATTTTTTAAAAAGAAAATTGAATAGATACTCTTGAAGCTATCCATCTTGTTAAAAAACAGAACTGCTATGTGGATTTAGTTCCAGACCTAGCCCACTGATCTTTCTACATGTGGTTCTCAAACTGTTTTCAAAATTTAGGTAGCCCTGCCTGATCTAATCAATCTGGGATGGGTTTCAGGAATCCATGTTAATTTTTTTTATTATACGAGACGTACACATATTTAAAAGCAAAGAGAATATCACGCGTGAATCTTTGTCCTGATCATTCAGCTCCAGTAAGAATTCGCTCCTGGCCAGTCTTGTTTCATTTATACCCAATTGTTCTTTGAGATTATTCTGAAGCAAAACCTGGTTGTACTCATGGATCCTTAAGCACCTCGGTATGTCATTCTGAACAATACCAGCAATAGTGAACAGAAACAATCGCAACCTCATTTCCCTGCCTGACTTAACCAAGAATTAAAGGAAAACCTTCACATTTTTGACGCGCTGTCTGTAAATTCCTGGCCAGATGGATCATGAGCTGTCCTATGAGGACAGTTGTCCTCGTCACATCTTTATTCGGCCCTGGTTTTCTCAAAGTATCACTCTGAAAGTCACGGCCAAAGGACTTGACATGAGCTTGCATTCCCGCAAGCCCTGGGAATCCACGCCAGCCATTTCCCGGCTCACTCTCTGAAAGCTCAAAAACACTTTGGGTAGGAACAGAACAAAGCTGTGGGGACACCGGTCCTGTGCCCACTTTCTTCTTATGGAAAAGGAAAGGGCTTGAAGATCTTGCTTTCACTTTCGGAGGTGTCTGGGTGTTACTTTGATACTTGTAAATGCTAAAGTAAGTGTGAACTCCTTCGTGGAGGACAGATGCTCAGATCTGCTTGTTCTGATACCTACCAGGGTTTAGCACACAGTGGGTGCTTTGCTTATCATTTTTGAGGGGAAACAGAATATGAATTGATATCCAGTCCCTGTTCTTAAAAGCTGAATGACGCAGGAAGGTTCAGATGAGCTTGCTGTGAAGAGGCAGGATTGTAAAAGCCCTTCGGAAACAACTGAAGCGGAAGGAAATGATCCTGGGGTGTGGCTGGTTTTTACTCTCCCCACTGAGACTTCATCTCTTTGGGTCCCTGAGATGGTTCGGAAAGGATTCAGTACCGCCTTTGTCGTCTCCCGGGGACAAAGGATCCCGCCGACCACACAGTCCCCGGAGGAAACATGGCTTCTGAGACATATGCTCAGAGCTCATTTGATTTTTTTGACAGTGACCCACTGCAAACATATATATAATCTTGCTTATTAAGATAAATTGCCTGCCGGAGAGATTTACCTATTAAGATAAATCTTCTGTGAAGCCCACGTTGTAAAATCCCCAGGGAACAATCTTGTCTGCAAGTCTGTGTCCATCCTGCCGTATAACAAAAAGTTAAGCCAAAACAGTGGTCTTACTTCAATGCCTAGAGCAGAGCGATAGGCAAACATTTGGAGGTGGGGGGAGCTGGGTTCAAGAGTGGGGCCAAAAGGGTCAACTTCATATAAAGGGCAACGTTGAGAGCAAAAGCAGTGTTCGATGTGTGGATTATTGCTCAGATATCTTTAAATCCCTAAATGAGTTTGGATTGCTATCCCGTACACCGATAGGCAAATCGCTTCCTACTAGGCAGAACAGGTGGAAGTAATTTTAACATATATTTAGCTAAAGAGAATCAGAGTGGTAATCTACCACCCTGATTCCAAATCCAATAATGACTCCAAATATAAATGCTTTTATATTAAGCTCTATTTTAGCTTGGCCAATCAAGAGTTGATTTTTTTAAATGCTACCACAAAAACACCATGGAATAATCTCGAGTGCGTAGAGATTTGGGGGGAGTTGAACATGGAAGCACAAATACCAGATTGATCAAATACCAGATTAAGCGGTTTCCATTTTCTTAGGAGAATTACATTCCCGTGTGCACTTCTGATACCTGTTCTGGACATTCAGTCTTGTGAGAGTGAGGTTTGAATCTGCAGTGAAGTTTGGCTTCTTAACTACCTTGGAAACTCTCTAGGTTTTTTTTCTTTTGGTCCAGGTTCATCCCCAGTAGCTTTGGGCGTCACTGTTAAGTCTCACAGTTTAGCAATTCTGTCCTGAATTGCTAACGCTCTTCACTGTGCAGTGACAGGGACAGGCAAAGGCCGGAAGGTGATTTTCTCTTGGTTGTTCTCTAACTGAGTGTTGTCTGTAGCAGGGATACAACTCCCTTGTTTGAAAGGGGGAGTTCTCCATGGTCTTTATCACTTCTTCTTAATTCTTTTCTTTCCACCCATCTCCTCCCTGTGTCTCTTGGGCTAAAGTCTTAGAAGAATTCATTAACCTATCAATTAACCTTGGAGTCTTTGCTCCTTAGACAATGCCAACAACATCAGACAGACCTTTTTCCTGAATCAACCTCTTTTGTTCCATCTAGAATAAAATAATCCAGAATCAAATATGGGCCCTCCTTATAGATTCCAGTTGCGGGAAATGCTAATCCCTCTCTCAGATTCCTGCAAAGGGTTACTAGCAACCCTGAGGTGGCTCATTCTGTGCCCACTTTTAAGTGTGTGCCTGGGGTGATGGTTAGCGCCATTTTCAGAAAGTAAATGCAGGGATCAATGGGGAAGAAACTCCAAGATGCGAAACCTCCCTTCGTGGAATGTGCGTGGTTCTCCAGATATGCAGAGCACTTCATGCGTGTCCACTCTGTGCTGCGGGTTAGTAAAGCCAGTAAAGTTGAAGAAACTGAATGGAAGTGTAGAGTTGTAAGCAATTTGAATGAGCAGAATCACAACCTGTAAGTTGTTCTAAGTAAGCAACGAGAATCCACCACATTTAGCTTCCGACCCCAACTGGGAAGTTCACGATAATTAACAGACTAAGAACATCCCACCCCATACACACACACACACACACACACACACAGAGTCTGTTAGCACAAAGTAACCAAGTCAAGTGTTCCCCGATAATTAACAGACTAAGAACATCCCACCCCATACACACACACACACACACACACACACACACACACACACACACAGTCTGTTAGCACAAAGTAACCAAGTCAAGTGTTCCCCAGGAAGAAGAAGAAAACGTCTCCCGACTCCGTATCTTGCAGGGGTAGGGGAAAGCGAGGGCTACCACTCACTCACTGTTGTCCCAAGAACAAAGCCCGCCTGACATTGCAGGGAGACCCCCCCCTCCCCAAATAGCATTTCAAAAACTCCACTAGTACCAGGCAGCCTTTCAATTCATTTATCAAAGTGTCCGCAGTTCCTGTTTCAAGGTAGATGAAGCAACAATAAATTTGCCAAGAAAGTTAATCTGTGTCCAAAGCATTTTAGTAAATTAAAAAGGTTGGGGCAGGGAGGGCTGCCCGGAAGGAGTATATATATATATATATATATATATATGTATATATATATACATATACACACATCCTGCCAACTTCTATTTGACTTACTGTCCCTTAATAAATCCTCTCTGGTCCTGTGTTTTTGGATGGAATAATCGGTCGTTTAATCATTTTCCGGAAGCTGGAAAATGCACTTTAGCTAATGCAGTTCAACTTTCCTTTCAGAAGCCTAATTATTTAAAAAGGCACCCTGATCCATAGCCCCACTTCCCAACCAAGAAAGTCTTCCCAATCAGCCATCTTTCTTCTTGGCCTCAGAAAAAAAAAAAAAGAAAGGCCCAGCACACCCTGTAGCATACAGCCCCTCTCCACCCTGCGCCTTCCGGCCAAGCCTGACTCTGGGCACATAGACAGTCATGGTTAAACTCAGTGGGTCGCAAAACAAAAAATCATGAGTGTGGGCAAGAGATTTGTAAGGAAGAAGGATGTCTGATGGGGGGAGGGGAGTTGGAGCACAAGGCCCTCTGGTCACTTCCGAGTGTTTATAAGAACTGCTTTCCTTGTGAAAGGGCGAGACACTAAAACTGGAACAAGCAAACTGGGCGGAACTCGACTCTTAGGAATTATGGATAGATTTTGTTATTTCTAGTTAAGTGTCAGCCTAAAATGGTGGCTCTTGTCTCTCTCAAGGATCAGACTTAACAAGAGCTCGGTGCTCAGACACCATGCTGAGATAAATACACTGTTAGGAAGCCTCACCAAGACCTAGCAAGAATTGTGAAGGGATGGTTACCGAAAACGAAGCACCGCCAGCCCTCAGCCCCCCTCCACGCCCCATCAGTAACACCATTAAAGCTGTCAGTTTGTCAGCCCACTGGAGGTATTTATGAAATCAATATACAATCCTGCAGATGCGTGGCAAGCGGGATGGTTGGCCCGGGAAGAGACGCTCAGTGGAAAATACAATTAATAAAATTTGCAAGCAGATCGTCCCTGGGAGCAGACAGCTTCCCTACCATCTACTGTTTTACCCCAAAGGGATGGGGGAACGCAGTAATAAAGGGAAACAGAAAGAGAACTGTGTTTCACACGAGGCTCTTTAGAGTAGAAACAAGGTTCGGTACACTTACAGGATGGGGTAACCAGAACTCAAAGCAGCTGCCACACCCAAGGGTGGGACTTTTTCCAGCCGATGTTTGTGAGCCAGTGTAAGTATCATCATTCTGCTATAACCTCCGCTGGGCAAGCCAGAACCTTTACACATTTGCCGTGCTTTCCAGTATGTGTCGGGACGCGTCCTATTCCAAATGGATTTACTGCAGTACTAGCATAAGTGTACTTTTTTCCATGTTCTGGCCATGGTCAAAGCTAAATCAGTGCTAAATCATTCTCTTATCTGATTCCTTCCTTGGCCTTGATTTTTTTTTTTTTCCTCATCAGTCCTTTATCGGACATGTGGCCAGAGCTCATTTCCCAGAGAGGCCAGAGATAACGGCAAAGGCCGAAGGACGTATTGGACGGAGGCTTGTGTCCTCGAAACAGAAAAGACCGAGGCCATTGTGGCTGCTGGAGCGTCCAGTGCCGCCCAGATGCCTGGTGGAAATTGTATTAGTCGAATGACAGGACGTGGGCCCCTCTCCGGAGGCTGATAAACAGCAGCCGAGTGGCCCCGGGGGGCACCGCCTGACCTCTGTTGTCATCATGGGCTTTGTTCGGGGTCCCCGACTCCAGGCTGGAGCCTGCTCATTGAATCAGGGGCTAGCCAGGGGAGCCTGCGACGAAGCTCACTGCGTACGCCAGTTTACTTACATCCGTGGTAGGAAGGGGAAAATGGATTTGAGCAGGGGGCACACTGACAGGCCCGGAAGTGTCCAGAACGTACGGCTATACCTTACCCCAACAGGAAGTCTTGGACTGTAGTCTTGACATGGTCCTGGGCAGTCCCCAACTCTCCGGAGCTTCAGTTGGCTGCTCAGAGAGCATGTATGGCTTATCAGCAGGTGGGAGCAGAAGGAAAAAATAGAGCACTCTCTCTCTCACTCGCCCTCTCTCTCTCTGTCTTCTGTCTTCTGCTTTCCCTGCCAATCTTCCTTCACAGAGTGTCATTTAGACTGCCTAGAGGTTCCACTGGAGCACGGTTGCTGCTTGTCCGCCTTCTTCTTCCCCTATATTTCTAGTCAGAAGCAGCTTTTGATGAGTTTAACTCCTCTCGCCGTATCCATGGGTGTGCGCATCCGCCACCTAAATCTGGTTGTAGAATGACTCAGAAAGTATGCGATTACTCTGTGACCTTGTATCAAGGAAACCTTGTGCCCAGTGGTAGTATCTGCCCTCTGCTATGGTCCTGGGGTTTATCTAGCACCCCCACTTCAGATTGGATCCCTGCTCAGAGACTCTGAAAGGGTCTGTGACCTTTGACAGTGCTACCTGGTCCACCTGGGTCTCTAATGGGTGTTCGTGGATTAATTGCACACTGTGTTTCCTCAATGCGTTCCAAATAGGCTTGAGGTCGAATAAAAAGAAGTGCACATGTTTTGTCTAGCAAAGGAGTTCAGACAGAAAGCAAAAGACCGGAAAGCCTGCGTGATCCTCAGGGAAGGAATTGAGACTCTGTCCCTTACCCACCTCAAAACGGCGTGTTGTCAACCCCTCAGTGCTGCATGGGGTGCTGGTGGGACCCCTATTTTGGATGGGCCTCTGGAAATGTAATTTGAATTCATTATGCCTGTTGCTAAGAAGATCCAGGAAGCATCCGTGAGACTCTTGAATAAGGCGAAAGCTCAAGGGCCATGCCCAGTTCCGATCCCAAATGACAGGGGCAGAGAGGCTGACATCGGAGATGACAGACTGAGTGGTGTTGACCCTGACTGGGGGAGGGACGCTCTGGGAGAAGGGGGCAGAGGGGTCTTTTCTGGGAGGTGCCAAAACAGAATCAAGTCAGGGCTAGGGGCCTGGAGGTGCGAGACCACCCACAGCGCCCGCCCACCCTGGAGGCCGGCGGCTTCCCGCCTGGTAACCATTTCTGCAGAGATCTTCTTTGCAGAACAATGCCAAGGCTTGTAGCAGCCCAGGGGCCTGAGACTAAACAGTCCCCCAAACACTTCTGCCCACATCAGAGCCGGTCAGCAGGGTTTTTGTTATCGTAATGAGATGCAGAGAATTGTGGTCTCAGCCTTTAACTGGTTCTGCCTTTTTCTCTTCTTGTTTAGAGATCTGAGTGAAAACCAGATACAGGGCATCCCGAGGAAGGCCTTCCGGGGCATCGCAGACGTCAAGAACCTGTAAGTGTTATTTTTGTTGCTTTGCTGTCCGAGGATTTAGCTCTCCAGCAAGAATGGGAGCGAGAGATGCTACAAGAGGGGGGTCCTGGTATCTTGGGAGATGAGCCTTGTTCTTCCTGGGTCACACACAGCCTGACCTTACCAAAGCTATCTGACATGGGGCCAGTCAGCTTCTCCAGCATTTGCTGTAACATGGGAGTGACAGCCTGATGCGGGTATTGCAGGCAACTGAGAAAAAGCTGAGATAGGAAAAACAAGGATTACCTCATTCAGAGTCAGTATTCAAATTGGAGGTCTCATGATGACGATGATCTCATTGTTATAAAAGGACTGGTCATCAGCCTCCATCTCCCCCAAGACATGGGGAGGGACGACCAAACCACTTTCCACTGCATTAGACTTTGTCTGCTCTTTGCTTTTTATTTTTAAGGTGCGATTGATTGACAGAATTTCAAAAAAATTGTAGGCAGATCTATGTACCAGATCTCCAAAGGTGACACTCAGCATTAACCATAGTCCAAAAGCAACAGCAGGAAGTTGAGTTTGGTGCAATTCATGAACCTTATTCTTAAAACAAGTTTCTGTTATACACTGGTCCCTAGGATAGCTCTGCGAGGTTTGATTTTGGATCATGGATGCAGAGTGACCACAAGTCAGTGGACAGACCTGTCCATCACCATGCCGTTGAGCTAACATAGCCACTGTGATCCTTTCCTATACGACTCCCTTTCCCTCCCTCCCCCTGGGCAGATCTCTCCTGGGCATCTACCATTACAAAGTATATGCCTTCGTGGGCTGGAGAGATGGCTCAAAGGTTAAAACCTTTGCCTCGCAAGCAAAAGGACGTAAGTTCAGATCACAGATCCCACGTTAAAAATGCCAGACAGATATGGCAGTAGCCTGCACTTCCGGCCCTGGAAGGCAGAGCCTGGGAAAACCTCTGAGTAGTGCCATAAAGAGGTGGGACAATCCAGGATGATTCCTGAAGTCACCCTAGGGCCTCCCTCCACAGGGACACACACACACACACACACACACACACACACACACACACACGCGCGCACACACGCACACACACGCACACACGATAAATTAATTAATTAATAAAAAGAACTAAAACAAGGTATTTGCTCTCTGAAGCTCTCCCATGCAACCATGTGTTGGGGTTCCCAGCAGCCTCCAGGAGAGGGGGCACGAAATGACATCTGGTTTAGCTGAGCAAGCTTGCCTGCCCACCACCTCCCCCTTCGCTTCCCCCCACTGGCTCAAATTCAATTTGAGAAGTATCGAAGGAGACTAAAAGGGAAAAAAAAAATCGACTTCATCTGTCACTTTAACTGTCACTTTTCCCTGGAATGAGTGGGGGTTTGGCTTCAGCAGCCTATCTTGGGAAGGTGGCAATGGCTTCCAGATGCAGGTCACCTGCTCTCCCACTCGTAGGGCCGAGGCCTTAGCGGAAACCTTTCGGTGTTTGACATACACAGCACACAGAGGCAGGAACATCTGGGGGAGGAGGGGGGCAGAGAAGCACAGATGACTTTGCAGGGCCTGGAACAAGGAGGCTGCCCGCTGCTTCCTCTGGGAACGGGGGGAGCAAAGCGGCTTCAGGTGCAGCCACGGAGCCCCGAAGCTTCTCTGCAGACAGACGTCTCTGCCTCATGCACAATCTAAGTTCTGGGCTGGAGAATGAAGCTCAGTGGTACAGCACAGGCCTGCAGGCCCATTTCTTTCCCAGGGGTGATACTTCCAACATCTTAGGGTGCTTTTCTAGCCATGGAGTCTAAGAACTCAGGACCCTGTCAATGAAGCGAAACCAACAGATTGTGTTAGTTAATATCCCAGAATGTCAGGGCAAAAGAAAAAGCAGTTCAGAGAGGGGCAATGGTAACCCAAGGTCCGCCAGCTTTCTGAGGACTAGGTGCCCAGTCAACAACAGGCAGTGTGTTTAGTAATCTGTGGAGTCTCACATTGATGATTTCACATGGATCGGTCCATAAATGCATTGTTGTTGTGTTCAGTGAGGGCTAGGGAATTTCTACCTGTATCTATTATTCTCAAGAAGGTAATCCAATTGCATAGTGGTTCTCAACCGTCACTGGGGTTTCTTGAGCTTCCCTCCCCTCGGAATAGCTCTGGTCGTGCAGAAGCCTCAGGAGTAAAAGCCTCATAACTCCCAGGTCAATCCTGGGAATGCTGTCAGGACCTCTAGGTAGAGTGTATACAGATACAGTTCCCGCAGCCCTCACTAGAAAGGCCTGGGACTGGTAGTGTTTGCGATTTGGGGACTTGTATTTATTTTGTAAATTTTGAAATGTGAGACTTTTTGTGGATTTCAAAATGTTTATATATAAATGCAATATTGTAGAAACAAGATCTGAAACTAAACACCAAATTTACTTGGGTGTCATATATAATTCACACACATATACCCTGAAGGTAAGTTATAGCCAACAGGTTTTTAAAAATGATGCGTGAAACCATTTTCCAAGTGGAATTTTTCCTTGTGGTAGGTATCCTGATGTGCCCGGAAAGGTTTGGGTTTGGCAGGAAGAATGTTATAGTGTCCTGTACACAATACTCAGGTATCTAAACTTGGGTCCTTCCTCTCTTGTCTGTACCCCTCGCCTTTCTTCCATGGTCCTGGGAAGGAGTGAGATGACAGACTCACTGATGAAAGGAAGAGTCAACCAAAAAAAGAACATGGAATGGGGTCTGAGCATTTTGCCTTCCTGACCAGTTCTGCTAGCCTTGTGCCCATGGAGTAGAACCACAGGGTGGCTTAGAAGAGACACCAGCTATAAGAGGGTGTTCAGTAAAATTCCCCGTCGCTGCAGAAACTTGCCAATGAGAGGTCGTGCATAGCCAGGGTTTGTCAGAGAAAGGAAACAGCGTCTAGCAATGTAGCCTGAAGGTTAGGAGCCGCGTTTGGGCCTTCTGATAGAATTATGTATGAATCCCATCTGTTTTGGTACCGAGTCCGTGACCTTTGGCAAATACCTTGACACATCTGAGCTTAGGTTCCCACCACTGTGACACGAGGGTAGCGACCGGACTTACCCCCTGGGGGCTGTGAAGGTTAATACACGATGCATATGAAATGCTGGGCGCTCTCTTGACACACGAAGCAATGTAGAAGGTTCTAGCTGCCACCGTTGCTGGGTTCCTTTGTGGCTATGGTTCCGGCACTGATTTTATTTGACCAAGCCTAACCCATACTGAGAATTCATAGAATAAGCAAGGCAGACAGAACACACGGAGGATAAGGGCAAAATAGGAGGAGGGGCGTTTCTAGGGGGGGCGGGCAGATACAGAGATAGCTCAAGGAACTTTATTCTGGAAGAGACGTCGTGGAGTGGGAGAGATGGAAGAAGTGAACTGAGTGTAGGACGAGCGGTCGTACGTGGTCCAACCAGACATGAGGCTGGAGCTTGGGAGGGAAGTAGAGAGAGGAAGAAACAAAGGAAGGAAGCCAAGGGTTCCACGTCAGCAGAAATGGGTGATTGACAGAGGCTGGAGGGTGCAGGGCAATGTAAAGTGGTGAGTTTCAAACACACCCAGCATCCGGTGATAGCAGATTCTCAGAGTCACACAGGCTCTCAAAATATTTGAGTTCCTGAGGTGTGCTATTTCAGGGAGGGGGGGGAATGACAGTCGTGTGTGTGAATCTGTGAGCCTTCTAGGAGATTCCATTTGATAGAAACCGAAAAGTCAGGAGACAGACGGGGTTTTGGAAGAGCGAGACTTGGGCTGTAATTGTGTCTGGTGTGAAATGATGCGCTGTCTCCCGTGGACGATGTGAACAGAACGTTGTCTGTAGGCTGGCAAACTGATGAATCGGACATTCCGTCCTCTTGCTGGTGGAAGGAATTGGGCGAGGCCACGTCCTATCTCTGACCTCCCTTGGTTTTGAGATGAGAGAGTTAGTTAGATCGAACGATTGGGAATCTCAAGAAAGAATGTCGCCTGGAGATGTGGAGCCAGAGTTGAGGGCAAATTGGTGCGGGGCTGGGATCTGGGCGGAGGATGTTGAAGCACTGTCTTTAACTATGGGTCTGGGAGCTAAGGGTGCACGTTGGTGGCAGAGCACAAGGTCAAGGTTCAAATGCTGGCACCACACAGGGATGAGAGGGAGGAGAAAGAACGAGACTGTCACTCCGTGGAAACTGCTGTCCAGAAATGAAGCTTCCATAAAACCCACATCAGCCTCAGATGACCCACACGCAGGCGTCCACCTCGTGAATGATGAATAGCTAATGTTCAAGTCTCAGTGACGTGCATCTTGGGCATCAATCTGTCTGAGAACAAACCCCTGGACTTCTCCGCTAGATCCTGTGGGCTCAGGGAGTCGACCACTGTGGCCGTATTACCTTAGGTAAAGTAGAAGTGAGAGAGAAAGTAGCGGAGTGTAGCATCAAGCTTCGAACTCAACGGTATACGAAATAACAACTGACTGGGTCTGACTGCGATGTCACATTCTTCATTATGAGACGATCAAGGGCTGCTGGAGTGGAGGGGGAGGAAGGCACGTGACTGCAGGTCCGAGGACAACCTCAGACATTTGGTATTGAGCCTTGGGTCCTGTTCCCACAACAGCGCATGTATATATCGACATTTCAGCAACAGGACTTTTACCCACCGGAGCATCTCCCCAGCACATAATGCTGCAGTGTCCAGATGCTCGCCCTTTGCTTGCCCTGCCGTCCTTCAAGAAGGCAGACTCTGCTGTGGCCCCGTTTCCCAGATGGTAAAATTAGCTTTCCACCAGTGAGTGCAATTTGGTTAACAACCGGCAGACAAAATCAGGCCAAGGCTTTCCACCCAGCCTAGGTTTAGTACCCTGGCCAGCCATCCTTTGGACCCGAGCCCAGAGATCCTTGGTTTTGCTACTACAAAAGGTGAGAGGTCGGAGAGGACACTGGAGTTGGAACCCCAAGGAATTGGGGGGTAACTAGCATGCTGCTCTTGCTTGGGGACTTGGCACCCAGGTGATGGAAGGGAACCCCTGATTCTTTCCCGTGACTGGAGGAAAGGAAGGGCTAGGAACTGGGACTGTGCGCAATCACTTCATGCTGGATTTATGGACAAGTCCTCTTCTCTACAGCCTGTCTTAAAGAAGAGAGAGGGAGGGAAGAAGGGAGGGAAGGAGGGAGGGAGGGAGGGAAGGAGGGAGAGACAGAGAACTGAGAACATGGCTCAGAGTTTAAGCTTTTGTATCATAAGCAAAAGGACCTGAGTTCATATCCCAAATCCCATGTAAAAATGTCAGACAGAAAATAATGGCAGCCTGTAGCTTTGACTCTGGAAGGCAAAATCTGGGGAAACCCAAAGCAAAGCAATAAGGAGGTAGAGCAACCCAGGGTGACTCCAATGTCACCCTTGGGCCTCCATCAGCACACATACTCAAGTACGCCTGCACAATGATACTAAGTGCCTACTGTATGCAAAGACCATGCTACTTACTCAACAAAGACCACGAGAAAGCCACAGAAATCATAATCAGGAAGCCCGAGATGAGAGGAGGGAGGAACTGGGAAAAGAAAAAGATGCCGGACCCTGTCCAGCCCTGCATGGGGAAAATCGTTTCAAAAAGAAACATGCCCTGCCCTGTCTTTCCCTGCACGCGTGTTTTCCTCTGTTTTTCAGTTTCTATCGGCGAGGATGCTGTAGGACCCGCATTCCACAAGGGAAAAATCAATAGCGCCTGTCTCTGCCAGCGAGCGGAATTTGGAATTGACAGTTTGAAAACAAAGCCAGGCTGGCGGCCTTTGTGTGCTGGGCACAGCTGTTTTCGAGATTAACGAGGGCTGTCTCCGCCCCGTGAGGGGGCGGGGGAGGTGCAGGGAAGGTCCCCAGGGCCCCATTCTGCGGTGGCATCTCTGCTGGCAGATCATTCTGTCATTGGATCTTCGGTGGGTCTGGACTTCGAGGCACCCCTCTCCCTCACAAAGGCTTCTCTACAAGATCTATACCCCCAGCTTGGGGGGAAGCACTCCCTAACCCCTTCTGCCCCAGGACCTTAGCGTTTGCTGTTCGCATTGCACAGGAATACTGTGCAGATCTCTGCTTCTTCCGATCTTTCTGGTCTCCGCTCATGGCCGCCCTTCCCAGACCCATAGAAGGCAGCTCCCCACTCCTCTTCCCTCCCGCCCTCTCCCCATTGTAGTTTAGTTTCTCCAGAGCGCCTGTCGAACTCTGAAATGGTCTTGTTCTTTTGCTTGTCACCGTGTGTCCCTCTGGTTGTGGTGACTGGCTACAGATGCCAGTTAAACAATTGAGGGCTGAGTCTTTGGATGCACCCATGAAGAGTCGTGCGGCTGGGGCTGGAGAGGTGGCCTTGCAGGCGGAAGGTCCTGAGTTCGGATCCTAGACCCCACTGATAGACGCTGCCGGGCAGAAGCCAGGGCGGCCTGCGTTTCCAGTCCTGGTAGGGCGGAGCCTGTGAATCCCAGGGCAGAGTAAACAAGGAGGAGGTGGAGGCGTCCATGGTGGTTCCCGAATTCGCCCATGGTTCTACACACACACACACACACACACACACACACATGCATACACGCACAATTGAATAAATTTTTTAAAAAAGAGTTGTGCAGCTTAAGGGATGCCCTGAGCCAACCTAGGGGAGATTATTTTATGAGGTAGGAAGGTGGGAAGTGGGTGAGACCACCCTTGGACAGGCCAAGAAGGTAGAGTGGGCTCCGCATCTTGCCAGGCTGGGGAGAGAGAAAGCTTGCTCCTGTCTCGGCCAGGCCCGTCCATGGGCCGTGGCCAGGTCCCTCCGACCCGCGCTCTCCTGCAGGCGGATGCTGCTGGAGCTCAAGCAAGAGCCAAGCCTGCGCTCGCCTGTGGGCTCGGTCTTGTCTTTCTGTTGGCAGCACCCGAGTCACTGGATGGGCACCGGCCTGTCTACATGGAGACGCTGCCTGTGGGTAACTTCCCTCTGCCACTCCCGCGGTGTCTGGCTTCCTTCCTTCCTTTCTACCTTCCTCCCTCCTTCCTTTCCTTTCTTTCTTCTTACCTTCCTCCCTTTCTTCCTCCTGTCCTCTTATCTTTCTTTCCCTCCCTCCGTTTCTTTCTTCCTTCCTCCTTTCTTTCCATTTTGACTTCCTTCCCTCTCTCCCTTTCTTTCTCCCTTGCATCCTTCATTTCTACTTTTCTTTCTTAATTCCTTACTCCCTCCCTCCTTTCCTTTCCTCCTTTCCTTCCTTTCTTCTTCCCTCCCTCCCTTCCTTACTCTCTTCCCTCCTTCGCTTTCTTCCTTCCTTCCTTCTTCCCTTCCATCTTTCCTTTCTACTTTTTTACCATTTTCCTTCCCTTCCTCCCTCCCTTTTTCTCCCTCCATTCCTCCCTTTCTTCCTTCTTCCCTTTCTTCCCTTCTCTCGCCTTTCCTCCCTCCCTTCCTCTGTGCCTCCTCCCTCTTTCCCTCCCTCCCTCCTTCCCTCCCTCCCTCCTTCCTTTTCTTTCTTCCTTCCTTCCTTCCTTCCTTCCGTTCCTTCCTTCCTTTCCTTTCCTTTCCTTCCTTCCTTCCTTCCTTTTCTTTCCTTCCTCTCCTCCATTTTCCACTCTCCCTTCCACAAACCATCACTACACTCTAACTCTTGCCAGGATCCAAAGCCTGTCTTGGGAGTAACAGAATAAGTCCGACCCAGTTCTTGCTCTGTTTACAGAAGGAGATGCTGTGCAGAAAGCCAGTGTGGCCAGTTAGATATAGATATCAACTTGGAAATTGAGGACTGAACCTTTGGGCACATCTGTGAAGAATGAGTAGTTGAAGCAAGCCTGTGGGAGATTATCCATTTGATGGGGGAGACCCAGCTCGTGGCCGGTCGGATCATTCCCCAGGCAGGTGGACGAGATGGAGAAGCCGTTTCAGTGCTTGGGCACATTTGCACGTACTTTGACATACAGTCATGCTGGCACCCAAGAAAGTACGGCCCTCTCTGTGCCCCGTGGATTGGTGTGACCAGTTCCCTGCTGATGTTGGCACGAATCCCTCTGCCATGCCGATCAACTGTAACCAAGAATCACAAGCGAGGATAAAATCCCGTTTTGCCCCATGTTGTTTGGTGGTGGGTTTATCAGCAGCATGGAGACATGCTGCACCAGAGGGTGAACGTGCTAGGCGCCTCGATGCCCGCCTAGCTGTGTAAACTGATCGTCCCCTGCAGAGGCCTCGGTGCCCGCCCTGTGGCTACTGCAAGCTGGACGCCCCTCAGTGCGCTTGCCCCGTGCTTAGCCCTGCAGGTGCTCCATAAATACCACTGCACTGAACTCTCTGAAGAGCATCAGGGAAGCAGGTGAATCAGACGCTGTCTGGAGAGGGCGCGACACGTCACTTGCCAGACACAGGCCTAGGAGTCCTGCCTAGGGTCTAAGTGGTCTAGTGTCACAGTGTCATGGGTGGTCTATGCCACAGTGACATGGGTGGTCTATGCCACAGTGGTGGTCTAGTGCCACAGTGGTATGAGTGGTCTAGGGCTATAGTGGCATGGGTGGTCTATGCCACAGGGCATGGGTGATCTATGCCACAGGGCATGGGTTGTCTATGCCACAGGGCATGGGTGGTCTATGCCACAGGGCATGGGTGGTCTATGCCGCAGGGCATGGGTGGTCTATTCCATAGTACATGAGTGGTCTAGGGCTATAGTGGCATGGGTGGTCTATGCCACAGGGCATGGGTGGTCTATGCCACAGGGCATGGGTGGTCTATGCCGCAGGGCATGGGTGGTCTATTCCATAGTACATGAGTGGTCTAGGGCTATAGTGGCATGGGTGGTCTATGCCACAGGGCATGGGTGGTCTAGTGCCACAGTAACATGGTTTCACACACTACCTCAGCCATCCTCTGCTGGGCTGTATATTTCTCCTGACACTTTAGCCTAAGTGACACTTGTTTACCCAATTAGGTTTCTCCTCCAACAGCCTGCAAGGTCTGTAAAGGCAGAGGTCATGGGAGGTCATCCACAACTGACACATAGTAGGTGCTCAGTAAAACCGCAGTAATGAATGAATGGCCCTGTGGCAGCAAAGGAGGAAGGGAAGAATCAAGGCAAGCAGGAATAAGCTCAGAA
The DNA here is from genome assembly GCA_023101885.1 of Typhlomys cinereus. Classification (NCBI taxonomy): domain Eukaryota; kingdom Metazoa; phylum Chordata; class Mammalia; order Rodentia; family Platacanthomyidae; genus Typhlomys; species Typhlomys cinereus. The sequence goes on along the minus strand of JALPQD010000317.1, from coordinate 429,496 downwards.
AAACCCAAGTGGCTTGCAGGATACCAAGACCATGATTCTTCACCACTATTTGCAGTTCACCTGTGTAGTTGCTGATAAATCACCATCAAATGGCTTAAGGGAACAGGGGATTTATTTTCTTACTGATAGTCCAGTTACAGTCTGTAGTCCAGCTTGATGGGAGAGCTCACACCAACACCAGGACTGAGGGAACTGGCTACCATCTCTACATGTTGTCTACGTAATGGCTGAGCGAGGGACAATCCTTACTTTCCAGACCAGCATGTCTGGCCAAGTGTACACAAAGATGCCAACTCTCTCAACCAATTCTCTGTATTTTATTCCAGGGTCTAATCCCACCCACCATGGGCTGGACCTTCCCCATCAGCTAGACAATCTCCTGCAGGTTTGCTCTGGGCTTAACCCAACCACTAATTCTTCACAAATGTGCCTAGAGCTCAAGCCCTCAACTGTCAAGTTGACACCTGAGCCTAACTATGACAGCCATCTAGGACAATAATTTTTTGAGAATTTTTTAAAAAATTTATCCTAGGTATTTAACTCCACAGAACATAATCCACAGGGGACAAGTGTGGAAACAGCGTGATGAGGAGGCAGAGTGTCTCTGGGTCCCCTTGAAGTGGACACAGTGGCCTTGGAGAGCTTTGCCTTTGAACTGAGTGCCCGCTGGAGAGTTTTCTACAGAATGAGAAGTAAAGGGGTCTTAGGAAGAGGAGAGGAGACCGTGACTGTGGACCTGGCTTGGGGATTCGAGCAACTCGTGATGCTCCGTTCTTGATACCTGTTCAGTGTACTGACTAAAAACACAAGTTTAGGGGCTGGAGAGATGGACTCAGGGGTTAAGACTCTGCCTTGCAAGCAGAAGGTCCTGAGTTCAGATCCCAGGTCCAACATTAAAGATGCCAGATAGAAGTGGCGGTGGCTTGTACTTCTGGCCCTGGTGGGCGGAGCCTGGGAAAAGCCAGAGTGAAGCAAAAAGGAGGTAGAAGCAATCCAGGATGATTCCCAAAGCCACCCTGGGTCCTCCAAGGGACATACAGTACCCTCTGACACACACACACACACTCACACACATGCAAAATAACACAAGTTTTGGAGTTAAACCTAAATATTTTCTTCAATTCCAGTTTCGGTGCTCGCTAACTGTGAGACTATATGGGCAAGTTTTTATTTTTTTTTTTTATCATTCTGAAGCTTCATCTAATGTGTCAAACAAGAAAAATGCTCATAAGGCATCACGAAGTAGCTGGGTACCTGGTTTGCTGTGATTCTTCTGGTTTGTACAAAACCTCCTGGGCATATGTTACCTTGTGTAACTAACTGCCTGTGGCGGGGGGGGGGGGGATGACGTCTACAGGCTGCTCCCGGGATAGGTGAAGGTGCACTCTACACAGCAAAGGGGACTTTGCAGATGGGATTAAAGATCCTGACTATCTTATCCTGGACTGGGGACGTGTGCACAGTGTGACTGAAGGGGTCTTCAGAGGAACGAGGCGCCTTCTGCAAGGCAGAGACAAGACCACATGACTCAGGATGAGGACGGCTTAATCTCCCGGTTGGGCCCAAACTGTAAGAAAGCAGAGAGCCCCGGGCAGACTGTGGACTGCAGAAAGAGAAGGAAGATGGCGTGGAGTCCTACCCACGCCTAGATAGTCACCCTCTGCATTTCATCTCAATATCGTGACCCTCGGGTGTATCCAAGTCTGTGGCATGTGCACATCATCCCCTGGAAAGTGATTCTCTGTCACCCTCCGGCAGACACTGGGCTTCTGCCTCAGTTTCCTTGTTCATTAAGAGAAACCTCTGCTCTGTCAGTGGGCTTCAGTTTGGGCTCTGAACACCCCGCTCCAAGCAGAAGTCATTTCTTAGCGATCATAAAAATCTAGTTTGTCTTGATGAAACATTAGACCCAACAATGAGGGAGGTTTTGTTGTTGTTTTGGTTTTTGTTTTTGTTTTTTCAGCAAAAAGCTTGGGATAGGACTTTAAAAAAAAAAAAAACCACAGATAATCTTTGGGGTCTGTTCGCTCTGGTGGTTAAGAGCGAGCATGTTCCATCAATGAGAGCCAATGCTGGCTGTCGAGATAAAGCTCAGTGACAGCAGGATCAAGAAGTAATGGGGAGGGGGCTAGAGAGGTGGCTCAGGGGTTAAGCCTCTGCCTTGCAGGCGGAGGGTCCTGAGTTCGGATCCTAGACCCTACGTATAGACGCCAGGAGGAAGCTGGGGCGGCCTGCGTTTCTGGTCCTGGTAGGGCGGAGCCTGTGAATCCCAGGGCAGAGTAAACAAGGAGGAGGTGGAGGCGTCCATGGTGGTTTCCGAATTCGTCTGTGGTTCTACACACACACACATACATATATACACACGCATACATTCACACATGCACAATTGAATAAATAAAAAAAAATCTTAAAAAAAAAAGACGTAATGGGGAGGAGGCAGCAGAGAGAGTTGGGATTGTGCCAACTCCCGGGATCTCTTTGCTGAGCCTGTGGCTGGACCCCAAGGAGAGGTTGGCTGGCCCTGGGCAGAAGGGAAAGGGGACAAGTTGGACGTGAGCGGCAGATGGATTTCTGGGAGGGGCCAAGGACGTTCACCCATCTTAGGAGCAGGTTAGGAATTTGCAGTTGTCAGGGTTTGGTCTGCACGCCTTCCCCACTTCCCGTCCAGCAGTGGGGTCTTGTAGCCCAGAGATCCTGGGATCAAACCCCAGCACCACCTAAACGTAGGTGGTGTAGCCCATGGACAGGACGGCAAAGCAAGAGACCCTCACCCACCGGGCCCCCTGTGGGAAAAGATCACAAGTCCCCAATCTGCCAGCTCTGACTCTGGATGGACTGGTTTGTATCTGAGAGAATATCTGGCTGGTTCTGTAAAGAAGAGAAAACTTGGTCAGCGAGAGACCCCCCCCCCAGTCCTTGCTGAGAGAGTACAGGAATTGTAAAGGGTCGGAGACAGGGGTCTTCGGCACTGCGACTCTGCTCAGCATGCTTACAGGTCCCCGGCCTGCACAGGGGGCTTCAGAATGCAGAGCGAAGGGACCTCTGTCCACAGCACAAGTTTAGCTCCGTACGTGGATGCACTTCAGCGTACTCATTCCCGCCCAAGGTTAGCGCTGGCGCTGGCAACGTTCTCTTTGGAAGCCCTCTATCGCTGATCCCAAGCACAAGTGCCCAAACCCCCATTACTTTGAAATGCCAGTTTTCTGTTCTGCCAGACCACTAAGTACCCAGGGCTAAGGTTTGGTTCATATGGCGTGTGCAGAGTCTTGCAACACTTGTGAGACTTTGCAGCTAACTAGCATTCCGCTATGAAAGTTATGTTCCTTTCTGCTTGTGGAGGCAGTTTATGATGGGCTGTTTGAGATCCCTGTGAACCTCATAGCTCATCACTGAACCCCAATATACACCTCTTCTTCCGACCTTACATAGAATCAACCGACGCTACCCCAAGAAAGGAGAAGCAAATGTCACGAAGATACATTCGTTCTTCTCATAGGGAATGTGTTCTTATACAACCTGATGATTTTTATTATTATCTGTTGGTTACTTCACTTAGTCCTCAAGGATGGCCTTGTGGGACTCCCCAGCGTGGCGATAACAAAACCAAGACACAGAGAAAATGAAGTAATCTGCCCGGGGCCTCATAACTAGTATGTGAAAGAGCTGGGATTAAACTCAGAGTTTAAACTGAGAATCTGTAATTACCACCCCTGTGCTGCGCGGCTAAGGACCCCAGCAAACTCGGAAAGCATGAGCTGATTCCTACCTCCAGCAAAATTTTGTCTTTCCTCCAGGGCTTCAAAAACATACCCACATGTACACATATGCATATACATCATACACGCACGCACACATTTGCGTACACACATATACACATTGCACGCACATACATACACATGTACACATATGCATACACACATATACACATTGCACGCACATACATACACATGTACACATATGAATACACACGTGCACATATGTGTGCATACACAAACATATACACATGTAGTGCACACATACACACACACACAATGACTTTTGTTTAAAACGTGGGCTTTCAGTTTCCCTGGGGGACTGAATGTGTTCACTGACCCTGGCACCAACTCTAGCACAGTTTCCTCTTCTCTCCTCTCCGCACCTTCTAGAGACTTCTGCTCCTGTGGGCACACCTAAAGGAAGAGTCCCCGTCCATCTCTGACAGGATGGCTAGCTTTCCTCTCTGCGCTTTCCAGCTGGTGGCTCTCGGGCCTCTGCTTTTCCTCCCTGTCTCCTCCGAACAATAAGCTGGTCCACCTTCCCCAGGCCATGGTTTCCAGCACGCGTTAAGGAGATGGCAGGCGGAAGAGCCCAACGCAGAGCTGAGCACAGAGATGCTACATGGCCCTCCCCCCATCTCCTGCCGCCTCCCACTATGGGAAATGCATCATGTTTGGGCTGCTTGTTTCGTAGGGAAACTGAGCGTTGGCGGTTTGATTGGGTGGTCTTGGGCACTTTCCCTGGTGTGAGATGTCAAAGTTAAACCCTTCGGGAAGGGATTGTAGACTGGACCATCGAGAACTGACCAGCGGCAGTTTCCTGAGTGTTGTCTGGGGGGGAGCTTGGCCCATGGGCGCACTCCACTGCAGCATGCATTGCGGCCCCGTGTTCACAGCTGCGAGTCGCCATGATTCCACACTCCGTTTAAATTCCACCTCGCGGCCTTGGTACAGTGGCCTGGTGGTGGCGGTCAGATGGCTGCGTGAGGAAGGTTCAGAGGCAGATGCCCCGGAAACCATTGTACAGGAACCTGCGCTGAGTGCCCTGGGCCAGCGTGAGCCTGGCTTTCTCAGCCGGGACCTGTCTGGGTTCTCAGCATCACAGAACCTCCAGTCCCCAGGGAATGGGTGTATTCTTCAGCTTACCGCATCCCTGCCTACGTGATGGCATGTACCTACCTGAGGATGGCGCGCGCTACCGATGATGGCGCGCGCTACCGATGATGGCGCGCACTACCTGAGGATGGCGTGCGCTACCTGATGATGGCGCGCGCTACCTGATGATGGCGCGCGCTACCTGATGATGGCGCGCGCTACTGATGATGGCGCGCGCTACTGATGATGGCGCGCGCTACTGATGATGGCGCGCGCTACTGATGATGGCGCGCGCTACTGATGATGGCGCGTGCTACCTGATGATGGCATGTACTACTGATGATGGCGTGTACTACCGATGATGGTTTGCACTACCTGATGGTGCTGTGTACTACCTGATGATGTGTTCCTACCTGATGGCGTGCACTACTGATGATGGCGTGTACTATCCGATGATGGTTTGTACTACCTGATGGTGTGTACTACCAATGATGATGCGTACTACCTGATGGTGCATCCAACAACATCCTTAGTCTTCACTCGCTGCCTGTTCTTTACAAACAACAGAGTTGAAGTCTCAGAAGTTTTACAGTGCTTTCCTTTATCTGTGATTTACTCCAGAATTGCCCTCCATTTGTTGACTGTCCGCCCGCCTGCCCGACTGCCTGCCTGTCTGTTCCGAGACAGGTTCCCATGTAGTCCAGGCTGACCTGTGTAGCTCACTACGTAGTTCAGGTTGGCTTCTTTGTTTTGTTTTGTTTTTCTAATAACTTGGTGAGTCCTATTACTGCTGCCCATGTCCATGTATCACGAGGCCATCTGTCAGGGCATGGGCAACCTACCAGCAGCCACACCACTAAAGAAAAATGACTTTCCTTCACCCCTCTGCCCATCCATCCCCTGCCCCTGGCTCCTCAGCGAAGGGTGAGAGCCCATGAAGCCCTCCCTAGCCCATGCCAGAATCTTGGCCGCCTGGGTCCTGAGCATGTGACCACAGCTGCAGTGGTTCACAAATGCAACAGCCACACCGAGTCCTCTCCTCTGGCTCTTTCCACCCCTGTTTCTCAGTGTTCCCTGGGCCGGGAGTGGGGGTTGATAGCATGTCCTGTTCAGGGCCAGGCACTCATGGTCACTTATGCTCAGCACTTTGACTAGTGTGAGTCTCTGCATAACTAGAGTAGCAGGCAGAGTTCCCAAAATATGCCTTTAAAATGACCTGGTCCAGGGCTGGAGAGATGGTTCAGGGGTTAAGACTCTTATCTCCCAAGCAGAAGGTCCTGAGTTCAGATCCCAGGTCCCATGGAAAAACACAGTAGCCTACACTTCCAGCCCTGGTGGGTGGAGCTTGGGAAATACCCCAGAGTGAAGCCAGAAGGAGGTAGAAGCAATCTAGGATATTCCTGAAGTCACCCTTGGTCCTCCACAGGAATACAAGTGCCCTGATACGCGCGCGCGCACACACACACACACACACACATACACACTGAATGAATGGATGGATGAATGAATGAATGAATGAATGAAGTAAAAAATTTTTAAATGACCTGGTCCAGAATCCCCTGCACCTTCTTAAAAACATAGATTCCTGAACTCTGCGAGTGAATGCATAAATGAATGAATGCATGCATGGATGAATGATCTCTTCTGGTTAAAGTCCAGTGGACTGCATTCTTCATGTGCTTCTTTGCTGACTCAGTGATGTTTAAGGATCCCATCATGGGTGCTCGGTAAGAACTTGGCACTTGAAAGAGATCTGGGTTCAAGAGCCAGGCTCCTCCTGTGTCTGAGGCGGGTCATTGAAGCCCCTGAGCTTGGGTTCTTCAAGAAAACCGTGTCGGGGAGCAGGCGGCAATAAACCCAGCATTCCATCGGGCTGGTCACGGTCTCATTCAAGCATTATGACGACCTTTGGGGTCCCGCAACATTATCCCTGTCTTGAAGATGTAGAAATTGGGCTGGAGAGATGGTTCAGAACTTAAACCTTTATGTCACAAGCAGAAGGGCCTGAGTTTGAATCCCAGATTCCATGTGAACATGCCAGGCTAAAATGGTGGCAGACTGTACTTCTTATCTTGAAAGGCAGCGCTTGGAAACCCCCAGAGCAAAGCCACAAGGAGGTAATGCAATCCAGGATGATTCCTGAAGCCCCCCTTGTGCTTCCACAGGCAGACACAGTACTCTCTCTCTCTCTCTCTCTCTCTCTCTCTCTCTCTCACACACACACTCTCTCTCTCTCTCTCTCTCTCTCTCTCTCTCTCTCTCTCTCTGTCTATCACACACACACAAAGTTGTAGAAATTTACTCGGGAATGTTAGGTGTGGTGTCAAAGGTCATGTAAGCAGACCGGACATACAACTTGTATTACTGTCAACTCACTGATGACTGTTACACTGTGGGGGGAAATCGATCCTGAATGAAAACAGAGCAAGGCAGCCTGGGGGGTAGGACAGGGTGGTCTCAGACATGCTGGCAAGTGTCTGCCGAGTGTGTTGACTCTGCGTGTTGTCTGGCACCTGCCCCGGATTGGGGAAGACGGGGAGGGCGACCGTGGCACACAGCGACGCCTCTCTGTTCATCACCCCAGCTTTCCTTGTTCTTAGTTTATCACTCTCTGGGCCTGCTGTCAGCAGCGAGGGCACCGTCTTGACAGGGGCTGCCAGGCCATGCCGAGGGGCATTCGTGCGGACCACAGCCGTTGGACAAAGCCCTCTTTTAGTGACTCAGAGGTTTTTTGTTTCCCCAAACAGGAGAGGGTGGAGGACGTCTGGTTTTCTTGCGAGTGTGTTGGGGACCCTCCCTGTAAGTGCGCACGAGCTGTGAGTGGAGTTAGAGTCTGACCTCACGCTCAGTGAGTGCTGATACCACCACTAACTCCTTGGGATAACACCCCTGGCAGGCTGTGAGCTGTTGCTGCGTCTGCCAGGCCCAACGCAGCCCTCACCTTACCAAGAGAAGGAAAAGGCATTTGAACAAAACGCCACCACTCACAGCTGCCGTGGCCTCGCGCGCTAGCACACACCTGAGATCTCAGGACTCCAGAAGTTGAGGCAAAAGGATCGCTTCAATTTCCAGGCCAGTCGCATGAGATGGAGGGAAGGGGATGGAGGGAAAGAAAGGGAGACAGAGAAAAAGAGAGACCAAGTTGAAGACTAAGGTCAAGACCAAGAGAAAGATGGACATTCCCACATGTAGTCCTTCTCCCTTAGGTGGGAAGGGGAGTGGGTTTCTATTTCTGCTGGAGTGATACAGGAGTCTGAGGTAGAAACTGAGCCATTCAAAATTCTGAGACATTTTTAAGATTTTTCTAAAACCTAAAAAAAAAAAAAAAAAAAAAAACCTGCTTGTTCTCATTTAATGTAATAAAATAAAATGCATTGAAAAGTTTGAACATAGTTTTATATGTGTAAACATTTCCTCAGGGGAGGAGTTTGAAAGTGATGAAACCACTAATGATGCCATCGGAGCATCCGTGTTCTTCCCCGTGCATAGTTCGGTCTGTCGCTGCCCATCCGCTTTCTGCCCTTATAGTTTTGCCTGTGGAACTATTTCAGTCAATGCAACCACTTTTTAATCGCAAGCAGCTCACTCCTTCAACTTACCATGATGTGTTTAAATAGCTCTGTCGGTATTTGTTCTTTCATAGTTGTGTGGCATTCCATTGCATGGATAGAGTCTCGTGTGCCTTACCATCCCCCCACCACTGATGAGTTATTTCCAAGTTTTGTTTATTTTTAATAAAACTAATCTGAAAAATAGAATTACAGAAGTTCTTGTGTGACTTCGTTTTAATTTTCCTGGGGTAAATTCCTAGGAGTGATTTTTATCTTACTCACTTTCTCTGCCATTTGAGATTTCCCCACGAAATCTATGCAACTGCAACGTCCACAATTATCAGTGTAGGGAGAGCCTATGCTGTGTTCCACTGTTTTAGAAACTAACCTACGTTGGTAAAGAAAACCTTGATCGATATATATTGGTCATGGTTGCCTTGATTCCAGACAGCACATCTAATTTCTTCCCTTGAAATGTGGAGGTGATTAAAGAGGCTTCTTTCCTTGGATGCTTGGTAGGAATTCACGGTACGCTGACTTTGGAAAGTGGGAGGCAACCTTTCACCAGGAGTAACAAGTGGTATATGACCCACTTCACTGCTTCCAAAACACCCCATCTCTTCTGTTACAAATTTGTCTTAAAGATAAACCCTCTCCAGTATCCGAAGAGGTATAGGAAGTGTAATTTGTAGAGAAGATATCCTGAGAGCTTAGGAAATGCTCATCGTTCAGACGCTAGGTAAAAAAAAAAAAAAAAAAGGCTAGGTGTTTTCGTTCACCGTAAGAGGAATAAGATGGATCTATCTTCATGTCTGACACAGAGTAGCATCCAGTATTCAGAAATGAGAAGATGGGGGTATAAAGTGGTCTCAACAGTCTCCTAGCCTTGTTTCTCTGCATTCTGCCCCCTTCGATTTGACAGTTACAGATTGAAGATTTTCAGGGGAAAATGTTTATATTAAACATGTCAGACATTTTCCCTTATTTGCTATTCCCCAAACAACACAGTGTAGCAACTACTTATATAGAATTTACCGTTACTAGATATTGTGAGTAATTCACAGACGATTTCAAGGACACGAGAGGATGGGAGTCTGTTTTCACAAATACCAGCAGCATCTACTTGAAAGGCTTGAGTTTCTGTGGGGTTTATGTGTCTAAGGAAGATCCTGAATGCATCCCCCACCCATCTGTTTGAATGGGTGAAATGTCTGTGGACAGATTCTTGGGAAGCCCCACGTAGTTCCCTCTGAAGAGGTAAACTTTGGAAGTGGGGGATGGGCAGAGTGTGGGGTTTTCACTCTGCCCTCATTGATAACCTCTGAACCCCCTTTGATCGTGTGTAAAGAAACCATGTATCCCAGCCCAGAGGAAGGGATCGCTGGCATCAATGACAAAAAGCCTACTTCCTAGCCACAGCTCACGAGGCCTCTGAGCCACCCCTCCACCCCGCCTGAGCTAACCCCCTCTCCCCACCACAGCTAACCTTCCAAACCTGGGAACTGTGACCGTTTCCATTTACGTAAGTGCAGCCACACGGACCCCACAGTGTGGCTACCCATTTTGAACGAGGGGGATTATTTGTATTCCACAGGCATCTCAGATCGTGGCCTGGACCAACCCTGAAATATCTTTCAACAAGGAACCACCAGCAGCCAACCCTGTGACCTTTGGAAAATGAATTTGCTTTCCGTTGGGCCGGCCCTGGTTCTCTGACCCGAGTAAAATGTCAATTAGATCACCATGGAATATCGCTTTGTCTGCTTAAGCATATTCAACTTACAAACCCCAGAATGTTTGCTTGGTTCTTTCTTTAAGAAAAAGACACCACACCCAAGTTCAAATCTTTTCTGATCCTGGCTCTGTGTGGCCCTTGGGAAAAGCTAGCACGTGGCTTATTGGGAAAATATACACACTGAGTCATCTAGCCGACTGGCCATTGTGGCTGTGGGATTGGGCTGCGTGTCACGTGGTCTTTGTACAGGGCTGGGCTCACGGTCTGCTTCCTCCTTCGCTCCCAAGTCTCCCTGGTACTAAAGGCCAGACAACGAAGACAACAAGACTTTGCTTTCTGGGAGATGACATTTAAGGGCTATGACAGGAGAAATGAATGAGGGGTGTGTCTGAGTGATGGGCTTTCCACCCCAAGCACCAACTATGTGGAAGATAGGGGGAAATGCTGCTTCTTACTGGCTTTTGGAGTTTTCTAAACTCACATTTTAAGACACATCACAGAAGTTAGGGCAAAAGAAACTGTCCACAGTTTTCTTTAAGCCAAATACACCTTCCTCCATTCCCTGGAATCAGCCCTTCCTCTGCTATACTTTATACTGGATATCCCAAGGGATTCCTTTGATGCCACTCCCCCCCCACACACACACCATGTCCACTCTAGGCATGCTTTCTAGTCATATAAAAAGCAGAACACAGAGCTTAGATTCTCTCTGGGGACGCTGACCTCTCCCAGTTCTGTCTCTCCAGCCCCTTGAGACAACCCCCAGTTCCTTGGCTGCTTTCGCTGAAAAGGGCTCATCTCTGCCCTGCCCACCAAGACACCACCAAATCCCTAGAGACTGAACAGCTTCAAGCAGACCCCTCTCAGCCTCCTTTCTGTCTCAGGCCATCTGAACTGAAGGCTGCCACTGAAATCCTACTTCGGTCCCATGTGAAGTCTCTTTCCAGCAATCAAGATGGATACCCACCTAACATGTGCAAAGCCCTCAATTCCTTCCTTAGCAATGTGGGGGAAGAAATCCAGATTGGAAGTGTGGCTCAGTGGAAGGGTACCTGCCAACCGTCCAAACACACATAAAGCTTCAACTTTAATCTCTAGCTTCACACACACACACACACACACACACACACACACACATACCTACTGTCAACCAGTACAACTGACATGTGGACGTGTAGATTTCCTTAGTTGGACTGTACATTGCGGCACTGAAGACCAATCTTCTTGCTAAGCTACCAGTCCAAGCCCCGTTTCTGGAATTAGTTCCTTAATGCAATTAGACTTCCAAAAATGATTTTCTTCCCTTGCCATTTTACTGCTGCAGCGGGTACGGAAAGTGCTTTTATGATAAGTGGCTTGGCGGCCGTGCAGTTCCGCCGCAGCCAGCCCCAGTGCTGTATGTTGCGGGGCTTGGAATTCACCCCTCTCTACTGACTCATAGACTTAACAAGCTAGAAAGGGTTTTAAGAAATAAACCACATGGCCCAAGTTTCTCCTTTTAAAAGTCAGAGATTAGATTTGCACAGAATCATCCAGACAGGCCCGCAAGCGACCATGCATGCTCCGACCCTGGGCTCCTTGATTTCCCAGTGCTAACTCACAAAGGTGGCCTGTCGGGTGGTAGAGGAGACCCACACTGCTCCATTGAACCCTTAGCAAGGAAGAGCTCAGGACTACACAGTTGGGATAACTCCAGTGGGCACTTGAGGGCTGTGGTACCCAGTCCAGCAATGGGACAGAGAAAATACTGACTCGTTGAACGAGATTTCAAAAAAGGGGTGGCTGAGAGAAGAGGCTTGTGATTGGTTGGTTTGATTATGAAGGGCGGGCTCATTGAAGTTGCATCTAAGTGTTTGGGGGCTCCTCAGTGCCTAACCTCCAGCACCCCGCTTCTAAACACATTAAAGTCCAAATTGCACTGAGAAAGTCAAGCGCCTTTGAATTCTATAACATTTCACCCTTGGGAGTACAATTTAATCAGCAACTACAGTCTTAGTTTTCACTAGTGTATCATGTCGCCTTCTCTCCCAAGTAGTGTGATGTAGAGAGATGTTCTCTGCTGTATACCGTCTTGAGATTTTAAGTGATGCCATTTCTCCCTGGGCTCCATTGTCTTCTTCTCTTGGAAAAAAGGAACTTGGTACCAATGATGCCAAGATTGTTCCCAGCACCATTACTCTATGACTCTATGGCTACAATCCCCCAGAAGGCTAGGATCGTCTTTAGTGACATTGAAGTCCATATCGATGGAAAGAGGAGTCTTTTTCTAGTCAGCTTTCCATGTCTATAACCAGACACCTGAGTTAGTCAAACTCATAAAGAGAAAAGGTTCATTTGGACTAATGGCTCTAAAAGTTCCTCTCCAACATCGGGTCATCTATTGCTTTGGGCCATTAGTAACACATCATGAGGAGAACACGAGATAACTGTTTTTCTCATAAATCGGGAAGCAAGACAGCTATAGAATGAGACCAGGGCCCCTCGAGTCCCTTTGAGGGAAAAAAAAAATCCTCAATGACCTAAGCCCTTCCTCTTAGGCTTTCTCTGCTGAAGGGACTTGCGCCCAGCCTAGTGACCACATCTGTAACACGTGGACCTTTACGGTCATGTGGATGAGCATCCAGATGGGCCAGTCTGTGTCTCTAGAAATCTCCCCGCTGGACTTGGAGTCTAGGCTCAGGAGATAACCGCCTAGGAACATAGAATAGGGAACCCGCGTCCTATCCCATCTTGCCCATCTTGTTCCACTCCGACTCCTAAAAAACGACCAACTCTGGGTGTGGACTCTCTGGATTCTTCTCCGAGATGTGTGAGACGAATAAAATGACCAGTGCCATCGGCTCTGAAGTTGGGCAAATACAGAGACAGCATCCAGTCTCTCCGAAGAGCAGGTGTCAGAGAGACCTGCCATTCACTCAGGGGTTCAAAGTGCTCTGTCAAGCTTTAACTTGATTAAAATTGAAAACCACATTGCTTGAAAACCAAACGTGAAATCGAAATCTCTTTACTCGGTGCTCTTACAGTCCGAAAGCCGGGCTTGCGGGTTATCCTCAGTTAATTTATGCCATCTTGGTGCCATACATTAATTTTGAATATATTTGTTGAAAATTTCCTGTAGCTTGCATTTATGGTTGTCAAAGGGGCTTTTATCTTGAAAAAAATGGTGCCGGTTTTAATTACAATTCTAAATAGCTTCATAACCATCGTGAACCCTGGATTTACATCATCTTTATGACAGCCGCCCAATTCCCACTTTATTGATTTTGTCATTTGCTTCATTACAGTTAATGCAAACCCTTTGTACAGAGACAATTCTGGAGCGGCTCCTTTCTTGGAGGGGTTAGTATAGAACATCGTGACCGAGGTAGACCCCCATCCCCCACACCCCGCTTCCACCACAATGCTGACCCAAGGAAAAAAAGCAAGACGGGAAACATTTCCAAGTGGTTATCCATCACAGGCAAAGGAAACGTTAGCTCCCATCATCCTTTCCGCTGACGGCACACATTTGGACTTTGCAGTTTTGAAGTCCTAAAGATGGTGTCTGCCAGGGCAAAGACCCTCCACCTCACTTATGCTCTGTGTAGAGAAGCCCCCTCAGCAGTGACCACCCTTGCTTGACGCATTTCCCTCGCGCATCCGTGCTCAAAGCCGAGGGGGAGGGAGTGTCCGAAAGCAAGCATAGAGGCACCAAGGGTGGATAAGACCCTGTGCCGAGACTGACCCCAAGATGTAAACACCCAGAAAAGCACAGGGGCAAACTCAGATGGAAGCCAAGACCTTGGGGGCTGAACTTGAAAGAGACATGAAATAGAATGAGAGAGTTTGATATTAAGAAGCTGCACATTCATCTGAAGTCATCTGTCACACGTCTCTGAAGACCAAGACTGCTGAGGGCACTGAAAAGTGATTGGAGGAGAGTCTGGGGGGGGGGGGGTAACGGAGTAGGGCCAGGAGAGAAAAGGGCACTTTTGATCCAGAAACAAGCACTTTCTTTTCCCATATTCCACTTGAAAGAATCTTGCTTTTCCCTCTGAGCACGGCTTCCAGATGCAAAAGTGGACCACCGAACTTTCCAGAAAGATCCCTAGCCATCCACCAGAATGGGGCGACCTCATCGCCTGTGCTTAGATGGTGGGTGGGGAGGGTGAGGGACCGTTCTCCACCCTGGTGTCTCCAGACCCACTTAGAGAGTCGCATGGTGTGATACGTACCCCAATGCTCTGTTGGACGGGAATCCGGCCCTGATCTTCCGAAAGGTATAAAATTAGTGAACATTACTGAAATTATAAATAATGTCTTAAAGCTGGCGCTGTAGCCTATGGAGGAAGAAACGCTAACTCCTAAGACCTGGGAAAGCTGGGCGCAAAGGAAAAGCTCATGGAAGGGAGCAGAAGGAGCTGTAGTCACCTGACCCCTTGTTTGGAACCCCAAAAACCTCTTCATCCTCATTCCCTGTGGGCCTGTGCTTTTCCAGGGAGCAGTTTGGAAGACGTTAATTCCACGCTCATCTATACTCGAGACCTCTTCTAAGTTAATGTTCAGGCCCCCGAGTCACAAGGGCCTCCACAGCTTCGCTGTTTTGAATGAGAGAAGCTCACACTTAACTTGCTTAGCCAGTTTAGAAAGAAGATCTGACTCCTCACACTGTACCTACCTGGAAAGTGAAAAACCTTGTCACGTGCGTGGCCTGGGCTGGAGAAGGCAGCCTCGCTGAGTCTCACAAGTCATCCATCCCTTGCCTTTGCTCTACTGAGAGGAACATTTTGACCCAGAGAAGGTAGTCCATGCCTAATGAAGCAAAAGAATTCTTGCAGTTAGCTTCATGGTTGCTGATAAAATCACCTTCAAACGGCTTACGGGAACAAGGGGTTTATTCTCTTACGATAATCCTGTTACAGTTCTTAGTCCAGTTGGCAGGAGAGCAGGCACCATTACCAAAGGGTCAAGGGAACTGACCATGCCATATCCACGTAACAGCTGACAGAAGCATGATCCTTACTTGCCAGACCAGCATGTCTGGCTGAGTATATACAAGGATGCCTGCTTTCTCAAACAGTTCCCTCCATTTTATTCACCTACTGGGGACTAGTCCCACCCGCTATGGGCTGGGCCTTTCCTATCAATTAGACAGTCTCCTGCAGGTTTGCTCTGGGCCCAACTCAACCTTTAATTCTCTGCAAAGGTGTCCAGAGCTAAAACCCTCAACCATCAAGTTGACACCTGTGCCTAACTATGACAATCCCTGTTATCTGATTCTTTTGCAAATTGCTTCGTCTTCTAGTTGGTTTGCATTTTTCCCCCACTATACCACATCTTCTTAGGTAACAACACAGTGGCTGGCACTGTACCCTCCTGAGCGGTGCCCTCTTGTCCTTGGTTCAGAAGTGATACTAATGGCATTTATGCAATCAGGAGGAATAAGAAGCCCTCTTCAGTCCTGGCTAGGTCAGTTAAACAACCAGCTACAATGGGCAGTTTTGGTCACAGACTCGTGTGGAATTGGCCCCTGCTAAGGGAGAGTGTTAGAGAGAAACCATCTGTGTGGATTGCTAAGCTTCCAGACTATCTCCCCTTCGTTCTTTCTATTTCTACTCTTTTCTACTTTTTGCATCTCAGTGACACTAGCGTGGCTTTCCAGAATCCGGGGACACTTTGGAGATAGGCCAAGAGCATTGAATGGTCCCTTTCACTCAGCTTTTCCACGTGAATCTTCTGCAAGAACTATGCCCACGAGCCCACACGGCTACCCGGACCCAGAGGATTCTCGGTCATGGGTGCTTCTCTCTGTGCCCCGTGAGTCACCTCCCGGCTTCCTGTCTCCCTCAGAGCAGGCAGGGCAGAGAGCCGCTCACGTTCTGCGACATAAGCCCAGTCTGTTGGGTTCTCTGTAACGGCTGTAAGGGGGATGGAGGGAGGGGGGCAGGAAGGCAGCGATGTAGAAAGCACCACACACTTTATTTTAGACCCAGGAATCTAGCAGGTAGTCCTCGGCCCTCCCATCTAGTTTCCTACCCCATTCCCTCTGTGTAAACTGATCCTGTTCTTTCTTGAGCCAAGAATAACTGGCAGTGTCCCCAGAGTAAGTGAGAAAGAAAACAGCTTAAAAAATCACTGTAAATAATTCCCTAAAGAAGGTAGATTACATGCCCCTCATATTTCTCTTTTTCTTCTTTCCGATCTTTACATCCTAGACAAATGGGGCTTGCTGTCTCATTGTTCCTGGTGGAAGACCCACCCCCAACTTCCCTCCCCCCACAGTATTGTCACTGGGAGATCCTTGCAAGCAAGATTTTCTGGTGACGTTCGTCCTTGCCCTGAGAAGAGTGAGCTTCTCTCTGTCTCTGTCAGCTCTCTCTCTCTCTTTCTCTCTCTCTCTCTATATATATATATCTGTCCCCCTCTCTCTCAACCACCCTCAAGGTAAAATTCTCACAAGCATAAAGTTCAACAATTTTTGGAACAGGAAAAATTGCCCACTCAATTTATTCATTCCTAAGGCATGGAGTATTAGGCTCTGAATTAACCAGTTAAGAGTACAGGACTCAGTAGCATCGAATACGTTTGCTGTGTTCAATACATTTGCTGTGTTCACTACATTCTCTGTGTTGTGCATGATCACCTCTCTGTAGTTCCAAAATATTTTTCATCACCCCAAGAAGAAGCCCTGTACCATCAAGAAGTCACTTGCCATTCCCTTCTTCCCCAAGCTTTGGGCAATTTGCTAAATTGTTTTTTGTTTCTTTGGATCTGTTTATTCTTGGCATTTCATTTCAATAGAAGTGAATAGTAGGTGGTTTTCTTGTCTTCGTCCTGTCTGTTGTGTAATGTTTGCAAGATACAGCCTCTCTGTGGCATGCACCTAGTACTTCGATGACTGAGTAATACTCCACAGTGTGTTTACAGTTTGTTTAGACATCCATTGATGGGAATTTGGGTTGTTTCTTCCCTTATGGCTATTGCAAATAATGCAGTAATGAATGGTTGAGCACAAGGTTTTGATTGAACACCTGTTTTCCATTCTTTTGGCTAGAGATGGAATTTCTGGGTAAATTCTATGTTGCCCCTTTTAGAAAGCCACCATTCTGCCTTCCACAGCAGCTGCATCGTTTTCCATTCCCACAAGCAGCATGGATTGGGTGCAGCATCTCCATATCCTCACCAAGCACTGGTAGCTTGGTGGTCTTAGTGGTTAAGGCAGCATCTCCTGTGACCCCAAAGATTCTGAACCGGACACCTCTCTCGTGCCAGTCACCGTGGGATGGGTAGAGTAGATGCTGTGAATCTAAACACCCCTCATTCCTTAAAAGTAATAGTAAATGGGGAAAGCATCTGGCCCTGTCCTAGAATATTTTCATTTTATACGTTAGCTCGATTAAATGTAGTTATCAGTACTGTCCATGTTGCGGAGTTTGGACGCCCCCTTTCAACAGTTAATTACAGGAGCCCTGACAGTCCTCTTACACCAGGCTTACAAGACATAAGTTAATTGGCTTCTGTGGCTGCAAAGATACCTTTGAATGATGCCTTGCTAATGGCTGCTGACCCCCGACATCCTACAACTCCATGCGACCAGAGCGGCTCCCCTATTTCAATACCTGTAGCTTACTCACCTTCGAAAAGCAAATGTGCTTCACCCCGGAGAACATGCCCAAAAAAGACCTGTTCTGATCTTTGTCATTTGCAACTTGCTGAGATTGGAAACCAGAACATCTCTCATGTCGTGCTCACGTGCTCTGGAGAACATGGTAAGCTGCCCCCAGATGGCCGGAATACCATTGTCCATTGCAATCTAGAAGGTGATGTGACCCAGAATTGCAGAATCTCTTCTTGATGTAGGCACCTGTCCTAATCTCTACCCACCCCAGTGAACCTGAGAGTCGAGTGGATACCCAGGGACTCTGAGGGATACTCTAGAGAAAGCGAGGGGACAGTGTGGAGGGTGCTTCCCTTTGGTACCATCTTCGAGTATCAGTGCTGAAGGCCAATGAATGGAGTACAAGTGACAGATATCAGAACCTCAGCGTGACGTGTCCCTCATCCTCCTCCCAGTCTCCTGTAGCCCAAGTCCACGAGCTCCTGCTGTTCTCTCCCTGCCTTGCATATCGAAAGTGTAGAAGAGGAGTCTGGGGAGATGGTCTGGGATTAAAGCTTCTGCCTCAAAGCAATCTGACCCGAGTTCAGATCCAAGATCCCACATAAAAACACCTGGCAGAGAGGCAGCAGCCTGTAATTCTCGTCCTGGAAGGCAGAGCCCGGGAAAACCCAGAACAAAGCAATAAGGAGGTAGAGTAATTCAGGATGGTTCCAAATATCACTCTTGGGTCTCCACAGACACATGCACATTCAAGTGTCCTCTTGTACACATAAAAGAAAAAGAAGGAAAGAAAGAAAAAAACAGGAAAGAAGCAAGAGAGGGAGAGAGAAAAGAAAAAGAGAAAGAAAAGAAAGAAAGAGAAAAGAGAGAAAGAAGGAAGGAAGGAGGAAGGAAGGAAGGAGGAAGGAAGGAAGGAAGGAGGAGTGAAGGAAGGAAGGAAGGAAAGGAGAGAAGAGAAAGAGGGAGGAGAAAAAAGGAGGAAGGACAAGGTGGAGGAGGAGAGAAAGAACGAAAAAGAAAACAGAAAGAAAGAAAAAGAAAGTAGCCCGCCGACAGAGAGAAAGCGCCAGAGAGAAAAGAACAAACCAAATCGCGAGGGTCGCCTATTCCTTTTGGGAGAGTTGGCATGAGATCAGTGTGATGCCCCTGGCTCATCAGGTCAGGGCTGAACCCCTTTAATGATGATCTGTGGCTGCTTTGAACCCCAATATACCTGTATGTACACATAATCCTAAGTGGATGAAGGGATGGTTGTGGGAATTAGACTCACTTTACCCTGACTTGGTACAACGGTCCATGGAGGACGTGCGCTTTGAGGATGACTTTGGCATGTGTGTGCCGTACGGAGGAGGACGCACGAAGCAGCAAACATCGGGCATTGTAGACCTGTGGGGCCACGCAAGAACTCCGCATTCTTCCTGGCTTGCCCACGGAAGCACTCCTAGTCGTTCGGAGCTTGGATATAACTGGGTCCAAAGCCAAATTCAAAACCCCACCTTCCTTTTCTGCAGAGTAGGCATCATGGCGACGTAGCTAAGATGCATCGCTCACCATTTTGCATTGTTATTATTATGTGTGTGGTAGCAGGGGGATTTCTCATGTGGACCACAGTGGCTCATGGGAAGTTTGTGTATGGACTAAAGAGTGTTATAATTTAAAAGTTAGATACCAGGGCTGGAGAGATAGCTCAGCAAGTAAGGCTTCTGCTTGGAAGCCTGAGTTCAATCCCCAGAAACCTACCTGGTGGAAGAAGAGAAGTGACTTCTGAAAGTTGTCCTCTGATTTCTACCCATGTAACACTGGAATGAATCCATACATGTTCTCTCTTTCTCTCCCCCCTCTCTCTCTTTCACACACACACACACACACACACACACACACACACACGTAAAAAAAAATAAAAATATTAGTTACTATGCTTGGTGTGGCATTTGACTGCCTTTGATATGCTCAGTATGTTACTCAATTGTTAATTGGAAACAGCCACCAAGAAATGGAGTTAAATTTTGAGTCCCCTCTAAAGTCTCTTCCCTCATGGGATTCTGACTATGTCACTACACTGCATCAATTTCTAGTAAAGGACCAATGCGTATTTCCTCTGATGTAAATTTGTGGTGGCTACTCGAATCTCAGTCTCGTAGCAGCCAGTGAGCTAAGAAGAATGTGAACCTGAATGGCCGCCCTCGATCCAGAAAGAATATATTGAATATCTCAATAGCAGATTCTTTGCTCTGGGATGAGAGAAGGGTGGATAAAGGGCTATGCTGAAATCACAGAGGAATCTGAGTAAAATGAATGAGAATTTTTTTTTCTCAAGAATCTCATAAGAAATCAATCTCGGGACACATCTGGTAACTCCAAAGCTGAAAGCAACTTTAGAGATTATGCAAGAAAAGTAAACAAAAGTGGATTCTTTCATTTAATAATATTAGCTTCAAAGCAAATGGAATCAAGCAATGCCAGAGAGGCATTTCTGGAGTGCGTACGTTTCATTACTTTAGTGCTGAATGCTGTCCTCTACATTTTACAAAAGCAGAAAAGATGCTTGGAGTCCCTAGCCTTCTGATTTACAAAAGAAAAGGGGGGCAATATTGAGAACCTCCGAAAGGTCTGCTAGTTTGCGGTAAAAAATAAATTCAGAGCAGATGATGTTAAATTTCTAGACAAGAGATCCATGTGGTTTTCCCCTTGCTTTTTTAAATTGACGATGTGTTTGTTCTCTTTGACAATTTCATACATGTATACGGTGTGTTCTGGCAACCTGCGCCTCCACCTTTTATCTCTCCTCCACTACCAAGCTCCCTTCTTCCTCCTTTATTCACATCCTTTGGTTTTCTTTTGGATCCCACTAGGATAACCGAGGGTCTTTTGTGCGATCCTGGGCGTGGTGGAATTGACCGGACTGTCTCTCGGAGCTTCTAGGCTCTTCTTGTGGGTACACCACTAGATATTTCCCCCTCCTCTCGGATCCGTCAGTCGCCCATGGTTCCTAGTATTTTGTTGGGTCTTAAAAAGCGAAAGGTTGATCTTTCAGTGGCTGTGAAGGCTGTGTGGGCTAGGACCACTCTCAGAGGGACAGGTTGTGGCCCCGCCCCATCCTTCGTGGGGATGAAAACATCTCACCCAGATACCTACATCATATCTGGGAAGAAATACCTCGACTCTGACTTCAGCTTATTGGCCGCCGTCACAGAGTAGCAATGGTCCATCTGAAATTCCCGTGGAGGTAAAAATATAGTCCTCTCGTTCCCTTGTTCTCCTTCCTGCTGATTGATTCAGGAAAGAGAGTGAAAGTGGGGTGCAGAAGGCAACTTTTTATGCCTGCTAACCAGAGCACATCTCATCTTCCTGGTTTCTGACTCTTTCTTCCTTCCTCGCCTTTACTGAAAAGGAACCACAGATACTTATCTCTCAGGAGTGTAACTAGGGAAACCACGGACCTGCCCCAATCGCTATGGAGACAGCCATTTATTTATCCGGCCTCTGAGTATTCATGACATCAGCAAGGCCAATGAGTAAAACAGGGATACTTCTGACAAAGAAATTCTAATTCAAGACTCGAAGGCCTGAGAGTTCGTGGTGACACAATTCGGCTTCTCTCAGGACACCCTCCCGGCTAGCTGACAATGTGTATGTGGAAAGAAGCCATTTTTTTGTATACTGCTTTGAGAGCAAAAACAAGTTTGGAGAATCCACAGGCATTTTAAAGTTTTAGGAACACAAGCGAGAGGATACTGCTTTGAGAATTCATCTTCTGATGGACTCTGCTTCAGGATCCCACAGAAGAATATAGTCTGCTCCCTTAGCCAGGTCTGATAAGTTTCCCGGAAGAGGTGAAGTCCTACACCAAACATGAAGCCTAGATGACTTAGCCACGATCTCATGTGCGGATGATCTCAGGATGTACAGCCAGGAGTCAAGCCTGAGCTGTATACATTCCATTTTGCAAGCTTTCTTTGGTCCTTTGATCTAAAAGGTTGTTGGAAATCAGATGAAACTCTCTTGTTAGGAATATGGAATGTTCAAGGCTGATGTTATTTTCATTGGCTTATTGTGGTTCCTTTAGTTACGCAGAAATGCAGGGCGTTTGTTTCAAAGTCACAGCGATGCGCTCAAATGCAGCAGGATCCCTGCCTCTTCCCATGCTTAGCTTTAATGCTAAATTCCTCTGCAACGATTCTCCCTGTGCATTTTTTTCCCCAGCACAAATTCGTTTGCTAAATGCCCTGCATACAGGAAAGAATGTAAACACAGTCATGGAGTTATTGATATTTCCCGGTGACTTGGTGAAATCCTCCTCTCCTTAATTCTCCAAGGTTGGGAGTGCCTCTGTGTTACTAATATGTCACTAGAATTTGCACTAGAGCTTGCTTTGAGAAGCATTGCCCAAGTGGACACAGTTATTTTCCTCCCAAGAAGTTGCATATGTTAGACAGCAACATGATCTATACCTAACATGAAGAGAATTACACATGAAGACTGTACGCAGTCTGCCTAACGATGCTTGTTAAAAGAAATTCCTGTCCAATTTTCAACTGTGTTCCAAGCAAGCTATTGTGGTTAAAAGGCTTAATTAACCTGACTCAATTCTTTCCTTACAAGGCAGGTTGGGTTGGTTAAAGTCTTCAGAATGATATCAATCAATTAGCGAAATATCTCTGTAAATACATACATGTTAAATGTCAGAGATGCATAATCACCTCACCTATTTTGTAAGACACGTTTTCATTTATGTTCATACCTTAGGGAGCTACATTACACCTAACAGTATATGTAGGAAAACCAGGCATGAAGTTGTCAATTCTGAAGCCAGGAATCTTTGCAGATACTTAAATAATTCATGGATCAGTAAACATTTCTATATGCATGTATTCCTGGTCTGGTAGACAAGTGCACTAAATGTACAAAATAATAGATTCGCCTCTTCTTGCTTATGCAAGATGTCGTTTTAATGTGGAATTACAGTAGCCCCTTAGTGATGTTGAAGTACTGACAATTCATTAGCAGATTGCGGCTTAGATCAAGTGTTTGATTTGCCTACAAAGTGTGACCAGTTCTCAATTATATGAAGTGTATGCATTTCTTTTGAACGTAATTTCTTTTCCTTTTGCCAGTTAAAATAACCTTGAGCTTTATTATTTTTTGAAAGCACCCAGCCAGCAGCAGACAGCTGCTGCTATAATTTGTTCTTCGATAATGATTTTTTTAAAAAATGTTAAACTGTCATAAAGAGAAAAGGCAACCTTTAGAAGAGCTCCTAAATTTCGTGTTTTCTGCTTAAAAGACAAGCGGGTAATGGCGAGAGGGCAAACAGCTGTCAAGACTGTTTACTGTCCTGCTTTGTGAAATCAGGGATTCCCCGGGTTTTTCTCTTGTAGTTGCAATATCTGTTACCTTTCAGCCTAGAAGGGGGAAGTACACTTGGAAGATGTGTGTGTATACATTTGTAAGTATTTTATCAAGAACAAAGTCAAACGAGTTTAGGTTCCTAGAATTATCAGCGTACCATAAAGATGATTGGCGTATAAAAGCCACAGTTTTGGTAACTATCTTTCTATTTCTGTTTCCCTGTCCCAAGCATCTAAGGCAGGGTGAATGTGTACTCGGGAGTTTAGTCTTTAGATTCCGTGGCCACAAACTTGCTGTGGAATTCTGTGGTGGCTCTCCTTGTGAATTTCGTACAGAAGTCATCTACCAATTTTGCACATTTCACGTAGAAGGTTTTGTCCAGAAAATAGTGAACCGTGTAACTCCAAAAGATGCTGAGCCTCGGCTACTTCTGCCACTTCTCAGGAGGCGGACGGCAGTGTCTCTAGCTGCAGCGTCTCTAGCTGCAGCAACTCTAGCTGCAGCGACTCTAGCTGCAGCGACTGTAGCTGCAGCGACTCTAGCTGCAGTACTGAGGCAAAAGGTGTTGCCGTTGCTACTGCTGCTGCTGCTGCAGCTGCAGCCACCAAGGCCGATGAATTTCTGGGGTTCAAGATCAACAGCGCCTTCAGGCTAACTTTAACCATCTGCCTGATAAGATGCGTCTCCCGCCCCCCCCAAACATCTGGAAAACACAAGAACAACTAGACGGATGTTCCCCCAGTACGTATGCCTTGTATATGGGTAACTAGTTGAGAATTCTTTTCTGTCAGATGCTCAAGGCCTATTTCTAGATATTTCTACTTCCTTCACTGAAGTCTGAAAATTATCTTAACTCTTGTTTTTTCTTACTTTTATCCATTGGTGTTGGGAGGTAGATGAACCCGAAGTCCCCTTTTGGGGATGTGCTTTTCAAACTCTTTAAACCACAACAATATTTCTATCCTGCTCCAGTTATAAACATTGAAATCCTAATCACGAGACCCCAAGCGTGATCACAGGCATGCCTGATACCTAGGAAGAAGAATTCTCAAGTGAGCACTCTTCTCCGTTGACTGTTGGCTTTCCTTTCTGACTTGTTTACATTCCCTGAACATAAAAATACAGCCCTGAGAGGCTGCTCTTGGGACGCCTGCCTGCATTTAGCTCCTTTCTGAGGATTTCTTCCTAAATGGCAGTCATATTGTTTCCCCGAAATCCAAGCTTCCCCAGAAAATTAGACTGGTTAATTTAATATCACAAGCATTTGGGGCTTCTTAGCTAATCCAGAGACAGGAGTGTGAATCAAATTGGAGATTCAGTATAAAGTGGCTGCCCGCCTCCCTCTCTGCCACTATAAGGAGTTGCTTTTTTTTCCATTCACCATCTCCCTATACTTCCTAGAAAGGTCATAGGTATGTCATTTTTATCCCCCCCACCCCATGTCCTTCGGTGATGTCTGTTGTAGGTGTGTGTCTCGGGAATGGAAGGTCTGAACCCTGTACGGGCTTAGACCGAATGAATGCCCAGCAGTTCTTTAGTGTTCCTGCCAAGTGGTGTGTGACTCGTGGCTTAGTGCTTTCTTCTGTATCATTTGGCCCCAACACACATTCAGTGAGACCAGTTCTGCACCGGTTCGTGACTATCTGTGGATTATCTAGTGCTGTGTGCTCTGCACTAAGGTGCGCCATTTGGTGTCGTGAGGAGATGATATTTGGCAGCAGTGAGAAATATCCTTCTGGAAGAACAGGAACAAAGCCACCAGGTGACTTCGGTAGCCGCATACTTTCTGCTTATGTTACCAAGAGTTCTTTTTGCCTGCACCCCCCTGAATGATGGTGTGCTTGGTATGGAGTATGCGATGAGCTTTTATTTCCCCCTTTTTGTTTTGAAGAGGATCTTTGAATGAATATTTTCAAAGGCACCATGCAAACCTTTGACCCGAGAGCTCAGAGTACACACAGCAGCCTCCAGTCATGTCAATTCTTGGAAGCAAACTGCTAAGTCAAATGCTTTGGCCTCAGCTCGGGGAGGGTCTCTGTGAGTTTATTAGCACTCCGTTCTCACATTCTCAGAGATAACGCTAGACTCGCTTTTATTTGGACTTTTGTGTCTCTGAGTTGTCATTTGGAAAGAAAAAGAAACCTGTCTGAATACAGCTTTTTTTATTTTTTTATTTATTTATTTTTTTTTTGGTGATGGGAGGGAGGTTGTGGGGAGATCCCGTGCATGTGGAGGGAACACGGGGATGACTGGGAACTATTTTGGTGAATATTAATTTGGCCTTTTTGATGCTCATTGCCACAAAGATATACTAGCTGGAAAGCAGGTAATGGTCGGAGTTTCTATTTGCTCGATGAACCCCACAGGCAAGCGCGCCCCTAGACTCTCATCACGGATGGCCCACCTTGAGCAGAGCCCTTTGACTATCAAGGCTAGGATACAGTTCCTGCTTGGGTACCTGTGGTTAGGATGAAAGGAGAGAATCTCGGTTATAATAAACTTCTAGGGAAGCACATTTGAGCATAAATAGTTTAAATTTTGATACATTTCATATGTGCCAAAGTAAGCGATGAAACACACCCACGGACATGCTTCACATGACAGGTCACTTTTCCCCATCACGAATAAACAACTAGGTGTCAGCTTGTACCACCCACTGAAAATACTTAAGCATCGCGTAATTAATAATGTAGTAGACCTTTCAGATTTTGCCTTAAAATGATCACAGCCCACCCTGAGGCTCTTATCCGCATGATTTCAAGCCCTAAGGGGCCCCTGAGCGGCATGTCTCTGGTGTGACGCAGAGGAGCAGATATTTAAAAATTCTTTTACACAATTCTTTCCCCTTTAATTCTCTTTTTACACTTTGAATGTTTTTCCTCCTCTTATATCTGTGACTTTGTTCCCTCCCCCCCTAGTTTTCACTTTTCCCATGAAAAATTCTATATGTTTAGAATTCCTCTTTGGTTTCTGGTGAAAAAAAAAAAGGAAAATGTTTCACAAACCCAGCTGCTGGGAACATGCACAATACCATGGACCTCTCTGGAATACACTCTCAAAAAGCAGATTCACCACAAACGGCCATCCCGCTCTACACCCGGAACTTCCCAATTTGATGATTTAGGTACTTTTTCACTTAGACAGAGAATGCATTTTTGCTAAATTCAGCATGTTCATTGAGCAATTTCTTGGAACCCAAAGCTATCTCTACAGCGTTTCTGCTTGATAAGGTTTGGTGGCCTTGGCGTGGGGCAGGGATCATTGATGCATCGGCCTTTACACTGATGATAAATCTAGAAACTGGGCAGCAGGACTAGTCTGCTTTAATAGAACCACCACAGTGAAATAGTAGCCCCAGCGCAGAACCATAGAAATCAGCGTAATCGTGTTAAGGTGTCCGGAAGGACCAGGGACTTGAAATTCCAGCGAAGTCCGTGTACGCTAACTAGCATGAGCAGGCCGCCCCGGAACACCGATGTAGAACTGGTCGACCTTCAGGATGCATCTGCTTTTCCAGACCTGTGTCTTGTTTGTCTTTAATTCTGCGTATGATTTGCTTTAAGTCTTGTACCACAACGTGACTGTCTTAAAGGAAGATACAGACCTGTAACATGGGTTCGGGACACACAGCATTACATTGTATAGGCATTTCTTTCACCTGCACTTACAGAGCTCCGTATCTGTATACTTTGCGAAGGATAAGGATATTTCAGTTACTCTTCTGTCTTTCTTTGGTTTAAAAAAAAAAATAATAGTCATCCATGAGGTTTGCGAAATGTCACTTGGGCATGTCTTTTGTGGATAATTGATCTGGGATATTTTAATGCAAGTTACATATTAAAATTCCAATCTTAGGAAATCCCCCACATGAGACAAAAGAAAAATCTGGACATCTAGAAAAGAGTTTTTAGTATAGCCATACTTTCTGTCAATCCAACCCTAGTGTGCACTGAGGAAAGACAATAAATCATGGGTTGTTCTGCAGAATGCCTTTCTTTGCTGTCTCTGTTTTGGGAATGAAATGGGCTGTGTGTAATATATTTAAGTTGGGTATGGTCGTGGGGAAGATCCTAATGTGTTACATGTCAGATATACATATTTTGACTTAGAGAAAAATGGTTGTTATCCTCAATTCCCAACCGGACTGCGTATTAGTCAAGGCATCTTTTAGAAAGACAGCACCTTCATGCATATAGGAAGGAAAGGAAATTTTAAAAAGGGATCCTGAAATAGGTGCATTTAATTCTTCCCAATTTAAATGTAAGTGGTGCATCTTTTAGGCTGTTATAATATTCTTCCTCCCCCCACCCCATCACAAATGCTTCCAACAATGAATTTCTTTAATGTCGATGATGGTTAGGGCAGTTTGAGGGAATCTGTATTTAGTCAGAAAATGCTTCAATAGAATGACCTACCAGATGGGCCCCGTAACAATGCAGGGAGACATCAAACCACCACAGACATTTGGTGCTTAGAATAATAAAAAGACTATAAAATTAGATTAGTTGAGTCTAATTTGGAATTGGTATATTCCCCACGCACCCTTGCCACTCTTACACAGATAAAGCCTTGAGATTTAGCGCTGTGTCAAAGCAGAAAGACCGCAACTTCCAGTAAAAGGGAGCCGGGAAGGGGGGGCAGCATTCTGGGAGGTCTCGGAGGGCAGAGCAGTGACCTCCAATGATTTACAGGCCCTTAGCTTAATGAAATTGTTTCAGTGACATGCCGGTAAGAGCTCGTAATGGATTGGATGCCCTAATGTAATGAAATTACTCCCTTCTGCCTAAAAAAAAAAAATGCGCAATTAATATTTACTGAGACCTGACAGCCTTGGGTGCGCTGGGCTGTGTAGTGCTCAGACAGTCAGAGAGGAGAGACGGAGCCGCGTGGCAGGCAGGCTGCGGGAGCTCCTGGCAGGGACAGGCTGAGCCTGCAAGGGGTGGAGGGACAGGCGCTCCGGTGGCCAGGGACGCCGGCCGGCTGCTCAGCCCCAGGCTGCTGCCCCTTGCTCAGCCTTCACACTCTCCCTTGCTTTCCCACAGGCAACTGGACAACAACCATATCAGCTGCATTGAAGATGGAGCCTTCCGAGCACTGCGAGATCTGGAGATCCTGTGAGTTGATTTTTTTTTCTTTGTTTTTTTTTTTTTTCTTTTTCTTTTTCTTTTTTTTCTTTTTGCAGTCGCAGCCTTGTGTATGCGTGCATGTGTGCGGGCAAGAGCAAGCAAGAGAGAGAGAGAGAGAGAGAGAGAGAGGTGGGCGGGAGTGCATGTGTGCAGGGGACCCCAGTGGGTGCGTTGGCCGGTCTGTCTGCGGCAAGGCTGTTAAAATCGGGCACCCGGAGATTCCCTCCGGCTCACCTTGGCCAAAGTGCTTGCAGACAGCAAGTGTGATTTCTCACCTCCCGCAAACTGGGGTTCCTGCTAATTAAGTCTCAATTGAGCGGTTTCTCCCCGTGCTCTGAGGTATTTGTTGAAACAGATGATGGGAATAGCCCCCCGGGCGGGTTTTCAGGTATTTGGGGAGCTGGTGTGTGAGTGGGTTACAGGTCTAGAGCCTGTGACAGAAGGGGCATCCACCAGAAGGTGAGCCACAATTACTCCGAAGCAGGAAGGGACCTCAGCCCAGGATGAGGGGGGCGGGCAGGCAGCCTGGCAAAGTCCATCTTTGTGGCTGCTCTCGGGATTTTGTCTCGGCTTAAATTCAAACTTTAAACCGTGACTGTAAAGTGGAGGGGTGGAAAGATAAGAGGCGGTGCCCCCCCCATAACCCACATACCTTAGCTAGCAAAACACGGGAACATAAACAACACAGAAATGTGCGATTGTCTTTCTGGGCTCTGGACCTTCGCGTGTCCACACTGGGGAAAATCTGGTCTCTGGGGGAAAGTCGCTGAGGGGTCATCTTGGGGTCACGCAAACTAAAGTTGGATTGTGTCAGAACACAGTGTGATTGTGCTTGCTCGGCTGGTGTAGGGAAGCCCAGGAAGGAAGCCGTAAAACCCAGCAGAGCTCTAGTCAGGAGATGTATCATTCGGTCACAGTTTTGCCACTAATTAGCCGTGTGACCTTGGGCAAGTCTCGCTGGCTCCCGGAGCCTCAGTTTTTCCCATTTATAAAATGAAAAGGCATGCTTACTCTAACTTGAGAGTGACTTGCCCTTCCCAAATTCTGTAAAAATAAATAAATAATTACCGTGGCACACTTGAAGTCTTGGGATGATAAGCGGGAAGGATTAGTTCAGCATCCTTGGCAAATAAAGAAATTACAAAGTCACAGGTTTCCCGTGCCCGATCCCAGCCAAATGAAATGTCCTCTTGTGCATAGAGAGAAGTATCTATGTAGCTCCTTTTTACCTTCCCTTTCATGTGACCCCAAAGACACAAGCGGTGGGTTAGAGAGACCCCCCTCCGCCGAGCTAGAGAGGCAAGAAGGTGATTCCAAAAGGAATCACGGGAAATAGAGGGGGATGCTGATGTTGCAAGCTACTTGGAATGGGATGGAAGTGGAGATTCGTGCCACAGAAGAGGGAGAAGCCAGGTTGTCAGCCCCAAGATGAATGGTCTCGCCTCACCCAAACTCTGACCCCGGAACCGGCGACAAATGCATGTCTGCGGGAGAGAGCGTTCCAGCCCAAATATAGCAGCCCGGGATGTCTCTTCCCGAGAAGCTGGGACTGAGAATGAGCGGTGTGATTTTCCCTGTCTGCGGAAAAACCCTTTGTAGAGAGGACTGCTAGGGACCTATCACCTTTTTCCTCCCTTGCTAGGGAGAATGGGAAAGATGGGAAATTCCTCAGGAAGAAACCAGGAGATGGGAGTTACCATCTGCCACAGAACAGCTGTGTGGTCAGTCAGCTCTGTGCAGGGGGGGGCTCAGTGACAGAGATCACCTGGGTAAGGAGTGGGAGGAGGTGGACTTGGGTCAACATTTGTAGCGCCCCCTGAATCTTCCTCCTTACCTTTGAGAGGCTGGGATGGGGGACCTTTCTGCTCTCTGTCTCCCCACTCTGCCCTCATCCCCCTCTACCCTCACCCCCCCTCCACATCAAACTCCTGTCCGGACAGAATTGGATCAGTCCTCTCTACTCAGACATTTGCTAGGGAAATATATTATATTGGGCAAGTCTCGCTTATATATGTATATATAAGTATGTATATATGTACATATGTACCTAGATATATGTATCTAGGTATTTCAGGTATCGCCAAGTTAAAACTTACAAACCTGTGACCAAACGATAATAATAATTTCCCATCATGGCAAAAAGAGACTACAGGATCTGATTAGTTTAATGTGCTCCATTCCAAACAAAGCCAGATCAATAGCTTTGTTCTAAAGATGCTCATTTGGCTTCACATGGCTAAGTACTTAAAATTAATCATAATCAGTTATTCCATGGGTTTTTAATTTCCAGCAGAGGCACGTGGCTTCGGTGCCATCTATCTTAATGGTGAGCCATTCTGAAATTGTCTGAGCTGACATCTCCATTGAAGGAGCCGCCCCACTCCACCCCAAACCTTTCCAACACCACTCATACATTGGTACTTGATATCTCTTCCCTATAATCACAAGTTAGGCATCATATGGAATCTTGGCCATAGAACAATAAGTAGGAGCTCAGCGGAGATATTACATGTTAGAATAATACATTTGTCAGATAGAAATGCAGAAGAGATTCAAAATGGTCTAGTCCAAGAGGCTGAGTTTGAACTTTCTGAAAGTTATTAGTGTTCAAATTAAGAAGACAGACTATCCCAGGTTAGATGCGTCGTGCCGGACACTAGACAGTGTGAGGTAGGAAATGAGGCTGGCATGTGCTTGGCTTATCGAAGGATCTCAAGATCAACTTAAGGAAATTCTGTGATGTCGTGTGCTAAGGGAGATGTTTCATACAGGGTCACCCAGTTCTTCTCTCCTTCCCATGGCTGGAAATGAGGGGAAAGTTGTTTCCATCGAGGCGGGGGTTAGTTTCATGGTTGCACCGGATGTGAGCTCAGAAGTTGAGCTTTGGAAAGGAATCGTTGAGGGTGAAGAGACATGAGTTGGTCAGGATGGGGAAAAAGGTGAAATCTGCCCCTCCTTACTGCTTTGAGCTTGCCAGTGGGGGAGTGGGCACAGTGGAATGGGCAGGAAAGGCGTTATAGCCTTCCAGCTCACAGCAAGGGGCATAAGGAGAAAGCATAGTATGACGAGCTTCCCCAGGCTGGTGTTAGAGGGAGGGAGCAGGTGAAGGGTCAGACCTGTGCTTCTACCTGGCCTTGCTGTTCCCTGGCGCCAACTAGAGGGGCCTCCAATTGCAAGGTAAGGCAAACTCGCAGAAGAGAGAAAATCATCTTGCCTTTTCCCAAGCTCATTGAAATCATTAATTGCAGGCACGGTTTAGTCTCACTTCTGACTGTCACCGGTTGACTTTAGCACTCAACAGTTTGGGGGCTCTGTTTTCCAGACCCCTGTGCACCTTAGACTTTGTGGCATTGAAGGTTCCTAATTAGGAGATGCCACCTTCTGTGAGTCAGAAGTCTCTTACATTTCATCTGTCTTGTACATTTTGCAACACGCATGCTAGGTTTTCTCTGAGAAAGTCATGTTTGTGCCGCAGCTGCATGTGACAAGACCACATTCCAGGTCTTACACGGTCAGGATGCTGTGACTGAGCTCTGCATTTCTAGCTCCTTGCCAGTTAGGTGAGAATAGTCAGGTGTTTCTCAGTTACACCAGGCACTTCCCGCCCATCATGCCACCGTGAATCAGAAACGATAGAAAGCTTAACTACAATGAAAAAATACAACGGACTGTGGACAAATAACCAAAAATGAGCAGTAGAGATGACTTCATATGGAAGGCCTGTCTCGTAAGCCTGAGAACCCCAAATACCAAAGAACAAATGCTGGGATCTGGAGAGATGGCTCAGTGCGTAAAAGGGTTTGCTGCACACGTAGATGGACCTGAGTTAGAATCCCCAGTACCCACTTAAAAGTGGGGCATAACCACATGCATCTGTAGCCCCCGTGTTGGGGGTCAGAGCTAGGCAAATCCCAGGAATTCACTGACCAATCAGCCTAGCCAAAATGGGGAGCTTCAAGTTCAATGAGAGACCTGTCTTGAAGGTGGTAAGTCAGATAGCGAACTCCACCTATACATGCACAGGTGCCCCCCCACACACCACATAAGCAAATGCTATGGTGGTCCCAGCCGGGTCTGCTTGATGAGTTCCAGGGCAGCGAGAGACCTTGTCCCCCCCCCAAAAAAAAGGTGGGCCTTACCTTGGGTATGGCACCTAATGCTATCCTATGTCTTCCACACACCCCACATGCTCATGCATCCTACGCACACACACAAATGAGAAAAATTAAATACATAGTTAATTGACTTGTTTCTTCCCAAGTTCTGGGTATATTCATACTGAGAAGTTCAGTAGTGATGAAAACATGCCAGCCCGCAGACATCAGAGACACACCCTGGGTAGAGCCCCAGCTCCTGGCGCTCGAGTGGTCTACCCTTGGCCCTGGTTGCATCCCTGGCACCAGCTCAAGTGCATTAGAGCCAGCAGATCTGTAGATAACCAGTGTGAAAGTGTCCAGCATCTTGTTCCCATTTACATGACCGGGCATGTCTGGGAAATTCAATGACTTCATTATAGCCCCACACTGGAAGGACCTTCATGTGTCTCCAGAATGGTTGAAACTCAAGCGCCCTGACTGTATAGTTTGATTTTTTTTTTTTTTTGCCCACATTGGGCACTCTGCTGTACAGCTGTTAAGAAGGGACCCTCTTGCCCTTGCCCCACAAGCGTGGGCCGTTCGACACCGTGTGTCCTTTAAAAATCTACCGGCCATTATTGATAGTGTTAGGAGATTAGCAAAGGACAAAGATGTCTGTTATAGAATCAAGAGATGATCCGACTTTCCGCCTCTTTAAACCAGAGGTTGTAAAATAACCACAGACCCTATTGTATACACAGATATTTTTTTTATTCTGTAGAAACGTAATTAGCATTTCACATTTAGAAATTGGGGTCACTTACATTAAAAATCCAGATTTCAGATTCTCTTGAAAATACTGTGAAGCACTGCGCCATCCCGGGACCACAGTTCCGCATTGCAGTGGTTGGCAGTGGCCAGGAAGAGCCACCCTGCGCGCACTTCTCACTGCGGTCCCCCTCGTCAATTAAGTACCCCTGCCAACCCAGGCAACTCCTGCCTTAATCCAAGAGGCATTGGCACACTTGGTATCCAGTCTAGTGCCAGGTGACGCGCTGCGGACCAGAGCTTGCCAGAACGACTCCCTGGCCATGCACAAAGAAAGAACTAAGCAACACAGAGATTCTAGAATACCCCAAACTGAGGAAGGAGACCCCAGGAACTTCCAGGAAAGACATGACTCATCAATAGGGGGTTCTTCTCCAGTTAAGTTCCTTTTTTTCTCATTTCTTTTTATTTGCATGGATGATGATAAGTGTGTGTGTGTGTGTGTGTGTGTGTGTGTGTGTGTGTGTGTGTGCGCGCTCACATGCCATAACACACATGTGGAGGTCAGTGGTTCTTTTCCTCCACCTTTATGTGGGTCCCGGAGATTGAACTCACGTCGTCAGGCCTACGCCGCAAGCATCTATCCGCTGAGCCCTCTCACCAGCCCTCCCTCTGATTCTGAAGCGACTGGGTCTGTACATTGGAAGCTGACTTAAAGGACTTGACCCCTGTCTAGATTTTTGTTGCAGGGGCTGCCCTACGTTTGCTCCCACATTTGCCCTACATCCCCCCTGGCATAGGAAACCCTCTCAGCTTGTGCTCACAGTGCAGAGATCAGAGTAGAGGTCATAGGAATCCGCCGCACGCTTAGTGAAGGTCAAATGCCACCATATCTAGGTAGGTGTGGCCAGCCCAGACACTGAGCCCCATACGCAGATCTAGAAGAGCCATTAGAAAACAAAGTCCTTTTCTGGTATTAAAGGAAGGCGGCAGAAGTAAGTTGCCAGCAGCCCTGATGCTCTTCTGGCATGGACTTGGTTTGCTCCGAGGTGCAGGGCACTGGCTAGTGGGACAGGCAAGGAATTGTCGGTCTAGTTCAGAAAACCCAGAATTCAATGCAAGTGGAGATCTGTTCTCGCTCTAGTTGAGCTTCCTCTGCTTTGAGTAACACAATGGGAATATATTTAATAATACACTGATGCAATGATCATTCGAGCAGCTGTTATAGATGTCATTACTGTGTCCATGTGTGAGCCTCCGCTGTCTTGAAGCATCTACCTCCTTCTTTTTAGCCTGTTCTGCACACTGTGTCAGGACGTTAGAAGACAGCCTCGTACTTAATGCATGCTGTAGGTAACTGGCAAATTGTCTTAATCTGGTACAACCAATGAGGCGATCGATGCTCAGCAAAGTTGAACAAGATCTCCAGAGCGATACTTGTAGATTCGAGGGACTCTTCTGTAGTATTTAACTTCAGTTCTGCCTACAATCTTAGTCCTTGCACTTACCTGTTCTATCACTCTCAAGTAAATGAAATAAAATTTAAAGAAACGCTCTATGCCAGCCAAACCTCAGACATAGTGATATGCATGAGGGAGGCCATTGGTAACTATGAATGCCTAGGATTATGTGAAAACCATGGTTTTATTTTTGAAAAGTTGATTGATCAGAGTGTCAGCTCTAAACTTAAAACACAACTTAATCAACAGCACATATGGTTCCACAAAACTGCCCGGACAGGGAGGTGGGAAGCCAAGGTTGAGCTTGGGGTTAATTGGATACACTCCACATCTGGAGGGTTATTCAGTGCCACTGAGCCAGGCGGTGGAAGTTCCATTCCGTCCTGAACAACAGAAACAATCATGGACGTCCCTTAGGTCAATTATATAAATTGAAAGCGATGCTACTAGTGTATCATCAGCCAACACTGATGGAGACCACTGAAAGTTAAAGTTGGTAAATGATACTAATTTCCAGCTTTTCACCTAAGCTGGCAGCAGAGTAAGTGGAGTGCTAACATATAAAGCACCAAGTTAACTGGTGTACCTAATAAGTTTGTATGAGCTGAAATAAAAAAAAAAGCACCAAGTTGAGGTGAAATTAATATACTGGATGGAAAAATCATCCCATTTCCTTCAGACTCTGTTTTATCTTTTCCCAAAATAAAAGTAAGGTCGTGGGTATCCTTGTTATTATAAATATTGAGCAAGGCGCTTGGTTTCAACCGCCTACGTGTCACGTTGGTTTTATTTTTTTTTCACTTATATAGTATTTTCTGTGTCCCTCTTTTTAATAGTGAACAAAATGAGAGCTTCAGTGAAAGTTGGTATGCTGTAACAGATGAGATCTCTCTCTCTCTCTGATCTACGGAAGGCGTCACCCGGGTTTCTCTAGCAGCTGTGAGCATTACACGTGTTTCCGCATGCTCGGAATCAGTATTTACTCATGACATAGTTTTGAAAGTAAAGTTGTCACTTCTTAAAGACAACGCGATTTGGTTTTTCTTTTAGTACTATTCTTTAAATTATGATAAGCCCAGACAGTCGGGATTAGGTTGCATTTTTGGAATGCGCTGGCAACTTCTCTTTGGCCCCCAGGAAGTTAGGAAAGCTGCTGGGTGTTCTTCAAATACACTTTTTTTCCCCCAGAGTTTCCTAGACTCTTGGTTTGAGGAGAGTCACGTGTTTGAAAGGGCGTGTGATGGGTGAGTGTGTGTGTTCATGTGAGTGCAAGGACACGTGTGTGAATGGCACATGTGTGAAGGCCAGAGGACGACGTGTAGCTGTTGGTCCTCGCCTTGCCACCTTGACGGAGACAGGGCATCTTCCCTGCTGCTGTTCAAACCAGGCTGGCGGCCCCACATGCTGGGCTTTCCACCTCTTGTTTCCATATAGGTGCTGGGGTTATAGACATTTAAACCACTGCCTCAGCTTTTACATGAGATCTTGGGGGGAGGGGGTCCCAAACTCAGGCTAATAGACCATCTCCCCAGTCCAGGAACTAACTAGGCTTTAAGGAAAAAGAATAAAGCTCATTTCGAAATCTAAAAATCGCTTTTCCACTTAAATAAGCAGCACTTCAGTTTTTAAAGTATTTCCGGTCTGAGGACCTGGTGAGCTCGTTCCTGTGAGGAGAGACCGCTTTGGTGACTGCAAGTTGAAGGTGCTCTGGTTTTGCATTCTGGGTCATGTGGGTGCAGGGACAATCCCTGAATTGTTCTTCCCTATGAGGACCTAGAGTCATAGCGCTTTCTGTGAGCAGCACACAAGTCGCTGTGGAGCAGTAATTTTGCACCTCCGCCGTGCGTAGATAGCCACCGTGTATTAGCCTCAGCCTCTGCCCTTTCTGTCCCTCTCAGTTGCCAGCAGCGGCTTTGGGGACTAATAGTTGAGCATTTTGACAACTGTTTCGCACCGTGATCACAAATCATTTTGCCACGCTCGTGGGTCTCCGCGCCAGAGAGCTGTGTTCAATCAGGCAGCCAAACCCACCTAGTATATAACTGCTGGTCTCTAGCCAGGGTGCCCGAGGTTGAAGGACTTGACTTGTGTGTGGTCAAGAGTCCACTCTTGGGGGCTGGAGAGATGGCTCAGGGGTCAACGCCTTTGCCTCACAAGCAAAAGGGCCTGAGTTAGGATTTCCAGATCCCACATTTAAAAAAAGAAAAAATGCCTGGCAAATATGACAGTGGCCTGTAATTCCGTTCCTAAAAGGAGCCTGGGAAACTTCTAAGCAAATCAAGAAGGAAGTAGAACAATCCAGGATGGTTCCTGATGTCATCCTTGGGCTTCTACAGGCGACACATTCAAGTGGCCTCTTGTACACACACACACACACACACACACACACACATGAATCGGATCCTATGCAGAATGGGATCCTAAAAAACCAAGATCTTGGAACTCAAGCAGGAAACTAGTCCCTTTGTAACCACTTGACTTGATGGGAAAGCATGATGGCTGAGGGAGTGACAGCAGAGCACGGAGCTGGGAGAACTAAGGCAGCGTTTACTTTCCTCGGGAGTAAGGGGCAGTGAAGCGGCGGAAGCGGGGATAAGGAACAATTATTCTATTTTCCCCAGTCATGTTTGACTTCTTCGGACTCATCCTAGGAAAACTCAAGAGAGCCCATTTTCCTTTGACCTCCAGTTAATGCATGCACCAGTGTCATTTTCTGGATTGAATGAAACCTCCGTGATGTGAGATTTGCCTTATTTAGTTATTCGTTTGTCTTTCTGCTGTTTGGAAAATATCAGAGGCGGGTGTGACAGTGTGTACCTGTGATCTCGGAGCTCAGGAGTCTGAAGCAAAGTCAGGGATTCAAGGCCAGCCTGGGCTACATAGAAAGTTCAAGTCAACTTGGGCTATTTAGTGAAATTCTGTCTCAAAAAAATAAATAAAGAATCATAGTCCAGTGTTGATATTTGAAAATCAGGTGATTTTCTATAAAAGATATATTTTCAACTTTCACTGACCATCTCGAAGCTGCAGCAGCACTGTGCCTGTTTATTTTAGAACCACCTCGGCAGCCCCGTCCAACAGGACTTTCTGTGATCCAACACCGTGCCTCTGTAGAGTGCAGTATGCATAGTGTACACGCTTGTATTTCATCCCTTTTAATTAATTGTAACCTCAATTGCCACGCTTCCTGTTGGCCTCAGTGGATAGTGCCTGTGAGGGACAAGTGGCGGCCAGTGCCACGTTTGCCTGGGTATGCCCTCTGCAAAACTCCCGGCTTCTCTCCAAACCTTCCCTGCCATTCTGCATCTTTCAAGCGGAATGTTTAAAGAGACCATTTTCTAAATGTAAATACGTTGCTCTATCTCCTTTTCCATTCTGCTCTCTTTATTTGAAAAAGTATTTTTATAACTTTATCGCTTCAAAAAAAATTTTTAAATAGGAGGACACATCACAAAAAGAAAAAAAAAATGTGCAGGAAACAGAATTCCCATTGTGGTGTCCCTTTGTATTCCTGTCTTTGTGTTGTAAAACGCTCAGTGATGGTGCGTTTCTGTTTACCGTTTGGGAGTTTCCATTCTGCTCTTCTAACTTAATTCAGACATCTAGATCTCGTTTCCACAAAAGACCTGAAATTGCGATTATTACGATCATGGTCCACCAAAGTCGGACCTTTATGATAATTAGCTTCCTGGCCTCCCGTGTTCGCTTCCTTCAGCCTTGTGAATGACTTCCATTGTTGGCTGGGTAGTCAACTGGGTGGCAAATTCACTCCCGCGTCTGGAGCCTTCTGTCTCCAAACATCAGCTGGAAACACAGCACCCGTTAAAGAAACCAGCCTGTTGGGACCTTGGAGCTGCGCCAGGTGTCTGGTTAAAGAGAGGAGGAAAAGGGTCCGACCGCTTGTGCCCGCACATAGAGCGTGCTGGAAGAACTGGCAGGGTTGGGCCAGGGGTCCTGCCTTAGTGCAGAGCAGGGCATACTGGGGCCTTCAGGATCCCTCGTTGGCCTTGGGGAAGAGTCAGACCTAGCGCTTTTTAGAGCCATCACCCACCCATAGGGAATCAGAGAGAAATCGTAGGATAGAAAGACCCTGGAGGTCAATGGATCCTCTTGCTTTGTGAAAAAGAAAGAAAGGAAGGGAAGGAGGAATGAAAGGAGAGAGGGAGGGAAAGAAACAGAAAGAAAAAGGAAGGAAAGAAGGAAGGGAGGGGAGGGAGGAAAGGAGGGGGAGAGAGGGAGGGAGGAAGGAAGGAAGGGGTGGAGAGACAGAGGGAGGGGGAGGAAAGGGAGGGAGGGAGAGGAGAGAGGAGGAGGAGGAAAGGGGGAGAGAGGGGTGGAGGGAGAGAGGGGTGGAGGGAGGGAGGGGTGGAGGGAGAGGGAGTGGAGGGAGGGAGGAAGGAAGAAAGGAAGGAAGGAAGGAAGGAAGGAAGGAAGGAAGGAAGGAAGGAAGGAAGGAAGGAAGGAAGGAAGGAAGGAAGGGCCCCAAAAGGCTGAATGCAGTGTGTATAGCAATAGGAAAATTTCATGGACGAACCATGCCAAGAAACAGGTCCTTTGGCTCTGTATCCAGCGTTCTTTATTGCTGTCTGCCTCTCCCCTGTAGTAGCAGACAGGAAACAAAAACTAGTGAAGCCAGGCTTTATGTCCTGTCTGCATTCTCTTCTCTTCTCTCCTGGCTTACCAAAGGGGACATTTTGCACCTGCCTAGGGACAGCTCCCTCCTCCCTTAGGGGCTTCTTAGTTCCCTTCTCCCTTAAGGGTCAGCTGGTCCCTGTCCAGTCAGAGGGGGACCTGGGAGAAGATTCAATTCTCCGTCACTATTCCTCCACTACCAGAAGCGACAGAGACCCCAGGAAGTAAATCCCAGAGCCCCTATGTGTTTGCGAGCCCACATGAGCGTAGGGATGGCTTGCACCCAGCTTTCTGACAGCACTCCCACCCCCGGGAATACCAGACGGTTCAGAGCAAGATCACTGGACTAGTGAGACAGCTTGAGGGGTAAAGGCATCAGCTCACAGACTTCCAAACCTTAGTTCAGCCCCCAGAAGCCTGCATCGTGGAAGGAGTGAAACAATTAATTGGCAGTGTTCTTCTGAGCTGCACACATACCTGCTCTCTCTCTCTCTCTTTCTCTCTCTCTCTCTCTCTCTCAATCAATCAATCAATCAAAATATTAAGAAAGAAAAGAAGGCCACTTTGCCTCTCAGCCCAAGAATAGAGCCAACTTCTATGAGCTCTGAAGTGGCTTCATCCCAAACTGCACGTAGACAGCGACTCATTAGGAAGCCAGGAGAGACCTGGGGGGGGGGTGGACACCTGGCCAGCACCATCTCCCCTCAGGAGCAGAAACTTCTTCAGACCCTTTGTCATGGAGTGTTTCCCGCCATGAGGAAAGAATCATCAAATCAGGCAGGGCTGTCTCAAGACAGTGGATTTGACTAGAGGTTCTCAAAGAGCGTCTCCCAGCGGGCAGCCCATCAGGAACGTGTGTGCCCGGGAAGATTATGTGCCCATACTTTACGCTTTTGATTTTCTTAATATGCAAATATCCTAATTCACAAAATTAGGTTCAGAGCACAAAATCTTTTCTTAGGAACCAAATCCACTTCCCAGGTGTTTGAATCTCGTACGACTTTTGCTCCTCACAGTGGACTTAGGCCCATCTTAAAGAAAAAAATCCAGATTGCCTGTGAAAATCCCATTGATCTCTTAAAACTGAAAAGAAAGGAAGAGTCCAGCGTAGCATGGTTTCTGGAAATCAGTGGCGAAGCCATTTAGGAAAGAAATGTTTACCACGGCGCCCATTCTGTCCACTCGTAGGCACTGGCGTTTGCACTCAGAGGCTGCTCAGAGAAGATACTATTTGTGCAAAAATATCCCCCGAAGCACCACCCTTCCTATTTTTAAACTCACCCCCCACTGGCTAAGTACGGGTTGTCGTCCTCTGGTGCTAAGTATGGGGTCAGGTCTGCCCGTACAACGGAACACATAACGGACTGTCCTCATCAGGACAGAGCGTACGGGTCTGAGGATTTGTGCACTCCTTCCTGTTTTGCGAAGAGGCCAGGGTCCAAGTGCAGCGGAGGCACCAGTTGTTCATGTCCTTCTTACCTGCAAATTCACCTGCCCATTTAGTCCATTGCAGATACCTTTGCGCGCTGGCAGTTCTAGTTGGGGTAGTAGACGAACTGCCAGGGGGAAAGGAAGCTCCATCCTGTAGACGATGAGATAGATTCGGGAGACCAGTGCCTTCCGTTCATGTGACATGCTAAGGCACGCCTGTCAACTAACTCAGCCATGGGAAGGGGGTTGAATTTTTCAGACTCACCACCACGAGACAGTAACTGTGCTCGATTCTGTGAATGACTTAGTTCTCCAACATCAAATTACCAAAACACTGGCGAATACACGACCAGACATCCGATCAAGCAGTTACGGGATTTGAAGATTCATCTTTCCCTTTTGATCTTCCACTTCTTACACGTTTCGAGGTGTCTTTTATTTCTTTCTCTCTCTCTCTCTTCATGCCGAGACTCCGCCAAGCGGATGGAGCTGAGAATCTCTGCCTGTCAAAATAAGAATCTGTAATAAAGGAGAAACCCCGGACAAGCCCTTTTGTTCAGGAATCCTGATCATCAAAGACCCAAATTGGCAGCTGATTGTTTTTATTTATTTCTGTAGGTTTTTTACATGACACCTGGAGACCATTTAAAAATGTTACTTGGCGGTGAGCGCTGTGTGTTTAAAAATAACGCTCACCCAGTGCCAAATCACTTTAGAGTCGGGTACAAATATTGAGACAAACACCCCAGCTGTTATTGCTTTGGCTGCTAATTTGAGGTGTCAGATGAGAACCCGACTGCTATACGTCAGTGAATAAGGCCCCTTGTGAGATCATTATGTTTTCTAACAGTT
Organism: Typhlomys cinereus; assembly: GCA_023101885.1. NCBI lineage: Eukaryota > Metazoa > Chordata > Mammalia > Rodentia > Platacanthomyidae > Typhlomys > Typhlomys cinereus. Next base: position 388,069 of record JALPQD010000317.1, on the reverse strand, counting down.
GAGAGTAATGGGCTAATCAGTGCAGCATCAGTTGTTTTCATTATATACCCACACAATGGTTATGAGCTTTAATTTAAACGGTCCTTGGGGAGATCAAGGAACTCAGTAATACGCAGCACCCAGGATAGTTGAGCGCGGGTAATGGGGGCGCGATGGCTGCCCACCCTCGTGTCTTTTGCTCTCTCCCCTACTCTCGCTCTCCTTGCCTCCTCTGCCCTCGGAGATCTATTTCCTGCCCCCAAATAGCCAAAAGATGGGCTTATCTTAAAGATCAGATCTGTATTCTTGATTCTTCCTTGTATTCTTTCAAAAAAAAATTCAATCGACTCATCTAAAAGCAAAGGCCCAGAGAGCTTTTGGTGACACTTTAACCTATTGACCAAACCGACCTTAGAGGCCATTGCCACACAGCTATTCTTTCTTCTGTGCCCCACCCCCCACAGTATTAACACCACCCTCGCAGGTAGGCCTGAGCTCTCCCCAGCCGCAGCACAGAAGCAGGGTTATGTAGTCCCTGGCACATCCAACACAGGGAAAGGAAGCAGCTGTCACAAACCAGTAAGAACCACTCCCACCTTAGGAAGACAAGGAATTGGACAGCGATATCTGTGTGTGGCAGTTCGCCTGCACGGTTGTTGATAAATGACCATCAAACGGCTTAAGGGAACAGGGGTTTATTTCCTTTGATAGTCTGGTTACAGTTCTCAGTCCACCAACACCAGGGCCGAGGGAACTGGCTATACCATCTCCACATAATGGCCGAGAGAGGGACAGTCCTTACTTGCCAGACCAGCACGTCTGGCCAAGTATACACAAGGGTGCCAACTCCCTCAACCAGCCGTCTGTATTTTATTCCAGGGCCTAATCCCACCCACCAAGTTGACACCTGGGCCTAACTATGACACTGCCCAAAGGCATTTCTGTAGGTAGCGGTTCTGCCGGTTCTGGTGTTCCACCAGGCTTTGAATCTAGTCTCCAGGATACCATAGCTTTATCACCAGAGTTCAAGGGCCGTGCCAAGGTTACGAAGGGGCATAGCGAAGGAATTTCAGGAGTGCTGGGAGAAGTAGAACGAGATAATGCGTGCACAGAGCCCAAGCCATATTGGCTAAACATGATCAGTGCCACGGGTATAGTCTGTGAGTATGGCCAAGCCTACCTCCAAGCAATAGTTTCTAAGAATTTTGCTCAGTAGGGGAAAGTAGAGAGCTGGTGAACAAATGTGGAACAGTCAGTTAGGTTTCCTGAAGACTGGTTTCTGAAGTTTTCATTGACTAGTCAGTCAAATCAGAGCAGGACAACGCTAGGGAGAAGACAAGTTTAGCCTCTTTATGAAGGACACACTAAAGGGAGTTTCTTTTACAAAGCCTGAGAACTGAGGAGAGGGTAGGGTGGCCTGACGCCAGGAGAGGCTGACGAGTGCCTTCCTCGAGTTCACTGAGCCCAGTGGGTGCCGGCATGTGCTCCCCTGGGACCCACTGTAGGAAGACACAGCCTGCCTATGTGTTCTGGTAAGAGCCAAGTCTCCGAGGTTGTTCTCATTCCTTGGTTCTTAGAGAGTGTTAAAGGACTTGGTCACCAGGCGCCGGCTCTGAGTCCTAGTGCACGGTGACCATCCGTCAGAAGTCGCCAGGTCAGGGAAAGGGGAGCCAGTCTCGCTATGATCGTGAACCCAGACAGGAGAGTTAGCACTTTGGGAACAGCCCAAAGAACCTTAGCGTCATTTCCTCTTACCTTCCCCAGGGCGGAACACGCGGAAGGAAAGCATGGACTCCCCTTAAGGTTTGCCCGGGGCCAGAACCCACTCCCCTGTGCTTGGCTTCACCAGGCAGCAGTTTAGAAGTGCCCCACAGGGCCCAGTCTCAGTATTTACACTCAGCTACTCTTTATCACTTGCTTGCGTCTACTCCTGCCGAGTCAGTATTGGAGTTGGTTCTGCCTTTCAGGCTTGGGGCGTTGACCACTGTATCTCCACACGAGTAAGTACAAGTTAGGGCATGTTCAGACCCACGTTCAAAAAGCCGTCTGTCGCCATGGCGGCTTACGATACACCAAGAAGACCATGGAGGAAGAAGCGCCTTACTTCCTTAGACTTAGAAGAAGTAAGCCCGCTTGAAGGCGGATCACAAATGGGCCAGTCTAGCGGAGGAGTTCGAAGAACCCAGGAAGACTGGCCCAGTGTGGGAGTCTATAAGGACACTTACCACAGATGCCTGCCTTTGCAATTATGGGCTACATGCTCACAGATAATATCGTTGCATTAGAGCCAATTACATGGTGTTATGGACACACAACACGCAGATTACACTCAGAGCCAGGGAAGCTCAGAGTGATAAAGCGATGTCCTAATCGGAGGAGACAGAGGGAAATGTCAGCCTTATTAAGGTTGCCAGGGTGGCATGGCTGTATCCGGTCAGAGCTCCTTCAGGTCAAAGATGTCTATCTTGATGCAAGAGGGAACTAACCACACAGAAGCTCTCGGCAGAGACCAACGGAGAGCCGGAGCCAGAAGTCACACTCAGTGTTCCAAGTGTGACTCAGCCATCTCCACTTAAGACCTTTAGCCTCTTCCTAAGTGGGAGAATTCCATTAGTTTGTCGCAGAAGAGGCCTTTAAATCTCTCAAGCAGAAGTAGGCATCTTCATGCTATCCTCCTTTACAGCTGGGGCAAGGAGAGATTTCTGACCATAACTTTTCTCCCCATTCAGTGGTTTTCAAATCGGAGGCACATGCGTATAATCCCAGCTACTTAGGAGCCTGAGACAGGAGGCTTGCAAATGGAAAACAGTCTGGGGCAGCTTGCCGAGGCCCTGTCTCTAATGTTAGAACATTAATAAAGGACTGGAGAAGGGATGCCGTGGGAGCACCTGGTGGGTAGCTTGCTCACACCCCTGGGTTTAATATCTACCACCAGATTAAGTAAAAAAGTTTGCATGAAGATCCTCTGGAGAGCTCCCAAAACAACAGTACAAGGTCCAACTCCAGGGTTTCCGAGTGGGCTAAGAACAAGCATCTCTAACATACTCTCGGGTGACACCGCAGGCCTGGCAGACCCGCTTTGAGAATCACTCCCCACGTCATTCCACAGCCAGCCCAGCTTGAACAACTACTCCAGTGGCCTGTTCCTCGCGCAGCATCGCAGGCGGGCCTGTGTTCCAAAGTGGGGAGGGTGGGGTGATGGCTTGGAAGTGTCACTCGTCTAGTTTGACTGCCTGCTTTCCAATCCCAGCTCTGCTGATTACAACTGAGGGATTGCTAAAAAATGTTTTGCTTTTTAATGTTTTATTCTTGTTTGGTTTTGACCTAATCCCTTCTTGCCAAATAGTTCTGATTGACTAGCCCTTATTCTCTGGCGGGCACAAGACTTGAATGCAGAGCCCGTGGCAAATATTTCAGTCTTCACAGGTCCCATGAACTCTAATGTAATTCCTCCATCTTTGTCACACAAAAGCAGATGTGGACAGCACAGATGTGAAAGGGTAAAAGTTTATTGACAAAAAATGGGTCCCTGGGATGGAACTGGCCTGTTTTTCAGTGTCCGGAGGTAGCACCCTGTGCACCACTATTTTACATGATGGTCATTACCGAGAGCTCTTATCTCGCCATAGCACCCCATACTTTGACTTAAGAATTTCAGGAACTACAGGAAACGCAAATTCAGGGCCCAAATATTCTATCTGTGCACCAGGAGAGTAAGAATAAGTTTGATGCTTGGTAATGTGAAATAAAAATTTTCATAGACCCTCTCTAGTGCTCACCGCCGTGGAGTCCCCTGGCAGGCATGTCGCTGGTCACTTTTCATTGGGTGTTTATGCACACCCTGTTGTTACAAAGCCTAAGAGCAACTGGACAGAACTTGGCCTCCTTAGGAATGCAGTGTTTGCAATGGAGACAGGACTTGGAAAGCAGGCACTGGGAGGGAACTGGATTGTCATTTCAGACCCATGGTGGGATGTGAGGGCGATCTGACTGTGACATATGTCGCCTCATTGATCGCCAGGGTTGATTCGGCTGATCTGGCTGGTTAGGCCTGTGTCTCCTTCCTACTCGCCATTCCAGTAGTTGCCAGCTCGGTTGAAGAGGACTACCTTCCCCAAATAGAGGAGGACCGGTCTTCACCCCCGGCTAGAACCTCCAAACAAGCTCTCAGACCCATGGCGGAGGGAGATTTTTGATTTCTAGTTCAGATTGAAGCCAACATCCAGTAAGTAGCCTGAGATGTTCTCAAAGGAGGACCCAAGGCGGACCTGAGATTTGCAGAATCAATCAAAGCCTGGATTTGAGCTCAGAACTTGATAGAAAACTCCGATTTCATAGTGTTGACTTAGGGAAAATACTGCAGCTCCCACCTACGTAATCTACATAAGCGGCTTTTCTCCACGCGTCTCCACAAGAGCCAAGGCTAAAGGTCGATTCCACCCAGCAAGGCTCCTCCAGTGTTGGACGTAAATAAACGAGGTTGACAAGGTCGCCACAGCTCAGCGCAGGCCAGCGATCTGGTAGGGCAGTGGGGATGGTGGGATCGTCAGAGCGAACCTTGGCTTCTTCAAGTGGGTCTCTAAGACAAGAGGCAACGGGGACCTTGTAAAAATGTTTGTAGCTTTAGGTAGCAGGGAAGACAGAACGGACGAGATCCATGATACGATGGCGCGCTTGTCCTAAAAGCAGTGTCCCCCCCCCCGTGTAATCACCATCTAAGCATTATACATCAGTGTTATTACCTCTGTGTCACAAAGGAGAAACATAACGTGGTGTAGAAAATTACTCATGACATGGGCTACATATAGTAGGGGGACCTTCTCCCCAGAATTTAACCAGGACTTTGTCTCTGAGACCCGTGCTCCCAGTTGTGTTACTCTGCCAGGGAACCCAACACCAACTTTCCCACTGAATGCCAGCTGCTTAAGCGGGTTCCCAAAAGCCAAACGGAACAGCGTTCTCTGCCCATGGACTGCAGCCGGCAAGACTAGAAATCAAGTAAATCTGTGGTGTCTTCGCAAAGCAGCGGCTGCAGCTGCCAGAGAGATCAATGTCTAAGAGGTTAGCAACCTTCTTGACATCCCTGGGCTAGCCAGCCCCAAGCAGCAAATCATGAAAGTCTGAATACTGTGTTTAGTCATTTGGGTTCTGGAATAATTGCTATTATCGTAAATGTTTTATAGCTCTCATTATGGTTCACATTTAAATATCAGTGTAGTGATACATTAATAAGTCATGGCTGCCGGACTAGTGCCAGATACAGTGCCAGCTGATGCCCCAAAGGAAAGGGCGTGTGCGTTGAGCCCGGTGGGGGCTGCCTGGGACCTCCCGTGATGGTGAGCGGCTGGGCTGGGCACAGAGCATATCTTCACGCGGAGGTGTCTTCTCTTTGCCTTAAGGGGCAAAGAGGATTCCCAGAGATTTTGTCTGGTCGTCAGCCAACGAGCCTCCTCCTTCCCCCAAGGTGTAAAGCTTAGGACTCTGTGGCTACAACAATGACAGTGTCGCTTCTTCCTAACCTAACAAGGGCAGCCTTGTCTGGGACAGATTGTTCAGCATTGTCTGATGATATATCCCAAAGCTTCTTAGAGGACAGAGACAGGACACAAAGACATATGCACTATAACTGCATGTGTATGCGAGAGAGAGAGAGAGAGAGAGAGAGAGAGAGAGAGAGAGGCAGACTTCTTTCTGGCTTTATTAGCCAAGCAAGTGATAAGAAGACCAGGAGATGCTGAGAAGTAGACTTCCGTTTTGGGGTGATCACGGGAAACACAAGGGGTTGAAGAAGGCATCTGTGCAGCGCCCCTTGGGTGGAAGTATGGGCGACGGTGATTGAAGGAAGTTGTTTCTATTTCCATGAAAGATTAGCAAGAGGGAAATAGACAATGACCAGGTCGACTAGATTTTCTCCACCACTGTCAGTAAAGGGGGATCGCTGTTTATTGAGCACACGCTCCATTCTGAGCCAATCATGAAGAAGGTCCCACTCACTACCTGCCTCCTCCCACAGATAAAGAATTCATAGATGAAAGGTGTCAACAACTTACCCAGGACCAACACAAGGGTGAACAAGACTCAGGTCCAAGAATGGCCCCGCCGCCGGCACTCCCCTAATGCCCAAGTAGAAAGCATCGTCTCTGCAGCGCTCACAATGGCAGAGGGCACTTTGAAAGCAGGGCAGAGTCTGCTTGACTAACGGAAGCTTTCAAACATGCAGGCTCTTTCCTGGCCGGTGAGGACCACGTGACAGCTCAGGGAAGCTGGAGGCAAGTTAGGCGGATGAGAAGTTGTCAGGTGTGACTTTGGGAGGACAGAGGAAAGAGGTGCCTAGGAGCAAGGGGCTGGTATAAAGGGTAAAGTCGAGCTATGTCCAACTCTTGCCTGGCCTTCCCATGTCTGCCTCTCCACGGCATAGTCTCTGAACTAACTGCAAAGGTCTGGCTGCCACACCCCTCCTAGGCTTCCGTAACGGGTGTGCCTCTAGCGAGTCAGCCCAGGTGGGACTTTCTTCGATCCTGATTTTATTCTTGACAGCCTTAGGTTTCACCAGTCCATTTGTATGGCTTCACACCTTTCACTTCGCCTTTCCCTATTCAAAGGTATTAGTCAATCCAAACATCACCCCAGGATGACCCTGGAGATGCCACGAGCCTTAGTCCCTCTTGAGATAACATACCTTTAAGAGTCGGAGATGTCTGGAAAATATAGGTTAGCCTAGACACACAGCATCACGCGCAAGGCAGTATGCGCGATGAACAAAAGCAAAAGTCCAGGGCTGGAGAGGTGGCTCAGGGGTTAAGCCTCTGCCTTGCAGGCAGAAGGTCCTGAGTTCGGATCCTAGATCCCACGTATAGACGCCGGGCGGAAGCGGGGGCGGCCTGTGTTTCTGGTCCTGGTAGGGTGGAGCCTGTGAATCCTGGGGCAGAAGGAGGTGGAGGCGTCCATGGTGGTTCCCGAATTCATCCGTGGTTCTACACACACACACACACACACACACACACACACACGCACACACATTTATGCAGACACACGCACACATACACAATTGAATAAATAATAAAAAAATTTTTAAAAAAAAGTCCAAAAGCGGGATTTGGATCCCACCTGCAGAGCTCAGCTGCTAAGACACGTTTGCAGCGTTGTCTCACCTGCTTGTAGCTCAGCCCCAGCAGAATGTCTGCAGTGTGTGACTGCGTGTCAGGAAACAAGAGATGTGTGACTCCCCTCTCCCTGAACTTGTAAGAACGAAAGAGGTCATGACCAAGGCTCTCCATGCTCAGCACGTAGCAAGGTTCTGGAAGGGATCTGTTGCTCAGAGTGGATGTGCAAGTGCTAAGATTGCAGTGGGGGGCTTGGCTGACTCCCCACTTGCCTCTGGCTGCTGGGCTGCTCTGGCTCAGGATTCGTGCCTTTGTTTTTGTTTTTCCATTCTCATGTGCATATGTATATGGGGAGAATATTCTCCTGTGTGCGTGCACACACGTGTACACATGCACACGTGCCATGCGCACACGCACGTGCGTGCGGGTGAAGGCCCAAAGTTGGTATCAGGAAGCGTCCTCTATCGCTGACTCTTCTACTTTGTTTCAGAAAGGGTGTGTAATCACACCTGGATCTTGCCAATAGGGCTGGTCTAGCCAGCCCGCTTACACTAAGGGTTCCCTCTCCCTGCCTCCTGTGGCTGGAATTACAAAGTAAATCGCGCTACCCACCCCGCATTTTGGCCTGGGGTCTGGGGATCCAAACTCGGCACTTTTTGCTTATGTGGCAAGTGCTTTAACTTCAGAGTCGTCTGCCCAGCTTGACGGTGGACTTCCTTTGAAGTGATCTCCTAGCTTCTCCTCCCCGTGAGCATCGCGGTGCCCACACCCCCAGTGACGGCTCCCTTTCTCTTCTGTCTCCGTAGCACCCTCAACAACAACAACATTAGCCGCATCCTGGTCACCAGTTTCAACCACATGCCGAAGATTCGGACGCTGTGAGTAACGGGCCCTTGCTTCTCCCCCACGATCCTCCTACCTTGCTCAGCCCAAGGGGCAGCTGTCGGTGCTTTGAACACCTGCCGGACTGTGCCTGCTCACACGGTCCCTACGTGCAAATGGCTCCCTACACTAGGAAGCAAGTGGAGCGTTGGTAGTGAGGGATGGGTGGCAGGGAAGGGTTATGGTACCTCATGGTTTTGCACCAGGAAGACCCTCTTTCCTTGTCACCCCGGACTGGGGGAAGTCTGACTGTATTGTATTTGTTGTGTTTGGTTGCAAACTGGCTGGCTTTGTCTTGTCATAGAATACACAGAACTATGACTTCATGACTCCCCATTGGTGGCACCAGTATCAATTCCTGCAGGCACTTCTGTCACATTGCAGTAGTGGTGACTACCATCCCTCTCTGGGGATGTTAGAGGAGAAAAGTCTCAGGGCCTCTTCCATATTCCACCAAAGTACCAAAGCTATAGCCCCCCGCTCCCCTGCTCTCTGGGCAGCATTCTCTTGGAAGAACATACTAGCTTGGTACTTTATCTTTCATTTCTTGGCTTGGCTTATGTCACCATGGTATTGCTCAGGAAACAAATCCCACAATGACTCTTACATGGATTTCTCCATTCTCTGCAGCGGGTCCTGGTTGGATTGATACTCGCTTTGTGTTTCACAGATGTTGGTATCACCATTGAAAGGATGAGGGAGCCCCTGAAAGCTTTAGACACATACAGCTAGGACCACAGGAAAGAGCCGGAATTCCCTCTGGGCCCTTCGTTGACTCTTGGACCTCTATGACTAGAAAGGTGGTAAAGGTCACTTGAAATCAGACAGATATTGTGCCTGGCACTGGTGGATAATCAGTGCTCTTGATGAGCATTATCTAGAAACCTGGACTGTATATCCCAAGCTCATCTATGCCTTTTGAGCCATGCGAAATCCACAAGATTTGACAATTCTTCAAGCAGTACTTCACAGAGCGGAGGGCCCATAGACCAGTACCAGTTAGAACATGTTCCAAAAGTCCAGCCCTCAGGCCTGTGAATCGGAATACCCCCTGGTGGGGGCCAACAATCAGTCACAAGCCTTCTAGAAACTTCCCATGCTATTCTAGTTTGAGAGCAGTCTTAAGAAGGTCAACTTATCTCCAGGTGAGGGTTAGGACAGACATCAAGGAAGGGAACTATAAGGAAGCAATTCACAGCAGTGCGGAGACAAATAAATCTAGATTCCCTGCAAGCTCCCCACTTCCTTTGAGCCGGTTTTTTCTTCTTCCTGTGCACCAGGAAGTGACTTCATAAGTGTTTACCTTACAGTCACTGCATGAATGAAATATGCAACTGTAATACGCAAAAGTCTTCCAGTACAAGTGCTGGTTACCGTCAGTAGTAATAATAGTCCAGCCCAGCCTCTGCAAAAGGGAGGGAAAGAACGCAGCTTTTGGTCTTCAGAGGCCTCTTTAAAAACTCAAGCAATCCACAAGTGAGCCAGGAAAGTGTGGAGTCCAGGCTCCCAGACACGAATCCCAAAGTGCACCTCAGATACCGGATTCCACTTCTTGCAGATGAACGGGTACTCAGAAGAGAAATAGGTGTCACCTGCAAAAAGCAGCCTCTGGACTCTTCCTCTGTGACAGGCGTCCTCTCTGGGTCCTTTTTGGTTTAGGAACCACAGTGAGGCTGTGAGGACCAGTTTGTGGGCACTGGGGAGGTGACCACTCGGGATCTTTGGGTGCCCACTTGGGGCATGTAGGAGAAAGAAAGAGGGTTTTATCTCCTCGTTTCTGTTGTCATTCTTCTCTGTGGTTCAGGACACTCACCTGACGGTTGCAGATCAATCAATCAATCTGGTCTGTTCTCTTTGCTCTCAGCCCTGCTGCCTTTGCTCTTTAGTTTAATTCCAGAGATGGCTCTGTACAGAACTCCCTGGGGATGGGCTGACTAATCCCCCTTCACTGTAATTAAAGTGTTAGGGAGTGGGATGCCTGGTGGTAATGGAGGAGGAGAAGGAGGAGGAGGAGGCGAGAAGAAGGAAGTCAGCCACTGGATTTCCAAAGGACAGCCTTTATATTGAATCCAGAAAGCCACGTTTGATAGAAAGTGAACGCTAACCCCTCGCTAAAAGGATTTGCTGGAAATTTGATTTAGCATCTGTAGCTCAAGGCACCTTTGGTAAATTGGCATGTGTATTTATTACCTTCTGGACTGGATGGATGGCTTCATTGACATGAACTATATGGCATGTCCTTCTGCTCAGGACCCTCAGAGGAGCCCTGGTGACCTGGGACAGCTTTGTCCAAAACAACAAGGACGGCCTCTGTCTTAGTTGCTTTTTGTGTTGCTGCAATGAATAACTTAACCAAAGTAACAAAGTAACATAAGGGGAAGAGGTTTATGCTGGCTCGTAGTTCAAGGGTTTAGTCCATCCTGGTGGGGAAGCCAAGGCAACAGGAACCACAAACAATGGCTCACAGTGCGGCCACAGAAAGAAGCAGAGAGCGATGGACTTCCCCCCCCACACCCTCAGTGAGCAGCTCTTCCCACCTCAAAATGAACATAATCAAGATAATGCCCACTGGACTTTGGGATGCAGAAGAGCAATTAAAGTTCGAAAAAAATCCCATTTTTCTCTGTAGCAGTCACAATTTTGACTTTAGTCCTGAGGAAAAAATTTCAGGTTTTGAAACATGTCTTTTCCTTTTCCAAACCCTATGTTTCAAAAAGCATTTATAAAGCCCAAATCCAACTTATTCTGCTCTTAAGACAGATATAAACTGTTGTTTCCTTCATCATGTAATCTTGGGTTCTATATATACATTTTTTACATATATACCACACCCATACACACACATGCATACCTTATGGGCAGATTTTAATAAATACTCGTAGCTCCTGAAAATATCATTTCCTCTGAGTTGTTTTAGATAGATAGTTCAGGGCCAGAGAGATGGCTCAAGGGTTAAGCCTCTGTCTCGAAAGCAGAAGGTCCTAAGTTCAGATCCCAGATCCCATATAAAAATGCCAGGTGGAAACGGTAATGGCTTGTACTTCCCATCCTGGAAGATGAAACCTGGGAAACTCCAGAACAGAGCAAACAGGAAGTAGAAGCAGTCCAAGGTGATTCCCAAAGTCACTCTTAGGCCTCCACAGGCATACACAATGTCCTCTGATACACACAAACAGAGACACGTGGGGGGAAAAGAAAATGCAATGTATTAAAAATCAAGTGTTAGGAACTTAAATGGTTTCACCTATAATAACTTTTTTTTGGAATTGAACTATTATGAAATTGTTTCTAAATCTGGATTACAGTTTAATTATATGCAGTCAGTGTTTCTTAGGGCTTCATAAAGTAATTTCTCTAACCTTTTTTCTAAAAATAAAGATAATTCCCTACAGGCATGTGGAGAAGTTTATCTCATAGTGGATTCCATATTTTGTCAAGTTGATCACTAGGACTCTCCATTACAGCCTGTAGACACTGGGCCACGGGATGAGAAGAAGCCAACGTCTATTCTAGTCTCCTCTGAGTCCTAACAGCAAACATTTCTTCTATGGCTGGCTATGCATCAGGCCTTACGCTAAGCATTTCCCAGGAATTATTCCAATCCTCAAATGGTCTTTCCTAACTTACAGATGAAAACATGAGACTCCAGAGTGAAATCACTGTCCTAAATCAAAATTAGAAAGCCTAAAGCCAACCTCAGACTTGGGCAATGTGACCTGAGACCCTGAGCTCGCATAGGTAGGAGGGTGTAGACCAGGCATGCAGAACCAAAAGAGACCAGAGCATCCACACGGCCCAGCGGCCAACAGAGGTCACCTGTTCACATCACTACCCGCCATAATTATGGAAAAGAACTGAAGAAATTATAATAATTGCTTGCCCTTCTCATGCAAGAAGATTAGAAACAGTCCTAGTAATTTCCAAGTCACGTTTTAAAATTATTATGATTTCCTAAAGTATTTTGTTTATTTGAAAAAGATTATAGGCATGTGTATGCCACTGAATACGTGTTGATTAGAGAACAACTTTTGGAAGTCAGTTCTCTCTTTCTGCCAAGTGAGCGCCAGGATAGAACTCACCTTGCATGTAAACACCTTTACTCACTGAGTCGCTGGCCCTGGTTTTTAAAGTAACAATTAGCAGCTGGGATAATATTGCTGTCTTTACTTTCCCAGGCGTGATATGGAAGGTGGCTTGAAAGAATCTGTCTAGCTTTCGTCATTTCTAGCAGATAATATTCCTAGTAGAGGGGACTGAGCCTGTCGCCTGCCTGTGCCTTCTACAAGTTTTGGCAGGGGGGGGGGCGGGGAACAAAATCATAAACTTTTCTACAAGTTTTTGAGAAAAAAAAATACATACATTTCATGTTAGATTAGGGTTCATTTAGTTCACCTGAAATGATGAGATCTGGGGACATCCAAGTTCCAGTGACCCTGGCCTACTGGCAAGGTGGGGGAGAGGGGTGTCCATCAATGACAGAAGGACTCAGCACACAGGCTGAATTCACTGTGGTTGGCCACCATTCACAATATTGCCCTTGTGAAGTGGAATATGCTCAAGCGCTCCTCAGCTCTCCCATGACAGCTCAGATATGGTCCCAGCCGCTCCTCAGGCTACTCTCAGTGTTAACAGCACTCCACAGTCTCAAGGTAACAGCTGGCCGATTAGCATGTAAGGGATTAACCCACCGGAAACTTACATCCAAAACCCAAATCTCATGCTACTGAAACACTCACAGGACTGACTAAGGACGTGGGGTTCCAGGGAATGTGGAAGTGGGAAAGCCTATTAGGAAGTCCTGGAGGAAGAGCCTTCAGATGCCCCCGGGTGTCTTTGATTTGCCGTTTAGCCCACAGAAAGAAAATTCAAGTCGCTCAATCAGATTGGATCCCCCCCCAGAAGTGAGCAGGCAGGTGCCCCTAGGAAATCCTGGTCAGAGGCGAGGTATGGATCTGAGAACCATAGGTCCAGCACGAGGAGACCCCGAGTCTAGGAAGGAGTCAGGAAGTCTTTGAGGGGGGCATCTAAAAGCAGTCAATCGGAAGAGTAAAGGCACCAAGTGAGAAGTGAATTTGGGGAGGAGAGAGCCGTATCGTGGAAAGATGGCTGACCATGGCAGGTGTCGGCTCAGGTTAGCAGCATATTTAAGCAGGAAGATGGAGACAAGGCACTTCCTCCAGAAAGCCCCGCCCCTCTGTGTCTCCTCACCTTGTCTAGTGTGCGCAGCTGGCATTAGCCAAGCCTCCCTCCCCTCACCTTTCATGTGGTGGGACGACGAAGGACCCTTAGGCAAGAAGGGAAGGACAGATGACAGACAAAGCCACGTAGACTCGCGTGGAGACTGAGGGACCTTTGGCTGCAACTAGGATTGTCACTGCGATGGCACTCTCCCGCTCCTCTATGCCAAGGCTTGCTTGCATAGGAAAGGCTGAAATTACTAGTAAGAAATGGAAATGGCTCAGAATCTCCAGGGCACCCAGGGTAGACACCTTCATGTACCTTGGTGATCAAAGGATCTGCAAGGGGTAAATGGAGAATGACCTTGATGGGGAAAGGGTCGCACGCCATCCAGTCAACTTCCCTGTGTGATGGATTCTCTGTCTCTCCTTCTCCCAGGCGTCTCCATTCCAACCACCTGTACTGCGATTGCCACCTGGCCTGGCTTTCAGATTGGCTACGACAGCGACGGACGATTGGCCAGTTCACCCTCTGCATGGCTCCCGTGCACCTGCGGGGCTTCAACGTGGCGGACGTGCAGAAGAAGGAGTATGTGTGTCCAGGTGAGCCCACCCGTCCCAGGCTAAGGCTTACCCACCCATCAGCTCTTCCCACCACATTCCTGGCTTCCATCGCACCCAGCTCACAGCTTAGTCTAGGGGGTGAGGGTGCTGGGGGAGGGGAGAATCTTATTGTTGCCTTTAGTACGCAGTAATGACTTGAAGAACTTGAATTCCTCAAGGGGGTGAAAGAAAGAAGCTGTTGACATCTGGTAATGGAAAATGCTAAAGGAACTCATGAATCACTTTCCGCTAAGCCTGTGTAGTCCAACGAGGCTGGAAAACCTCACGTTTGTCGAGCAGCCTGTCAGCAGGAAACAGGTGTAATGGAGGAGTTTTCACATTTGCTGCTCACATTCTATCATCTAGGGACCGAGGCAGTGGGGAGACAGGATGATGGAAGCGGTGAACTCAGCCTGCCCGGCTGGAAGCCCTCGCTCTGCCCCCACTGTGTGTGACTTTGGCAAGTTACCACTCACCCCCAATATGGATAATACTAGAACATAACTCAAAAGGGGCGGGCAGGAGGAGCGAGTAAAATAATGCATGTACAACACTGAGCAGAATACACGGTACTGGGTAAGAGCAAAGTAAGTGGAGATGAGTTATTGTAGCCTAGTAGGCTCACAGGATATGCTAAGCAAGCATAAGGGGCCAATCAATGGGCGACGGGAGTGTACAGGCATCCAGAGGGACTCCACGACACAGAAAACCAAGCCAGGCAGACATCTAGCATCTCAGATTTCCAGGGGTGGGAGGTGACTGAGTGACTTACCATCTTCCCAGGGGGCATCACTTTGAAATCAGGTCCTAAACTTTGCTTGCTTTTGTTTACTCTTCCTTGGTATCCTCTACTACTGACTCTCCTAGTAGTGAAGAAGTCCCTTGGTTCTCTGGAAGGAAAGAGAGGAAAGAAAATACACACACACACACACACACACACACACACACACACACACACAATTTGATTGAAAAGTTTCTCAAAGAGGCCCACAGATGCTTGGGAACCCAGTACTAGAATTGGAGCCCAGTGACCTTGAGTCAGGGTGTCTGGTGCCCACAGAGAACCATCCATGAACCTGACTTTTTCTTTCTTAGCCACTGTCTTCTTTCGTCAGTAAGGGTTTACTGAGCCCAGCCTGTACTCCCAGACTCCAGAATGGCCAAGGTACAGACAGACAGGCTCTATTCAGTTTATCAATTCAGATTCTCTCTCTCTTTCTCTCTCTCTCTCTTTCTCTCTCTCTCTCTTTCTCTCTCTCTTTCTCGCTCTCTCTCCCTTCCTCACTTCCCCCTCACTTCCTCCTGTCACATTATTTACTTCACCATATTTATTCTCCAAAAACATTTTAACATGTGTCAGAGTCGTACCCCCGATCGCTTTCCTATAAACGCCCACTTAGAAATCACTCCCTATCAAAAACATACAATAAAACCGTTTATCACACAGGCACCAAATTCAAATCTAGTGACTGTAATTACAGTAATTATTAGGCAAAGGGTGCAATATCGGCATTAAGTGCCAGTAAAAGGAATAATTACAGAGAGCAGGAGTCATCCAGAAGCTAGCGAGGAAAACTAATTAGAGCGCATAGGGAACACATCATTATAGGTGGGCACCAAGTGGAGTGCTGTGTGTGACCGTGATTACCACTGTCACAGAAGCACCTGCCGAGAGAGTGGGGAGATGTGGCATACCCCAGAATAGTCCAGACCCAGAATCCATGGGACTAAGGCCACTCTTCTTAAGTCCTGGAAACGGGAGCTCCTCCATCTCCACTTCTTGGAAAAGTCTAGATCTAGCAGGTAGGCTTATCAGTTACACGGCAATTTCCTCATCTCTTTCCCAGTCAAGCCTATTGTGTGTGACGATCTCTGTAGTGTCTACCATGAAACCAGGTGTCTTTTGAGGGCATGAGAATTTATCCAAAGACTCCATACATCCATAGACCAATAACCCCTGCCTCTTGCCCGTTAGTGCCCTAAAAGTGCCCATTTAGGACACTAGTTTAGAGTGATATCCAGAGATCCCAACGAGTGCCGGGTTCTCTAAGTGTTTTACCAGGCACTCAAGGGTTGAAACCCAGACCGCTCTGAGGGATCACTTTGAAAAAGGTCAAAGCCAGTGAAGGTGGTCTGGGAGCCCCTGTTGCACTGAACTTCCGTGGAGCGCCGCCATAATTGGCGAGTGCAGGGGAGCAAACCCCACCTAAGTGTTGCTGCGCCTCGTATGAAAGGTGGTTAGATCGTGCTGGAAGGATGTCAGAGGAAGCAGTGTGGAACCAGTGCTCTGGCTGGGAATGCATTAGGACAACAGAGGCCAGTCTCGGAGGTCCCACAGAGGTCAGGAAGAAGGGAGGTCACAGAGATAGGCCATCAGTGGTCTTGCCTGCCCACCCACATGCCTAACGCAGCAAGACGGCTGAATGAGATCGCCTCGTGTGACCCATACTGTGGTTTCCTGAAACCACCAACACACAAATGCTCCAAGGTCACTGCTCAACGAGGGAACCTCCAGTCAAGAACTTCTGGAAAGTAGAAATCCATCCCTCAGAAGTCAGAGAGGCCTGCTACACGGATGCCACCACCCCCCGCCCCTGCCACGAGATCCCTGTCAAGGTAACAGGAGGAAAAGCTACCAGGTCTTTTAGTGGTCTTGAACCCTTCACTAAACACATGAATCCAGAGACAAGAAAGAGCTTTACCTCACTCAGCTGGGGAGGGGGCAACCCCTTCCTGCCCATGTCTCTGATAGCACCCCTGAAAATTAAATCCAGCCATCCTAAGCTTGGCCTCATCTCCCCAGAACCCCTGCAGATGGGCACCTTATGTCTCAACTAACCCAGAAATCTGCCATCAATGCACTTGGCAAAATCCATCCCCTGTCAACTGTACTCTTCCAGTGAAAGACATTTATTTTCTCCCTCTAGGGAGATAAACGGGGACTTTCTCACCTGCGTGGGCAGTGAGCCTTTATTTTATTTTTTATTTGTGTATCTTCTTTGGGATACAACCTGCCTGCTGAACTTCCTTTGGTGACCGCTGAAAGGGTTTCTCTGTTAGCTTATCTTTCCAAAGCAGGCTAGAGCTGAAGGAATGGAAGGTTCTGTCCACAGGCCTTGCTTGCTACTGGCCACTTGGAACCTTCTAGAACTTTATAGAAAGCGCATGACAATACACCAAAGAAAAGTTCATGTTATACGATTTGTACTTTTTTTTTTTTTTTTTTTTGCCTTCAGTTAAATGGCTTATTGGAGAAGGGGGGCAGGGCTTCACATTCTAAGGTTTACTGTCTAAGGTTTAGTATGTTCATTTCAGGGAGTTCTTGCCTGTCATAATTCATAATATATGGCTATTAGTTAACTATCTGACCTCTTGAATCAATGATCTCTTTCCTTTGAATGTCTTTGAGCCCATTGATTTGTCTGTCCACTTCAGATCTGTCTGCCAATGGCCTTGCATATGAAATAGCTTTTCATAAAGATATCAATCTTATCTCACAGTCATAAAGGATAAATCTTATTTTCTTAGGTGCCTCCAGAACAATGTTTGATCCCAATAGTCTCTCCATAACCATTTCCTCTTTCATTGTTAGAAATGAATTATATTTATCTCCCTGGAAACAACAACCAAAAAAAAAAAACTTTCCCCTTTTCTTTCTTCCTTTCTCTTTCTCTTTCTTTCTTTCAATTTGGGACTAGTTACTAAGTAGAATGATAATTAAAGTAAGCCATGACTAGCCACCCATCTCCTTGGGAGGTTTTAATTAAAATGCCATAATTGAACATTGCAGGAATGAGATTATTAGGTTTATTTAGCCATTTCCAAAATTATCATGCCTCTGGTATTTAAATCACGTTCATTTATATTCTCGTCATAATTGCCTGAAATCCATTGTCACTGCAGACTGTTGTTGGCTTTTGAAAGGCCAGAGGCCAGTTGGGAGGCTTAATTTGAATGCTGGAATTAATTTATTTCCACGTTCTCACAAGGCCATTGGATTTTTGGCTCTGTGCATGCTACTGGGTGTTGTTTTTTTTTTTAATCAAAAGAAAGAAACACAAAAGTGTCTAATCCTCCCTGGCATAGCTTACATGGTCCTTGTCCTGCCCATAGCCTGCTCCTCCTACCCCCGAGATGCCAAGCCTCTGCCAGTCTGCAGTTTCATAGAGCACAGCATTCGAGGTGTCTTTTTTGGCAGAGGGGACAGAAAGAAGAGCCCTCAGCCCCGTGTTCGCGTGTTGGTCCACAGTTCTGTAATCATGGGCTGTTTACCTAACCTTCATGGTCTCGGCTTCTCTGTCGGCGTAATGGAAATAATTGCAGTAGATCCTAGAGGCGGGTTAATGAGGATCAAGTGAGATCATCCGTATAGGGCATTGAATGGCACAGCAATTGTTCAGTCAGTGCCCACTGCTATTAGGAGGAGAAAGATGGCTTTTCTGAGTTTGGCTGCTACCCCAGTGACATCTCTCCGTGGGCCTGTCTGAGCCCAAAGTCTGAGCCCTGCTCTTCGTCCATCATGTGACCAGACAGGTGAGGGCTTTGATCAGGGTGATGAGTACCCTATTGTCCAGCTTAGGAGGATGGGCCCTGCTCTCTTCTCTCTGAGGACCAGGCAGCGAACTGCACGGTCCTGTTTCGCTAGAACAGCGCAGTCCCCCTCTCCAACCCCCACCTTCCTGGAGACAGAGGTTCAGCTAGGAATACGTGCCCAACCCTCCCCCCGTTCTGCACATGAACGAAGCCGCTCCCTATGAAACTATACTCTGGTATCAGTCTATCCAGAAATGCCTTCTTTCTGCAGGCACTTGGGCCGGTAGAGAATGAGGGCGGAGCCCCTGGCAATTGGCAGGGCTGGGAACCTGCCTTTCAGTCACATTCGGAACCTAAAGTGTTTTGTTTAAACAAGGAGGTAAAGCCCACAGCACTATGGGGTGCTGATTGCCTGCCCAGGGGAGCTGCCAGCCCGGGTGCTGGCAGAGGCTATAATTACCCTTGTTTCTCTCCTCGTAATTAAAGGTGTTGTTAGTGACCTGGTTAAGGAATCTTTTTGCAAAGTCTTTTTTTTTTTCCCTCTTTTGACTTGACAACATGTCTTGAAATGTTGTGCGGTGCTGCCATCGGAATCAGAGCTACTGAGAAAGACCTAACCTGTTCCTAGGGAACTCAGGGTCTGGTTTGAATTGATTCATTTCACTGTGGAAGTCGAAGTTAAGGGGAGGGGGCTTTGGAAAAAAAAAATATCTCCCACGTGAGGAGCTCTTGAGTTAGATGTCTTCCCTGCTTATTCTGACATACCCCAGACAAGTAAGGTTTTAACAGATCAGAAGAAGGACTATTGTCCAGTCCCTCTGTCCAAGTGGGTGGGCTTGCTAAGTTCAGACCCTGCTGGTCATTCCGCTTGGAGACACTCTTCAGGGTGCCCCAACTCTCCCTGGCTTGGTAAAGTGCAATTTCCTCCTCAGTAGAAGAGCAGACCCGATCATCTTCCTGGGGGAAATCTATCTGCACTTCAAGCCCTGCCTCTGACACCAGATGTTCCCAGGCTCCCTCGGATGGGGGGGGTGACGGACAGGTCCCTCTGTGCTATGCCCTGTGAGTGCTTATGGAGAGGAGGAAGGTGGAAGAGACCCTCCCAGCAGTGTCCTGCGCCCACGACGTCCACTCTCCCAGAGGTCAGGGAAGACTGGTGCCGCGTCGCCAAATGGGGACTCCAGAAGTCCTGCAATGCCAGCTCTTCCTCGTTCACTGAGCTCAGGGAGGGCACGGTGGGGACATATTTGCCCAAGAGTTTGCAGACAATTAGCAGCAGCAAGAGATCCAAGTAGGAAGTCCTGACTCTGTCGGGCATCCTTCTAAATACTCCTCACACATCGACTTCCTTCCCGACAGAGCCGTCCTGTCCTATAAGGACCATGACACCCCCCCTCCCTTACAGGTGGGGAAACTGAGACACAGGGACCGATGAATGAAGTAAGAGGACTAAAATTCAAGTTGGGATGGGGGGATTCCAGAGCCCACACTCTCAGCCACAGCACCCTCTCATTCCTGACCCAAGATTTCCCCAAGATAGCTCTTCCTCTTGATATGTCAAATAATATAAATAATTTGAAATAATATAAAGGATGCAACCAATTGCTCCCTAAAGAATGTTGAGTTAGGGCATTAATAGAAGTCATCAGTTCTTGACATTTTCTACGGGGTCCTTTGGGTCCCTTAGTGTGGCACTGAGGTCTTTGTTTCAGAATGTGCTACCGAGCATCTTAGCTGAGAGGCTATCTTGGTTTTTGCGTTGTGTGCGTGGATGAGGTTCTGGGCAGTTAAGAACCTCGGGTCCCCGGGTTCTTGTTGCGGGGAGAGACGCTGTTTGGAAGCATCCAAATCAAGCTCCTCCAGCAAGGCTTCCAGCTGGGCTCACGAGGAGTCCTAGACATGAGACAGAGGCTCTCCACATAGACCCTCGGTGTCTAAATGAGCACTTGCCCCAAGCCCACGCGGTCACTTCATTCAGCCACTGTAGTAAAACTCACTCCGGGTTCAATTTCTCCAGCGCCAAGGGTCAGCGCAAAAGCCACTCCCCAAGCCACACATTTTAATCCCTAGCAAGAGTGTCCAAACAGAGGGTCCCTGACTAAGCAGTGAGGGGGTCTGCAGGATTCTTCTGAGCTGACCCCGCCCCTGTGGCCCTTTGCTCAGAAGAAGATCCAGAAAGACAGAGCGATGATGGCTGTAGGCTGCATCGAGAGTCAGAGACCTGGGAGGCCGGTGTGCTGAGTTTCCCTGTTGTACGTGAAGTCACATGTGAGCTGAGATTCCTTCACGCTTATGACAACGCTTGCTATGTCTTTCATGCGTTTCACTGTATTTCTTGTGTTTGGGTTTGATGTGATGAGGGAAAGTTGTGAAAATTCTCAGTGCTTCTTTGAATCCCGAATCGTTAAAGTAATGAATCTATCTACATTCCGTTTCCTTCATAAACTCGGGAGATGGGAGGTAGCAGCCTATCTGGTCTGTATTGCTTTACTACGAATGCGCATCAATTCTCACCTCCGACAAAATGAAGAACCGATTCCAAAATCCGTAATGACTCGTTTGCCTTTTATCTAGTGAAATAAGTTTTATTTGAATTTTTTCTGGACATAAAGTCATTTGGAAATGTCTGAAGTATCAGGGTTACAGTTGATGGATATATCGATGCCCTGACATCACCAATACATTCATCGATGTATTGATAATTCTGCTACCTTGTGCACTCTGGTTTTGACACAGTAGCTTCAATCCTAGAGAAAGCACTAAGGCTGTATCTGCATTCAATTTGCAATCCCCAGACGAAAGCCACACCATGGTACCATGCAGATGTTCAGCACCAGGAGAAACTGATCCCAATGTATGCCTTTGGGACCTTAATGACTATGTGTGACTGGGCTCCCAGGACTCCTCTTCCTACGAATGACCAGCGATATGGGATAACACAACAGGCCCAGAAATAGCGAGGTTAACGTCAGAGTTTGCCTATGTCTCTCAAAAGTCAGGAAATGCCAGCTGGTGATAATTTGTCATTTTATGATTAAGTAAGAGCTGGTGACGGGGCTCAAACACCAGGAAGTTCCTGACAGTGACATGGATTGACCATTGTATTCCGGCTCCGCAGGTCCCCACACGGAGGCTCCAAATTGCAACGCCAACTCCCTCTCCTGCCCTTCCTCCTGCACTTGCAGTAACAACATCGTGGACTGCCGAGGGAAGGGCTTGACGGAAATCCCCGCCAACCTGCCAGAAGGCATCATAGAAATGTAAGTGCCCATTCACCAAGCCTCCATCCCCGACAAGCTCACCTGTGTGCCCAGCCGGTATCCTGCTAGGCTGTCACAACATGTTGTGCTGGGAAATAATATGCAGCGATTGCTTCTCTCACCTGCCAGGCTTAAAGGGGGAGGGAGGGGGAATCCATTGGTCAAGCGTATGGACTCCAGAATAGAACTAGCAGCCTGTGGGGGGCAGACACTCCTACCATCTATGTGGCGAATAAGTGGCATCAGTACACGTCCCTCCTCCTTGTGTATACCGCCGACGGCTCTTCCCACATGGCAATGCGGAATGGTTATGACAAGAGTCACATGACCTACGCAGCCTGAAATCCATTCTTCTTGGTCCTCCCCAGCAAGACTGCCAGTAGTCTCGCTGGGTCTGAACCCCGGATCTCCTCCCTGCTATCTGTTTGTCACTGTGTAAACTAGTTCTGTCTTTTGACTTTGCTTTTCTCACCTGCAGTAACATGCTAATACTGGTATTATACATCTTTGGGTCACGGTGAAAACAAAATGCTGGACGGGAGGCACTTCATAATGTCCTCCGTATGGGGACACGTAACTGTGAAATGACAGGGGTGGGACGTAGCCAAGGAAGGGCTGATTTCACGTGAGATTCTTATCTTTGGATTAGATCTTCAGGTAGGGAGACAAGCCGGGATGTCTGTGTGTATGCACAAATGTCAGACCTTTCAATGAAAGGTATCTGTGCATGTCAACCTCATCCACTCTTCCCTCATGCATTAGAAAGCAGCTGGTGGCTCATTCTGGAATAAGGAGAGTGTCAGTCAACGTTGACCTCCGGGTCATTCTTTAAATGCTTTCCTCTTCTACCTTCACTGTCAGCCAGCTTCACTGGAAAACATCATTTACTGGAAACAACATTCGATGAAATGTCTCCAGATAAAAGACAAATTTCCTTTGCCTCTCTGCCACGTCATCAGTTCTTCCTGTGCCTTAACCTCTCCCGTGTGTGTCCTTCTGTCCCTAGCTCCTTCCGCTCCCTGGCCTTTCGCCTCCTGCCTTCATCCCTGTGTTCATTCAGCAGCTGTCCTGTGCTTACACGGACAGCAGCAAAACAGACAAGATCTCTGCTTTGCGATCCGTGCATTCTCAAAAGGGCAAGGAAATACTAAATGAAGTAAAGCAAACGATGCGATATGTTAACGGTGGTTGTTTGAATGGAGGAAAATGAAGCAAGGGACAGAAGAGCCAAGTGGACTCTTTGGAGGGGGAGGGTTACAGGGAGACAGACTGTCACGTGCAAAGATCCTGCAGCAAGAGCGTCTGTTATATCAGAAAGCCACCATGACCCGCAACCAGAACGGAAACGTGGGGTCAGATGGCATCTCAAGAACTTCAGCGGAATCCTCACTGCCTTTTCCTTCAGAGCTCTTCCCCAGCCCACAGGGCGCAGCTTGCTTCCGCATCCTTTCCTCTAGGGAGTAAGGGACGCCTGCCGTCCACACGCCGTGTGACCCTCACAGTGGCCCGGCTCTAATCAGCAGAGCGTCTCCTTTTCTCTGTAGTTTCCTGTCCCCCTGAGAGTCTCTTCCAGGCACTGTAGAGCCCTCTCCAGCCCTCAGCCCTTCCTCCTGCTTTGCTGTGTCATCCAGCATTTCTCCTCTTCCCCTCTCGCTGCTTGTGGTTGGCTTTCCCTTTCCTCCCCACCCCCACATCTCGCTCCACGTTCCTAATCGGGCCGCTCTTTCTTGGGATGCGGCCATGGGACCCCGCCCCTCCAAAGGTCCTGCTGTAGTCAGAGTGTCTCCCTCCTTCCACTCCTTCAGAGCCCCTTGGACAGTTCCTCTTCTCTCCTGCTTCCTTTCTCCTCCCGTGTGACACTTTGATCTTTCCTGTGGCAGCCACAGACCTTCCCTTGGCCCAGACACTAAAACACAGCCGGAAGGAAGGGGCCAGCCTAGGCCATCAGACTGTCACCCATGACCTCCCAACCCAGCCTCGCCTGCTCACATTCCTCTCCTGCCTCACACCTGCTCCCCAGTGTTGGAACTAACAGGAAGCAGTTTTGTAAGAAGGAAACTGAGACCAACTGTCCTTGGTAGAGTTTTATCAGGAGAGTTTCAAAGCAGCCATGATGAGGGTGTGAGATTGAATAGAGCATAGGAGAGACAGCCGCCCTGTAGAGTGCAATAGGGGCCTTAAAAGGAGAGAGCTTTCGATTCTAGAATATTCGTGTTATCGCACAATCTTTTTTAATTTTTATTTGTGTGTGTGTGTGTGTGTGTGTGTGTGTGTGTGTGTGTGTGTGTGTGTCAGAGGGCAGTGTGTGTCCCTGTGGAGGACCAAGGGCACACAGTGGGCAACGGGGCTGGCTCAAAGCTGCAAAGCCGAAGGACAGAACGTAGTAAGAACATCCGAGACACAGAGCACCTTCCAGTCACCCAGTCACCTCTCTGTCCCAGGTGGGGACAGGGACAGCAGAGGGTGGGGCGTGACCAGATTTTGAGGAGAGAGAACAACAGCTAGAAGATCTGGGACACGGTATGCAAATGTGAGCCTCATGGGTCAGCTCAGGTCTCCCACAAAAGAACCGAACCCCCGTGCAGGTTTGGCCACATCTGTGTGCTTGACTCCTATGTGGAGACAGTGACAATCTAGGGTACTAATGGAGGATTATTGCTGAGAGATTAAGAACAATTTCATAGTTTTCTATTGAGCAAAAGCATCATTTCAAAGCAGTGTTCTGGGCATCCCTTGATGTTTACAACTATTGGACACTGAAGGCAGAGTACATGCATTATATAGATCTCTATCTGTATATATTCTATAATGGGTACACGTACCCACTGCCTTCCCTGGCAAAATGAAATCTCCATACCCACCTAACCTATGAAATCCCAGCAGTTTAAGAGGCAACTCTGGGATCCATAGAAACAGACAGGCAGGAGGGCGGGATTGATAGAGGTATGGGAGGGAGAAGCTACGAAGGGAAGCAGGGAGAAAGACTCAATATGCTCGTAAAAGTAGAGGAATTTAAAAAAAAAAGAGTAGACAAACCAGAGTGAACCCCGGGGGGCCATAGAAGCAGACAGGCAGGAGGGTGGGAGGGAGCGGGATGGATTAAGGAAGGGAAGGGAAGGCGGGTGCGTGGGAAGGAGGTGGAGGGAAGCAGGGTAAGTACTTAATGCGCTTGTAAAATTAGAAAAAAAATTAGAAAAAAAGAATGGGTAACCTGGTTGGGGTCTTTCCACAAATAATCAGCCATCAGATGATTAAGACCATGACCCTCAGCAGACCCCCTCCCCCACAGCCCTGACCTGGCCCCGCAGCCGTTGCTTTTCTGAGGCTCAGTTGAAAGCTATCGAGGTAACTCCGTGCTTCCTTCGCGGTTCATCTGAAGGTTCAGTGGACACGTGTGGCAGAACGCTTAGTACGGTGTCTGGCATGTGAAATATTCACCGTTAGCAATCATCACTGTTATTTCACAACCACGATGGCGACGGATGCCACCAGCTGCACTTTGGGCCGCTGACAAGGGGAGCTGAGTCTTCGTGCAGAAGAGCTGCTTGTGCCAAGCGAGTCCGTTCCTTGAAGAGTTAGCTTAGGGACTTGGTCGCAGCCAGAGGCTGGCCGCATGCACCCCAGAGTGGCTCATCATCATGCAAATATATGCAGACATGGTAATGAGGCTGCCCCTGCTTATTGGGCACCCACCGTCCACCAGATGGATCACGCAGGCCTTCTCTTGCTGGGCTTGCCTCCTCCTCCTCCTCTGTGATGGAGTAAAGCCAAGAACCGGAATCAGATGAAGCCGATCTCCGTGTTTCATGAGGTTCCTTTGAGTGATGGCATGAAAGAGGGAGCCTGGGCTTAGGGAACCCACTTGTTCCTAACCCCAGCCTAGCCTGGCCCTGGGGACCTGGGTGCCAACCTCCAAATCTCTGACACAGCTAACGTGTGGGCAGTGAGAGAAGACCAGGAGATGGGAATGGGGAGGCAAAGGAGGAAAAGGGGAAGCAGGGAGATAAAATGGGGAAGAGGTTCATCTAAGAAGTGTCCAATTTCTCAGCCCAGAGACATTGGAACATTGCCTTTTGTTTTTGCCAATTTTTTCCAATATTTTTTTTATTCAAGACAGAGAACACGCATGCCGTGTATGGTGCATGCAGGAAGGTTAGGGACCACCCCTCTCTCTCTACCCTGTGGGCTTCCGGAGATCAAAGTCAGGCCTAAAGATGTGCAAGGAGGCAATTTGACTACCCCACCGTTTTTAATATCAAGAATTCCACCTCTCGCTCATGGCCACTTATGATATCCAGCCTTGTACCTCTCCGCTTAGGAATGTTTGGTACCGCATCAAGCTCTCTGTTCCTTCTTCTCAGCTCTTAGCCATTTTGGATTCTTTTAAATCTGTAGCCTTAACCTTGGGAAATGGTCTTCCGGCCCAACATTTGGAAGGAACGTCTTTCTCTCATGCCAAGCAACCTGGCAGACTCTCTCAGGTTTTCTGTTTTTCTTTTTAATTCCTCTTTTCCTTCAGAGAAGCGTGTACTGGTCTCTTGGCATGAAGAGCCAGTTCCCCTATAAATAGCTTCTTTTCCAGAGAACCCACGGCGAGATGGTTCACTGCAGACTTTTCCTCGAAACTCAACTCCCGTCAAGGGCACTGTGAGCCCGACGTCCTGGTGTTTCTGTGAACCAGCTCCAGGCTCCAGTCAGGAGCGATTGGGGGGAATCAAAGGTCACAAGCATCTCTGTTCTCAGCCTTCAGACTTCCGTCTGGGCCTTCAAATGCTCTGAAGGGACCCCCTGTACCAAATGGCCCATCTAATTGTACCTTCCATCCTTTTTCATTTTTGCTCTACATTCCCTCATATCTTGTGTCTTCTGCTGTGGAAGGCAAGTTGATTGGGCCGTGGGAAGGTTCCGGGATGCAGGTGAAGGCATCAAAAAAGGGAGACGGAGCCCCAGCTTTCATCCTGTCTGCTCTTAACCCATGGTTTAGCTGAAGTGAGGCAAGAGACGGCAACTTAGCCATAGCAAATGATCCCCCATTACCTGACCACTAGGGAGTTACGAAAGAGAGGGAACTAAACTAACCGGCTCACAGAACCAAAGAGCTCGATGGAACACTCTAGCCGGCAGACATCTGGAATTCGTAAATTCAAGAGCACCAAATTTCTGTGGGACTGGTCCCCTACGGGCAGAGGAGGTGGCTGGGACAGAGGTGCTGGAGTGGGGGAGAAGCTGATAAGGACACCGGGAAGTCCAGAGCCTCGGGGTCATTTGCATCCTGCCTCTGTCCCTGATTCAGGCCCATTTAACATCTCACACCTCACTCAGTTGCCTCCTTTGCAACATGCAAATCATCATCCCTACCTAGAGACTGAGGGTTCTAATGGGTAACACGCGGAAAGCTGGCACCGTGTTTGGAAGCTGCTAGAAAATGGAATACAAAAAGTTTTGTACCCGTAAGTGGCAAGATGGCGTGATTCCACCTCAACCTCTACTCTTCGTCTTTCGCTGCTATTAAAGAGTGTCCTCTGTGGGCGTCTGAGCACATGCGTCTAATAAAGAGAGCAAGTCTGGCTCTCTGCCTGCGCCTCTGTGTTCGGTGGGCAATGCCAGGTGTTCTGCCGACTGCCCCATTCATTAGCAATGGCCTATGTCAGATTTGCCCGCAATCCTCATCTTTGGAGCTGGTCAAACCTATGAACTAAAGCAGGATACGCTCACTGCAAGAAACAGAAGTAAAGCAAGGGACTAGGGGTGACAAGATGATTCAGCAGGTACAAAGTACTTATTCCATGAGCCCAATAACCTGAATCCAATATCTGTTTGCACAGCATTTATATTGTGTTGAGTCTATGCGTTGGAGTCCACATAAAGGTGAAGGGAGAAAACCAGCTTCATGAAATTCTCCTCTTGTCTTCCACATGAGTGGAAGTGATAGCATGCATGCCCGCCCCCACACGCATGCACTTAACATGTGCACATTCGGTAATAAAAATAAAATATTCTTGTAAAGTAAAGAAAGAAAAAGGAACCAGGCTGAAAGAGACGGTAGAAACTGGGCCCAGGGAACAGGCTTAGACGGAACCTTCTTCAACCCCACGCCAGACATAGTTAAAGTGTCAGAAACTGAAGCTCTGGACTCTGAGTGGTTGCCTGGTCTCCAATCAGATGTCCCAGAATCACTTGGGAGAAAAACAGGCTCAGCATGTCTTTCCTTTACCCACATCTGGGCATCTTCACAAGCGTTCCCGCGCCAAAGGAAGATTAGAAGTGATGACAGGTAAGAAACTCATCTTCACACACCAGCACTAAAAGAACAAAGATAGTTCCTCAAGCTGAAGGCAGAATAGCCTAGGGGTTAAGAAGCCAGGTCCTTGTATCAGAACAACCTGGGTTCAGGTCCCACCTCTGGCTTTGGCGACCTGATCTGTGACCCAACGAGCTCTTCTTGCGCCATAGTTTTTTTTTTTTTTTTTTTAGAATGATATCACTGCTATGCTAGTTCTGTCGAAAGGATGAGAGAGCGCCTTGCCTGACCTCTGCAAAGCCCTCCATGACTGCAAGCTGGTCACCAGATCCTCATCCCCACTGGCTCCAGCACCTTCCAGTCAGATGACTCACAGACATGCTCCCTGCCCTGGACCTGCCCTTTCTTTCCGTTCTCTCTGGCATCCATCGACTGTGTATTGTTAGAAACCTATCATGTTCAGTTGCGTGTTTGCAAATGACAGATCATTAAGGAAGCACCCGAGGAACTAGGGCAAATCAATACCGAATGCAAACGGCTGAGAGCCCCTCGGATGTCCCCATTGTTTTGCCTGGTGCGGGAAGATGCTTGAGTGTTTGATTTGTGTGTTTGTTTTTATGCTGCTTCTATTAAATCAGTTTGCAGCCTGAAGAATGTTTGCCAGACAAAGCAAGACGCATGTGCTAGTTAGCAGAGACCTAAAGCAGCTGTTGGCTCAGACACATCCTGAAATGTGACGGTTTTTGCTAATGCTAATGTGGCTTGGAGTTCTTTACACTGGAGTCTTGTCACTGGGAGACTAGATCATTGTCCCCTCGCTGCAGGATTGGGTGATGCGTTAAACTGCCCTAAGGGTTCCTACTGTGTAGGGTCTGGGAGTCCCCACATGCATGCATGCATGAGCACCCTTCCATCTTGCTTCCCTGACAGAGGGGGAGGTTCCCTGCGGCCAGTGAGCTGATCTGGACTAGAAGAATGAATCTCAGTGAACCTCGTGGTTGGGAGTCTGGGCTTTGGAATCAGATGACCTGGAATTGAAATGTCAGCTCTAGCTCCTCCTGTTTTCGGATGAGTCAGTGTCATAGTTGGGTACAGGAGTCAACTTGACTGTTGAGGGTTTGAGCTCTGGGCACATTTGTGAAGAATTAGTGTTTGGGTTAAGCCCAGAGCAAACCTGCAGGAGATTGTCTAGCTGATGGGGAAGGCCCAGCCCATGATAGGTGGGATTAGGCTCTGAATAGATGAATAAAATACTGAAAGCCAATTGAAGCTCTTGTGTACACTTGACCAGACATACTGGTCTGGCAAGTAAGGATTGTTCCTCTCTCAGCCATTATGTGATGGTGTGGCTAGGTCCCTTGGCCCTGGTGTTGGTGTGAGCTCTCCCATCAAGCTGGACTAAGAACTGTAACTAGTAATCATAAGAGGAAATAAATCCCTTGTTCCTTTAAGCTGTTTGATGGTCATTTATCAGCAGCCATGGAGGCGAACTGCAACAGTAAGTGACTTCTCTTTTCTAAGCCTTGATTTTCTCGTGTTTAAAGTAGGGTTAGAGCTACGTGTGGTAGTCCATGCCTGTAATCTTAGCACTCGAGAGGCAAAGATAGGAGGATGGCAAGTCCTGTCTGAGCTATATAAAGAGAATAAGGAAGGGAAGGAAGAGAAAGAAAAGAAAGAGGGGGGGGAGGGAGGGAGAGAGGGAGAGAGAGAGACAGAGAGAGAGAGAGAGAGAGAGAGAGAGAAAGAGAGAAAGAGAGAAAGAAAGAAAGAAAGAAAGAAAGAAAGAAAGAAAGAAAGAAAGAAAGAAAGAAAGAAAGAGAGAAAGAAAGAGAGAAAGAAAGAGAGAAAGAAAGAAAAGGAAAAAGGGATAAAGAAAGGGAGGGAATGGTAAATTAATAAGATTCATTACACAAGAAATATAAATACCAAGTAAAACATACTCTTAGCCTGATATCTATGTACCTGACACACATTAGCTCTTACTGTTTTGTTCTTATCCTCAGCCTTGCCTTTACTTTACGTTTACGGGACACAAGTTATTCACAACTGTCCCCCACTAAAGAGTCCCTAATGCCTCCTGGGTCAAGGTTAAACCACGCCATGCCATGGCCTTGACACCCCAAGAAGATTCCAAAGGAAGACTGGGACGTAAAGACAAGACCCACTCTCAAAGAGTGAGCAAGGCTGCAGAGTGCAGGCTGAGGAGGGCAAAGCCTCTGCCAAGGTCTGCAGCCAAGCTTGGAATTCTTTGTTCTTCACTCAGACACCAGCATACCCTTATGCCGCAGACACAATTTATATCTAAATCTTTCCACATTCATGGGAAGTGGCTGCTCCCAGGACCCCCATAAACACTCGAATCCTTGAATGTCCGTGTCTACCATATAAAATGCATATAACCTGGGAACATCCTTCTTTACCCTTCAGATCATCCCTCAGTCACTCATTAACCTACCAGTGTAAATGCTGTGTAAATAGATCTTAGCCCACCTTCCACCGCATGAGTTCCAGGAACTGAACTACGTTGCCAGGTTTGTGTGTTGGTGCCTTTACCTGCCTGTCATTCCTCATTTTCATAAATATGGACAAGGAGGTATGATCAATAGGCCACGTAGCTTTCCTCCAGAGTGTAAGGGTTAAAAGATGTAAGAGGTATAAAGGCTATTCCTCCACGAATAGCAGATCTTCTTGGTTATTACGGCAGCAGTAAAATTTGATTCGGTGATGATCCATCTTGGGCTGGTCTATGCCAATAGATTCCTAAGTCCCCAGGGGCCTGCGTCGCATCCCGCTCGTCTGTGCATCCCTCTCTTGATACTGCTCATTGCCAAAGTGGAGGTTGACGGATGACGAGCTAGGGAGAGCCAGGGGGAACTCACACCCAACGCTTGCCTCCAAGCGTGGGCTCCCGGTTCCTGCACCGAGAGATTGATTCTCCCCCACAAGCAAAGGGGGTTTACCGTCCTTGCAAACAGCAGTTCTCTGTGGAGGTGGCAAACAGCCGCTATCCCTTGCCAGTGTGGCAGGTGAATGGCGGGATGTCTGAAAAGCACGTGCCTCCCGGTTGGCAGCCCGGGAGATGCATGGAGCTGGTCGGTGGCTTGGCTGAGAAATCCCTGCTGAACCCTGTACTCAGCTAGAAAACAAGGACGTCCTTGGGAAGTCTGTCAAGGCAGGCTGCCTCTGTGGGTGGCTGTATCCAGAAGCACACAGTCCTTGAGTCTCCGCGCCACGCATAGTGACTCACCATTAGCCAGTCAGCTGGCCGGCCCCCTGTCCCGCGTGCCTGTGTGCCGTGACTGGGGTCCCAGGAAAGGACCCGCCCCGCCCCCTGCAGCAGGGCACAAAGGCACTGCTAATAGACCGTGGCAGTCTCATTTGTAGACGTTATTCATCCGGCAGCCAAGAATGATCTGGCCTGATGCTCCCTCTCCACCCCCACCCCCGCTTCCTCGTTCTGTCCCCACCCTGTCCCCCTTCCTTCTGCCTGGAGAGTGATTTGTCTGTGTTACGGGTAGGCCTGACAAACCGTCCCACATTAGCAGCTGAGATGTTGTTTGAAATGGGAAAATTGCTGGCAAACGGCTCCATTAGCGGTTCCAGTAACAAATCCTCGGTTCCCCCAATGAAGACGAGCCCGCGGAGGCACAAATTAATACGACTGTCTCCCCCACTCCAAAGTGGGGATTACTCTTCGAGATGAATGGGTCCGGCTTTGCCAGAAGTGTGCATCCACTAGATGTAGCCTCCGGGAGCGCCGATTTCTCCTCTCTCTTCTTCTCCCACATCACACACCTTATTATTTTTTTTTTGTATGTGTGTGTGCGTCTCCCCAGTTGAGGGTTTGGGGAGCAGTCATACCAAATGAGGAGCTGATGAAACAGTCTACACTTATGGAGAAGGGAGATGGATGGGGATGAGATATGAGCGCTCGGCCGGGGGCCTGAGTGTCATTCATCATGTGTAATAGAGCAGCCGCGTCCCGCTCAGACCTGTTTCCCACCGCACCTGTTCTCGGGGATGGGAAAGCATTTGAGAAATGAAAGAAGGGGGGAAAGGCTCACTTAACTCCCCACGGTCCCTACTCTACCCAGGAACTTCTAGGCTCCTGGCCCGAAGCACCTATTAGCCTTCCTGGGGTAGTAAGAGCGGAAGCACTTCCGGAAGCCCATGGAAAGTAGAGGAAGCTGCGGGGTTTATGTGACAAATGTCAGACTGGAAGTCCGAAGATTTGAAGGCAGTTTCGCCACCATTTTTATTTTTTCATTTAATTTTATTTGCGTGTATGTGTGTCTGTCAGAGGCACTGTGTGTCCTTGTGGAGGACCAAGGGTGACTTCAGGAATCATCCTGGATTGCTTCTACCTCCTTCTTGCTTCGCTCTGGGATTTCCCAGGCTCCGCCCACCAGGGCCAGAAGTTCAGGCCGCTGCCATTTCCGCCTGGCATTTTTGCATGTGGCCTGGGATCTAAACTCAGGATTCTCTGCCTGCGAGACAGAGTCTTAACCCCTGAGCCATCTCTCCAACCCGTCCTACCATTTTTAAACAGGCTGTTGAAAATCTCCAAAAGAAAGCCATCGACACCTTCCACAGTCATGTGGTTCAGATGTTAACTGCACAGTGATTCGCTTCCATAACAGATAAATACTGTCAGCCTGTGTCTATTTCTCTCGCTCATTCTTCTTCTTGCTTTGCCTTTGGCTTTTTCTGCCCTCTGCTTGGTGGCTTCCTACAACTTTAAGCCAGCTACATCCAGAGCGTTAACAATAAAACAAGCGTCAGAGTTTGCCAAACAGACATATACCTATCTAGCTTTCTTCCAATGGCTCTTGGACGCACAGGTGATGTTGAGCTCTCTGGCAGTCGCCATATTTCCCCTGCCTCCTACAACCAGGACATGTGCCACGTGAGATGGCATCGTGCCCTCAAACCAGAGAATACGGCAGCGCGTGGTAGCCCTCTGCTGACCAAGTGCTTGGCTAATTACCTCTTCTCTGCTTTGCTTCCAGACGTCTCGAACAGAACTCCATTAGATCCATCCCTGCCGGAGCCTTCACCCAGTACAAGAAACTGAAGAGAATGTGAGTTTCCCCTGGGGAGAACGGGTCCACATGCCTTCACTGGAGGCGCTCTGTAATGTGCTTTGGGCTACCAGCCCAGTGGACAGATCATATGTGCTCCTTCCAAGCAGGTCTGGGCCACTCTCCTGGGGTTGGGAGAGGTTGTTGTAGACAGGTCGCGAGGTATATGAGCTCCCGCACGTAGCCCCAAGAGCCTCTTTAACCAGAACACAGTGAAACTGTCTTTGTGGGAAAAGCAGTAAGTTGGCCCCAGGCAAGCAAATTAACCTGTGTGTGTGTGTGTGTGTGTGTGTACACACAAAGGAACTTGAGTGTATGTGCCTGTGGAGACCCAAGAGTAAAGTCAGGAATCATCCTGGATTGCTCTGCCTCCTTGTTGCTTTGCTCTGGGATTTCCCAGGCTTAACTTTCCAGGGCCCCAACAGCAGGTCACTGTCATTTCTCCCTGGTATTTTTACATGGGATCTAGATATCTGAGTTCAGGTCCTTTTGCTTGTGAAGCAGAGACTTTAACCCCTGAGCTGTCTCTCCAGCCCGAAACTGGCCGTCTTTAATTCCCACAGCTTTGGTGATGTGGACAAGGTAGGATTTTCTAAGGCAGCATGATGTCAGCTCCATGTTGTCTATACTGTCACCCCTACATCTGCTGACATCCCTACAATTATGCATACACTTATGCAGTTAATACGTAGTGAATATCTGCTGTATGCCGGAGATAGACAGAACAGTCAGCAAAAATGAAAGCTGCAGTCACGGGGTCCCCCTTCAGTGGGGAGAGCACGGAACACGAGCAAATCAATCTGAGAAATTGACAAGCTCAAAGAAGCAAAAAGAGATCAAGAATGATAGCACCAAAGCTTCCCTACAGATTGGCCCACGAGACTTCTGTGTACTGGTGGCCTGAAAGAAGAGAAGGATGATTTCGAGCTCCCAGATGGGCAAGTGGAAGGCACGGGGTTCCTGCACGGTGTCAGTGTCCAACGAGGAAGGGGTCAGCAAAGGAGAGAGGCGGGTGAAGATTGTGTCGAAGGGGCAGATCGAGGTTGAGTCACGTGGGAAGGGTAATAGAAGCCCCGAAGCCGTGACTCGATCATCATCACGTGACTTGACCATGGTCAGACACAACATCCTAGGTTCAGCTGACCACATCCCCCTCTATATCACATCGCCACCTGGTGATGCTAGCCTGTCGCGTCCTCCCTGCCCAACACATGGCGACCCCAAGGGCGTCTCTGTGAATTGCTCAGCCCCGAACTATCTAAAGGGAGCAAGTGGTATTCCAATGTGGCCCAACAATGCCGTCACATATATGGAGATTCTAGAGAGAGACAGCCCCTTCCCCTTTTCTATCTCGGGAACTCATTCAACTTAGCCCAGTCCTCGGGATTCCTTTTCCCTCCACTTACCCTCTCTGCCCTCCGCCTCCGGCCAGCAGAGGAAAGAGAGAGGACAGGTGGAAACATATGTGGACTCCTGTTCTTTTTTTTTTTTCTTCCAAGCCAGACTGATTCATGGGTTTCCCTTGAGCGGGAGGGCCTACGTTAACCAGGTCTGCCGATTCCTTTCCTGTCCAAATAAACATCCCTGAGAAACAGTGGCATTAGCAGGCTTTCCTCCAAAGATCTCAGGAAGCCAGCTTCCCACGTCCCTGGAAATCCAAAGCAAACAAGGTTTTCTCCTGGTGCGGTTCCAGACGTGGAAACCAACGTAACGAGCCGGCTCTGAGCTCGGCTTCTTTCCCCGCTCGTTGGCAGCAGCCCTGGTGGAAAAGCTGTATAAATATAGGCCTTAATATTTAAAACCTTGGGTCATTAATCTACTAGTGTCCCTGCTTCCCCGGCTCACTCTCCACGCACCTCCCCCACCCCACCCCCATTCATTTTTAAAGCCCGGCTTGATTATGCGGCCAGATACTAATTTCAGTGAAAAATGACAAGTTCCGTCACTGCCCCAACCTATAGCTCTTGCAAGATTTAAGTTAGCGCTCTAATTTTTTGTGAAGTCCAGGTCATTTAGAGCTTGGCTGTGTTTTACTGTCCTTTCTCCCAGCTGTTGGACTTGCCAGGATGGGGATCATTCAAAATTCATAAGACCTTCTCAGGCACGACCTGGAAAGTGAATTTAATTTTTGATCACTTCTGATGCCACTGATATTTATTAGGATGCCCTTGTTTCCCCAAGGGAATGGCTGGAGGTAAAAGAGCCCATTTCGATTTCTTTTTTTTTAACTAATAGAACTTTGGAAATCTACACCTTTGCTGAATGGTGAGGGGTTAGTTAAGTCCCAGGTAAGAATGGATTTCAAATCCCTGACAATGAATTCCTTCTACACATCCATGACCAGATTATCCAAGATATCCTCCCAAGTGTGACTCAACCACATATACTCATACATAGAATTATCCAGACCGGGGAGATATATCAGTAGTTTGCCTTTGCCTTATAAGCAAAGGGGCTTGATTCCAGATCCCACATAGAAGTGCCAGGCAGATATGGCAATGGCCTGTAATTCTGGTCCTGGAAGGCAGAGCCTGGGAAACCCTAGAGCAAAGCAATAAGGTGGAAGAATAATGCAGGAAGTACCTGGTACCCTCTTGTGCACCTGCCTTTATACACATGCAAAATTCACGCATACACAAAAAAATTAGAATTATCCATCCATTAAATGGCTCTGTCCATGGGTATTTCTAATGATTCCCATGATGTTGAAAGAAATACTTCCAGGTAAAAACCAGTGTTGAAATAAAGAAATATTTAGAGAGAGAGCAAATGCTGGGTGCCATTTCCTTGGTTTTATAGGACTGATTTACTGGCAGCCCTAACCCCTAGGCCAAATGTTCAACCAAAATGGTGTGTTAAGAATTCTTCAAAATCAGGTGTGGAGGTACATATCTATAATCCCCATTCAGGAAATTGAAGTGTTTGGATGTTGAGTTTGAGGCCCAACTGACTATGTCTCAAACAACCAGACCATGTCTCAAGCAAGCAAGCAAACAAACAAAATTCTTTTATTTGCATGCTCTTGAAGAAAGCAATCCTCTGCAAGTTCTAGGCCTTCTTAGAGACTCAGCCTTTCATCTCCTATTTGAGCCTTTGAAGTACTTGAACTTGCCTCTTTGACCTCGTGAAGACCCTGGCAGTCTCAGGTCCTGGACCTGCAGATTTCCACCGCAGCACGCGTGTCACTTCTACATTGCAATATCTGCTTTTCTCATGGCCACGACCGAATACAAAAGCAAGCTAAGGAAGGTGGGCTTTATTTTGGCTTTACAATTGTTTGTTTGCTTGTTCATATTTTGGACTTTTGTGAGGCAGAGAAGGTCCTCATGTGTCAGTTCCCACCTGTCCACCTTGCTTACAGAGTCTCTTCATCGCTGTATGAGCTACTGGGTTCTCCTGTCTCCGCCTCTCATGCTCCGTATGGGTATGGGAGATGGCAGACACTTGTGGTGCTGCTGCACCTGGCTTTTACGCCAATTCTAGGGATCCGAACTCAGGTTGTCAGGCTTGCGCTTCAAACGCTTTTACCCACTGAGTCATCTCCCTGGCCTGGCTTTCAGATTAAAGGGAATGTGGCGGTCCATCGTGGTGGGAAAGACATGGCGTTGGGGGCTTGAGGCAATTGCTTGAGGCAGTTGGAATCAGGAGGGCTGGTTTCCTCTTCTTTCTCTCTTATTCAGTCAGGGACCCCAGGGCAGTAGATATTACAACCCACCCAAGGTGGGCCTACTGCCTTCTCGGCTGATCTTCTCGGAAATACCCTCCCAGATATGTGTGTCTAAGCTCAACCATTCCATACATGAAATCCTGAACAGTACAGCATATAGACGGGAAGGGTAGGATGGTAGGTGTCGGGGGTCACAGTGAAGGTTGGAGTGGTGGTGCTAGAGATACGCTGGAACAAGGATGTAAAATTTCTGTTAGGGGCCTGAAAGATGGCTCAGTGGATAAAGGCATCTGTGTGTCATCCTGGTGACCTGAGTTCAATCCCTGGGGCCCACGTGGTAGAAGGAGAAAAGTGAGTTTCAAAACTCTGACCTCCACATGCACTGTAGCATGCAATCACTTTCTCTCCCTCTCCCTTTCTCTTCCTCTCCCTTTCTCTCTTTCTCCTTCCCTCCCTCTATCTCTCCCTACCTCCCTCTATCTCTCCCCTCCTCTCTCTTTCTCTCTCTCCCTCTTTCTGTTTTTTTTCTCTCTCATAAAGATAAAATTTTTTTTAAAAAAATTAAGTTGAGCAGGGGGAAGATATTCTAGGGTTCTATTGCACGATGTCTTGATTACAGTTTAATAATGATGTTTATATACTTGAAAATTGCCGAGGTCAGATTTTAAGTGTATAGTAAAATGCTGAGGTACTAGATGTGTTAAATAACCTGCTTGAGCATTTCCACATATTTAAAACATCAACTTGAAAGTACACGAAAGTACATAATTCAAAAAAAATTGAGGAAGGGCTAAGAGATGGCTCAGGGGTTAACACCTTTGCCTTTCTAGCAAGTCAAGATCCCCAGATACCCCCCTATATCCAGACAGATATGAAGGCAAGGTTCCCCTGGGAGTGGAGCCTAGAAATCCCCAAAGCAAAGCAGTAGGAGGTAGAACAAACTAGGATGATGCCTGATCATCCAAAGTGATCAAAGATCACTCTTTGATCTCCACAAGTACATACACTCAAGTGCCTTCTCATGCACGCACACGCGCATGCGCGCGCGCACACACACACAGACACAAGAAAAAACCCTCTGTGACCACCAGCATCTACTTCCGGCTAAACCATCCGTTCTCCAATTCCCCCTCTGCACTTCTCCCAAACCAGAAAATATCTCGCTTCGGGTTATATAGAACCCCCATGAGGGTTAAGCCCAAAAGGTCTAATTGTGGACTAGAAACCAGTTTGTCCCCACACAGCTAAAGCGAGAGGTTTTCCAGATGGCCACGGGACTTCTTGCATGTTAGAAATCAGAGTAGCTCCAAGACAGAATAGGTCTCCTTCCCGCCTCTGACCTGAGAAGACCCCGAGGGCTTGTCTGAAATGCTTTGCTAGGCAGCCACCCCGGGCGTGAACAAGATTAGGATAATCCAAGGTATTTGCTTGTTAAGACCCTCACACAAAAATGGAAGGCTGAAGAAAAGCCCGATGTAAGCTGACGCGTCTGCGAGCCCAATCTGGATTTGTTACAGGCGATCTTGCCAGCTAAAGGGATAAGCTAGACAGCTGTGTAGAAGGAGCCTTAACCTGGGAAGTATCTTTCAACTCACAAGATTTGGAAGGGAGAAGGAAGGAAATAGAGGTCTAGTCAGAGATGGTATAGCCTGGCCCCTTCCAAGGCTGTGAGATGAAGGGAAGAAAGGACGAAGGGCGATTCCTGGGCGTGCTGGAAGGCTGAGAAGCTGTCTGTCATTCATGACTCTGCTCAAGGCGCCCTTTTCCCAGCATCCTCTTGCCTCCTCCTTGTTGGCCTATGGAGACCTTGGCCCTCTCTCTTGCATAAAAAAGCAAGGACCTATTGAATTATTTTGGTGAAGAAAGTGAAATGAGAGGTTGCATGTCATGGGAAATTGGGGCGTCTCTCCCGCAACAGCAGGAGCCCAGTGGCCAGCCCCGAGCCAATGAACCCAAGGGGATAAACTCCCTCGTGAATGACCGTCTGCAGGGACCCCTCAGGATGCTGAAGTGAATACCAGGACCTTCCCTGTTC
Source organism: Typhlomys cinereus (assembly GCA_023101885.1). Classification (NCBI taxonomy): domain Eukaryota; kingdom Metazoa; phylum Chordata; class Mammalia; order Rodentia; family Platacanthomyidae; genus Typhlomys; species Typhlomys cinereus. Next base: position 349,508 of record JALPQD010000317.1, on the reverse strand, counting down.
GTGTGTGGCCCCTGTGCTTGGAGGAGCCCCCCAGTACACAACATCCCTCTCACTACACGGACTCTTCCCATCCCCATTCCCAAAGGAGGATCACTGCCAACTGGCGATGCAGTATGACACCAAGGCACTCTCTGAGCATCTCTTCGTGTGCTTACATCATTCAAAGACCCAGACATACACTTAAGTCCCTGCTCAGAGACTCTATCAGGTCAAGGGTAAAAATTTCCCCAGGAGGTGAAATGACTCAGGCCTTTAGGGGAGAGACTCGTAGCTAGGTATTAAGCACGAGGATGCTTGGAGACCCCCAGGCCTGGCCTGTGGTTGGGCAGCCCCTTACTGCTTCATCTATGCCGTTAAATACTTGATAACAAGAACCAAGTCAAAGCTCCTGACCAGGGTTCGGTCTGCTTGTAACAGGGTCTCACCATGTAGCCCAGGCTACCTCCCACCTCCCGATCCTCCTGCCTCAACCCCCCAAGCGCTGGTACAATAAGGCCCCAGCATGCATAGCGTCTGGGGGCAGGGTTTGCACCTACCCAGCAATGGCCTCCATAGGCCTAGTCTTCTGCCCCAGGGGAGATCTTGAGACACCACGAACCAGCATTTCTTTAGAACAGAGAAGCGCGGTCCAAAGAGCACACTCTATCCCAAGGCAGGGGGATGGATGCTCTTTCGGAGCCTCCTCTTGGGTTAAGAATGAATAAATTGACTCATTGACCAATTAATCCTTTCCGGTTTTGAATGGCTGAACTGCCGGGCGCATTCTTTGGGAGGTCTAACATCACACCTGCGAGCCGCGCACAGACCTTCCCTGTTTCTGCTTTCAGAGATATCAGCAAGAATCAGATATCGGACATTGCTCCAGACGCCTTCCAGGGACTGAAATCACTCACGTCGCTGTAAGTGGGGCCAGCATGCGGGAGAGGGGGGGAGAGGGGGGGAGGGGGGGTGCGAGGGGGGTGCGAGGGGGGGTATCCATATTTTTCAGGAGATGTTTATCAAGGCTTTATGTTCCTTTGCACACTTTTGGCAACCCGGTAAAAGAAACAGATATTTCTTCGGGGGAAATTGATCCTGGAGAATATTTCTACAACTCACATGCATTATTTTTATTGATTAAGTGCCCAGCGGCTTCCCAGTTATTGGCTTCTAATTCGAATGCATCTTCCACTCTAACCCCTCTGCCCCCCCCTTCCTGATGCACAATGCTGTCTCAGGGGAGATGGGAAGGAGAGAATGATAATGCAGGCCTGAGATGAGCCAGTTGCTCACGTCTTTCCCCCCACCCTAAAAGTCACCTTTCTGACTTGATTTTAAAACCCTGAGGTAGCCCCCTGGGAAAGGGATGAAGTGTGCCTTTATGCCTCTGGATTCACTTGGGGTATAGGAAGCCCCCCCCCAGCCTTCAATACATGTTTCCTCAAGCAGAATAGAGACAATGATCCCCTCCCTATCTAACATCTTCAGCGGTCATTCACAGTCCTCGCAATAATTGACAGCACTGACTGTGTACCAGGTGCTGTTTCAGGAGTTACACAGGTTTCGATGCTCATGATAATCTAGACTACAGAATCTACCAATGCGTCCCTTTGATAGGTAACCAAAAAAACTTGAGCTATGTAAGCGCCTTAACTGTTTTGCTCCTGACTAGTCTGGCACTTCAAATGTACCTCCCGTGTAGTCAGAGTGGGGTTGGAGAGATGGCTCCGTGGTAAAACGATGGCTAAACAAACATGAGAACCCGAGTTCAGATCTCCAGCACCCACGGGTTTCATTGATTGCTATATGGATCTCGTCTGGAGACCCGTTCGCTTCCCCAGCCCAGACCGTAGAGGGGTGCTGTCTCCCAGGCAAGCTGTCCATGTTTCGTGGCTTCAATCTGTTTGCCTAGCTGATGAGTGAGGAGACTCGCACCCCCACCCCAGTCCTGCTGGGCAGGGGCTGAGGACAGCGAGTCTCTGATTCCGTTGCTGCCTGCAAAGTAAATTAGCTTCGTTTATCGAATGGAACATCTGGCTGGGATATCAAAGACAGAACGCGGGAGATCAGTGTCTGCTCGCTGTGTCCAGCAGCACAGGAGGGGGGGGGAGGAAACAGCGGGGCTGCCAGGATCTCGTGGCTACCCCAGCCTTCCCATTCCCCCTTGTCCGTCCTCCCTTACCAAGATGTGGGGGCCGTCACAGAACAGCGCTTCCTGTATTGAAGAAGAAATCCAAAAGTCTGGTGGTCGAACATGGAATGTGTCCACTACTAGCCAACGGCAGGCATTGTTTAAAGAAGGTGCCTCTAGACTTCCATGTAGTCATTCATTCGTTTCATAGATGCCCGCTGTGCCCTGAACAGTCATAGGCGCCGAGAATACGGCCAGGAACTGCAAAGACAAGACCCCCTGGGCTCATGGAGTGGACACAGTTGAACTACACATAGCCTTCTCTGTTAGGAAGTGGCCAGAGTGTAGGCTGTTCATTCATTCATTCATTCATTCATTCATTCACCCATTAGGTGGATACATAGTATGCCATATGTTGTTCTCTTTTCCACTTTAGGGACCCAGTCATGAACATACCCTATAATGTCACCACAGTTAGCAGAGCCGCTACAGCAAGAGCATAAAGACGAAGCATAAATAACTGCATTAAGTAATGACGACATATAGATGCTAGGAAGAAACGAGACAGTTTAACAATTTGGCAGGAAATGCCACATGAAGCATTTGGGAGAAGTTTCCTAGGAGGTGATGATAATCAAAGCAGGGCCCAGGGTGGGCAGACAGGTTCGCCTCAGGCACCTCCCGAGGTGGATGCGGAGGCAGGTGGCAGATGCACTAGGCTTAGCGATGCCCCAGCCCAGGTGTGATGGGCACTGTGAGGACCCCCGAGCCCCGAGCCCCAAGCCCCCACCTCGCCGGCAGCTCTGCTCCACCAAAAGTTCTGACATCCATGGAGAAGCGCAGGCAGCAGCATGACGACATTTGGCACAGTGAGCACTGCGACACTGGATCACAAATGTGAGCCCTCGCTTCACGCCGACTCCTAGTCAGTCATTAATTTGTTGAAACATTAATGCAGCACAGCCGCAAGGCTGATGGGGAGCGGACGCTGCACTCTCGGCGGCATCTGGAAACGGGAGATCTGCTCAGTCACCCCAGTCGCCATTTCTTCACCCTAATATGCGGCCCCTTCGAATGCGTGTCAGCCTGAATTCACTATCTGAGGGGGAAGTGAATATTGCATTCCATCCGGGAAGGTCAGGATAGTCTCTCCCGTGCCTCTGCGGGGCATCGACGGGTCAACAGTCAGAAGCCCTTATGGACACTGAGCCGCAGAGGCAAACCCTGTAGATTTCTTTCCCAAGCCTCACACTTACCAAGCACGTGGCCCCATGAGTAGCATGCACCAGCGTGAGGGACTCAGGGGGTCTGAAAGAGGAAGTAGGGCTACAAAAGGGTTCTTGAGTTCCCAGGTTCCCCAAGATCTGAAAATAGAAGCCACCTGTCATTCAAGACAGTGACGCTTCTCGGCGTTCCCTTGGGAGCCAGGCTTTGGCTCAACAATCCCCGTGCTGTCTAGAGATGTCCCCAGATACTCCAAAGCCCTCGGTCTAGATGGATGATTACAGGACTCAGCTCAAGACTTCCTAGATGCGACAAGATATGAAAAGGAAACGTTCTATAGACCGGCCCAACATGATCAGTATCCCCGCTGCTTATTTACAGTGTGTGTGTGTGAGTCATGTTTGCAGCTCAAGGAGACACTACACAGGGCCGCTTCTTCCTGGTGAGGGGAGGGTGAATACTTGGGGTGGGCTGCAGGATGGAGCCCATCACTCTAGGGGTCGGCTCCCTCCCAAGTCCAGGCTGCATGGCCTGCCTGTCTCACAGATGAGAAGGCGCAGGTGGGCGAGCCAGGGACAGGGAGGCAGGTGACCCGAGGTCACCCAGAGCTGGAAACGGTGGTTGTGTCCCACATGAGTGGGTTCTAGTGGCATCACGTGACAGCAGCTGATATCCTATACTCTCTTCCAGGGTGCTGTACGGGAACAAGATTGCCGAAATTCCCAAAGGACTATTTGATGGGCTGGTCTCCCTGCAACTTCTGTGAGTACTTTTGGAATCTCTGAGATTATTTTTTGCATGCTCCTATCCAAAAACACTGAGCCAAGCTCTGGAAAGTTCCTTGAACTTTATATACCTACCATACTGACACCGGAACCTCTGAGCTGTCCTTTTCTTGCTCCTGTGGCCTCCTTTTTTTATGACCAGAGAGTCAAGGGTTGTCAGAAAAGGTCCGTAAGCCGGGATGATTGTGATGCAGGCACTAGTCACGGACCATAGGTTGGGAACTAGAACTTACGAACAGGAAATCGAGCTAAGATTTGACAAAGACGTGCAAAGAATTGAGGCAATGGGGAAATCCACACAAGCTAAATTCTAATAGGAAAGCAGAAACGTACGTGTGACCTTGAAGGGGTGGGGGTGGGGTGGGATCATTAGAGAAAAGTGTAATCAACCTGACTAGACCCATAAGATACAGCTGGAGGGGAGCGTCTAGTGCGTTGGAAGGAAGATTTTAAACTCTGGGATTTTTTTTTTTTTGGCATTCATCTATCCTGGTCATTTTAGCTTCAATGTATGCAGAAGAGCACTCTTTCCAGTGTGGGGAAGGAAGGAAAGGAATTCAGTTTATTTCCTAAGATTTTATGATGAGAGAAGTGTCTCTGGTTTGTGATTCTGTAGCTGGGGTGTCTGTCATGTTCTGTGGATGTGGGACTGTGTTTACATAGGTACATGCCTGCTCCGCACATCACATGTCCTCTGAGCACTAAGAATTAATTTCCGGCGTCATGTGTGACGGAAGGTGTCAACTTGGTGGTTGGTGACTGGAGAGGCCGGAACAACTCTCCCTCAGTCACACAGCAAGATAGGGTGGAAACGGAGTCCTGTATTTCTGAAGGGTCCCAGCTCCCTATCGCATGATATATCTTCACAGACCTCCATCTGAGCCCAAAGAGGATTTCATGTGAAGGTGTCCAAGCCAGGCACAGTGGTGCACGTCTGTAACACTGAACTTGGGGGGGCTCAAGCAGGAGTATCATACCTTTGACTCCATCCTTGGCTACATAATGAAATCATTGCTAGATAGATGATAGGCTAATAAGTTGGTAGATGATCGATAGATAGATTAATTGGTAGATGATAGATTGATTGATGATAGATGATTGAAGAGAGATAAGATAGATGATAAATTAATAAGCGATAGATTGACAGATAATCAATAGATGACAGAGATAGAGGACATATTAGTTGATAGATGATAGATTGATAAATGATAGATAGATAGATGATAGAACATTGATTGATTAATTGATAGATGATAGAGAGATAGGTGGGTGGGTAGGTAGATAAATATGTAGATAGACAGATAGACAGACAGATAGATGATAGATGATAGATAGATAGATAGATAGATGATAGATAGATAGATAGACAGACAGACAGATAGATAGATGATAGATAGATAGATGGATAGATAGATAGATAGATAGATAGACAGCTAGATAGGACAGATCGATCGATAGCTGATAGTGAGAGATAGTAGACATAGACAGCGCGTAGATAGTGTGTGTGTGTGTAGTGTGTTTCCCTCCTAGTCTGGTGGGAGCCCCGGCTTTCCTTCCTCTTTTGTGCAGTTAAGAGGAGCCACAATCTAACTTCGTGGACCAGAGACTCTGTCAGATCTCTGCCGAGCAAGAGACACAGGACCAAAGATATAGAAAGGGAGGTGGACAGCACGTCTGTGCTTGGTACCAAGGACGCTTCTAGAAACCAGGGCTTTTTCTGGGGCCTTTCTCGTGTCTTATCTTTACTTCCTCACCTTTCAGTGCCCCTTGGACAGATTGTCCCGGCAGACTACAGCCATGTGAATCAACATTGGAATTGAAACTTCTAGAAAGTTTCTGGGCACCAGATCTAGCTTAGCAACAGCTGGACTTGTTCAATGAAGATGAAAACCAGAGAGAGAGAGAAGTCTGTGTCTTTCTCTCCTTCCCCTGGCTCTGCCGCCTAGTCTTGGGCAGATCTTGTTCAAAGATCCCAGCCCTCTCCGTGTCTGTAAGGTTGCTTTTTAGAAAGAGGCCACATGGTGTTCTTGGCCCCTAACAATAAAACTGTAAGTTCTAATTCCCACTGTAAGGCTAGTTACCTGTCGCTGCTGATCCCTGGGAGAAAAATAATAGTAACATCTGCCTAGAAGTGGATTTGGGGGTGCGGGGTCCTGCCAGGCTGGTGCGAACGTCCTTTTGTAGTCTGTGCTTGTGAGTGAAAGGAAAATGCCAATGCACGCTCGGGAGAAGTATGTCTGTTAAAGTGCAGAGCATCGAGAATGGCGTAGCAAAGATTCTAGAAAGACCTATTTCCAAGCCAACAGCAGTTAGAAAGTTTCTAGAGCCCCCTGGACTGGTAAGATAGCTCCAGATGAATGCACCACTTTAAGCACAAGGAATTGACTTGCTTAGGGGTGGGGAAGGGGGGAGGGGAGATGAGGCCTCTCCTTTTGCTAGGATGGAGGGGGTTGATATAACTCAGGCAGTCTTATTTCCCATCAAAAAAAAAAAAAAAGGGCCAGGGCAGCTGGAGTTGCCATTACTGTTTCTGACCTGTCAGTGAGCAGTTACGAAGCAGATCCAACTAGATCTAATTTAGAGCTGGATGTAGATTGAATTTCTCCTGTTTGGCTGGAGTTACTCTGATAAGAAGGCTCTGATTAGAATACCCTGGTCAGCTGGGTAATTTCCCTTCTTTTGACACGAAGGCTTTCCATGAGACTCTCTCGTCTCTTACCTGTAAATTGCAGATCATAATTACAACCACATAGGTTTGCTAAGAGGATCAAATGAGATCAAATGTTTGAAGTCATTAGCATAGTGCTAATTGGTTCCTACTGAGTTCTTAATAAATGTTAGCTATTGTTATATTGTCAGGTAAACCAGTAAGTTCTTTGGGTAGTAGACCCCAAAAGAACACATCCCAGCTCACCTCGATCCAAAGTGGAGATGCCCCTTTCTGTGCTGAACCAGACTGGGTTTTTATTTCCTTTTCGGTACTCGCTGTGAAATTAACGAAGTGACTGCATCGTGGTTGTTTTCGCTGTCCTTCCTTCCCTTCTTGGTTGCTGTACGCTAGGCTTTTCATCTTTGCAAACACATCCAGACCTGGCTGTATCCAGCCATCGGTCCTTAGGTGAGTGGCTCGCAAGTTTCTTTGGACAAATGGACAGCACTGATCATTCTGGCTGGTATCCCGGACCCTCTCAGAGGCTCTATGGGTCTACACAGGCCAGTTTCAGCAACCCCAGGAGACAACCCAGAACCTGATATCCTGTCTAGAGCATCCCAAGGGATACCTTCTTAGCTTCAATTCCAAAGACTCTAGTTTAGAAGAACCTCAGGGCCCCATGTCCAGTTTCCACCTTGCTAGTGTAAACATCCGCACACATGACAAATCTTCCTGTCGTTCACTTGCTGGTCATTTCGATGACTAGTCCTTACAGCACAGTGTCGGGTGGGAAAGCCCATTCTTATCCTAAACCTAAGTCCTGGCTTCTGGAGAACTTAGAAGACTTCCGTTGTCTGTTGTCGTTGCCTTCAGATGTTTGTAAGTAGTTAGTGCACCCCCTTGTAATTAATCCTACACAGGTTCAGTTCCTGCAGCCATTCATTGTGTAAACACACGTTCATTGTGGTTTGCTACTAGCAATGTTTATTGCCACTGGGGGATGTAAGATAGTCTATCAGCTTCCTTGTTAAAGCAGGCTGCTGGGGAAAGCGTGTCGGGTGCCCTTTAGATACTAGGAGCTGTGAATTTCCCACACAGAAGCACCCAGGGGCCAATGGTCAAATGGATGGTAATCCCCTGCACGTGCCCCAACTGTTGAGCCCTCTAGACTCTTGGGACATCTGAAGCCACGGTCATCCATAATCAATCTGTGGCCATGCCCTCAGCTCCCCCACCCCCAAGTCAAGGAAGTGGTCCGTGGGTCTCGAGAGCTGCCATTTCCTCCCGTGATGGACAGCTGTGAGCTGTGCTGTCACAGCCGTCCCTGGGGAAGGGAAAGCATTCAGTGAGCGCTCACCGATCTCATGGAATCCCCAGGGAAGTCACTGCAGTGGGGAGACCGTTGGAGACGGAGGCTTTTGATCCTACCCCAAGAGCTTTCAAAGCAAACTAAACTGCAGCCTGGAATAAGTTAAGACAACCCAGACACCTGTTGTTCAAGCTTTCTTGGAAGGCAGACAAAACCATGGGAGGCTCTCCGAGTTTGCCAAGCGACATGTCAATCATAGCGCAGTGAACAAAACTCCATCCAGTTCACTCTCGCTCACTACCGCTGCGCTGCTGCTGCTGCTGCTGCTGCTACTTACTGTGGCATCTGACGCTGACTTGAGCTTTCTGATTCTGGTGTCTGTACCTTGGACAATGACACATCCTTCCAGAGACTTCTTCAGAGTCAGACACGGGCAGGTCCGCAGTGCGTAACAAGCAAAGCGAGAATTCCCCTCTGAGTCCAGAAGATGCCGCTGGGCGAATCGTCATCAATTCCTCTTGTCCACTCCTCGGTGTCATGAGTGCAAGTCTATGGGTCTTGCCCTTGATCATAGCCATCACCCCCAAATTCACACCCCAAGTCCTACTAGAGTCCATCAGAAAACTCTTTGTTTCCAGAGATGAAGCTGGGCAGAAATACAAGACTCCTCTCTAGCTGTAGAAACAGCGTAACTCAGTATAGTCTTAAGACAAGTGTTCTTCCATCTCTTGCGATTCTGGCATTTGATATGGAAAAATCCTGGGAAGCCCTAAATTCTGGAATGTTCCATCTTGGTCATTGAGTGAATGATTTTGTTCCTCTTAAAAGAATTTGAACATCCCGGTATCTCTTATGTGAAGGGAAGGCCAAGCAGCACTATAATAAGCCAGGCCACTTGGTGCCCAATAGATCTTAACTCTACCTCTCTGGATTCCCAGTCTCAGCTTTCCTCTGATTTCCTCTTGGGGAAACTCTACCGGGACCTTCTGGAGCAGGCGGGCAAGCATGTTTCTCAGTCAGGCACCGGATGGTGGTGCTGTGGGCTTCCTTTCATTCCCACGGGAATCGCCATGACAACCCAGTGTCTGTGACAACAGTACAGCCATTATCTGGAGAGAAGAGAACAGTCTCCTGTACCCCTCTGGGACTTCGAGGGGCCCCTCCTGCTTCCTCCCGTGTGTGTTTAACACCCATTCACAAGCACAGAGAAGGTTCTGTGACACAGCTGCTCAGGACTGTGGAGCTATGCACTGCTCAGTTCTTCCCCGTGTCTAAGCCTCATTCAGCAGGTGGCTAAAGATCAAAACAAATTCACTATTTTTTTAGGGAACAGGTCATAGAACACACTATGCTAAGGAAAGAGAGAAGTCATGTTACACTTTAAGGATAAAGAGAGTTAGCATGGCAGAGGGTTAATTCTAAAGAAATATAAAAGCAAGCATATCAATAAGAGAGGGGTCCCTATTCTCTATAGCCTAGTGAGGGGGTCTAGAATCACTCACTTAATTGACATCTTCATTAGTACTATATGCCCATGTGTAATGGGAAATACCTCCAGAAAGACACAGAATACTTTCAGTAGCAAAGCGCCTATATAATATAACATTTTCTTTAAAAAGTATCCTCCTGGATAATTAAGATGGTTCAGCAGGCATAGGCCGCCACACCAAGCCTGACGTCCCGAGAATCCACATGATGGAAGCCAAGACTGACTGTCACATGCTAATCTGTGATCACACACTCAACGTGGCACATGCAAGCACAGATAAATAAATGTTAAAAAAAAAAAACGAGAGGACCGTGCCGAGACTGACGATACCAACTTTCTCCTCTCGTGCATCTACTGTAGACATGCGTCCATAAAGAAGAAACCCCCAGCATTGGACTCAGGAAAGGAAGTCCATAAGCTCCCCTTTGGGCAGAGGCTGGGGTTATTCCTGACTGTCGCAGGATCTTTCCTGCAAGACTTTCACCCCTTCTCCTGGAAATCCCACTGCACGCTTTCTTAGCACGGAGAAAACTTTGCATTCTCTGGAGTCTGGAATCCGATCCTGGCATCCCAACAAGCACTCTGTAAAGAGGAGAAGTAACACCACCAGTGTTTCCCACAGACCTTCGGGTAGGTATGGAGAATATACCACCCAGACCCATAGTAAGTCAGCAAGGTTGGTTGGAGTTGTCAAGGTGATTTTAATGCAATTTCTCATTCATTCGACTCCAGATCTTTGTGTTTTCCAAATCTTGCATCAAAGGCCTGGGAGCATAGATAAGATATAGACAAGGGCAGTGGTGGGCCTCAGTGGGCTTTGTCTATGCCCTTTTTCTCAGATGGTCCACCGCACCGTACCACCTGGGCCTAAAAGAGTCTCAGCCGCTGCCAGTGCCGAGACCTACTGCCCATTCCTGGGGCAGGACAAATGATGAGAACCTTTCCTTTCTCAGACTCAGGGCATGTCCTTCCCCCAACCCCCTCGGCCCTCCAGTCTGACTTCATGTCTCCCCCCGCTGCTTTTCCCGAAGGCAGCTGCGCCTGGAAAGGATTATCTCCCAGCAGCCTGGTTATGATGGCTGTCAGTGGGCTGAATGCTAATACCTCTTGACTTGAAACATATGTGGAAGCTGAAAGTGCTCTCAGAAGAGGGGGGGTGGCAGTGTGTCTGGGAGCTAACACGTGCAAATACACTCAGAAGGTGCTGCATATATAGGCCCGCGCTCCAGCGCTCTGTTCTGCTGCCTCCCCCAAAGGCGCATGACTCTTCTCGTTTTGTGTTATTGCAAAGTCGCAAATTTGATGGGGGCGGGAGATTGCTTCCACCGCTGCTCATAGCATTCATTAGGTGACCCTGAAAGTCCCTTGGTGAGGAAATCGAGTATCAGAGCATTTGGATTAGTGTGCTACGTACAGGTCATAGAACACTGCTCAAAGCTACGTAAGGTCTTTGAGTGTCATCTGGTAAATGGAGACTTAGTTTGTAAGGTTGTGGAGAATTAGAAGGTGTCTGTACATACCTAGCCACACCAGTGTTCTCATGAATTGCCTATGAGTTAGCTGTTTACCTGGTCTGATCGCCTCGGGTTTTCTTTTCATAATCATGTGACTTCTGAGGTTTCTTTGGGAAGTGGATGTAGGAACAGATGGCCCCAAACGAGAGCTGATTCTGCTCTGAGATATATCTCTGCATGCATTTCACTCCCACCTATCTGACTCATCGGATCCAACGGTAGATCAGGCTGATAGGTAGTTGGGGGTAGGGAAGAGTTTTGGGTCTGGAATCCAGGCGGCCTCTTGGAATGAGGCATGCTGGACTACCCCCTTCCCCATGTGTAAAGGATGCTCTTCTTGTCTCCTGACCTGCTCAGAGTGCATGAGGCAAAAACTTCAGGGCAAGGAGAGCCCCACGCGCACTCCCTCACTGGCTCTTAGTTCTCCTTGCACATAACAACTCTTTTTCATGCAAATGCAAAGCAAACAGACTGTCACCTTGTGCCTGTGACATTGGGGTGAGCAAACCAAGCTGAGACTTCTTCCTCGAGGCCAGCTGGACTTTTATTACCTTTCAACTCCCAAGAGACAAACAGGGTCTTTCAGACCCAGGGAGACCTTTGTCCAACCTGAATCATATTCCATGTACCTCATGACAGCCAAAACCAACACGCCCCCAGAGACAAGGAGTACAGGAGACCTCAGAAGATGCAGGTGGATTGTAGGCAGTGGATGAGAGTGGAGCCTTGAAATCATACAAGCTGCATCTCTGCTGACTGCTGGGTGACCTTGACCAAGTCTGGCGCTACTCTGGTCAGAAAAATGAGGATTAATCATACTGCTGCCGTGAAGGTCAGGCCAGATGGGGAACTTTGGGGAACTGTTTTGGGAAATGTTTGGACCAGGGCACACATGTGGATGTGACCTCTACAGGGACTGTGTTATTGCCATCATTTTGGGTACCAATTTACATTGCTGCTTCTGGGGGAAAAGGGGGTGTGGACCAAATTAGATTGAACATCCCAGTGTTCTCTGCTTTTCCAAAGAGGGAGAATCTGTCTTATCATTGTCTTATCAGCTCTGTGTCCAGGAGCCAAATTCCACTTCAAATGACAGGTTGAGCATCCCTCCTATAGAAAGCACACATGAATGTTTTTTGATCACCCACGTGATACCATGAATAGAAAATTCCACACTTGCCTTCATGTGACAGACACAAGCCATAGCCGCAGCATACCAAAAACAGCCTATAAAACAACCTCCTGCTCTCTGGGGAATGTACATATGAACATACACAAACCGTGTTTCGACCTCGATCTCCTTCCTATGATTGCTCATCATGCGTATGCAAATATTCCGAAGTCTGGCATCCTCAATACACTTCTAGCCTGGAGCATTTCAGATAAGGGATAAGCCCACGGTTGCTCTATTCCCCCACGATCTATGTGTTTTTCGAATCCCCTCATCTCTTGCCCGTGTCCCAGACAGCACAAAGTCCTCTTCACGGGAGCCAGACTAGACGCGTAGGTGCAGTCTTCCCCCCAAAAGAGAAGGGCAGACGGGCTGCTCGCTCTTGGCCAGGCCAGACTCCACATCTAATTCTCCATAAGCAGCTTAATTTTATCTCTCCCGACACCTCCTCGCCGTGCCCGAGGGAGCCAAGCAGCCTGGTAGAGAGTGAGTGACCAGAAGTCTCTGCTCTTGTCTGTCTTCTTCGGCTCCCTCCTTCATGAGCCCCGCACCCTGAGCCTCTTTTGCTTAGGAATTCTGTCCACCTGGGGAGTTTCGATGCCTCCCCTCTTTGAAATAGCATCCCCTGCTGAGACATCTAGACTCGGTAGGAAACAGAAGCATCTTCGGGAAGAGCAAAAGAAGATGCTCCTGATGGGAAAAGGAGTGTGTGTAGCGGGGGAGTGTCCTGGGTCTGCACATACTCCCAAGGCTTGCCAAGGTCACCCCTTGCTGTCTGTCCCAGAACCAGGTACCGCTTGCTGTTGGGCTTACAAATCTGTTACCACATCCTCAAATCGAAATGCCCCCTCTGGCAAGGAAAGTAAAATAAACGAGTGAAGCATGTGGAATGGGGAACAGCTAGGATTATGGCAGAGAGTGTAGATCCTGTGGGTGGGTGGGTTACCCCAGCTGCCAGGCGTGGGCTCATTATTGTCAGCGTTTATGAACGCTGTTTTACAAAGAGAAAAGAGAAATCTGGAGTGTACGTGTATGCACGTGCGCACACGTGTGTGTGTGTGTGTGTGTGTGTGTGTGTGTGTGTGTGTGTGTCTGATGAACAGACTTGCACGTGGCACATTGTACCATGATACAAGGTAAAGGGTCTCCAAAGACTGTCCACTAAGCTGACCTCATCTCTTTATTGAATTGTTCAACATTTTCCGGCAAGATTATGCACCCAGAGGCCTTGAATATCAGGGTTTTGAGCAAATCTTTTACAGTTATCCTTTAAAGAGAGAGAGAGAGAGAGAGAGAGAGAGAGAGAGGCTGGTGTGCGTGAAGGATCCATTTCCTACCTGGTTGCCTGACTGGTTCTCTGCTCACCGCACATCCTCCTTCAAATGCTCCCGACCTAGAACGACCTTGGCTACAATTTCCTACTGCAGAGGGGGGTGGCAGCCGCGCGGGGTAGATCCGGCATTCATAAAGAAGCAGATGAGCCTTCTGGAGACCCGCTATCTTAACGCCTCCCAGCATGCTCTGCGGAAGCCCCGGTGACCTTGAGCCAGCCTGCAACCCTCAGCTTCATTCTCCCTCCCTGCCTGTAGCTTGGGAGGGGCCTCTGCCCATCTGCCCGGGTCACATCGAGAATAACGTGAGGTCAGGAAAGCACTTTGAGAAACAAAAAGAGCATTCTTGCAATTTGAGTTGTTTTTTTTTTTTTTTTTTTATTCCTACCTTGAGGCAGAAGGACATCTGTATGGACCCTGGGGACCCTGCCCATTATTAGCCAGATTAAACAGGCAGTTCTTCTGCTTGTCACTGCCACAGCTGTCTGCCTGCACATGGGGAGCACACAGGGGACTGCGGGGAAGGACAGGCCTGCGATTGGGGGACGGAAGAAGATAGGGGGTTCAGGGCTGGCACCCAGGAGTAGCCCTCCCTTTGGCCATCTCCAGCCCCCAAAGACTGCATGCAGTATGGAGAGACTCCTGAGCAAGCCAGCCTGCTCCTCGTGCAAGAAGGAGCGAGGAAAGATTTCACGGTGATTTCAAGGCCACGGCTAGGTAGTCTGGGATGATGCAGGAAATGCTCCGCCAACCCACATGCGCTCGACTCGCCAGCCATGTGTTTGGCAGCTCCTCTTTGGCACACATGGCGTCTGCCGAGTCCGTGTTTCTCCCTGAAGACCACCCGGAGGGTCTGAGGAGCTAAGGTCACAACAGAGGGTTCTTGGTGAGTGGGAAAGTGGATGTGGGGGATGGGGGACTCCGTGCTTCCTTGAGGGAGTGAGAGAGCCCCAAAGCTGTGCACAGAGCTGGACAGGCATCCGTCATGCATAAAGCATTCATGATTAAGGGAGACATGAATCAATGACATCTGCGCCACCCAGAGTCTCCTGTAAGAGGAACATGACAAACGGGAGAACAAAAACCCTCCAGTTACAAACTGGAGCGAGTGATAGCAAGGTAATGCACAGAGGGCTGTGAGAGAGGATACTAGGGACTACAGGGTCCTCCTGAGGGAGAAGGGTCAGGACAAGTGTCTATGAGGAGCGACAAAGCCGGCCATTCTGGAGGAGAAGCAAGATAGGGTTCAAAGGCCAAAAAGAAGTGCTCGTGGCAAATGTTTGGAACCATAGGTGACTGGTGGAACTAGAGGGTAGTAGGTGGCGGGGCTCGGCCTGAGGTCCAGCACACTGTGTGTTTGGGGGGAGGGGTTAGTGGGGGATAGGTATAGTGTGTATGTGTGTGTGTGTGTTTGCAAGAGAAATGAGAAGAACACACAGAATGTGTCTACACATGCCCGCACATGGACGCTTTTTATCCTAGGAGGTTGGCTGTAGCTTTCATCAGCTTTCCAATGAAGTCAGTGATCCAAAAGAGCTATAACGAGTTCTCTAAATCAAAAATTGCTCCAACTCCATCCACTAACACTTTAAAACAATTGTGCCAAGTGGTGTTTTTTTTTTTTTCTTTTCAATTCCTGGAAGCAATATAGTGCTTCATACCAAGACAGGCCTTTGCTAAGGCTGCAGGTACCAGGCAAGGCACAGGTGGAATTTTTGCACTTTGCGCGCCTTTGTGGGGATGGACTGGGCAAGGTGTGTCCAGCGTCTCTCTCTCTCTCTCCCTCTCTCTCCCCCCTCCCTCAGTTGGCCACAGCAGCATTCGGGTTGTGCCAAGGAGGTGCGGCTCTTGCTCCGTGGTAATGACTGACCAGCCATCTCTCTTCCGTCCGCAGCCTTCTCAATGCCAACAAGATCAACTGCCTGCGGGTGAACACCTTCCAGGACCTGCAGAACCTCAACCTGCTCTCCTTGTACGACAACAAGCTGCAGACCATTAGCAAGGGGCTCTTCACCCCTCTGCAGTCCATCCAGACGCTGTGAGTCTCAGTGCCCCCCGCAGCAGCAAGCCCCCGGTGCCCAGTGTCAGAGAGCATCCCCAGACAGGGCACCTGTGAGAAGATCTCTAGAGCTTGCAGTGGGAGTAGGAAAGAACACAAGAACATGCAAAGGGTTTGCCCATGATAAGCACCTGGGCAGGGGGCGTGACGCCATGATGGTTCTTTGCCCTGCATGAAGACCCCCTAATCCTTGAAGCAACCTAGGAGGTGCTACAAGTCTCCCCAGGTCGTATGTGAGGAAGCCACAGTACAGGCATGGTAAGAGTCCCAGCTTGGAAGAAATGGGATTTGAATCCCCACAGAGGGGCTCACGGGCTGTGCTCGTCGCCACGACGCCCGCTGTGCTCTGAGCAGACTGCTTCTCTGTGATAATCCATCGCCACCCTCACCGTGACAGCCCCCCCTGCACCCTGCAAAGCCAGGCTTCTGACACAGGCTCTCTGGGGAAGCCCTCACCACCCCTCCACCGCCCAGCACCGCTGGCGTGTATAAACGTCGCAGGCACACAGGTGACATCTGCATATAAATCTCAGCCCACAGTCTTGATGGCTCCAACTTCAGGTTCCCAGCCCAGCCCCCGGGCCTGTAGTGAGCTCAGGTCCCCTGGAGACCCTGGAAATCATCTGGCACTTATTTCCCGGTAGTCCGAGGCAGGAACCAACACAGAACGAGAGCAGCTGCTTTGTATTGGAAACCGACCACGTGCCAAGCTCCGTGCTTAGTGCTGTAGATTCTGTTACTGTTCAGGGGAGGCGCGGCCCGTGGCGCTCTCGCGATGATAAGTATAATAGCAACAATACCCGCTACTATATATGGAACACCCACCATATGCCAGTCGCCGTGCCAGCTGCTTTATGTGCCTGGTGTCACCGAGCTTGGCGAAATAAAATGCCATTTACTCTGAGCGTAAGCTGTGAAGCTTGCGACTTGCTGCCCCCGTTGGAGTTGGTGTGGGTGAGAGTAGAGACAGTTGGCTGTGGGTCTTGCCCCGAGTGGGGGAAGCTGGGAGGCCGATTCCCCAGCCCAGTCGCTGGCTACATCTGTGCTGCCTTTGGCAGACAGCTGACCTCAGACCCCCCCCACTTCGAGTCCTCTCTGAAGCCGGCACCTCCTCCAGGCATCCTGGAGCAGTGGGGTCAGGGGGTCTCCCTTCACCAGTTTGCCAGGGCCCGGCAGCAACCAGGCAGGGTGGTGGCGAAGCAGGGCACCCCAGATCATTCCTGGTTAACAACCTCATCCCTCTTCCAGCCACTTAGCTCAAAATCCGTTCGTGTGCGACTGCCACTTGAAGTGGCTGGCTGACTACCTCCAGGACAACCCCATCGAGACAAGCGGGGCCCGCTGCAGCAGCCCGCGCCGCCTGGCCAACAAGCGCATCAGCCAGATCAAGAGCAAGAAGTTCCGCTGCTCAGGTAATCAGGTTACGGGGGGCTGGGCCCCACTTTCTGACTCAAAACGCAGCAGCCCCAGAGAGAGGCCAATAATCCAATCTGGAGGACAGCAAGCGCCGTAATGGCTCCCGGGGAGCATCTTTGCAAATTAAATTGGGGAAATTCAGTTAGCCCTGCAGAAAACCAATTACCTCATGGATTTAAAATAAAACACACTCACACAATAAAAGCGGGGGGGGGGAGGGGAGTTGAGGGGGGAAACAGGACCCAGGTGCAGATGCTCCAGAGTTAGGTGGAGACTAGGGGACAGGGGAGCCTTCGTAACCAAGATTTATCTCACAGCGACTCCCCAAGTGGCAGATAGAGAAACAGAGCCTGGGCCAGGCTGCAGGCGATCTGCAGACTTTGGGGAGGCGCTGGGCCACAGTGTAGCTGAGGTTCCCTAAACACATTTCCTATCTGTTCTGAGCAGACGGCTGCTCTCCATGATAGAGAACAGTACAGAGCCTCGGCCCCTCTGCCCAGCTCTGTCTAGAAACAGTCCTCCTCCTGCACCCAGGGAGGACGTGGGAATCCGCAGCCTGTCTCGG
Organism: Typhlomys cinereus; assembly: GCA_023101885.1. Taxonomy (NCBI): domain Eukaryota; kingdom Metazoa; phylum Chordata; class Mammalia; order Rodentia; family Platacanthomyidae; genus Typhlomys; species Typhlomys cinereus. The sequence goes on along the minus strand of JALPQD010000317.1, from coordinate 331,882 downwards.
AAGCAGAGCTGGCTCGTCTTTTCTGACAGCTGGTGAGCCGAGAATAAGCGATGGCTGCGTCCTTTGGTACAGGAAAAACCAACCAAGCAAACAAGCAAACAAAATCAGAGCCGCACACTGCTCCCAATGCTAAGGAAGTGATAGTATGAGGTCCTGAGATGGGATGAGCTGACCCCGCCCCCACCACTACCACTTTGTGTGTCTCGGCAAAGTTATGCTCCTACCCTAGCAAAGAGGGTCCTGCACAGGGTGTTTCCCGGCCACTAATCAGGAGAACACCACCAGGCAGATGTCTGCTTCTTACCCTGTGCTCTTGTTCTTTAAGTCAGATTCTTTAGTGTATGTCCCCAGGATGCTAGTCATTAGCTATTTCAGTGTCTCTTATATTTTATTTGCAAAAGCAAATACCTGGAGAGAACGTGGAGATACCCCCAGGGGCCTTGTGGCCGCTTGCTCGAGGCACTGGTGCCTATTTTCCTTTCCCCAGAATAATAACGTCAGCGTCAAAAGCAATCTCTTGAGCCGGCACAGGCAGAGCCCAGGGCTGACTGCTTCTAGTTCGATTCACGTCTTCAGGAAATCCCGTGAGGTTGACAGGAGCAATTCCCGTCCTACAGCAAAAGGAGGTGTGGACTCCAAGGGGAAGGGCCACCCAAAAGTCACAAGTTGTCACCCGTAAGGGCAGGATCAGACCGGCTCATTCCTCGACATCATTAACATCTAGGAGAGAAGGGGCCTTTCTTGTCTCTTGAATGCCTGTCTTCCTGATCTCTTGGCTCTACCCCTTAAGCACTTTCCTCAGATCCCTCCCCGGGCTGGCAGCGTCTCTAGACAGGAGCCTCCTCTCCGCAGTGTCGCCTGCAGCACACTGGTCCCTTCCCAATGACTGTCACCAGTCTCGTTCTCTCTTCTCCTTCCTCTGCCCATTCGAGGCTGAGTTAATGAACTTGGCCAGTTCTCAGAGCTTGACGGTAGCTCTCTCAACCTCTCCACTGACACTACATAAAGGCCTCTAGAGTATTCTAAGAGAAGAGCCAGTGAGAGTCATCAAGGGGCAAGACACCACCCAACACCTTGGCGCTCACTATCATTAGGATCCTGCCAAAATCCGGGACCTCAGATTGGGGCCCAGACCCTTCTTGGTGGCAGGGCAGGGATACAGTCACCTTAGATCTAAAGACTGGAGACTCCTAGGAACACAGTCTTGGCAGAGACTGCTCATTACTGAGGGCTGGAATAGGGGTCAGCAAAGACAGGGTGGGCGGTAGGTGCAGAAAGAACTAAGTAGAAGAACAAGAAATGGAAAGTAGAACTGGGATACGCTGAAGCCAGTTTAGAACCTAGCCGTACTTGACCCCCGCGTCTTTTCTTATGGAGTGGTTACAACCAAACACAGGGAGAAGTAGGGGAAGGACTCTCGCACTGACTGACATTATCTAAAATGTTAACGAAAAAAAAAAAAACAACCTAGAAGCTCACGTGTGACTTATCTTGCAAAGGCGCTTTGCTGACAAGCTGGTTGAGTTCCATCCCCAGAACTCACGTGATGGAAGGTGAAACTTGTCTCCTGACCTCCACACATGCACATGGTGTATACACGCCTGTAGTCACAGGAAACACGCCTATCCACACTAAAATAAACATTAACCAAGAAACCGAGCAGAAAGCTAATTCCTGTTGACACAGTGGTGCTTAAGTGAGTCTGACTTGGAACACTCTAGAGGCCTTTATGTAGCGTCAGTGGAGAGGTTGAGAGAGCTACCGTCAAGCTCTGAGAAACGCCAGACCCCCACACTTGCCGTGGCCTTGGGGGATATGGCGGCCGTAGCCCTAAAGCTCTCTTTCCACGAAGCGCCAGAGAGAGGAGGAGAGTGGGTGATGTGGACTAGAGTTGACAGATGATAACTCTGCATCTCGCTGTCTCCTAAAAGCAGCCCCCGCGAAAGACAGCTGATGTGATTAGGAACCAATTCAGGGGTGACTGCTGCTGCAATGAGAAGAGCCCCTCCTTGGGCAGGGCGCCGGGCTGCCCACCCACTTTGCTGTCTGCCTTCTATCAGCTGTGTCTGCCGCCCTGGGTCGTGAAGTAGTTTAGGGGTGGATGCCGCCTATTGATGGTGATCTGGCCATCTGATTGAGTCCTTCCCCACTAGCCGCACTGCCAGGAGCACTTGGCAGCTGAGGGATGCTCCCTATCTTGAGCACAATGTCCTGCTTTGTGTAAGAAGCGCTCGTGAGAGAAAAGTGCAGGCTAAGGGTGGGGCCTGTAGACAGAGCGCTTGCCCAGAACGCACAGATCATGGGTTGCAACCCCCCAGCGTTACAAAAATAGAAAAGGAAAAAAGTACAGAAAAAGAGACCATGTGCCCAAAGATGACAAGCAGGAGACATCTTAGAAACCTCAGAGGCCACCCAGTCCATTGCAGAAAATCACAAAGCTAGGACCCCACAGCAGGAAAGTCCCGTCTAAAGTATAGTATATCGTTTTCCTGGGCGATGTTTGGAATGCCATAATGATTTCAGCATACCATGAAGAGTCTTGATCATTTTCTTCTGGATTCTTCCATGTCCTTTAAAAAAAAGAAGCAAAGGGAAAGAGAAGCAGGTTTTCATGCTTGAAAATATGGGGCTCGGGAGACGGTTTCGGGGGTTAAAGCTTTTGTCTCCCAAATAAAAGACCTGAATTCAGATCCCCAGATCCCATGTAAAAAATGTGCCAGGTGGAAATATGGAGGCAGCCTGCAATTCCAGTCCTGGAAGGCAGAGCTTGGGAAACCCCAGAGCAAAGCAATAAGGGGGTAGAGCAATTCGGTCTGGTTCCTAATGTCATTTCAGCCCTCAAAGACACACACACACACACACACACACACACACACACACAGTCACATTCACACTCAAGCACCCTCTTGTATATTTACCCACATGCAACACACACACACACAAAGCACAAAACATACCATGCTGTGTTATTAATGCTCTGATCAAAGCAAAGATGAAACCATCGAACACAGCATCAGAGGCCTGAAGCTGTGGATGCTGAAGCCGGTTAGGACCCACGTTACCACTGCCGCCTTAAGTCTGTGAGATGAGAGAGATGGTTACAGAGGGAAGAGACCAGGCCTGACCGTAAACACTGCTTCCCGGCTGGTCCATCACTGCATATAACCTATGTGCTGCTGAGATGCTGAGAACACTTTGTCAAAGATGCCAATCAGTCCCCAGAAACACGGCAGAGGAGGAGAGATTCCATCCCTCCGGTCAGAGGTCAGAGGTCAGGGGTCAGAGATGGAGGATCCAAGTCACATGGCCCTCACTCCATTCTCTCTGAGGTGGACGTGTCGCTAGCCAATGCTAAGAGGAAGTTCCAAATCAGTGTTCTCCGGCCTATGGAAGCTAGATATGTAAAGACTAGATACCTTCACCTGGGTCCTGGCATCCGGAACCATCAGAATTTGGGACACCTTACCCACTTACTTCCATGCTTCCTAGCCAAGGAGACATGAAAGCCAAAAAAGACTTCAGATGTATCTATCTTGTCTCCAGCTAATCCGCTGATTCCCTGCCCTTACCCTCCTTCTCTCAGTTTGACAGACGCCCCCAGAGGCACCTCTTCAGGGGCCACTATCCACTATCTACCATCTCTGTGACAGTCAGTATTCTTGGGCGACTCTAAGTTTCTCTGTCCAAACTCAACACTCCACTGGTCCCCTGTGTTTCCCGTCTAAGATGCACTTTGTTTTTATTCCACATTCCTTCTCCACTAAACCCTGAACCATCTAGAATAAACAGCCATTGGTCTCAGGACTTGGGGGAACCCTGAAGGATACTAAGAGGAAATAACTAGGTTATGGAATGGCAAAGGCAGCTTTTGCCCATAGAGGAACATGGTACGGTGTACACTGCTGGGGACTGTGGCACACCCCTTTATCGGAGGGTATGGAGACATGATGGAGCCCCTCAGTCGCTGGGGTTGACCCTACCTACCCCACGAAGAAGGCAGAAGACACTTGGCTAAGTCTCATGTTGTATCCAGGCACGTGGTGAGGTGCTGGACAGCTCAAAGGCTTAGTCCAGACCTGGGATGTGGCCATTTCCTTAGTCCCCTTGGGGGGAGGGTCCCCGTTCTACCAGGTGCTTCTGAGTGTGGGTGTCTGATGTTCTCCTCCTGTTTCTTGCCTTCCTCCTGAGTCTCCCTGGGGCAGGGGGCAGGGTGGTGGGCTCCTGTCTTTGGCAGCCATGGGGGGAGAGGGGAACCCCTCTCCTGGTACTAATCGCGCTCAGTGGGGGCCTGCTCCGGCTTCCGCTTCTCCACACTGCTTCCTCGGGCGCTCCCGGCCTCTCTCTGACGCTGCTTCCTGACCTTGACTCTCAACCAGTCGCGGCCGCGGCGCTTTCCTTTGTGCTTGATCTAACCATGTGGTGGAACGCTGGAAACGGAACATGGTTCTGTCAAGCACCGCGGAAAGCGCCGCGCTCTCCTGCAGCTTGGCCCGCCGCAGCCGCCACCGCGCCCGCCACCGCCGGAATCTACTCTGCTCTGGAGCACCGCAACCTGCCAGCCTCACCTCTCCCAGCCTGTCCTCGCAGGGGGTGGGGGGCGGGCACTCAGAGGAGTTAGATGCAGGGTGATGGGGGGGGGGAATGTGCCGGAGTCATGCAGAGACAGTTCACATCTCTGACCCCAGATGGAGTCCCAAATCTGGTCCGATGTCATCCCAGGGTAATATGGGAGAATCCCAGCCCAAGGTCCTTTCTCCAAGTGTCACCTAACTCGAAGGGGAATTTCTTGCTTGGGACCCTCCTGCCACCTCTATGAGCATGCATTTCCTTTGATGTGACTGTAGCCAGGAGAATGAGCCACACGGGCAATGGGTCTGAGACCCGAGGTTCCTTCTGAAACTGTCACTTCTCAAGAACACTTGGGTCCCGATCCCCGTGAAATGTGAAGTCCTAGCCTCAAGTGGCGCAGTTCAGTGACGTGTATAAACTGTCCGATCTCCGTGTCTCCCCTCTTGTTTCTTGTTATATCCTGGGCCCAGTTTTATCGAAAGACCATGAGGTTGCTTCTGGTGCTAGAGTGTGTGATCCTATGAGTGAGAGTTGAGGTGGGTACACGCTCACATTTAGCACGAGGAGCTGGATTCCGGGCCCCTCTCAAGTCCTGTGACTGCCTGTCCTCTCCTCCCTCTGTTACCCTGGAGCTAGGTCCTAGCCATGATAACAAATGGATTTCTCTTGGCCTCTCCGAATTTTTTCTTCTTTTTTTTTTTTTTTTTTGAGCAGACACTGAATGGTTTACCTCTCTTGCTTAATTTTTAATTTTCTTAGCACTCTATATCCCATTTTACAGATAAGGACATTGAGGCCCGAAGATAGTAACTAATTTGCCCAGGGCTCTCTGGCTGCAGACTGGCTGGCCGGACCTTAGTACAATTCATCCACCCGTCCCAGCTTAGGGCATGCTCCCTGCCTCCACAGGGAAAACTTAAAGAACCTTAATGTGTCTTGAGAAGGAGCTGAATTTGGTTTTGTTTTGTTTTGAACCTTGTCTTTGAAGGTTACTTCTGTTATTAGAAATAGGTTAAGTATGAAGAAGAGAACTGTTAAAATGACTCTTCCTCTCTGGTGTGAGCCCAGCAAGATCTCAAGGCACAAGCCAACCCTACAGTCTGAGCCCCCCCCTTCCCTTGTAGAGGTTGGCATCCTAGGTACTGCCCACCTTTCATGCCCGGGCCACCTCCGTGGCGTCCCGGCCGCAGGCTGTGGCCACGCGGCACCGTGAGCATCTTCCCTCTGTTTTCAGCCAGACACAACACTCATCCTAGTGAGTCTGTCACTCCAATGTGACAGTTACTGCAACCGCTTCCTGCCCAACCAATGGCCAACCCCCTGCTAAAACAACTGGCATGCCCGAGCCACTGAAGTTGCTCCCCCAGCCTTGCCCACCAGTGAACATCTGCGTGCCCGGCAACGTTCTCTTGATCCTATTCACCACTCATGACTCATCCCTTTGGGGTCCATGTTACTTTGTTTTCCAGTGGATGGGCCTCGGACAGGCCTTAGTCCCCCAGTTTTCCTTTCTGCCCTCCTGTCTCTTATCCTACCCATCTTAGAAATATTGGGGGGCAGGGGAGGTAGAGAAGAGCTCTGTTAATCAGATAATGAACCTGTGATATCTAGTCAATGAGCCAGTGGCTCGAACAGCTAAACAACCTGCAAATGACAGCAGTCACCCTGGGTCTCGCGCTAGCGTGCCACCCCAGGGCAGACAAATCCATCTGAAGACCCGGAATATGAGCTTCTGACAGACCCCAGCTCTGACTTTTCAAGTGTTACACACTTTTTTTTTTTTTGAGACAGGGGCTTGTAACAACATGCTGGGGAGTTTCCTTCTACCCTCACCTCACTCTATTAAAGCTTGTCTGTGATCACGTGCCCAGTGTCGTTGTTCTGAGCTACAGGGGAGAAGAAGGGAGGGCTACAGGGGTAGAGGCAGGTGGAAGGTGAGTTGGCATCAGCTCCTCTGACGCCCTCTCCAGCTGGGACTGAGTTTTATGGCCTGTTTTCAAATCCTCCCACATCCCTCGAGTCTGAGCTTGCCCCCCTCCCCCGGCAAGGAGGAGCAGCACCCTGTCTTCTTTGGTTCTCTCCCCCTAAGTGTGTCTGGTCGGTGACAAATATGCATCGAGATTGAAATTGACTTTTAAAGCTCTGGAAAAGTTAAAAATACTTTTGGGTAGTTATGAGCATTAGGCATAACAAATGGCCCCGAGGAACCCTGGGTAGCTTCCGTAATAAAATACGAAGTGACGGAGGTGGCATTTCAGGCTGGCTCTGGCTGGGGAATGAACTTTTTCGGTTATGTACATACGCCATTATTAACATTTCTGGTTCCCACTCCTATAAAATATCATTCTCCCATTCCCTCGTTATTGCAAGCCAGGGCAATAACAAAAACAGCAGGAGGAAAAAATGCTGGGGGGGAGGGAACCGCGTTGGTCCATCGCATCTAATTGCAAAATCATTTCATTAAAATGGATCAGCGGCTCGATGGCAGAGGTCTGCCAGTTATAATCTAACGATACTACTGAGAGCTATTTCTGCTAACTACAGACTGCGCTCACCTTGATTAAAAGGAAAGTGCATTTCATAGACTGCTGTCCCCAGCCAGTGTATGTCTGCAGCTTGACGTAAAGAGGCTCCCCCTCTGTTTTTCTGCCTTCCATCATCAGCCAGGGATACTGTGCTTTGCAAGAACCCCATTCCTGTTTTCTACGGGATATATGCACACATGGGTGCAAAATGTCCACATTCTCACCGGCGCCACCTGAGAAATCCCTCAGCATTGAGTTTTCATCCAGCAGGGCCTGCAAAATAAGATTCTCCCAGGACCTCTCAATGCTGATATGTCTGGGGGGAAAAATAGTACAGATTCTGTGGGCCAAGGGCAGGAGATTTGCATAATACATCGGAGCCCCCTATAATGCTATGAGGGTACCTGTACGGATTCTGCTTTGTAAGCCTGGGGGTACAAGGGGCAATGAAGGAAGCAGATGGGGAATAGAGAGTGGAAAGGGGATCATGTCCAGACTCCTGACTCCCTGTTTTAGCTAGATAATGTCACTTCTGAATGAGAGATCCACCAAGTTCATTTCCAATCAGTGGTTACCACGGGGAGATAATATGAGGACAGAGAAAGCAAGTGGGGGAGAGGGGGGAAGGAGGCATCTCCCTGTAGCTCATTCTGTCCGTTTCTCCTGCACTGGCCTTTATGGTTGTTGCCTGAAGTGTAGGGATAAAGGTTTGGTCACAAAGCATGACATTAATCCCATGGATCTATCACACGCCGAAGTGCCCTGTAGACCTGGGTTTCCTCGTCAGTAAAATGAAGCGATATCTTCAGGGGTTAAGGGAAATCACCCATCTGAAATTCAGAGAATAGCGTGTGGGCTGTTAGTAGTACAAGTTCAGTAACGGTCAGCTATTACCACTAGCTCCACTCATGTTTCTCTGTGGTCGCTGACACGCCCCGATGTTTTGCTAAGAACTGGGGATCCACACGCTCTGCTTGCCTCTGTCCTGGAAACTCTGCTTTCGTGGTTTCACTCTCCCCTCACACCAAACCCTATTTACACGTGGAGAGTCAAAGGCTAGTAAGTCACAAAGCCAGGCCAAACCCAGGCCCTCTACTGCTAAACCTGTAGCATCCTCGCCCATCCTCACAGCTTCTGCAGATAATGCTGACCATGGTAAAAACCTCAAGTCATTCACCAAACACACGGCGTTCACTCTAGGGGAAACACTTCCAAACAACACACAGGGCGCAGTGCCAATGCCACCAACCAGTGCAATGGGCAAACACGGTCTGACCCAGCAGGGTACTAATGAAATGTGGGGGTGAACAAAGAAGCCCTAACCCTATTACCCAGCTGCCTTGTGGGAGCCACAGTTCACCATGGCCCCCAGCATCATGTATGGCCTCACAGGGTCGGCCTGGCTGTTCCCCAGGGTATCCCTGGCACACCTGACTTGTCAGGTCTATTCGCCATTCCTGAACATGCTCAAAGGAAGTTCAGTTTTGAAAAAAAAAGAATCTTAACTCCCACTTGCAGCTCCCTGAGAACTGGGCGTTCACTACAGTTAAAGAGAATTTACTTCCCAAGCAGAGGCAGAGTCTCTGATCCTCACGCATTTTGCTTGTTTTCATTATTTCAGACTTGAGTTCATTGAGGACAGTTGTCAGAGAGTCTTGAAACAGTGAAACGAGGGAGTGGGAGGCAGCTCTCAGCCATTCCTAAGCTTCCAGCCACTTCTCCCAGCGCCCAGCGATCATCGCGGTCCAACAGGGAAGACAGTAGTGGTCGCTTAGGACCAGATGACCGCCTAGTCTCCTTCACGCCTTAGCAGCGAGGCCTGGAAGACCACCAATGATAGTGTGTCCGCGTCCCATGCCTCAGTCCCACCCTCAGGGAGCGTCACAGAGCCGGGGGCTCCCTCCAGCTGTAGGCTGCGTGTCCTGCACATACCTCTGAGCAGAGCATCTGTTTCGCCCATCAGCTTCTCCCAAGGCCCCTGACCCTGCACAAACATGAGAGCCCACGGATCTGGAGGATGGCTTCCGGGTGGACGATGAAGACCACATGGAAAACAGCAGGGCCGAGGGGAAGGGAGTGCAGCAGTGAGGTAGTCACGTGATCACAGCCATACTATGTCTGCCACCTGACTCCTGCCTGCAAGCGTGCATGTGTGTGGGGCTGGCACACACGCACGCTCGCACGCACACACAGCCTGACTCATCCTACAGATGCCAATTCATTACATTCTCATCCGCCCATCTTGCGATGGCTTCACCTTCCAGGGCTCAGAGGGGTTTAAGTGACTTACCTAAGAACACACATTGGCTCCCGGCCCCTTTGACTCAGACCGAGTTCCAGAGGCCGAGGGGGGGACCCGAGTGACACGGCTGCCCCTCTTTGGCCCCGCCTAGGCTCCGAGGACTATCGCAACAGGTTCAGCAGCGAGTGTTTCATGGACCTCGTGTGCCCTGAGAAGTGCCGCTGCGAGGGCACCGTCGTGGACTGCTCCAACCAGAGGCTGACCCGGATCCCGAGCCACCTCCCAGAGTATACCACCGACCTGTAAGTCCTCCCCAAGGCGAACCCCCGACCTGTTCCCACAGAAACCCACCCAGTCACTGGAAGTCAACTCAGGTGGGGGGGGACTCCTGGAGGTGACCTCCCCCCCAACTCCAGGCTCAGTCACACAGTCACCCTTGATGCATGCACTACACCGAAGCAGACACCAGGTACCATGGATGGTTTGCTCTTCTGACCCACACTGTGACAGGTCTACCGGCGAACAGAGCAGAGAGTACCTGCTGACCCAGCCCATTGCATTACCAGAAAGGTAGACAGTGAATAAAAATTATGACAAAGCAGAAAACCCAACTAGAGCGATTATATCTGAGCCTCCTCACAGCCACCTTATTAAAGGGATATCTGTGGCTTTTCTAAAATGCAGTGAGCTCAAAGCTTGCAGCTTGGTGGAACTCCGAGCTGTCCCCTGACGCTGGGCACTGTGTCTTCTACCCTCCCTGAGCCAGGACAAGTTAGCTACCTCTTAGGACTGAGCCTCAGCTTCTCGGCTGTGTCACTGGGGGACCGTGCTTCCCTCCAAGCTTGGAAGGAGCCAAACGGAGACAGGCGCAGCGTTCCCCTTGACTCCGGGCATGGAGTAAGCATGAGGAATGGTGACAGCCTTGGAATCATTTCCTGCTGTCTTTGATTTCTCCACCATCTAGGGTACAGTAAGTCCCTAAGCATACAGGAATGCTGGATGCGGGACCCCGACCTCCCCCTGAAACAGGGAAGTGGCCAAGAAGGAGCTGAGCAACCTAGAGAATTGGGAGACCCTTGGGGGACCTCCCTGGGCCTTTTAGGCTGCCCTGGGTACCCCAGAAAACCAAGGCAGATGCTAGGCAGTTGACTATGTGCTTTAAAAGCAACACACAGAGAGTATGCAAGAAGTCCATTCCTCCCCCTGAAGGAAGCTTCCAGGAGGAGGAAAGGGCAGGCTTCCCAAGGGAAGAGATGGCAGAGTCTATCTCCTTTTTGCCCTTCGTGTGCACCTCTCCCTGTGGAGCCCCCCGCATCCCACTGCTGGGCAAATGTTTTAAGACTCGGCTGATCTTTACTGAAGGAAGTCAGGTGCGATTTAGCCAAAGCCACTTGGGGAGGCCAAATAGAAAGGCCTCAAAGGAAGTGCGTCCCCTTCAGCTAACCCTGCCTTCGTCTCCTGACTTCCCACACAGGCGGCTGAACGACAATGAGATTTCCGTCCTGGATGCCACCAGCGTCTTCAAGAAGTTGCCCAATTTGCGGAAAATGTAAGTCAAGTTGAAGAACGTGGCAGCCGCCTTGCTTGGCTCCATAGCCAGGTTCAGACTAGAGCAGGAAGCCAGGCTGCTGGCCTCTCCTTACCCTCTAGTGTCTCCCCTTTAGTGTCTGTCTGGTCCTTGTCGTGGCCTGTACTGGGAATCAGGACATGCAGCAAAGACTAGAATGATACTCGGCTGTTGTTAAACCGCCAGATGTTATATGGATAAGAGAGGAATGGAAACTCCAGCAGGTTTGATCACAAAGACCTGGGTCTGACTGGAGTCTGAGCTTAGGTAGGGGGTTCACAAACTGCAGAGGTTACCTTTGCTCCCACAGTCATAAAACTAACAAGAACGGGCTGCGGAGATGGCTTGGGCGTTAAGGCTTTTGTCCTGCAAGCAAAAGGACCTGCGTTCAGATCCCAGATTCCTCATAAAGACGCCTAACAGAAATGACTGTCGCCTGTGATCCCCGCCCTGGAAGGCAGAACCTGGGAAACCCTTAGCAGGGTGATTCCCAGCGTCATCCTTGGGTCTCCAGAGACATATATTCTCAAGTGCCTTCTTACACACACACACACACACACACACCGCATGCACTAATGTAAAAAACATGCAAAATTAGCAAGAACCTTGCTTACAATGAGTGTTTGGCACTGGCCAGCCACACACGCCTAACTACAGGCGCAGTTCATTACGTCCCTGTCTTGCGCTGCCTTCATGTTCCGTGTTGTGTGGACTCGGAAACTTCAGCGACTTATCTAAGAGCACACGGAGAATAAATAGAACTGTCACTCAAACTTGGGCCCATCTAGGTCACCCCGGTGTTGGGCCTGCCTCCCTCCTCTTTCCTTCCCAGATGCCCTATCAGGTACCAGCATGGAGGGGGTGAGGCATTTCTCTGAGACCCCACCTTCTACCCCACCCCCACCCCATGACACATATCTCCCGGCTGCAGGGTTTGCATCTGCTTCTAGAACAAGAGGAAGACCATCCACCTTTATTATTTATTAAGTCACTAAAAGTCATGTGGCTCCAAACCAAGCCTCTTTATGCTTTTACTGTCATCCTTGCACATGCAAAAATAAATAGAAATAGGAAAGTCATCCCTCGTGCATCCTTTAGTGGGACAAAGCATGCCCCCAAACAAGACTGAAAACAGGGTAGTCTCCTTCCGGTCACGGGTCTTACTTCATAGGCAGGCGTCCTCTTTCCAGGTTATTCAGCGACACACACTTTGCATTTGTGTCCTGTGGGTTGGCAGCCCTGCCCGTTAAACTGGCCCAAGCACGGTGCAGCTGGGAGATGGCTGCAGGAATCCCCAGGGGAGATGCACGCGACAGGAAAGCATCATTCAGTCAGGCACGAACTTGGCGCTGCTTTGAGTGCAATGTTATGAATCAATGGCATAGCGAACACATTGTCTTTAAACGGAAACCCTCATAAAACAAGCTTGTTATTGATCAGTTAATGAACATGCCTCGCCCCGGGGCTCGAAAGAGCCTCATCCTGTTCCTTTCAGGAGCAGCGGTTTGGCATTCGCTAATCAGTGTTCCCGGTGGTGTTGCAGTGTAACTCTCATGAGTGGAGAAGGGGTGGCTGCCGCTTATTTTTTCCTGTCCTCTGCTTTTCCACCCATCAGGGCCCTGCAGACGACACCCCCAGCTGCTGTACAGCATCTGCTCTCACTACTGACCCCCAAGTCTCCCCCCTCCCGTAGCCCCTACTCTTAGTGATGGACCCTGACGCTAGCCTGAACCTGGGTGCAGCACGAGGTTTGTTGCAGTTAACTGCATTGTTGCTGATAAATCCATGACAAAAACGGCTTAAAGGGGAACAAATGACTTAAAGGGGTTTATGCTGGCTTCTAATTGTCCTTGTCGCAGGAGAGCCCACACCAACACCCAGGGCCGAGGGAACTATCCAACCAAATCTACAGGACTTCTGAGAGGGACAATCCTTGCTTGCCAGACCAGCACGTCTGGCCAAATGTACAGAAAGATGCTACTTTATCTTAACCAGTTCCCGTCATTTTATCCACCAGCCTAAGTAAGCACTAGCCACGCCCACCATGGGCAGGGCCTCCCTCTCAACTATCAATCTCCTGCAGGCTCGCTGTAAGCACTAGCCACGCCCACCATGGGCAGGCCTCCCTCTCAACTGTCAATCTCCTGCAGGCTCGCTGTAAGCACTAGCCACGCCCACCATGGGCAGGGCCTCCCTCTCAACTAATCAATCTCCTGCAGGCTCGCTCCAGGTCTTATTCAACCCCTGATTGTTTACAAATATGCCCAGAGCTCAACCCTGCAACATCAAGTTGACACCTGTGTCTAACCAGGACAAGCTCTCTGAGGGGAGCATAGAGCATGGGTGGGTGCAGTTGAGTGGGGGTCACTGTGGAACGGCACCACGGCTCAGCCCTGGGACTCAAGTACAAACAGGAGCCATCACCTGCCGGGAGGCGCCTTGGCTGTTCCAAGCGGGCAGAGCTGCATTCGGGGTCAGCCGCGAACGGTGGAGCTGGTGATGAGTCTAGAGTCTGCCAGCAGAGTGGCTGGCCCCAGGGCCGTCGGGGTGCCTGGGCCTGAGTCTGTTGTTCCAACTTGGGCAGAGCTGCCCGGACCCTCCTGTGCTTGCTTCTACCTTCCCAGTGCCCTGGAATGATGAAGCCAACTCTCCTCCTTGGAATTCCCAGCAGCACATGCCAGGATGTCACAAAAGGTGGTCATCACTGATACACTGCGGCCGCTGTAGGCAGCTTTGCAAATGGCTTCACCGCGCAGTGGTGGGACCCTTGCTTAGCATGTAGGAGGCCCCGGGTTCCATCCCTAGCTCAGAGGGATAGGGGTGGGAGGATGAGGAAGAGGAGAGGGAGAGACAGGAGGAGCAGGGAGGGAGGAAAAGAAAAGAGTGAAGGCAGTAACGAGAAAGAGAGGAAAGGAGAGGAGAGATGGAAAAGAGGAAGGAAAGAAAAAAAGAGAGGAAGAGAGGGAAGGAGGGAGGAACAGTGAAGAAAGGAAGGAGTGGGGGGAGAGAAAAATAAAACAATAGGCCCAGCTTCAGAGAGCAGCGGATCTCCCTGAGGTGGTCTTCTGGGTCACTTCCGGGGAGGGGAGACGGGCACACAGGCCTGGATTTGCTGAGGGTTGCGTTTTTTCATAAAAATTATCTGGCCACTTTTTAAAACCAGAGTTTTCGCTGAGATCCAAAAGACCGATTTTTTTTTTTTTGGTACCTCACGGGGCCATCAGGTGACTGGCAGAGCTGACCCTGTGTTCCCAGGTGGGCCAGCAGAGCTGAGCTAAGCAGCGTGTGGCCCCCTTCCACGGACATGTGCTTCTTGTTGCCTTTGCCCCACGTGTCTGCTGTGGTCACCATTGAGTCACCGCCTAGAGACCTCATGGATTCCTGATCTGGCAGTAGAATGTTTACCCCGGGAGAGGACAGCCCACAGGGGACGGGTGGAACTCCCTCGTTCTGGTGCCATGCCAGAGCGTATACAGCTTCTAGAAAGGTCCACATTGTTCTCTGCTGTGTCCATTCCACCTCGTCCAGCCTTTGAACAAGATCACAGGTCCATCCCCACTGTCAGAGTGGGGGGACACCCCAGGAGGCCCACACCTAGGAAAGTCAGGCCTCTGCTTCCCAGACCCCGCTTTCTAGAGGGAGCCAGATGCATCTCCCCCAGCCCGTTGGAGGCCTCTGCATCTCTTAGGAAGAACAAGAACCGCTCTGAAAGGCGCACAGGGATCTCGCAGACTGTTGCAGTTCACCTGCATGGTTGCTGGTAAATCACCATCAAACGGCTTAAGGGAACAAGGGGTTTATTTTCTTACTGATAGTCCGGTTACAGTCTGTAGTCCAGCTTGACGGCAGAGCACGCACCAACACCAGGACAAGGGAACTGGCCACACCATCTCTACGTAACGGCTGAGAGAGGCACGATCTTTACTTGCCAGACCAGCATGTCTGGCCAAGTGTACACAAGGATGCCGACTCTCTCAACCAGCTGTCTGTATTTTATTCCAGGGCCTAGTCCCACCCACCATAAACTGGGCCTTCCCCATCAGCCAGACAATCTCCTACAGGTTTGCTCTGGGCTTAACTCAATCATTAATTCTCTACAAATGTGCCCAGAGCACAAACTTTCAACTATCAAGTTGACACCTGTGTCCAACTATGACACAGAGATAGACCAGGAGCCGTCTCAACCTTCCTTTGGGTATGTGAGGTTGGACTGAAACCGTAAGGAATCAGAGACAAAGATGGAGAGAGGCCCATGGTCGACCCTGGCTCTACCTTTTGAGGTTTCCCAGGACAGGGGTGTCTCAGGAAGATTCTGCCTGGTCAAACAAGAGCATGCTTACACATGCTTAACTCCAGTGCACTTATTTTTATTTCTGAAGTGTTCGCCCTGAGCTGTATTCTTTGCCCCACTTCCCACCGCAACCTGCCATGGCGAGCAGGGTTTTGATGGATGGAGAGGAGCAGCAGCCAGCTAGTTCTTCTGGAAAATTCTACCTTGCCCCCCCTCCGCCCCCTGCCCATCTTTGCCTCTCCTTCTGTTTCTCATTTGCTCAGCCTAAGGAAATGCAATTCACAAACCTACAGTAATGGGATGTTAATTCTGCTCTGTTGAAGAACAGATGTGAGGAAGTAGGAGCTCCCCCACCCCCCACATAGCTGCACCATCATGGTCTGCCCTTATGCCCCAATCCCCAAGCAGTCACACTCCCTTGGACTCAGTCCTGCTCCTCCAGGGGTCCGTGAGTTATGGGTTCCACATCTAGTTAGGAGGTAATTTGCAGGCTTCCTCGTGTGTTACCTCCATTCCTGGATTGTCCCCAGCCAGGGCTATAGGATTGATAAGGAAACAGGCTGAGTATTCAGTTATCTTGGAGCGGAGCACAGTACAGGAGTATCACTGGCCTTGGGGACAGACTAGGAGTATTAGCCAGACTGTGTGTGGGGTGGGGGTGGGGTTTGCAGCAGAAGGAGGGGTCCATGACAAGAAGCAGACAATTCAAGAGGACCAAGCTGTGGGGAGATGGCTCAGGGGGGTTAAAGCCTTTGCCTCACAGACAAAAGGACCTGAGTTCAGATCCTCAGATCCCATGCAAACTCCTGCCCTGGAAGGCGGAGCCTGGGAAACCACAGAGCAAAGCACTAAGGAGGTAGAGCAAGTCAGGATGATTCCTGACGTCAGCCTTGGACCATCACAGGCACATACACACTCAAGTGCCCTCTGAGAGAGAGAGAGAGAGAGAGAGAGAGAAGCTCCTTCCCATCTCCTCCACAGCCACCTGTAGGTGCTGCTTCTGAGTCCCCAGGCCACCCATGGGAAAAGGGAAAGTGGTTTACATTGAACTTTAGTATCGTCATGTTCCCACTTGTTCCAAATGGGACCCTCGAGGAGGCTACAGCCCTTCACTGTGAAGAGAGAGACTGGTGTAACCTTGTGTCCCCGTCTGAGGCTCCGAGGTCTGGACCGGTGCCCCCCACCCTGACTCCACAGCAATGGAATGGGGCTCCCGAATGGTGTCTGCGAACACAGACTTCTGACAGCCTCCAACGCTAGTCTGCGGGCACCTGAGCACCCCCACGTTTCCTCTTCACTGGAGGTCTGTCCTGTGGGGTTCTGCCCAGTGTCAGGAGGTGGGCTTTGTCCTCCAGTTTCCTTCAGGAACGCCTTCAGGCTCGGCTACATCCAGCCAGCCGCTGCCACCTTTGGCCTGGACTTCAGGGTGGTCTGCAGAGACCCACCCCTTCCCCTAGTTCCTGATGGAACCTGGAAACCGGAAGCGCGCGGGGCAGGGCAGAATCTGCAGGCTGTTCCTTTGTGTCTCCTCCTGAGCCCCGAAGGCCAAGTGTCACAGAGAAGGAAACAGAGTCACACCCCGGAAAACAGTAGCACTGAGGACTTGGCGGGCTGGCTCTCTAGGAGTCTGTATGTGTCCAGGCTCTTGTGTTCAGAGTCAAAGATTGAAACCAGAACAGGCATAGAGGATTAAGGCAGAGTTTATTAGAGGAGAGAAAGAACAGAACTCATGGAGGGCCATGAGGAGCAAGAGCGCCCTGGAGAACTCGTGGACTCCAGGCATGGAATCCCTGAGGATCAAGGAGCTGGAAAACAGCTCATGGACTCAAGAGGTGGAGAGCCGTGAGGGGCAGGCGCCAAAGATGGCTGCCAGGGTCGGGTATATTATACACTTATGCAAGCGGTGGGGTGGGGGGGAGGGGAAGGATGGCTTTTCCTCATTGGTTAGCTCTATTGGGGTTCAATCCAGTTGATCTTGTGCCTGACCTCAAGGCAGGCTTGTCTGTAATGGAGAACTCATCTCCATATCCTAAGTAAATGGATGGGGGAAGTTGTGGAAAGGTATGTTCCTTCAGGGTAATCCCAGCAACGGGATATGGCTTTTAGAGACCTTTAGAGACTGTCCCAGCATGGCTGCTCTAAACCTGCCCAAGTAGGAACAAGGATGCCGTAGGAAACACGATCTCCGGGGCTAAGGACATGGTCAGTTGGTAAAGTGCTGTGCAAACAGGAGCACCGGAGCAAGGTAGCGTGGGCTTGCAGCGTGGGCTTGCAGCGTGGGCTTGCAGCGTGGGCTTACAGCGTGGGCTTGCAGCGTGGGCTTGCAATCCCAGCACTGGGGAGTGAGAAGCTAGAGGAACCCCGGGACTCTCTGGCCAGCCAGTCTGATCAATTCGCTGAGCTCCAGGTTCAGCCAGAGACCCTGTCTCAAAACATAAGGCAGAGAGCGAGTGAAGAAGGCACCCTGCCTTGACCTCTGGCCTCCATGCATGGCAAACACACACACACACACACACACACATAGACACACACACATAGACACACACAAAAGAAATCCTAAACCCCGATCCTGAAGCAGTCTGCAAAGCAGTAATATGAGAGAGTGAGTACCAGAGAAATATGGTCACTCATCAAAAGGAGGGTTACATCAGTGAAATGATTTTCGTTCATGCCAGAAAGCCTGACTCCATGTCCAGCCCCCTCAGCTGCGTGAGTCTGGACAGGTGCCTGGGTCTTTCTGGATCTCGGTGTCTTCATCCATAAAATGGGATGGCAGCGTCTGATCAGCGGTACTGTGGCATCGGGTGTGGTTGTGATAGTTGGCATCGCGTGCGACACCTAGTTCCTCGTAGGTACCCTAGTGAGTACTGAGGGGACAGTGCCTAGCTGTATCGGGTTCTGTGAGAGAGCTAGAATCTCCCCAAATGCATTCACCCCTAGGAAGCGGGATTGGTCTATGCTTCTCTCCAGAATCGCTGCTGGTGAAGAGACAAAGAATCTCCGAGTGAAAGTCTTTGTTTTACAGCCTGAGCCTTAAAAAGATGATTACTCGGAGAACTCTTCAGACACATCCCAACCTGAGCATTTCACAGAACGGCCCCACCTGGTGCGGAAGGAGGTGCTGGAGACCGAGTGTCAGGAAGCCCCAGGCCGAGCACCCCCACTGCCTGATCCCCTGCTTCTGCCTCCTTCCTTCCAGAAACCTGAGCAACAACAGGATCAAGGAGGTGCGAGAGGGCGCCTTCGACGGCGCGGCCGGCGTGCAGGAGCTGATGCTGACTGGGAACCAGCTGGAGGCCATGCATGGGCGCATGTTCCGCGGGCTCAGTGGTCTCAAGACCCTGTGAGTACCCCGCCGGGCCAAGGAGCAGGGGAGGCCGGAGGGCAGAGACGTTAGAGTCAGACCACGCAGGTCCTGGGCTGCGGATTCCATCCTTCCTGGCGCATCAGCATCCTCCAGTTTTGATGAGAAAGAGGCTATCCAACTAGGTGTCCCTGGGTGTGCATGTGCACGTGTGTGCATACCGCGCACAGGGGGATATGCATGTGCACGTATGTGCATACACGCACACATGGGGATATGCATGTGCACGTATGTGCATTCCCGCGCACAGGGGGATATGCATGTGCACACATGTGCATACATGCGCACATGGGGATATGCATGTGCACGTATGTGCATACACACGTAGGAATATGTATGTGCACATACATGCATACATGCACACGTGGTCAAGCACGCATCCTTCCTGTTCATCTCACTCTGATGTAGACATGTACATACATTCATACCAGAAATGCACCGAGGGGTGCACGCAAACATATTTGTATGCTAGTGGTACACACACACACACACACACACACACACACACACACAGTTGTGTATCTAAACACATCTAAAGCCAACTTCCAACTCAAACACAAACACCTACGCCGAGTCCACATGCAGAGCAGCTCGCTTCTCTTCGTCCTTCTGGAAATGCATGTGTGCACACGACACCTGCGCCACACACTCCTCATGCCCACGGGCATGCGCGGCTTGCGTACCTTTGCACTGGGGGTTCAGTCCCTGCTCATCTTGACTGGCTCGTCCAGGAGGTGGCAGTGTCCCCCCATGTTGATACAAACCCCCCTCCCCCACATGTTGCGCTTGACTCTCGCCCACCCCTCTCCCCAGGATGCTGAGGAGTAATCTGATCAGCTGCGTCAACAACGACACCTTCGCCGGCCTGAGCTCCGTGAGGCTGCTGTCTCTCTACGACAATCGTATCACTACGGTCACCCCCGGAGCCTTCACCACACTCGTCTCCCTGTCCACCATGTATGTCCTCCCAGGCGCTGCGCATTCCCTCTGGAGCAGACCCGCTAAGGTCCTAGCTGCAGGACCCACTAAGCTCCTAGCTGCAGACCCACTAAGCTCCTAGCTGCAGACCCACTAAGATCCTAGCTCCCTGCTAACTGCAGCCAAGCTCACCTATCCTTCTGTCCATTTCATCGACATTTAACAGGCTCCTTAGGGGCCCGGCCCTGAGGGTTACAGACCCGGCTGGAGCTCCCAGCAGAGTGAACGTCCACAGGAGGGAGGGCCATAGCGATGAGAAGGCCCAATGTGCACCTTGTGGCGAAGCCTTGTGGCTAGAAGATTAGCTAGTTAAAGTGGAAAACGCATTTCTTTCAGCAAGAACAGCAGTGCAAAGGCCCTGGGGTTGGCTGAAGCAGTATAAACTACACAGAGCCCAGTGAGGTCACAGCGCTAAGTGTGAGAGAACATGGTGTAAGACAGGTGGTGGCCTGGGTCAAACTGCAAGACCACTGTGGCCATTTTAAGTCGTCCAAAGCGCACTTTCCATAGAACAGTGATTTGATTGGCCAGGGGTTTATAAAAGGTGGCACCAGCCCAAAGCCAGGCCTTCTGGGCCTTCATCAAGTGCACAACCCGGGGTCTTCCCCACATTCTGACTCCAGGCCAGTGCTTTCAGGGCTCAGACCCCAGCTTCCTCTCATTAGCATCGTGGCCAGTTGATCTCCAGCCGCACCCTGCCTGGGAACTCACACTGACCTGTTTCCACCCAGGACACACCCCTTCCAGCCTCTCGTGTGACCTGCCCACCCGCACCCACCCTCTGCCACGGCTGCAGCGAGCTGAGGGTGTGGAGATGTTTTCTCACGGCCCTGGTCCAGGGGCAGCGCTCAGAGCAATGGTTGCCGCCGCTGCCTCTTGTCCCTCTTGGCAGACCTGTGGCGTGTCAGCCGCTGTCTGCACACCTTTCCCGGAACTCAGCCAGTGGGCAGGCCAACATCAGCCAGGGTCGCAGGGAGGAAGCAAAGGAGGCGGCATGGGAAAGGGGCCGGATGGGGTTGAACTGCCCCAGCTCCGGGAAGGCAGTGCAGCCAGGAGTCAGAGACTGCGACTCTGCAGTCAGACTCACTGCAGGTAGGAAGGAGACACAGACCAACCCTCCCCCCCCCCAGGGATCCTCGCTGTCCTCAGAGCACAGGTTGATAGACAAGGCTGGAGACCACAGCATGGCCATCAGCCTGGACCATCCCCCAGGGGTGAAAGTCTTCATCTCCCACCCAGACTCTGTCCCCCCTCCCCGCGGGAGAGTTGGCCTGGGCTGTAGGAGTGGGGGGGGGGGGTCCCAGCTCTTGCCAGGGCCAAGGTAGACCACTCAGAGGCCCTCTCTTCCATCAGAAACCTCCTGTCCAACCCCTTCAACTGCAATTGCCACCTGGCCTGGCTCGGCCGGTGGTTGAGGAAGCGGCGCATCGTCAGCGGAAACCCGAGGTGCCAGAAACCCTTCTTCCTCAAGGAGATCCCTATCCAGGACGTGGCCTTCCAGGACTTCACCTGCGAAGGTAGGAGGGCGCGCACACACACACACACTGTGGAACGCTGCAGAGCTGCCCAGAGCTCCCACGAGGCCCCTTCCTCAAACTAAGAAAAGATGCTCCTTTCTAGAATTCCCCGTGCCTCCATCAGTCTCTCAGCCGTGCCAATGCACTGATTTCATTTACATGAGACATTTGTTCACAGAGAGCACAGCCACGTGTGTGAGTACACCGTACCAAATGCACCAACGTACCCACGTCTGCCACGCAACTGGCGCCCTTTAAATGCTACGACCCTCTTCTGTTCTACGCAGCCTGCAGCAGACGCAGGAGATCCGGGTCCCAGCCTCCCCGTCTGTGGTATGACGAGGCTCCGAGTACTAAGAGAAACAGACTGTCACTCCCTCAGGGATATGAATCCAGGAATCTGAGGCTCAGAGTCTTGGGACCCCAAAAGGTGTATCGGTTGAATTAGAGTCAGTAGAGGGCTTTATTTGATGCATTTTGATTTACCGAAGGACAGAGTAACCAAGATTAAGGTATAACAAGGCAGGAGACACACTCACTAACCCACAGCATCTATGTAATGGTAGGAGGAAAGAAGACCGTGGAAAAGACAGGGTTCCGCCCCTGATCACCCGACTTGCTCCAACCTGGTGAACGAGGTCTCCTTTCCTATCTGAGGCTCTGGGTCCCAGTTAGCACCTGGGAATCTTCATTTTGTAGAAAGTGCAGTTCAAGGCATCTGTCTCTTCCCACAGCCTAGGCATGCGTCCTTCCCCTTGGATCAGAAAAGAGACCAACAGCTACCTTAGGCTTGGCTCTGACTCAGTGGCGGGCTGGGCCGAGCTGGCTTGCTGTGGACAGCCTGACCCCCGTCGCCCGGCCTCTCCCCTGGCAGGGCTCATCTCCCTCCACACTCACCCTCTGGGGTTCTCTGCAGGCAACGACGAGAGCAGCTGCCAGCTGAGCCCGCGCTGCCCGGATCAGTGCACGTGCGTGGACACGGTGGTACGGTGCAGCAACAGGGGACTCCGGGCGCTCCCCAAAGGCATGCCGAGGGATGTGACCGAGCTGTAAGTGCCCCGCAGTCCTTGCTGCCCCGCCAGCGGCAACCTTCCACTGTACCCCCAACAGTTCAAGCCGGGGTGTGGCAGGACACCCAGTGTGAGGAGAACACAGCAAGGTGGTAGTGGGCGTCGCCCAGAAGGGGGTCTGATCCCCACCAGCTCCACCTGGCCAGAAACACGCATGCCTGATTCTTCTCCCCCTAGACACTCCAGAGTGCAAGTCAGAAAGTTATTACCTTGTTCTCTACACACCCCAAACTCCCACCCTTCGCCCCACCTTCTTAAATCCCCCCCAGCTGCTGTTTGACTTCAGCCGTAGCTCGGGGCAATTGTAAAAGCATCGTCAAGCTGCCTCCTTTGCGCATCCCCAGCCAGCATGTGGCCCACTCTGCAGAGAAAGGGCCCAGGGCTGAGAGCAGCTCATTCTAGAAGTTTCTCTCCACCCCCATGTTCCTCGAAGTTCTCCCCAGATGTTGTTCCTGGATCAAAGTCACCAGTTAAACAAAGTAGAGGCCTTTCTCTTCTGAAGGGCTCAGATCCTTCTCTGGCTTGGCAGCCAGCAGACATTAATACTCTCTGGTGCACACAAGGACTGGCACAAGTAGATGTAGGGGTCGCACACACCCACACTGCTCAGCCTAGGGTCTGTCCTGCCGTCTCCCTTCATGCTTTCATTCCCTCACTTGGCATGTGGCGATGAGATGCCTCAAGTCTCAGAGATGTTGCCAAGCAAAGCAAATGGCTCCCACCAACACTCACGAGACTCACAGTTTCATCAACACATTTGGTGCATCATCTCTGAAGCCATGAGGAGGATACACGGTCGGCGTCCTGAAGGGACAGGTTGTCTCGGTGGGAGGCTAGAGGAAGCTTCTCGGGTTTGCTGCTGGTGCGGTGCTCAGAGGGTGAGGAGCAAACCCTGAGCAGGGCAGGCAGAAGCCACTTGACCAATAAGGCTTCGTGTTGGGAGCAGAAGACTCGGGCTGGGGGAGTGATGGAGGGCCAGGGTGCCCAAGCTGCAAGACTGTGCTCTGCCCCCCTCCACTGTCACATTGCATGTCGGTACGCTCTCCTGGAGCATGGGTGAGGCTAGCTTAGCACGCACCATCAGACACGAGCAACAGAAGGGGACCCAGATTTCTCCCAGGGAGCCTCTTTCACTTGCCAGGCCAGGACCTGCCAGGCATGCGCATGTGTGCGGTGCATGTTTCTTATATGCTCGCTATATGTGCATGCATGTCACAGTAGGTGCATATGGAGGTCAGAGGACAATCTTTGGGTGTCAGTCCATAGTTCCCACTGTGTCCGAGAGCACATCTCTTCACTTGATCTTAGCCAAAAGGCCGAGAAGCGATGCGAGAGCGCATCTCTTCTTTGCTGCATGAGACAGGATGAAGACTGGCCTACAATCTTCTGGACACTCTAGGGTCTCTACCCTCTACTTCCTATAGGTGTGCAGAGGTCGCAGCCCACCCCTGCATCCCACTGTTACGTGGGGCTCTGACTCATATTGCCAAGCTTGCCCTCTTAGCCACTTCCACTGCCCCAAGTCCTGGCATTTCTCCATGCACCGCCACCTACATCAGTCAACTTTGCTCCCTAAAACCCACTGATCCATCTCGCAGTTTGGGCGGAACTGTCTCTCAGCTGTGATCCCCAGCCTTGCACACTGGGCACCCAATGGAGCTCAGTCACACTTCCAAATGCAGGCTCACCCCACTGTGTGGACACATCCCACTGTGCAGGCACATCCCACTGTGTGGAGTTCAGAACCGTCCTGTCACGTGACTGTCTGCCAGTCCTATCAGGAGAGCAGAGCATGTGCAGAAGCGATCGGGCTCTGCAACCCCTTGCCCTTCCCACGCTGCAGAAGCGGTTTAGCATGTGAATCGCACTCATCTAGTCACAGGGATTGTTGAAGAAGTCCATGCTTAAGAGTCGAGGGCTAATGCAGTTCCTCTTTTTTGCTGCCTGCTTGGGGGTGTGTTCAGCGAGGCCTGCTTCATCATGCTTGCTGCTTTGCGTGCTTGTTTTATCTACGCGCCCACAGAGGTCGCGGTGCAGTCACTTCTGCTGTCCTCAGCCCTGTGCCCTGCCCTGTCCTCTGCTGGCTCCACACCATCTGTGCAAATATGAGCCCAGGTCAAAAGGAAAAGCAAAGCCTCATTTCAGTCCCATTGCAAAAACATTTTTGGCCTCAGATCCCAGACCCCCCAAGACCCCCAGGGATTATTGGAATTCACCTGAGACTGTCTCTGGTTATGGAAGCAGACAAGGCAGGCAGGGAAACACCAGGATAAGCAGCACGACTGGTTGAAAAGGCAACAAACCGAGAGTTGTGCCTGCAAGCAGAGGCAGAGGCAGGAACAGGGCATTTCCGCCTCCAAATCACAGGTGTAAATAGTCTGCAAGGTGCGGCCTTGCTGCTATCAGAAAGGACACTTACCGCGGTGCAAGCATCCTTTCAGAACCAGGCCTACCTCGCTGCTCTAGGAAAAGCAAAGCCTAAAAACCATATTGGCTTCTCTTTATGGGAACGTTGGAAGATACTGGGCTTCCTGGTTGTTGCAGTCCACCTGCTTGGTTGCTGATAAATGACCATCACACAGCTTAAGGGAATAAGGAGTTTACTTTCTTACGACAGTCCGGTTACAGTTCATAGTCCAGCTTGACAGGAGAGCACACACCAACACCAGGGCTGAGGGAACTGGCCACCATAACGGCTGAGAGATGGACAGTCCTTACTTGCCAGACAGGTATGTCTGGCCAAGTATACAGAAGGATGCCCACTCTCTCAACCAGCTCTCTGTGATTTATCCAGGGCCTAATCCCACCCACCATGGGCTGGGTCTTCGCTCTGGGCTTAACCATCAACTCTCTACAACTGTGCCTAGAGCTCAAACCCTCAACAGTCAAGTTGACACCTGTGCTTAATTATGACACTGGTTCTGCAAACAAACCTGACAAGTCCAAGTCTTCTTAAGGTCTAGAAAGGGCTAGAAAGGGCTAGATGCTGGGAAGCAGTGGTCCTCCACAGTCTGCTCTTCATTCATCTCCAGAGTGTTTTGTTACTGACTTTAGGCTGAGAACTATGATCATGAATTTGCCCTGCAATAGGAGAGACAAATGGTGACTATCTCCCCTGGCCTCCAGACACCATCACCAGAAGAAGGGATAGGTATTCAGAGGTGATGTCTGACACACCCTAAGAAGCAGACTGGCAGTGGTCACTCCATGTGCCTTGTGCACACACCCAAGCCTGGCAGGTGATAGGAAGGAAATGGGGCTTGCCTGGGAGGCAGGAGAGTGGGCCCAGGGCTGGTGGATGGATGTGGCAGAAGTTGATGCAAAGGTGCTTTGGATGAAGCGGGAAAGGCCTGACTGGGCACAGCTGTCTTCAAGGGATTTATCAATAGGACTTAAGGGTTCATACTACAGCTCATAGAGGTTTCTCCTTGGCTGTAGCTTACCTGGGGCGGGGGCATACGTGCACGCATGAGAAGTCAGAGCAATGCAGTCAGCAGCAAGCACAGAGGCTTGGCACAGGCAGCAGCGCGTGCTTTGGATTGAGGAGGAATCCAAGAAACTCCACCCACTCCGGCCTTTAGGAGAGGGAAGAACGTCTTGTGTGCATTACAAACCAATATAGCTGCCAGCACCAGAACATTCTCTGTGCCAGGGGCTGTGCGAGCTTTTTGAAAATAGATGGTCTCGGGGCTGGAGAGGTGGCTCAAGGGTTAAGCCTCTGCCTTGCAGGCGGAAGGTCCTGAGTTCGGATCCTAGACCCCATGTATAGACACCGGGCGGAAGCGGGGGCGGCCTGCGTTTCTGGTCCTGGTAGGGCAGAGCCTGAGAATCCCGGGGCAAAGTAAACAAGGAGGAGGTGGAGGCGGTCCGTGGTGGTTCCCTAATTCGTCCGTGGTTCTACACACACACACACATGCATGCACACACGCGCACACACCATACATGCACAATTGAACAAAATAATAATAAACAAAAAAATTTAAAAAATAAATAAATATAAAAAAATAAAAATAGATGGTCTCATCTAAACCCACCAGCCAGGGAAACGACATCACGACCAGGTCACCGAGGCTCAGAAGCATCGAATGGCTTTTTAACTGTTAGTGGCCACAGAGATTGTACATATTTATGGGATGTAGCGCCGTACTTCAATACACATAGACAATGTGCAGGCATCAGATCAGACTCATCCTGACTTCTTCTGCTTCCAACAAGCATCGTGTCTTTGTGTTGGGGGACATTCGAAATCTTCCCCTCTGGCGCCTCTGAATGCATCATTGTCCATTTCCGCCTCCTTGCTGTACTACAGAGTAGTACAAAACTTGCTCCTCCCATCCACCTGCTTCCTGCGCCATTACCCTCTCTCCCTTCTTTTCTCCTTTCCCGTTCTTCCCCTGCCTCTGAAGCTGCCATCCTATGGTCCACTTCTGGGAAACCAACTTCTACATGCAGGCATGAACATGTAGGGTTTGTCTTTCTGGGGCTGCTCAAATCACTTGTAAGAACACACTGCTGATAGTCAGCCGAGCACAGACACGGCTCTTGTCTATTACCCACACACACACACATCCCCGCCCCTGCATCTTTAGACTTCTGCCTCTCTGTGCAGAGGCCCAGGTCCCTGTCTTGCTGCCCAGTGTGGCAGCTCGCCGGGGATTCGCGGTGGACACCATGAGCCTTCTTGGAGCCTGCACTGATGGGGAGGAAGCAGACTTGGAGTCGTCCACTGTGGTCTGGGCACTGTCCGTGTTCCAGATGGTTCGTGCTGACAGCTGGGCTTCTCCAGCTATTCAGCTGCTCCTGGCAAAGAGACCGTGTCCTCTCCTGCCCCACACTAGGCATACTTCCCCAGCCTAATGGAGCCACAGCCCAGCCCTGCCTATATCCAAGTCTCTTTCTGGGAGAGACAAGGGGTGTCCCCTGCCAGCTTCAGGAGTTCACCCAGGCTTTGGAGACGGGCCAGCTCTGAGCATAGTGGCACTGGAAGAGTCCGGGTGCAGGCATGGCCTAGGGAGACCTCAGCAGGTGGCATCAGGAAAGGACACTCATGAGCACTGTCAGGCGATTAGAGGGGCTTAGAAGAACTGAGCACCAACAGAGAGCAGGAAGCACCTTCGTTCATGCACATTCACTGAGCACAGTGTACAAGATGCTGCCCGTTCACTGACTGCGGTGCACAAGACACCGTCATCAGAGCCAGGATAGAACATCAAGGACCAAGTCACATTACTGTCCTCAGGGATGTAGAACTGGGGAGAACAGCAAGGGGCCCACAGCTAAGGCAGCTCAGACAGGGAACCAAGCTGTGTTTCCCAGAAACCTACAGAGGAGAAAGGAAAGGAAAGTATGACTAGGGGAGACCCTCACAGTGGAGAGGTCTTATATCCAGGAACCTGAGGAGAAAGGTTCCCTGAGAAGGGCAGGTGCTTGAAGAGGCCATGTGCAGGCTGGGGGCCGTGAAATAGGCCAACTCCCCACCTCTCATGACGCACAGGAGCTAAGCAAACAAGTTCAGCAGCAGCCGACATGACCCGACTCTCAAGGGAGAATTAGTCTTCTGAAAGCCTAGTGGGAGTTGAAAGCTCTCTTTTAATAATTGTACATATTGCTGGTACAGATAGTTGCCTATTTATGTATCTTCGTGTGTACAAATATCCACATATACAGGCACTAGATGTCGTTGCACTTGGGTGCCACGCAGTGGTTCCAACACAACAGTCAGTGCTTCTCATAAACTCCATTGTACAGCTGTGGAAATGCAACTCAAAGAAGCTAAATGCCTTGTCCAGAATCACAGCCCTACGATGCTGCCAGAATGCTAGTCTCAGCTGCCCCCCGCCCCGTGTCCTCCAGGCCTTGGGTGGGAATCTCAGCCTGCAGTCAGGTCTCCTGGAAAGCAGCTGTGCCCCCCCCATCACCATTCCGCTGGTTCTAGAGTGTTCTGTAGGCACCTGTCAGTTCTGCAAAGCTAGAAATGGGAGCAGGGAGTGTCCACGCAAAGGGGCCCCGAGTGGATTCTCATGCGAGGCAGGAGGTGTGTTCTCTCTCGAGAGCTTGCACCGAGGCCGAAAGGGAGCATTTAAATTCAAGTCAGTGCAAAAGTTGACCGACAGGAACAGCCTTGCTAGTTCTGAGACCAGGGGCAGGGGTCAGGCTTCTGAACGGTCCCTCCGGGGCTGGGCTGCTGCTATGCACAGCTCGGGAGCTAAGAGCCCTCATCAAGGGCTTTCCACAAAGACAGCTTTCCACACAAGCACATCTGCATTTCTGAAGGGAAACCTTTTGATTCTGCGTCTTCCAAGCCACGATGCCAGGGTGCTGGGGACTCTCTGTGCTGAACGCAGTCCCTGCCTGACCCCACTGTACCAAAGGCTCCTCCAGAGACATCCAGGACTTTCATTGTCCAGGAAACGGTTCCTGAGCCTTGCTGTTGCCAGGCAGCGTGGAGCAGGTCGCCCTGAGCATGCCAACATGGCTCTGCAGACAGAATTGAAGATGTCACCAGAGAGTTAAAAACACCCAAAGAGGGCTGGAGAGGTGGCTCAGGGGTTAAGCCTCCGCCTTGCAGGTGGAAGGTCCTGAGTTCGGATCCCAGATCCCACATATAGATGCCGGGCGGAAGCGGGGGCGGCCTGCGCTTCTGGTCCTGGTAGGGTGGAGCCTGTGAATCCCGGGGCAGAAGGAGGTGGAGGCGTCCATGGTGGTTCCCGAATTCGTCCGTGGTTCTACACACACACACACACACACACACACACACACACACACACACACACGCACGCACACAGCGCGCGTGCACATACATGCGCACAGTTGAATAATAATAATAAAAAAACACCCAAAGATTCAGGCATCTGTGATTCACTCATATGTGGAGGAGCTGCCATGCGGGAGGCGTGAGTGTCACTGAAGGAAAACTGACAAGAAAGAAGGACCAAGTGCAGGTCACAGGCCAGAAGAGACAGGGCAAGGCCAGTGCACCTGCCGCCACAGGTCACAGGAGAGTGGACCTTGAGCTGAACCACAATGGGAAGCAAGGTGGCTCATGGGGCATGACTTCTAGTTGTGATTGACATCTGCTATCTGTAGACTTTACAAGCCATGGAGATTGCCACTGTTCCTAATGAACAAACAGCAGCTTGGTTACTTTGTTTCTAAGGCAGAGGCAAGAAAAATTACATCTTGGTTACTTTGTGTCGTTTCGTTTGAATAAGAGCTAAAAGCCTAGGGAACATCTGGAAATTTAAAGGCTAGCGTCAGATAAACAGCCAAGTTTGCCTTTGACATAACATTTGTGCGTTGATAACTCCAGTTCTTCCCAAACCTATCAGGGCCCTCTGTGGTGGTCAGGGCTCTCCAGAGACGCTGAGCAAATGAAGCTCATGTAGACGGCAGGCAAAAGGTGATCATGTGGGAGGAGGCTCCCGCACTAGGCTGGAGGAAACCAGATTAGACGTCAATGTAGAGTCAGTCCTTCCACTCCTTAACATGCTCTTGTACCTTCCCTCCAGAGTGCTGGATGCAGGTTGGCAATTTGCATCTCCTTGTGCGTGTTTTGTCATTTCTCTCCCTCATTACGTGTGTGTGTGTGTGTGTGTGTGTGTGTGGTGTGTATGTGTGTCCTCATGTGTGTGTGTGCATGCGTGCGCGTGCACATGGGCTAGAAGACAACTTTGGGTATCTTCCTCTATCACTCTCCATCTTTTCCCTTTGAGACAGGGTCTCTCTTTGAACGTGAAGCTCTTCTATTTTAGGTTGGGCTGGTTGGCAAGTGAGCCCCCCAGATTCTACCTGTTTCTATCCTCCCAGTGCTGGAATTATAGTCACAGTATCTGGCTTTTTTTTTTTTTTAGATGAGTGCTGAGGATTCAAACTCGGGTCCCTTCTCACACTCAATCTTACCCATTGAGCCACCGTAAGTGCCCTAACGTAGACACACATCATAGTTGTCTTATTCACTAGTGTAGACACTGTCCGGCATGTGGCGGCTATTCAATAAATACCTGTAGATGAATGTGTTGTCTTAGGTCCTCAAGCTGAGGCCACAAACCTAAGCGAGTGAATGACTGATTTCCCCGCCCTCTGATCAAGCTCCCTTGGGGCAGCAGTAGGATCCGGTTGGTCTGTGTTTCTTCCCCAACAACTAGCATATTATCACTCTTTCCAGGCAACAGGGTTCTCCATCAAACGCTCCAAGGCACCTTGAGACCCTCTTGGGTCCTCTGTAAAGTTCTGCACCATGAGCATCCCTACAGCTGGAGCTACAAGAAGAAAGTTGCTCAATTAAAGATGATGTGCATTCCAGCTTGTCAGCCGTTGCCAAGTTGTCGTGTCCTGTCTTAACCCATTTAGATCTTTTTGGATGACTTATGTGAGTCTCAGGACACCAGATAAAGTGTTAGCAACTTGTTTTCCAGGTCTTAGTGAGTCCGCCGTAAGTACAGATGCTTGTCTTACTTCAGACCTGTTGGAGAGGCACTGGCTTGCCAAAGCGACCCAAGGCAATATACGTGTCTGTAAAAACTGGAGAAACATTGGGTTCGAACTTAGGCAGGTACTGGACAGACAAGCAGAAGTAAGTGCATATCGATGGTTGCAAAAGAATGCAGTGAGGGCTACATGTGAAGGGGAAATGACCTGGATGTGAAGACAGGGCCTGAAAATCTTAATGGTTCTGCATTGTGTCGAGGGCACCAAGAAGTCAGAAGAAGGGATTTTAGTAAGAGTGTGTGTGTATTTGGGGAGCAGGTGAGTGAACAAGTAGGACTTACCTTGATGAGGACTAATAGCCTATGTAATTCAGGACTACATGTTACAGTGAAACTTCCCTGTGTTGTGTGACACCATGCTTGAGTCTCTGGGGAGATTGTCACTTCCTAGATAAGCAAGGTCCTCTGCAGGACCTTGGGGTCCAGGCAGATCTCTACCCACAAGAAGAGTCCGGTCTGTCATGCGCACTCTCATGCTGAAACCTGTCCCCTCCTGCCTTCTGCTTCTCCTGCTGGGAACCATCTAGCACTATTGCAGGTAGCAGATACACACCCCTCTTTGCTTGGTTTCCAAATGCATACCAGAGAGTCTCGCTATTGAGTTCAGGTCCTTCTCTGTAATTATTTTATTGTTGTTTGGTTTATTATGTGTATGCGTGTAGAAGCATACATGTGTATCTGCAGAAGCATAAAGATGACATCAAGAATTATCCTAGATTGTTCGACCTCCTTATCACTTTGTTCTGGGATTTCCCAGACTTTTGCCTTCCAGGATCAGAATGGCAGGGCACCATCATTTCTGCCCTGCATTTTTACATGGAGTCTGGATCCGAACTCAGGTGCTTCTGCTTGTAAGGCAAAGGACTTTAACCCCTGAGCTATCTCTCTAGCTAATCTTTTGTGTTATATTTTATTAAGACACATTCTAGATAATAATGGATTTCATTTCATTATAACATCCTGATGCGTGTACATAATATATTCAGATCATAATCTCCACTACCACCCTTTTAACCCTCCTTTTTCCCTGTCCCCCCTCTGCTGATTCCCTTCTCTTCCCAATGAGGCACTATAGTTTCATTAATGTGACTTACAGGAGGGCTAAGAGTTTGTTTACAGGAGTATGTGCATTTTACCACTAGCTACACCAATGAATTAATCACTGTTCAATCAGCCATTAACACTGCCTATAAGTCCTCAGAGGGGGGTAAAACCTCATGAATCCATCTGCTTTCCATGGCAGAAGGTTATGGACCCCAAATTGTTCAAGTAATTACAGCTGTGGTTCAAAACTACCCCGTTCACATCATGCCCACAAGTCACCATTACATGATGCTCACCCACTGACCCCCCCAACTCTTTCATCCTTTTCACCCTTTCTTCTGTGATGTTCCCCAAGCCTTGTAGGGGCCCATACAGATGTCCTATTTATGAGTGAACAGACCACAGTCACTTCTTCTCAGCACTGTAACCAGTGATGAGTCTTTGCAGTTACCACTGCTCACTGTAATAGAATACAGGAGTGAGTTTAACATTGAGATGAAGGGTTACAAAGGGAAAAGGAGGGGGGTGGGACTGAAGAGATCACAAGTTCACTGTATTCCCCTATCTTCCTGCCTCCCTTCCCACTTCAATATTCCATTTCCACTTTCCTAGCATATGAGTTTTATTCCCTAATCTTAAAGAACCTTTTTTCCCCTTTCAAGTTCCCCATCTGAATTACTAAGCTCTGTTTACACATGTTCACACATAAATGCACATATATAAAATTTAGAAGGAAGGACTCAGATATAAAAGAAGACATGTTTGCTTGCTGAGCCTGAGTTATCTCACAATAGCTTCCACTTTCATCCATTTCTTCAAAATTTCATTTTATGTAGAATAAAATTTCATTTATAATGTCTTCCACTCATCAGTCGATGAGCATCTAGGCTAATTCCATGTCTTTGCTGTTATGACTAGAGCAGCAGTAAATAAGGCTCTGCAGATATGTGTGTGGCAGGATATATATAGAATCTTTTGGGGGTCTATTCCCTAAGAGTGATATAACTGGATCATGCTGAAATTCTATTTTTAGTCTTTTGATGAACCTCCACATCAATTTCCGTAGTGATTATATCGGTTTACATTTCCATCAACAGTGAACAAGGGTTCCGCTTTCTCCCACACCCTCGCCAGCATCTGTTTGCTTGATGATAGTCATTCTGACTGGGGTTTCCCAAGCTCTGCCTTCCAAGGCTAGAAGAGCAGGTTGCCACCATTTCTGTTTAATGTTTTTTTTTTAACATGGGATATGGGATCTGAACTCAGAACCTTTTGTTTGTTCAGATCCTGAAAACCATCTCTCCAGCCCCTTTCCATATGAATTTTAAGATTGTCTCTTTCTATTCCTGTGATTAATAGCGTAGGGATTCTGATCAGGGTTGCACTGAGCCTGCAGATCGCATTCGCTGGGATTCATTTGATGATATTAGTTCTTCCAGCCAATGAGCATGGAATGGGGCTCTCCAGTTTCCATTGTTTCCCTCAATTTCCTTCTTGGGTGTTTTGTTTTTTTTTTAAGTTTTCATTATAGAGGTCTTTCACCTATCTGTTTAGGTTTACTACTGGGTATTTTTTCTTTGAAGTTATTGTGAATATGATTCCATGATTTCTTTTTCAATATGTTTATCATTAGTAAATAAGAAAATTATTGATTTTTGTATGTTAATTTTGTATTCTGTTGGAAGTGTTTATTGGCTCTAAGAGATTATTGATGGAGTCTTTAGGATTTCTTTGTGTAAAATCATACCATCTGCAAATAACGATTCTTTGACTTCTTCCTTTCCTAACTGGTACCTTTTATTTCTTTCTCTTGTTTTATTGCTTTAGCTCAGACTTCAAGCATTAAATTGGATATACCTAGACAGAGCTGACACCCTCATCTTGTGCCTGATCTTAATGGAAATGCTTTGAGTTTTTCTTCACTTAAGCATGATATTGACTTTAGGTTTATCACATGTAGCTTTTATTACATTAAAATGTGTTTCTCTGTTTCTGGTTTCTTTAAGCCTTTTATCAATGAAGGGATGCTGGATTTCATCAAAAGCCCTTTTTGCATCTATTGAGATGATCATGTGATCTCTGTTCTTGACTCCATGCCTGTGATTATTGCATTTATAGATTTGTGTATGTTGAACCACTCCTGCATTTTGGAACAAAGTCAACTCGATCATTTTTTTATGTCTTTTTGAATTTGGTTTCCAAGAATTCTATTGAATGTTTTGTCCTTTTACTCGTCAGGGAGATTGCAATTCTCTCTCTCTCTCTCTCTCTCTCTCTCTGTAAATGTGAGTTGTTAAGCTCCCCGACCACCTTCCAGGAGCTAAAGGTCGGGGAGACCTGGATCCCCATTGCTTCCTTTCTGTATACCCTTGCACAAGTGTTTTCACATCTCCAATGTGTGGCTTCTGCAACTATTTATTGCTGCTGCAACTATTTATTGCTGCTGCATAGGGATAGTGTAAGACATAAATTTCTACTGAGCACTTACTATGTATCAGCTGGGTGAAAAGCTGTGCTGGGATCCATTGGTGGGCAATTTCAGCAAGATCTCTGCATCGTGCAATTTATCAGTACAGTAAAGAAAAATGTTACCAGTTGCATAATCGCACAAATAAACATCAGTGACAAGTGCAGTGTGCATTTGGTGGGGAGGGCCAGAAAGAGGCATGAGAAGGTAACAGCGGGAGCCAGCCTAGCCTGGAGTCAGGGTGGCTTCTCTAGGGACGTGACCAGTGTGCGGGGGTTTTCAGATTGCCACTCCACCCTTCTCCTGCAGGTACCTGGAAGGAAACCACTTAACCGCGGTGCCCAGAGAGCTGTCTGCCCTCCGACAGTTGACACTAATGTAAGAGCCTGCTACTGAGCAGTCAATTCTTCTTCCTTCCAGGGTAGTTTGGGACAGGGGCGTGGGGAGGGGGGTCAGAGAGAACCTTCATTCCAAAGTGGGGCAGGGAATGGAACAGACTAGGTCTCTGTGGAAGGGTTTGCTGAGTGAGACCTACGTAGTACAGACCTACCACAGCGTGGTGTCATGAACTCCAAACCACCTTCCTGCTTGTCGTGAAGGTGGGGACAGGGTCCAAAGCCTCTGACATCTTGAGCCTCCTGGGTTTCCAGCTTCTTGTAGTCTGCCAGAAACCCAGACAAGCATTTCATCCCCTTCCTTTGGTCCCAGAAAATGTCCCAATGATAATTCCAACTGAGTATCCTTCAGATAGCAACGGACGCTAATAACTTCCACTCTACCAAGACCCAGAAGACCCCTGAATAGGAAGGAGGGAGGCTGGACATGGGTAAGACCCATGAGCTTGGTCCCTCAATAGCTTCACTCCCTCACCTTGGTGGAACCCAGAAAAATGAAAAACAGATCGCTTGGGCATATGGAAAGGTACTAAAAGGAACCCATGCTGAGAGAGCCAGTAAACAAGGGGAAATAAGTCTTCTGTCATGGTGAAAGTCAGGGGCCCACAATACAAAGTGTCCCCCACCAAGCCAGTTCTTAGATGAAGACTTCTGAACCTCGGAGCTATGGACGTTTAAAATCAGGTGGTTTCGGGTTATGGGAAGTAGTCACAGTCCGCTGAGATACTGAGCAGCTTCACTCAGAGGTGACAACCAAACAATGCAGATCTGACCAGAAGTCATGGGGGAGCAACAGTGCCCCAGGGAAGAACTGGAGTCAGGGCTGCTGCTCCATCGCAAGGGTCATGAACCAGGAGGGAATCGCCGCAGGAATGGTGATATCAACCTTGAATCCCGATGCCATACTCACCGGCCGCATCTCAATCCAAACACCCAGGCAGGGAACCCAGGCTTCGGAGTTAGATTGCAAAGCTTCCTAGGTGCTTCCAATTTGCAGCTAAGTCTGAGAACTTGACCCTGAGAAGCCAGAGCGCCCAGTTGGCAGAGGGCTCTTTCCACACCCCCCCCCAGCAAGCCTTGTTCCTTGCAAGAGAGACCGTGATAAGATGGAACGCGTGGATGCCGGGGAGAAGGGAGTGTGGAGTCGTGGCAACAGGAAATACCCAGGGAGGGAAACATACTAAAATTAGGAGTGGGCAGAAGGATATATAGGTGAGTGGGTGGGCAGGAGAGTAGGTGGATGAATGGATGTGTGCAGGGTGGGGAAGGCGAATGGCTGCAGAGATTCACGATGGCCGAGAACCGCCTCCCTCAGAGACAGCAAACAAACTGTGACTCTTCGGTTTTGCTTTTCTAGAGATCTGAGCAACAACAGCATCAGCATGCTGACCAATTACACCTTCAGCAACATGTCCCACCTCTCTACTCTGTAAGTACGGTGACGTTTCACGTTCAACACACTCGGGCATGCCTCGGGCATGCCTGGCCATCCTTCCCTCTGTCCCCTCAGTCCTGGGTGCAGGACTCTTGTCATCCTCGGGGCTGTGGCTGCCCAGCGTAGGGAAGACCTGAGTCGTCAGAAAGGAAAAATGAAGGAGCTCAGGGCTGCACTGCCTGGCAGACGGAGGAACTGCAAGCTAATTACCTCTCAAAAAGACTCTCTTTGGAATACCTTCTGGGACCCGTGCACGTTCTCCCCCAGTGGAGGGTTTCCTACACAATTATATTTTGCTCAGACCCATTTATTGCCCATTAGCTTTGCACATTGCAAGCACGCACCATTTGACGGTGGGGGGGAGACGTTGGCAAAGCTGGTTAAAGAGCCAGTGTGCTGTGACGTGGTAGTGATGGGGGAAAAGGGGGCACGGGAAACTGAAGCAAACAAGCTTCCCCGAGTGGTGGAAGTTTCTCTCCCTTCTGTGTTACGGTGCCTTTGTACATATATTAAGCCCGGGAAGCAGGAGAAACCATTTGCTTTGACGGGTCCGCAAAGGAAATAGTATACCCAAGAGGACAGTAGCAGGCGCGGGTTCACATCTATCTCCCTTTCTGCAGGATCCTGAGCTACAACCGGCTGAGATGTATCCCTGTCCACGCCTTCAACGGACTCCGGTCTCTCCGGGTGCTGTGAGTCCCGGGGCCTGGGGTCGGCCTGGAGGGTGCGGGGTGACACCAGAAAGCAAACTAAACTTTCCCCCTTTCCCACTCTCCTGTGCGCTATGCCCACACCTCCCCAGCCAGCAACTTCATTTGCTCAGTGGGGTAAAGATAATGTACCCCGCCCACCAAGAGTCAGCTATTCCTGGGGTCTAGTGAATAGTTGCCACTTGTAAACTTTGAGTTAATCACTCGCCCCACTACAGCCAGCATTTCGCTGGGTATGAGACAGAGGAGCAGCATCTCCCCTGGAGGATTAGAGCGTG
Source organism: Typhlomys cinereus (assembly GCA_023101885.1). Taxonomy (NCBI): domain Eukaryota; kingdom Metazoa; phylum Chordata; class Mammalia; order Rodentia; family Platacanthomyidae; genus Typhlomys; species Typhlomys cinereus. The sequence goes on along the minus strand of JALPQD010000317.1, from coordinate 294,944 downwards.
CGGATCCATCCAGCCTCTAGCAAGCCGGGAGGTGGGGAGAGAACACCACGATGGACAAGCCGCTTGTCACTTTGAATTCAAACTGTGACACACAGAGTCCCCTTTGAAAGGACCAGAGACCAAAAGCCCAGGGGCCAAGCCCAAGAAGCCGAGGCAGGAGGGTCCTGAGTTCAAGTCCAGTCATGATGACCTATAGGGTCAAGTCTAACATGGACTACACAGTAAGATCCCCATCTCAAAGAAAGAAACACAGAAAAATTCAGTTTTACTAAGTTGCCAATGTTTAAATATCACAAAGTTTCCTCTCCACGAATCCTGATTCCCACATTCTCTTGGGAAATTAGGAGCCTCCAGTCTTACCTGGGCCCTGCGTCTGCTCACCTGTCCACCCCTCCTTGCTTGGTCCTGAGTGGTGGGTGGGCAGATGAGCTCCGCACACTGAGAGTCTAGAGCCCTTGCTTTCCAAGAGCAGCTGTGCCCCTCCCTCACTGTGTGTCTTCTCGTCCGTGAAATCAGATAATGATTCTAATTGCCTCACGGGGTCTTGGGAGAGTAAGCGAGATGCTTCGTGTGAGGCATGTCGCACAGCCCTGGCCACTCTTGATTGTTGCTCGTTTTCCATCTTCCTGCTAGAGCAGGAAGTCACACCATGTTACCCGCAACCTACATCCAGTGGCTACTTGACTTGCACCGATTTCATTGGTGAAGAAAACACTGTGAATTATTCCTGAGACGATCACCCAGTCTACCCCTAAGCCTCTTTCCTTCTTGACTTTCTACCCATTATTACTATAGTAGTGACCTCATATTCGATGGAGTTTTTGCCTGGCCATTCCATTTGACCCTTTGCAGCAATACTGGAAGCTGGAGATGGTGATGCCGATTTTAAAGGTGCGGAAACTAAGGCCTTGACTGGTGCAATACACCCCCAGCCAGGCACCTGATGCAGGACCCCACGACTCTTGTCACAGTCCCCCGCACATCAGCAAACAGCACCCGACCAGTCAGTCCATTCCAGAGGCTCGGAACTGCTGTGATTTATTGAGACCCACAAAACACCCATGTCAGCGACAACTCCCGCCACATGTCATCTGCGCTGTTATTAAAAATCAATTCTCTAGGGGCACAGAAGTGCTGCACTGACAGTGTGCAATCTGTTATTGTCACTTATTTATTATCCGCCTTCTCCGGGGAGCTTGAGAATGGAAACATCAGCGAAACCATCTCCCTGTTTCCAGTTGAGTGCAGTGGTAGATGGGCTTATCTCACTGGCTGGACTCAAGGTGGACCCACTACCTGTTCCATGGGCCACCAGCCCCAGTCCATCCCAGTCTAGTGATTGCGTGGGGCCAGGGTCGGACCCTGCCGTGGCCTCACAATTAGAGTAGTTCTAATCGTGACCGTTCAGAGGATCAGAGAGGGAGAGAAATAAACAGCATTTGCCCATCTACCCTTTTGTCTACTGGGATGACGTAAGATCACCAGCATGCCCATAGCTCCCCCTCTCTTAGCACCATAGGCCACCACCACCATTCGTTCCCCCCAGGCAAGCATGCCTGTGTTCTGCACACAGTGCCCCCCCCCACGCTTGGAGTAAGAGTAAGAGTCGGTGGGCTTTGGCATCATTTGGAATCATTGTATCCTAGAACTTCTCCAGCCGACTAAGTGCCTCAGTAGAGAACAACCATTTTCCGCATAAGGGCCAATTCAGGAAAGCAACAATGTTTATGGGCTACATTTTTTTTTATGATATTTGTATCCTTTCTCCTGGAAATTGCACAGGCAGGAATTTGTATTAAAGAATAGTCCCAAATGAAGGAAAGTTTCTATAAATCAGGGTCTTTGTTACATTGTTATTTTTAACCTAAATTTTAAATATTACCCACAGGGGCCAACAGTGGGGGAAATGATTAAGGAAATTACGATACAACGAGTCAATGAAGAGCAGTTATTAAAAGAGATAAAGATAAAAACTAGATAGCCGTGCGGGAAGGGGCTCGCTGTTCAGTGTCAAGGAAAAAAGAAATCTTGCCTAATTATAGCTTGTAAATATTTACACCTGTGAAAAAAGACTGTAAGGAAATAACCGAGCAAATGGTTGGTCACTGGCTGCTAATATAGAATCATCTCCTTACCATGAAAAGCAAGGTTGGAAAATGACCAAAGACATAACACGCTGACAAGTTAGGGAGTTGTTTTAAATTAGGAATTGTGTTACCCGCAATGACATTTGATCCCTCGTACACTCTTTCCTTGTTTCTGAAGGGTTTCATTATTTTTTTTTTGGTTTATTAGTGTTGTGATTTACGTATATGTGTGTATGATGTGCGTTGGGGGTGCTCGGACCACAGCACACATGTGGAGGTCAGAGGACAACTTCGTGCAGTTGGTTCTTTCCTTCGCCTTTAATGTGGTTCTGCGGATTGAATTTAGGTCTGTGGGCTTGTCCAGCAAGTACCTTTACCCCCTGAGCCTTTCGATGAAAATTCTAGAAATGTGCGGAAACCCACAAAGGTTTGTGCTTGTCACAAAGAGAATGGCAAACATGGAGCTTTAGGCATAGATAAGACCAAAGGAGCAATAAAATAAGGAGTATCAGTGTGTGTGTGTGTGTGTGTATGTGTGTGTGTGTGTGTGTGTGTGTGTGTGTGTGTGTGTGCATGTGTGTGCGCGCACGCGTGTGTGTAACTGGGCATCTGTATTTATAGCTGCATGTTTGTCTATTTTGTTTATTTGTATGTATATAGGTATGTGTGTATATTTGTATGCATGTGTGTGAATGTGTATGTACACACGTGTATATATGACAGTGAGGATTATCAAGTAAAGGTGAATACATCACAGGACAGCATGATAGTCAGAAGACCCAAGAAGAAAACACTGTGGAAACACAATGTTTTCTGCTCCCCTCCCAATCTAAAACAGCTAGTAGAGAACATTCTTGTGGGTACTGTCATCCTTCTTTGGGAGCCTGGAGCTCTGGCAGATCTTTGCCCCACACAGAGTCACATGCTTTGTGTGTGTGTGTGTGTGTGTGTGTGTGTGTGTGGTCCTACAGATCACTCCCCAGCCCCACACAGGGGCACCTGGAATCAGTTAGGGCCAGAGAAAGCTGTCTCGGCGCATCGTCCTGAGGGCAAGACTGAGATTATCATTCATTATCCTGGGGACTTTTAGCTCCGCATTTCTGAAGCATGACTAAGGACAGCGTGAAGCCCCACCACCACCACCACCACCACCAATGTCCCTTTGTCTGATTAGGTCCTCAACAGGGAGCTCAACTGCCTGCCAGAGAGCCTGTCCTGGTTGTGACAGCCTCATACATTAGCCAGCGCTGCTGGGGAGCCGCAAAGTGGCTCCCGAGGCCCCTAGACTGAGGTGTAGCCTCGGCCCTCAGGAACTTCCAAACCAAAACTAAGCAGGCAAAAATTGAGCAAGGTTTTGAGCAATGAAGACAGGATCTCAGAGCTCCTCTAATCCAGACTTGCCACCGGCGGAATAAGGAAGCAGAAAGGTTCGATGGCTGATTCAGGATCTTTCTCTGACTCATCTATCCGCTTCTCGTGCCTGCCTTACTAAGCCGTAGCTGTGGATGGACAAGCAGAAAGACACAGTTACCTTGCTCTAGAAGGAAACGGTGTACTCCGTAAGCATCTGCAACCAGGGTGACGTCTACAGGCAGGGCCACCGACCCTGGGAGGGGACATCACCCCACCCCCACCCCCCCCCCCCGGCTGTCTTCATGCCTCTCTGGAACAAAAGCCCTTTCTGGAACGTCACCCTTGGCATGTCATGAACCTTTGCTTTGTGCTGTTCACAAGGACGAGTGCTTTGGTGACCTCTCTTAGTCGCTCCTCACCCTGTGAAGGACACACCACTGTCACCCGCCTTCTTCCAGATGAGCAAACCGAGGCTGAATGAGATCGAGTGACCGACCCAGGCGACTGGAGCTCGATCGTCTGCTTTCTGAGTCAGTCCCGAGCCGCTGTTTCAAGGCTGAGCCTGTGAGGTTCCCCTCAGTAGGGGAGGAAGTGAAGAACATTCTAGACCAGGAGAACATAGATGCCCTGCACAAGGTCAAGAAGGACAGGCATGCTGGGAATCCACAGGCAGCTACGTTTGCGGAAGGAATATGGCTTCCAGGGTTAGAGCGGGAAGAGAGTGGCCAAATGGCCATGAATTGGAACTAAACCGAGCTGTTCCATTGTCTCCCGGCTCCTGGCCAGAGGTCCTTCCACCACAGGTTGCCTCCTTTCCCAGCCCTTACCTACACACAGCCAAGAGCATCCTGAAGATGAGCAGGGCGTGGCCGATGTGGAAATGCAACATCTTCCTTAGTAAGGGAGAAGGGGAGGAGAGAAGGATGCGGCCCAGGGCTCCCTGGGAAGTCCCATTCATCCCCTCCCCTGCCATCAGCGACGATGGTGGTGAACGTCCTTCCTTGGAGGTCCGATCCCAGAGCAAGGGGCTGCGGTGTGGGTAGATTTCTTCCAAGTTTTTTCCAGTAAATTACAGCCCCATTACTCTGCAATTTTTAGCAATGTCAGCAGTTCCAGCTCACAATAAAGGGAGTATGACTCACAGTTGTCACAGCCAAAACTGCCTTTTTGGTCACTTAGTGTTTTTAAATGGGAGCTTCATGCCTCTGAGAGGGAGGAGGAGCCCCATTCAGAAATGATTGACAGCGGAGCCTGGCGCATCGGCAGAGCAGCAAACAGCAATGAAGTCATCCAAGTCGGTAGCCAGCGGGGGCCGGTGTGATTCATAAATAACCTCATGAATTAGAGGCTAAGTGATGCTGAGAAGCATGTTAGGAAGATCGTCTTTCCAGGGAGGCCAGATGAGCACTCTGTGGAGGAAACTTAGCAGCTCCCAGCTGTTCGGCCTGCCTAAGATTTAAGGACCTTATGCATCCTGCAAATCTTACCCAAGAGCCGGGGCTCTGCTGGGGCAATCGTGACAGCACTAAGGAGGAAGGGGGGAGCAGGATCTGGAGCGTAGCCCAGGGTAGGTGCATGCTCAGCATGTGCAAGCAAAGCCCCCGGTTCCATCCCCAGCATGAGAAAGAAAAAAAAAAGCTGTTAAACAATAGGGGAGAAATGAAGCCCTTGCCTTAAACCCAAGGAGAAACCTTCCCAAACCCTGTCCCTTTGAGATGCTGTCCCTAGCCCAGCAACATGAGCCCAGCTAGGTCATTTCAGACTCCCAGGTCGCACCAAACCCACAGGTCATTTTTCCCCCTCTGTCTTTTATTAGTGTGCATTTTGTATGATGATGGGTTTCGTTATGATATGTTCATTCATGGACATAATGTTTTTTGATCAGTCATATCCTCTCCCCGTTACTTCTCATCCCCTTCGGTTCCCCTTCCTCTGCCTGACTAGTTCTTCTATGTCTATGTCATTTTTTTCATTCTGTTTTCTTTCGGCTTTGATTGACCTCTGTTGACCCAATGAATTTCATCAAGAGCGCAGGTGAGCGGTTATTTCTAGGCACATGGGCACCTTACCAGTGGATATACCACTGAAGAATGTGTCTTTACCAATCGGCTATTAACAGCCTGTGGATCCTCAGGGAGAGGTGGAGCCACATGAGCCCCTCCCCCTAGCTACTCTTAGCAGTCAGGGAGGGGAGAGCCTTGTGGGTCATTGCCTTCCGCAGGACAGGATGTCGACGGGCCCAGCTTGTGCAGGTCAGCGCGGCTTCTGTGACTCCAGTGTCCTGACCAGGTCATGCCTGAATGGCAGTGGTCAACGGCGTCTGGTGGCTTTTGTACCCTTCCCCCTCCCCTCTTCCGCAGGGTCCCCTGGGCCTTGCAAGGAGCGATGCAGCTGTCCAATTTTTGGCTCAGCAAGTCAGCAGTCACTTATTCTCAGCGTTGGGACCAGTGATAAGTCTCTGCAGTCTCGACTACAAGAACAAAACAAAACTCTGACCAAACCCACAGCCCTAATCTACAGAGTGATTTAGCAGTTTGACAGGCGTCATGGTTGGGCACAGGCGTCAACTGGACAGTTGAGGGTTTGAGCCCTGGGCACATTCGTGGAGAATTAGTAGTTAGGCCCAGAGCAAACTTGAAGGAGATTGTCTAGCTGATGGGGAAGGTCCAGCCTATGGTGGGTGGGATTAAGCCCTGGAATAAATCACGGAGAGCTGGTTGAAGGAGTTGGCATCCTTGTGTACACTTGGCCAGATATGCTGGTCTGGCAAATAAGGATTGTCCTCTCTCGGCCATTATGTAGAGATGGTGTGGCCAGTTCCCTCGGCCCTGGTGTTGGTGCGTGCTCTCCCGTCAAGCTGGACAGAAGCAAAACACACCAGAATCTTCCCTTCTGGGGCTGGGACCTCCCAGGCCATGAGGCTTTGACTAGGTTTTACAGAACCACGCATGAATTCCTTCCTATGGAGCGGGCTTTAGCTCCGGCCAGAAAGTGGTTGGTTCCCCACAAAATAAACTTGCCGCTGTTGCACCAGCGGGCAGATCTTGCCTGACCAATCGGTGTTGTTTCGTGCAGGCTCCACAGCCAAGACGGCTGATGACAGCTCTCCCCAGCAGCCTGCACAGCACGTCCCAGTACTCCGAGGACTCTGGCCGGGGGGAGGAGCTTCCACCCAGCAATAAGGATTTCCTTATTGCTGACCACAGCGTGCAATGCCCTCGGCAGTCGTGTCCTGGCATCTAGTTCTGATGGACTGCCAGCTGCAGTGGACGTGTCCTGCATCATCTTAGGGGCCCTGGGGCCCCTGACCAACAACTCATAAGGAAAGCAGTGACAACTGAATGTCCAGTTTTAGGGCCCAAAGACAAAGCCTTTTCCCTACCCCCACTGCCTTGTTTCCATAGCAACTGCTGCCAATGCCTTAGCAGCCCCTGGGACCAAAAAAACCCAGGCCAGGGATTGCCTTTCTCTCTCGCCACCTGTTCTCTTACACTTCCAAGACCTCTCCTCGTCCACGCTGTACGTGGCTTCCCTTTCTCCCTGTCCTTTATGATTCTAAGCTGTCTCTTCTGTTCCAATGTGGTTTCATCAGGCCCTTTTAATTATAACAAAACTCATGTTTGGGGTCTGGAGAAATGAATCAGGATTTAATCCTTTGCCTTGCAAGCCAAAGGACCTGAGTTCAAATCCCCAAGTAAAAATGCTGAGCAGAAATGGCCTGTACATCCGGCCCTGGAAGGCAGAGACTGAAAAACCCCAGAGCAAAGCAAAAAGGAAATAGAGCAACCCAGGACATTTCCTGAAATCATCTTTGGGCCTCCACAACTACACACAGCGCCTTCTTCTGGACATACCCGTATACCTACATAGGTTAAAAAAAAACTTTTATTTCTTAAGATTCCATGTCGTCCCCCACTCACAGGGTGATTGCCCCACCCATCATAGTCCCTCTTTTTAACCTACATGTAGTATTTCCTAATACACAGAAGGTTGTTAGCCCACCATTGACAGTGGAATTTTCATTTAATAAACACTGGTATCTGGGAGCAGCTTTACATCTTTTAAAATTAAATTGCCAAGCATCAGGTTTTCTTTTGGCTTTTCATACTTCGTTAATTTTTATTACTCATCTCTCACCCTTGTGTCTCCCCATCTCTCTGTTTTCCCTTCCTCTTCCAAATCACATTGTATTCTTCCTACTTCCCCCCACACACACACCTCTCCTGAGGCCCTGCCTAGTTTCCTGAACTCTGCACAACTCCCACATAAATGCACAGATGTAAAAGAAGCAAAGGTCTGCACTCGAGAGAGAGCTGTGGTGGGATGTCTTTCTAGGCCTGGATTGCCTTACTCCATATAATATTTTTCCAGTTCCATCCATTCTCCTGAAAATTTCATAATTCCAATTTCCTTTAGAGCTGAATACTTTCCACCTTTTCATTGTATATTCATCAACTGACCAACATACAGGCTGATGCCACTTCCTAGCTACTGTGAATAGTGCTGGAACAAGCATGATACGCCAGTACCTCTGTCCTAGGACATAGAGGCTTTTGATACATCCGCAGGATTTGTGTATCTGGGCCACACTGCAGTTCTATTTTCAGTTTCCTGAAAAAACCCCGTGCAGTTTCCATCGTGGCTGGCAGTGCTTTCCTCCCTTTTCCCCACATCCTCACCTGCACTTGTCTTTCTGACTGGTGAGATGGACTCTCCAAGTGCCTTTACTTTGTGTTTCTCCAGTGGCCAAGGGTGTCGAACAGCTTTCAAGATAGTTGCTGCCACGTGTATTTCTGCTTTTGAGAACTGTTTGTGCAGTTCCTTGTCCCTTTGGGTTGTTGGCTTTTCTGTTATTCAGTCTTTTTAAAAAAGAATTTGTATATTCTTGATATTAATTTTTTGTCAGATGTATCACTGACAGAGGAAATCTGTATTTTCTTGTGTGTGTGTGTGTGCATATGTGTGTCTGTGTGTGTGTGTGTGCATATGTGGGTGTCTGTGTGCATGTGTGTGTGTCTGTGTGTGCACGTGTGTGCATGTGTGTGTGTCTGTGTGTGCATGTGCATATGTGTGTATGTGAGCGTGTGCATATGTGTGTGTGAGCGTGTGCATATATGTGTGTGTCTATGTGTGTGAGTGTGTGCATGTGTGGATGTCTGTGTGTGCACGTGTTTGCATGTGCATATATGTGTGTGTCTGTGTGTGTGCATATGTGTGTGTCTGTGTGTGCATATGTGTGTGTGCATGTGCATGTGTGTGTGCGTGTGCGTATGTGTGTATGTGTGCGTGTGCATATGTGTGTGTGTGAGCGTGTGCATGTATGTGTGTGTGTGTGTGAGCGTGTGTGCTCATAGGCATGTGTTCAAGCAGTCACGTGTGCGCCTCTGGAGGCCCAAGGGAAGCATCAAAAATCATCCTGGTTGTTCTGCCTCTTTACTGCTTTACTCTGAGTTTTCCCTGGCTTCGATCTGAGCTCAGGTCCCTTTGTTTGTAAGGCAAAGGCTTTAACCTCTGAGCCATTTCCCGAGCCCGAAATCTGCATTTTCTTTTTTAGAAAGGTATTTAATTATTTCTTTATTTTGTGCATGTGCGTGTGCGCGCATGCACGCGTGTGTATCTATGTGCGTCTGCATCAGTGTCTCTGTGTATCAGAGGGTACTGTGCGTGCCCGTGGAGGTCCAAGGGTGACTTTGGGTATCATCTTGGGTTGTTCAACCTCCTCTTAGCTTTGCTCTGGAGTTGCCTGGCTCCGCCTTCTTCCAGGGCCAGAAGCGCAGGCTGCTGCTATTTCCACTTGAAACTTTTACATGGAACCTGGGATCCAAACTCAGGTCTTTCTGTTTGTAAGCCATAGGCTTTTAACCCTTGAGTCATCTCTCCAGGCCCAAATCTGCATTTTCTAATGTTGGAGCTCAACTAGGGTGAAAGCAGGTTGCATTATATATATGCCTCTGTTTCATCAGAAGACCCAGGGCAGGTTACTTTCAATTGAAAGACAAATCCAACAGCAGATTCATTAGTTACCATCCTCCTTCCGGTTGCATGGTCCATGCCGATCGCCCCTGTTTTGCAAGGACTCCCTGCCTCCACCAAAGATGTTACTCCTCACCCAGAGGTGCTTAGTCCCAGCACAGATGACAGTGTCTGTTCATTACTAAAGAAGTCAGAACTTCCCTGACTTTCAATCACCTTGCATTCCACAACCCAGACCCAAAGGGACTCATCGGCTGAGGGGGGCGGGGTCAATGTTACTAATGACTAGTCCTTCAACAGAGGATATAATAATCCCTGAATGGTAGACCAGTTCGTGCTTCCTTGAGCACACAGCAGTGTTCATTCTGTTTTGTCACGGACCTTCCCTCTAGGTGTCTGTGGAAGGCTCAGCCCGTAAGAGGAGCTCCTGGCCGGTAGCTGTGGAGAGAGGCACGATGCATACCGCCAGGTTGCCTGGCCCTTGGACTTGCAGTCAGAAAATGCACTCAAATGTGCACAAGTGCTGGTCACACATGCCTGTGGCCGATGCTAAGACCTTCGCCATAGGCATGATCTGGTTCCTCGCTAGTTCCTGGGGGCTGAGAGTTACCTGCCTAAAGTGTTTTGCAGGCCATCAATTAATTGGGCTCCTCCACTTATACTAGATTGTCTTCAAGACCCTTTCAATCATCATTAGCACTCAGACAGTGCCAGGATCTCTGTCTATGATTCAACGTGACTATCCCAACCATCTGCGTGGCAAATCTTACGACACTCGTTCTCATTTGATAATCAGAAACTGAGGCTCCAGACAGGATAAGTCACTCTGCCCAAAGTCGCACACTGCTAAGTGGCGGAATGCAGGCAAGGTCTGAATGCAAACAACCTGGCTGCTCTAGTATGTCCGATCTTAACCTTAGCTTTATACAGTCATCTCTGAAACTCTAATGGCTCCCTTTGGTAGCTGTGGGCTCTCCGTCTCTTGGGTGGCCGGAGAGCAGAGACCTAGTAAGTAAAGTTCTTTCTTCCGTCCATGTTCCACCATCAAAAGGACTGATTTCTGATTCCAACATCAAAAGGACTGATTTCTGATTCCATCCCAGGTGTGGCCCCTTCCTCCCTAAACCTTTGGCCCCCCACCCTGACTCCGCCCTAGCCCCCCCCCCCCCCCCCGCTGCGGTGCCTGCAGCCCAGGGGGCGGCAGCCACGGTAACTAACAACAGTAAGCACAGAGGGGCGGCTGGGCTGGAAGGCTGAGCGGTTCTCCGACGACCCCCTTCTGACCTGTGCCTTCTGCCTCAGGACTCTGCATGGCAATGACATTTCCAGCGTTCCTGAGGGCTCCTTCAACGACCTGACGTCCCTTTCTCATCTGTAAGTAGCCTCTTTCTCCCTAGAGTGTGTTTGCTCAGAACAGAAAATGACAGCAGAAAATGACAGCAACAGTGTCTACATGTCCTTGTGCGCGTAGTTAGTTGCCCTCCATCTACTGGGAACCCCTGCGGACACCAACAATCTAGATGCTCGAGACCTTATGTGAAATGACGTAGCATCTGTATACGGTTCCAAATCATCTCTAGATCACTTAGGATACCTACTACCACCCAAATGCTACTTCAGTATGGATATACTGTGTTGGTGAGAGAATAATGGAAAAAAAAAAAAACAACTCCCAGGTCTGAACATGGTTACTGCATTTGTGTGCATGTATGTGCAAGCATGTGTACAAAAAGGCACTTGAGTGTACCTCTGGAGGTCCAAGGGTGACATCAGGAATCATCCTGGATTGCTTTGTCTCCTTATTTCTTTGCTCAGGGTTTTCCAGGCTCTGCCTTCCAGGGCTGGGATTGATGGGCCATTGCCACATCCACCTGTTTTTGCTTTTTTTTTTTTTTTTTTTTTTACTGTAGGAACTGGGGGTCGGGGTCCAAACTCAGGTCCTTTTGCTGGGAGGCAAAGGCTTTAATTTCTGAGCTATCTCCCCAGCCCTACAGATAAAATTTTTAAAAACGTAGTTCGTTACGCATGCTGGCTATAGAACCTGAGTGCGGAAGGTCGACTGCAGCTTGTTTTACAATCCCATATCCATGTGAGTGAGCGAGATCTTGCTTTCTACTGCAGACACCTTCAAAGGCATCAATGCTGCCAATGATGTAAATACAAACTACCCAGAAACATTATGCGATAAACACTCCACGTGGATTATCCGATTTCCCTCTTACAACAGTCAAGCATTTTATTCCTTTTTGGGAGATGAAATTGGAACTTAGAGAAGTTAAAGAACTCATCCAGGAGTTGCCTAGCCAATAAGTAACAAAACCGCAGTCCAGCTGCGGATTGACCTTAACTCCAAAGTCCTATGTTCCCTTCTTATTTTGCACAAGGGAATTGAGACTGTAAATATTTGGGGACCAGCTGAAAGACACCCATCAAGCCAGTGAGACTCTGGGATTCAATTCAAGTTTCCAATCTCCCAAGCCAGACCCTTCTTCCCTAGATCAGAGATCGCTAGTGCTGTTTTTATAATATATGTCTCTGTTGCTAGGATGATGTTCTACCTCTCTATATATTTTCATGTTATGTATATCACTGCAGTACTGACACGTATGAAACTTTTTAGTTAATTTTCATTCTTCAGGATTATTTTTGGCATGTGCAGGTATGCGTGTGTGCATGTGCAGGTTTGTGGGGGAACGGGTGTCTGTAGAAGAAGGCGCTGTGTGTAGTGCAAGGGTGACTTCAGGAATCATCCTGGATTCTCTGTCTCCCTATTGCTTTACTCTGGAGTGTCCTAGGCTCTGCCTTCCAGGGTCAGAATTTCAGGCCACCACCATTTCTGCTCAGAATGATTACATGGGACCTGGGATCTGAACTCAGGTCCTTCTGCTTGCAAGGCAAAGGCTTAACCCCTGAGCCATCTCTCCAGTCTCACATATGTGGATATCAAAAAAAAAAAAATTCAAAGATGGCGTTACCATGAGTAAGATGTTTCAAATATAAGTTGTAATAGTTTCTTCCTGGTCACTCTGGAAAGGTCTGCACCAAACTGCCCCTCTCTCTCCACATCATCAAGCTGAGTGACTTATGTAGCAGCTGCCTAAGTTGTGCATCTCAGAACCTTTGAGAGCAAAACCTTGTAGGTGGGTTGTACTTGGACGGGGGCAAAACATCCACAGAATTGGACATGTACTGGGGAAACACTGACTTTGCCCCAGTGGAAACTAATTCTCTGCTCAAGCCAAAGTCTCACGACCCCTATAATGTCAGATACAGCTGTCTGGGGAAGGTCCAGACCATAAAATAGAAGAAGCTAGTCAAGGGGGTTGGCATTCTTCTGAGTACTGGGACAGACACGCTGATCTGGCAGGTGAGGTTTGCCCCTCCCAGCAGTCCTGTAGATTTGGTGTGGCCAGTTCTCCTGCCAAGCTAGACTAGGAGATGGGACGGGACCTAAAACCCTTTGTTCTCCCTTAAGCTGCTTGTTGTAATTTATCTACAACATGTAGGAAAACGGCAACACACTACTTTTCCAGAGTAGCTGCAGAGAGGAGAGACCCGTGGGCCAGGCAAGGGGGCCTCATGCCCTGTTCTGTCTCCTAGGGCGCTGGGAACCAACCCGCTCCACTGTGACTGCAGCCTGCGGTGGTTATCAGAGTGGGTGAAGGCTGGTTACAAGGAACCTGGCATTGCTCGATGCAGTAGCCCCGAGTCCATGGCTGACAGGCTCCTGCTGACTACCCCCACACACCGCTTCCAGTGTAAAGGTACGTGCTGCCCACCCGAGGCCCAGTATGTGAACCATCCTAGCCAACCTCACGTGCGGCTCACACAGAGAGGCTCAGATGCTGAAATTGACATGGACACACCGCCGAGGCCATGAGTCATTTTCTCCCTCGCGATCTGTGTGTGCTGCAGATCGAACTCAGCGCCTTCCTTCTGCATGCTAAACACCCACTCTACCACTGAACCACACCCCAACTTCTACTGCCATCATTACATGCACTGATTCCTCAGTGTGCAAGACAAATTGATTCCAGGACATCCCCCACAGACATCAAAATGCAAAGACGCTCAAGTCCCTTGTGTAAATGGTGTTGCATTTCTATGAACCCAGACATCTTGTCTACTTCATCTCTAGGTATGATAATGCGAATGCTATGTGCAAAGTTGCTATACTTTTAGGGAATAATGACCAAGAAAAAGTTGGTGCATGATTAGTACGGACACAATTTTGTTCCAATTTTTGATCCGTGCTTTGGTGATTCTACGAATGTGGAATCTGCATATATAATACCCCTGAATGCAAATGACTTTATTCCTTGTGTACTTTTCCATCTCTGGCCTGCATTCTTCACCCAACACTGTTAGCATTTTCCTGCAGCAGCAGCAGTAGCAGCAATCTTCTTGCACATGTGACTTTTATTGACCACACACTATAACAAAGTATCCTGAGTTTCTTATGCAGCAGGCTCAAGGCGAGGCATGTTTTTATGTATCATTTAATTTAACTTTTCATACAGCACGCACTTCTGTAGCCAGATAGTAACATCAGCCTTGGGTTAAATAATTAGAAAATCTAGGCATTAAAGAAGTCGAAATGGGATTCTATCCACCTGGTGGTGCTAAAGACTTAACCCAGAACGTAGCATGTGCCACGCAGGTGCTCTTCCCTTCAATCACATCCTTATCACAAAACTACTGAACACACACAACCAGGATCTCAAATCTTCCCAACTTGAGAATTTATAATACTGTAATGTTCCGCCCCGGCTTACTTCATTGCTTAATATTCCACCAGAGCTTAGTTGTATTTTTTTGTTTGTTTGTTTAAAATCTTTAAAGCGTGTTCCTGTTCCTTTCCCCCTCGCTGCATGCAGTGAATGTGTGAAAGTACTTCTCTGCCAAACACGACATCTTTAGATCTGGACAGTAGATGTTAATGAGTCCAGGTATGTGCTCATCAAGCATATCACTGAATTGATTCCTAAAAAAGATGATCACCGATAGGCTCTTGCCATCCAAGCGTCCTTGGGGTGCCTTTTCATAAGATGCGCTCATTATGTTATTTTACTTTGTAGCTAATCTGAAGGGTTCAAAAGGAAAAAAAAAAAACTCTTTTTCATTTGCCTGTTTTAATTTTAGAGCATCTTGAGTGTAATTTCTATTTTTTTATTTTCCATTTGCATTGCATATGTGTTAATGACTTTTGCTCGACTCCTAGAATCTTTGTATCTAGTGTTCGTTTTCTGTTTACTCTTTAAAAATTCACTGTGTCCCACTCATCTGCTGAAAGCGGAAAGGCATTCCATTGATTTAAGACTCATTTTGATTTTCTACTTCCTGCTTCTGGGACATCTGATCTAATACTAAAAAAGATTTGAATAGCCCGATTTGAATAGTTCCCGATTCCTGACCACACATGCTGGAGTCACCTGAGCAGCTTTAAAAGTTACTAGTTCTTGGGGCTGGAGAGGTGGCTCAGGGGTTAAGCCTCTCCCTTGCAGGCGGAAGGTCCTGAGTTCGGATCCTAGACTCCATGTATAGACACTGGACGGAAGCAAGGGCGGCCTACGCTTCCGGTCCTGGTAGGGCGGAGCCTGTGAATCCCGGGGCAGAGTAAACAAGGAGGAGGTGGAGGCGTCCATGGTGGTTCCCGAATTCGCCTGTGGTTCTACACACACATACATGCATACACACACACACACAGGCACAATTGAATAAATTAAAAATTTTTTAAATAAATAAATAAATAAAAATAAAATAAAAGTTACTAGTTCTTTATAAAACTAAAGCAACTCTGAGCACATTGCAGCCAAATTCACCTGCCCAAGACCCACACGAGAACAGGCCCAGTGCAGTGAGCTAGGGGGTAATCCACATAGCCCCTAGGAGTGATTGTTGATGGTTAAAGCTCTCCAGAGAAAGGGGTCCATCCTGTATCCGAGGCAGCACCACTGGAATCTGTGCTTCAGCAAGTACCCAGGCACATGCAAGAACAGATATCCCTTATGGGACTCAACAGGACACACACACACACACACACACACACACACACACACACACACACAAAAGGGCATTGGGGTAGAAGGGAAGCTGATTTCGTAGAAGAAATCTCTCACTGGGGTAAAGGAGATGAGGTCAAGGCATGGTGGGGAGAACAACAAAAAATTATCTTAACTTTAATAATTTCAAATAAAAAATAGTGTCCCTCAACGGGACACACACACACACACACCTGGAAGTAGAGGGAGACTGTCTGGAAAGAGGAAGGATGTGGGATGAGATTAGATGACAGAGGGTAACAATGACTTAAATTCACTGCACACATGTATGAAACTATAAAAAAAATTATTTTTAAATAATCATTGGTCCCGGGTGTCTCAGCCCATCTCCAGATCTTGAAGACTGTTAGTTTCTAGATGTTTAAAGTCATGACATCATTAACAGGTCCCAACTCTTTTTTCTACAAAGCTATATGTGTAAAGACCATGGCCTCCTCCCAGTCTGTAGCCGTTACTCTTAACTATTGCTGTGAGAGAGCACGGAAAGCCAAGCAACTTAAGGGAGAAAGGGAGTTTATTCAACTTACGGTTGCAGAGGGGAGATATAGTCTTTTAAAGCAGAGGCGGCATGGCTGGCTGGCCAAAGCTGGAGAAGGCTATGTCACTGCAGTCATCTTGGAGAGCTGAGAGCTGCAAGACTGCTTGTAGGAAAGACTGACTTCTCCTGGAGGTAGGGTGGGACTAATCCACCTCAAGGCCCACCCCTGGTGACTGCCTTCCTCCAGCAAGGCTCCACCTCTCAAGGTGTCATGACCTTGCCAAACACATGAGACTGTGGGGGACACATTTCAAACCATGACACAGTCTATATATACATACATATATATATGGTACATATATATATGGTATATATATATATAAAGCTGGAGGTGGCTGGAAATGCTGTGAATGCAGGATGCCACACTATCACATCATTCTGACAGGACCGCTGGGATTTTTGCAGGACTTCCTGTGTGTGCCTTTGGCCTTGGCATCTCTCATTGGCCTGCCAGACTGCTGTATATAGAGAAGGGTATTTTGGGGCAACAAAGGGAAAGTCTAAACAGAGCCCGTGCCCAGAGCTTCCTGGCATAGAGAGATATTCTCGAGGGTTCTAATTATGGTGCATTGTTTGCAGATTAGAACCCAAATCGGATCAGGCTAATTACAGTAATTGATTTGACTGTAGAAGCGCTTCTGTATGATGTTCCACTGTGATTTTGACTCTGCTGGACAGTGATTGAATTAGCGATGAGGATCTAGCCAGACTGGATGTGCTGCCGCCTCCAGAGAGCCAGCTGTCTTCGAGGTGTAGAGATGGGGAGGATCTAGAACAGGGAGTCTGCTCGGGGAGCTGCCACCAATGCTCTGGTTTTGTCGCACAGGCCCAGTGGACCTCAACATCATGGCCAAGTGCAATGCCTGCCTCTCCAGCCCATGCAAGAATAATGGCACCTGCAGTCAGGACCCCGTGGAGCAGTATCGCTGTGCCTGTCCCTACAGCTATAAGGTAAGGCCGGAGGCCCCGTCCACCATTTACACCCAGACTCCCGGAAGGGACCCTGTGCGGCGGACCCTGGACAGCCTGGACAACTCCACAATCCCTGTCACTCTCCAGCATGGTCAGTCACGCTCCTGATCTCCAGACTAGCCAGGGCTGCCTGGTCACGTCACATCCGTGGCCATCAGAGAAGGCCCATGGAATCTTGACTAAGAGGCTTGGTGACACGGAGGAAATGCTACCTGCATTTTCTTCGTGAACCGCAAGGAGATTTCCTCCCAGAGAGTTAAGGGGTCTCCCAGGTAAAGGTGTCAATCCCAGTGCTCCAAGGAAATTTCCAGAATTTCTTTATCCCCTATCCCCAAGTCCTGCCCTGACAGCACAAGTTCCGGCTTGATGATGATATGGGTATTGGAAGTGTGGTGGGGAGCTCAATAACCTGGGGCTGCCAACCCCAGTCACAGAGCCGAGACGCTCAGCAAAGAATCCAGACCCCATTTCTCCCATCCATCCTCCCCAGAAACCCAAAACTCTTTCCCTCGGTTCTTCTCACCTTGTACCCACCTGATCAAGTGCACTGTCTTCCGATGAACTTGTCTGGACTTCCTGTGGAAAGTACTGTGCTTGGCACGTGACTCACCCTCCTCTAGAAAACCAATGAAGAAGATCTTATTAACACTCGTTTTCATAGATGTCGAACTGGGCTTCGGACTGCCCAGAGTTCATAATGAATAAGGTGGGATGGCTGTCTTTGTCCCCTACAGAAGCTCCTAGATAGCCAAGCCCTTCCCAGTACCTCACAGGATTCAGCAATGCTGCGGTCAGACCCTCTTCCACCCAATTCTCCCAATCCCAGCCTTCCAGGTGCTCACTTGAATGCACTGGGCAAGCCAAGAGTTCCACCACAATCCTCTACCCCTCCTATGCCCCAGCTGCACGGCTGAATGACAGGAGCATTCAGCAGCTGCATCCCCCAGGGACTGGGCATGTGCTGTGACAGGCCGGAGAGGCAGATGCCTGGGGAACCCTGTTGGTTACCTGATAGTCTCCAGAGCGACAAGTTGTGTCCAGCCAACAGTGTCAGAGCGCCACCTATGGGCCTGAGACAAGATAGCCCAAGGATTCCTTTTGA
The DNA here is from genome assembly GCA_023101885.1 of Typhlomys cinereus. Classification (NCBI taxonomy): domain Eukaryota; kingdom Metazoa; phylum Chordata; class Mammalia; order Rodentia; family Platacanthomyidae; genus Typhlomys; species Typhlomys cinereus. Next base: position 276,857 of record JALPQD010000317.1, on the reverse strand, counting down.
ATTCCACTATCCCCAAAGCTTCAAACTCAGCGTGGAGTCACAGATAGATTAAACGTAACGTGCTCTGGCATGGGTCCATTGAAAACTCCTCACACGAGCTCAGCGGGGGGAAACTCAGACTCTGGTGGAATTACAGAGATGCTTCTGTGGGCTCCAACTTGGTCACTTCCTGTGCAGCAATGGCCAGCATTCACATCTGGACAGTGGGGCTAGCCCCCAGGTCTATAGCCCAGCAAGGGCACGATCTGGCAGACAGAAAGCACTGGATGAGCTACTATCTTGCTCCTCTTCACCTTCCTTCTTGCATGTTGGTTCTTCATACCAGAGTATGCGACAGGCCCTTGCTGGCTAGGGGTGTGTGGCCAATTTCAACGGGGATTATCAGTCCACAGCACTGGGGAGTGTCAAGGACTTTCAGGTAGACGCATCGCCCTGGAAAATCTCAACGTTATACAAAGGCAGGGCCACCACCACAGTTAATCCCTTAAAATGCCCAGCCTTTAAGAAGCTTCTTTATCTAATATTGCACTCTTGATCATACCAAGAAATAATGTCTCTTATTTTCCTTTGATAGCAAAACTAAGATTTGCGACCATCAGAGAACTTACTAGAGCTCCCCTACCTGCAAAGCACATAGCTGGAATCAGAATCCAGCCTGGTCTTCCCTAGTCCGGGACTCTCTAGGCTTCACCTTCTAACTGTAACAGGGACCACTCAACGCACCTGCAGAGTTGTCCTAAGCTCGAAACACATCACATCGGCACACTGTCTACCTCGGCGCCAAATTCCGTAGACATTTTACACAATCCGACTCTCCCACGATTCCAAGATTTGAAGGGAATAAATGTATTTGGTCGTTTTCCGGCCATTTAGCTTTGTGTGCATGTTTCTCAAACTGTAATGTACCTGGGAATCTTATTAAAATGCAAGTTCTGATTCATGAGACCTGGGGTCAGGTATGGGGTGGTGCATATTTAACAAGCTCCCAATGGCTGCCAACGATACAAGTCCAAGGACCACAGTCTGAACAGCAGGGTCTTAGAGACACCTTCCCCAGCCCATCTCACAAACAGATTTCCAATGGGAGGAGCTGTCCCTTGTCTCTTACAAAGGAGGCCAGCAGATCGAGTCCGGTCAGAGAAGAAGGAATGGGACAGAAAAGGCACAGAAAGGAGATAATGGAGATAGAAGAGAGGAGGTGGAGTAGGGACTAGACAGAGGAAGACCCAACAGCATCAAAATTCTGGTGAATTTTAATGAAGAAAATTGCATTGGGCTAATTAGCCAGACATTGGCAATGGTGACATATGAGTGACAAAAATCCCTCCCTCCAAGCCAAATTGCCATGTATCTTAGAACTAAGGATCGGCCTACTGGATTTCTATACTCAGTCTAAAAGGCTGGAGAAGATGACCCCACATCACCTTCACCCTGAGGAGGATTCTGCCTGGAGTCGTGGGTACTTGCAAGATCACCAGAGTAGGCAGGCTGAATCCTGGCAGGAGCTAGGGGAGTCTTGACTTCCCCTTCTCAAGGCTTCCCTGTCTTGCCTTTCATGGTCTACATGTCTAGTACCACGACCAGTCATACACCCATCCCTGAAGTATTCAGCCCCCACCAAAACCTGAGCAAGTATTTCAATTTTCCCTCGTCAACCTGGTCATGGTTGTCATCACTCTTATTTATAGAGTTGCCATCACCTATGTGGGTTTGTGATTTCCCAACAGCAGTTAACTCTCTGTAAGGCAAGCAGAGACTAAATATGCCTTTTCTAAAATGCTTGGGATCAGAGGTATCTCTGATTTCAGATGCTTGAGGTTGTAGGATACTTGCATAGGCATAAGTTATCTTTGGGCTGGAGAGAGAACTTAGCTGGTGAAACACTCACTGCTCAAGATTGAGAACCTGAGTTCTAGCTCCAGAACACACATCAAATGCTAGGCATGCTTCGGAATCCCAGCGCCGGGGAGGTGCAAACAGGCAGATCCAACCAGCCTAGCTGAATGAATCAGCAGTCCCCGGCCCCAGCGAGGGACCCTGTTTCAAAAACAGCAGGGTGGGCCTCTATGTGTATGAGCACACACATATACATGCACCCTCACACATGTGTACAAATGAACAAAGAGAAAAAGAGAGAGAGAGATTGACATTGGAGACGGGGTCTAAGTCTAAACATGCAGCTCGTTTGTTTCATGCATGCCTTATACCCATAGCCTATAATTTTAGACAGCGGTTTTACTGCACTTGCATTTGGACCTCAGCCCATCACCTGAAGTCAGGTATGGAAATAATGGAATTTTCCATTCGTGGTATCACATCAGCACTAACGTTTTTCATGTTTTGGAAATTCTGAATTAAGGACGCTCAGCCTGTGTTGTGATTGCCATCCGTGGAGAGTGTAAACAAGGCTCAGAGAGAATCATCTGCTTCCTTCGGGAGCGTGGCAGCCAACCCAAACTCTCTTCTCTGATTCACTGCATCCCAGAGCCGGGGTTTTGAGATGGGCAACCTCAGCCATCTAGCACAGAAGCGCCTGGCGCTGCCTTCCAGCTCGGCTGTCTGGGTTCAGCTGCTGGCTGCCTGACTCACTTGCCGCCGTGTAGTCTCAGACCTGTTACCTTCCTTTCCAAGTCTGCCTTCCCTAGCCATAAAAATGAGTATAATAACAATTGCACCAATCTCACAGGGTTCCTGGGAACATTATATGTGATCATAAATATAAAACACTTAGCATGAGGCCTGGAATGGAAAACAGGCTCCGTAATGTGAACAAGAATTCATATTACAGCTTCCCTTCCAGGAACTGACTTTCAGAAAGGTGTCCTGGGTTGATGTGGCTTGGGAAAAACCCTGAAAGCTCCTTGAATGAGAATTTGCCTCTTTCTCTCTCTCTCTCTCTCTCCTCTCTAAGAAACCTCTGCAAAGGGCATGGACTCACACAAAGAACCAATCAGACAGGGCCGATGCCTTCGGGCTGTTAGAAAGGGGCTGAGACCCCAGCCCGTGAGAAAGTAGGAGGGTGCATCTGGACCCACTTGGGAGGCTGTCCTGGCTGATGCCCCAGGCTCGGTTGGCAGCGACGGCATAGCCAGGAAACCTTCGTCCCATCCCACCACCGGTGCTGGCAGTAGTAGAGGATGGGACAGACCCTTCTCAGGCAGATGGCGAGCAGGTGGCGGTGGCAGTGGGAGAGCTCCCATGATTGTCCTCCCTCCCCCCCAGCCTGGCAAGTACCCAAGCCACTGAATCCATGGCCCAGAAATAGACGCAACAGACACCTTCTCAGGCCTGGTGATGCTAAGCCCTGCAAAGGACAGCATGCCCCATGCCCAGCCTAGCTCCATGTCCCAAGGGAGAAGCACAAGCCAGCAAGGCCAGAGGAGCTATGCTGTCCCGGGGACACTAGGTCTAGTGCGCGCAGACGCTGACTTGGGGCCACCCGCCTCAGATTGTCCTTGGTACTCAGCATGATCCTGCCTACCTGCCACACATTGGCTCCTTCTCAACTCAGACTTACCCTGCAGGGGAGACTGGTCCAAAGGAGGTCCAACTCCCTCCAAACTCTACTGCCGTTCTTCAGCCTCGCCTGGTCTGGGACTCCCCTGCGGAGCTTGAAAATTACATTACATTATAACAATCACGTAGGACATGTATGATGTGGACACTGTCGTCCAATCAAGGAGGAACTTCCGAGACATGGGGTCTACTGGCCGCACCTCGATCTTAGCCCACACTGCATTCCTTGAGATGGTACATAAACCTCTGAGACCAGAGACAAGGCCATGTACTAGCATTTATAGCATGCCTACTATGCACACAGTGCTTTCCTATCTGAAAGCGCCCCTGCTGTTCCCATAGCAACCCTCTCAGAGGTTAAGAAGCTTCAGGAGCCAGGAAGCGCGGTAGACTTGCAACAGGAAACCAGATTCTTCCGGGTCCCCAGCCCATCCTTGTGCCCCGTGGTTTAAGGCAGAGAGGCCTCTGAACTGTGGGAAATGGAGGCTGAACTCATGGTCTTTCTCATAAGAGACGATGACTCCTCCCTTCGTCTTTTGTCCCGGTCCCTCCCCCCCCATCTCAGCATCACTGCAGAGGATGCTGGGAAATTCCCTGGCATCTCCTGTCCCGGCGTCCCTCAGGCCTCCCTCACGGTGTACTTCTCCCTCCTCTGTTCCCCAGGGCAAAGACTGCACCGTGCCCATCAACACCTGCATCCAGAGCCCCTGTCAGCACGGAGGTACCTGCCACCTCAGCGACAGCCACAAAGATGGGTTCAGGTAACAGCCCAGCCCTCCCCCCCACTCCCGCTCAGAAAGCTTCCTGGCAGTCATGATGCCCGTGAGCAGGGCGCTGTTTTCCCTACTGTACAGATATGAAATTTCAGGCATCAGCAGATAAAGCCTTCCCGCATGTTACAGAGGGTGGGTACAGGGATTTGGATCCCGGTATCTCTGAGCTAAGAAGGTCTCCGAGGGAGGCTGAAGGTACTGGCGAATGCCAAAGAAAGACGCGATGCTGGCTGAGAAACCTAACATCCTAGCAATGCACACGTGCTTTCCTGTAGTAATGGGTGATATTGATGTCAGGCTCTGGGGTGATTAGTCTCACATTATCTCATTTGAATCATCTGGCAACTCAATCAAGGAGGTAGGTGCTGGTAAGTGCTGTTCCCCTTGTGAGAGAATCAAAACCCCAAGGCTGGTTCGCTATTGACTCTGGTTCCTAGATCTTCTAGAAGCTTCTCTCATCCTTTCCCCCATGGCATCAAGGTCGCAGGAAGACAGAGCCTTTCACCTGTTGTCCCTTTTCCTAGGAGTAGGACTAGAACTCTGCCCTGCGTGCCTGCTGGCAGTTTACACATACATGCGCACTTTCCGCAGCTGCACCCTGGCAGAAACGGATGCCTGAGAAGGGCTCTGGGGGCCGAGTGGGGTGCTCAGCAGGAAAGACACAACCCTGGCGCCAGGCCCTAGACGATGGCAGCGCTCAGGTTGTGCACAATTAATTTTCTAAAGCCTTCCATAGTCAGATGTTGTGTGGTCTGGGGAAGAAATTCCCATGAGACCCCAGGGGGGGGGGGTCCCACGTCTCCTCCTGCCAAGCCAGCATCTCTCTTGTATTCATGCCTGCGCCAGTCTTGCCACAACATTTGCCTGAACACCACACAAGCAAAGGCTGAATGGAAGAGTATTTATACTCGTAAGGATAAGGGCCTAGGTCCATCCCCGTTACAATAAAGCAAATAAATGAATGAATAAATTAATATATCAATACGTGCATGAATAAATGCAGAAAAAGCCACGGGGCTGATCATGTGGAAGAGCAAAAAGGAACAAATGGGACCCTTAAAACCTGCTGAAGTGGCTGCAGAGATGACTCAGGGTTAAGCCTTTGTCTCACAAGCCAAAGGTCCCAAGTTCGGATCCCAGATTCCATATAAAAATGTCAAATAGAAATGGCAGAGACCTGCACTTCCCACCCTGCAGGGCGGAGCCTGGAAAAACCACAAAGCAAAGCAATAAAGAGGTAGAGCAATCCAGGATGATTCCTGATGTCACCCTTGGGCCTCCACAAGCACACGCAGTGCCTGCCCATTTCTACACATGTTCACATATACCTGCACACACGTACATGCCTACACATGTAAAAAAAAAATTTTAAACCTGCTCAAAGTCCTTATTGCTGACAGCTGCTTCTGTAGATTTTTTGACCACAGCATCTTCATTTTTTTCCTACCCCTTTTTGCTCTATATATTTTACTTCAACCCGGGGATAAAGATATACAAAAATAGCATGCAATGCTATTTTTTACTGAGGATAAATCATAAAGAAATGTATTTTAAGATAACTTTTGGGTCTGCGTATCATTTTACTGTTTATTAAAGATGAAGGTAAAGTTGCCTACCAGTGAGATGAATGTGCTTGTTTAGTGTGTGTAAAGAGTCAAGTTATGGCTGAACATTTGATACCACAGTGCACGAGCACTTCAATGTTTCTCAGAGTTGATCAATATGTAGATTTCATAATTGTCAATATTCAGAATGCCACTTTGCATAAACGCATAGTACAATGTGGCAGAAGTATATCGAGAGACATTTCAGTAATTGTTTGAAACTCTTGCCTTATCCCAAAGCCAAAATTCACCCAACAATTTTCTATGAGCCTCGAATCAGCTATTTGAAAGGCACATTTTTAAATCAAATAGCCCAACACCATACAGTCCAAAGATATAACAACTTGGAACTAGATACTGAAGTATGATGGCAGGAAAGTGTTTAAAGCCTTTATTTTTCATATTTAAACCATTGTTTCTATAAGAGCAGGAGCTGTAGGTACAGTTTTTTAAAAGCTGCCATTGATAACATACAACACGGGCTTTATCTGTAACTTGTGTACGATCCCGTTCCTGGGGATATGAACGAGTTCAGATGGGACAGAGAGAGTAAAGGTTTTTCTCAAGAAGATGTAACACGCCAGAGACACACGAAGAAAGTGAAATCTGCTGAGAGGGTGACGTCTAAACGCGCTCCCAAGGGAGTCTCAGTCTTGGCAGGAGACTGGTCCTTCCCACTCCATCCTGTCCTCCCCAAAGCCAGAGCAGGCTCTCAGGAGGGGTTGGAACAACAGGGGAGAAGGTATTCCTGAAGACGCTTTAAGGTGATCTGCCGAAATTCAAGTGCTCTGCGCGATTTCTGGGTTGCCCCGAACCCTGTGTCTTTTTCGGGTGGGATGATTCCATTAAATCCCCAAGGTCAGGGAAGCAGCCGAGCAGTATTCTTTGCCAGGACACCTGTTTGCAGGACTGTGGGACCTTAACCAAGATGCCCTGTTCACCGGCTCGGTGCGAGAGTGCCTTAGAATGCAGCCTCATGGGAGAGGGGCGGGGGGGGGGGCTTCTCTACTCTCATGGTGTGTGTCTGCTCTTCAGAGGAGCCAAAGGAAAGGGAGTTTCCACGCGCCTGCAGGGAGTGAAAACATTGCCAGCAAAGCACCTGCAGCTGAGGGGGCCAGGCTTGGGGGTACTTTGGAGGCCTCGCCCATGGGAGGAGAGGGGATCTTCCCCATGGGAACTGCCTCCAGTTAGAAGGCAAACGGCCAGGCCAGAAGAGTCTGGCATTGCCTAGAAATAGGGGTCTTGAGGAAATGAACCGGGAGGTTCCTGAGGGTAATGGTATGCAGCTCCCCAAGGCCTCGTGGGTTTGGGGTGCTATCTACAGCATGGACCTGACAGATTGTATTTCTCCCCCCATCACCTTCCTGTGTACCTCTACAACTTGCCCCTCTGCCTGACCCCTGCCTCTCCTCCTTGCCCTATGGGTGACCCCCCCCCAAAAGCTGCTCCTGCCCGCTGGGCTTCGAGGGCCAGCGATGTGAGATCAACCCAGATGACTGTGAGGACAACGATTGTGAGAACAACTCCACGTGTGTGGACGGGATCAACAACTACGCATGCGTGTGCCCGCCCAACTACACGGGTGAGTGTGTGCGGCCGCGGGACGCCTGCATGCGTTTGTGCAGCAGGGTGGCTGGTGTCACAAGGAAAATGCTATTTCCCTAGAAGTGTCCTTGAAGGAGGGACCCTGCCACCTCCTTTCCCCTTGTAATAACTAGAGACTAAACCCCAAGACCATGAGATGCCTTGGGGAGATTTCCCAGTGCCCTGCCTAGTATGTACCCGGCTCCCAGGAAATCCCTAGCTGCTCCCCACTTTAAAACATGTTTGTTTGAGTCGCTTCCGTGTGCCCCCATATAACATCTGTGGCCACCCAGTACTTTAGGAACACAGTGCTACCTGAGGCTACAGAGAAGTACTTGGTTGGTTGGGCTTGGTTCAGCCGGGTCAACTGTCTCTGGAAATTTGTCTTCCAGACACTTTGCTAGGACATGGGGAAGCAAAACTTAGCAACACACAGTTTCTTCTCCTGAGATGCCTGTGGTCAGATTGGGGAAATGGCTTAATGATTAAAAGACTTTGCTTGCAAAGCAAAAGGACCTAAATTCAAATCTCCAAATGCTCATGTTAAAAAATTTCCATGTTTAAAAAAAAAAATACCAATGGATTATGACCACTGCCTCCAATTCCAGATCAGGAAGGCAAAGGTGGGAAAATCCCAAAGCGAAGCAATAAGAAAGTAGAGCAGGGGCTGGAGAGGTGGCTCAGGGGTTAAGCCTCCACCTTGCAGGCGGAAGGTCCCGAGTTCAAATCCTAGACCCCACGTATAGACGCCAGGCGGAAGCGGGGGCGGCCTGCATTTCTGGTCCTGGTAGGGCGGAGCCTGTGAATCCTGGGGCAGAGTAAACGAGGAGGTGGAGGCGTCCATGGTGGTTCCCGAATTTGTCCGTGGTTCTACACACACACACACACACACACACACACACACACACACACAACTAAATAAAAATAATTAAAAATAAATTTTTTTTCAAGAAGTGAAAATTTTTAATTTTTAAATTTACATTTTCCTCTTCTTTCTTTCTTTCTTTCTTTCTTTCTTTCTTTTTTTATTAAAAATTTAATTATACATTTTAAAATTTTTTACCAGTTCCCTCCCTCCTCCCTTCTCCCCCTCCCCTTCCCCCAGTGCCTCCCCCCCAATTCCCAGAGAGTCCTTTATTGTGTACGCCTAACTCTCCACTGGGTCCTCCTCTCCGATGACATATAAGGACCCAGTGGCATTTCCATAAGCCCTTTCTCTTGTTCCCCTTAAGCATAAGATCACTACTATGGCTGTCAATCCCTTGCCTCCAGGGGTCTCGGTGCCCTTAACAGATGCTAGACTTTATGAGGGCAACAGTGCGCTGGACATTGCGTAGGGCCGGAGCCTGTGAATCCCGGGGCAGAAGGAGGTGGAGGCGCCCATGGTGGTTCGCGAATTCGTCCGTGTTCTACACATACACAGACACACACACACACACACACACACACACACACACACACACACATGCACACAGTTGAATAAATAATAATTAAAAAAAAAAAAAAAAAAGCCAGGCAGAAATGGCAGCAGCCTGAACTTCCAGTCCTGGAAGGCAGAGCCTGGAAAACTCCAGAGCAAAGCAAATAGGGAATAAAACAATCCAGGATGATTCCCAAAGTCACCCTTGAGTCTCCACAGGCATACACAGTGCCCTCTGATACATACATACAGACAGACAGACAGACAGACAGACACACACACACACACACACACACACACACACACACACGCACGCAAAAATAAAAATATATCTTTTTTAAAAAGTTTGGGAAGAGCTGCATATAATAAGTTGTGATTGAAATGAACATATTGGAGGTTGGGGAAATCCCCACTTTAAGGAAAGCTGTTTGAGTTTGTGTAACTCCCTAGCTCCCAAACCCTTTGATCTCACAGCTTCCCTCTTACCAAACACGCAACACCATCACAGAGCTAGAGCCTCTGTGTTATAGACACCATCACTTAGAAATCTGAGCCGTAGACAAGGAAGAAGCGGGAAGGCAGTACTCAGGCCCCCCGTGTTGTAGCCTGCTGGCAGGAGGTGGTAATCAGAAACGGTCTTTGAGCTTGCAGAGAACAAGTGAGGTGCTTCCTTTACACCTCAGATCCATTGCTATCAAGCCTCCAGTTCAGGAATCAGTGATTGTCCCCAGAATGCCCATGGGATTTCTAGAATGTGCCAAAGCCAGTAGGGCTGACCATCCAATCTATTACCCACGGGCTTCCTGGGTCCAGTCACGCCCCTGTGCTGGGAGACTATCCCTGGGCAACCTCCCTGTGCCTTGGCACCCCCACCCAAAAAGAAGGTGGTAACCAAGTGTTACACTGGCAACACTTACTAGGTACCTACTGTGTGCAGAGCACTGAATGAAACCCTAGAGGTGTCAAGTCCAGGAGCTTCCGTCTACCTAAGACAGAAGGTGCTCCCTGTAGAGTTAAATTTTCTCCAGAAGGGTCATGTGTTGCCAGGAGAGAGTCACCGTCCCAGCAGCTGAAGAGGCAGAGGCTTTGAGCAGGGTCTCTGCAGAAAGGACTTGCATGCCCAGCAGGCCCGTGCTAAGCTGTCCTGCCCCCGTGGAACCCCACCAGGGATCCACAGGTGGCTGCACTGCCGGCCTTTGTTCCTGAGAAGACAGCCGCGTCGCTTCTCTCCAGGACCTGCGCAGATGCTGGTCGGCCTCTGTGGGTCTCTGCAGGGCCCAAGAGAGAAGAGGAGATGCTGCAGAAGCACCCCTAAGGCGTTGTGTGCTGTTGAGAGGAACTTTTCAGGGACACATCAGGGTGGGGTGGGGCTCAGCCTGTCCCCAAGCCGAGACCGGGTTCTGGGACACTGTCTTGCTAGGCTCCTACCTCCTTCCACCCTGAGCCTCCTATTAGCCCTTGGTCTTCTGCTCCCTCATCCCTTGATGGAGTTTCCACGGGTGGAAATTTTCTTCTCTGAGATCACCCTTCTCATCCAGCTTTAAAAAAAAAAAAAAAATCCAGTATATAAAGTCTTGTACTGCGTGGAGACACTGTAATGCCTTCCCATCCCAGGCCCACATTCCTAAACACACTTTCAGGGGGCACAAGGTTATCCACAAGGCTTGTCCACAGAGACCCTCCCTGGGAGCTTATGATCCATCGGGCATTTGGCAGTATGTCCAGAGACCGGACTGCACATTCCTTTCATAGTTCTTTCCCTGCAACATCCAGGGGGTTTCCTTATCTATGAGCAGATGTGTCATGCCTGGTCCCGTTTTTTCTAGGAAGGTGGTGGGTCTCCCTTCTTGCTTCCACAGTGCCCCTGGGGTGGACTTACTGCCTGCTTACTGCTGTCTGCTAAGACGGGATCACTGCTATGTCCCTCACACCTGGCACACAGGAAATGCTCAGTCTGCAGGGGAGGAAGGAAACGACAGCATAAACCCAAAGTCAGGGTCTGGCCCGTGGTTTCAAGAAAAACAGCCAGGAGAGATTCTGAGGACTGAGGCAGGGATACAGGAGAAAGGATCCATCCAGAGAAGAAATCCATGACCTATATGACCTGGGGTAGGATTAGTCTGACCTCGGGGCCTGCTGGCCCCCAATGCCACCCCCCATGCCTGAGTTTCTTCTCTCCTCCCTCCAGGGGAGTTGTGTGATGAGGTGACTGACCACTGCGTGCCCGAGATGAACCTCTGTCAGCACGGGGCCAAGTGCGTCTCCCTGGACAAAGGATTCAGGTAAGGCCTGGCCCCGCCCTCCACGTGCCGCCGTCTGCGGCAGAATGTGTTGGACGCTCTGAGTCGGGTTGTCTGTAACTCTCCTTAGGATCACGGGCTTCTCTGACTCAGGTTTGGTCTGGTTTGCACAGTCCACCTCTGTCTTTGACAGTTGTTCTATTCCTCTGCATCTGTGCTGATGGTGAGAGAGAGAGAGAACTAAAATGAGATGAATCTATTCCCTGTCTGTTCCCCTCCCTTCCTCTCTTCCCTCGCCTCTTCCTTTCAGCATCTCTCTCCTTTCCAGAGCTGAAAGAGTAGGCCATCCGCAGAAGGACCCATCCAGAGGCGACCTGGTCACCTTACCTGTGTGCAGCCTTCCTATGGTGCCCTGCTTCCCCGGGGCTCCTATCGACAAGCGGGCGGGGCCAGGAGCTCCGACTTGGCTCAGCAGCACTGCTATTGGTGGAGCTGTCTTCATCTTAAGCAGCAGAGCCAATCAGTGTCTGGGGACTGCTTGGGCAATTCTAAGGGGGCAAGGACAGGCAGCCTCCAGAGAGGACTACTTAGGCACCCCAAAAAACTCTTCCTACTGGCTCTCCCCCCTTTCCCTTCTCTGTCTCTTACCTGCTCTGTCTCATTCTCTCTGTCTCTCACTCTCGCTTTTTTTTACTCTCTCTCTCTCTCTCTCTCTCTCTCTCTGATTTTCTGGCAGGGATAAGGATCTCCCACACCCTGTGGCTATACATATTCTCCCAGCCCCAGAACCACCTTCCTGAACTCGACCCCGCTCCTCCCAATGGACGCTGCCAGCAATGGAGGGGAAGCCTCTAATATTAAGGAGTCGTGTTGGGGAGCAGAAAGAGCCCAAGACAGCTAGCAACCAAGGATAGGCCCCCGACTGAGTCTCCCCTAGGGATGAGGACCCTGGGCCTAGAGCTCAGCACCACGCTGCCAACTTTTTTGAGATTTCTGACCAGCCTTTAGTCCAGAGGTGGGTGGGCACGGACACAGGTTTGGGGTGAGGTATGTTGGAGAATCGGAGCTGTCAGTGTTCTGTGACCCTCTGGCATTTGTTCCTGGAAGCCTTCCACTAGGACCAGAGCCCTGGAGTCCAGGGCAATATTAGAAAGAAAGATACCAGCCAGGCCTTCGCTAGCTCCAGCCCTTTGATTTCTATGCAGTGTTGCCTCGGAGACATTCTCTCAAGAAGTTCTGTTAGCTGGCTCAACATGCATGTTAACCAATAAGCTGTTCTTCCAATGCAGCATTTTATCATTACGCCCCCCTCTCCCTCCATCACCAGAGGTAACAGTTACTCTTCACTGTTGCTGTGAGAGAGCACCCAAAGTCAAGCAACTCAAGGGAGAAAGGGAGGTTTATTCAGCTTACGGTTCCAGAGGGAAGGGACAGTCTCTCAAAGCAGAGATGGCATGACTGGCTGGCCAAAGCTGGAGGAGGCTAAGTCACTGCAGACATCTTGGAAGCTGAGAGCTGCAGACTGCTTGCAGCAAAGGCAGACTTCTCCTGGAGGTAGGGTGGGACTAATCCCCCTCAAAGCCCACCCCTTGTGACTGTCTTGCTCCAGCAAGGCTCCACCTCTTAAGGTACCATGACCTTGCCAAACACATAAGACTGTGGGGGACACATTTCAAACCATGACACCAGACAACTGATATCCCACACAGCCTGAAACGACATACAGTCTGGATGACCTTCACCTAAACATGAAGATGTTTTTATCCTTGGAGATCCTCTGATGGGGTCCCAGTGACAGCCAGGTCCCCCAAGACACTGAAAACTCAGACCAGAGACACACTGACTTGCATACATGGAAAACTCATCCCGTGTCACTGTGGTTTTCTGAGCTTATGAATGCTCACCTTTGAATGTGCAAACTGGTGCCTCCTCTCCCACAACGTTCCCTGAACCTTGGGGTGACAGCAGGTACCTCAGACATTCTTTTTAGGGCTGAGAACATCACTTACTTTATACACTTTGGCCAATTGTAATTTTTCTGTAATAAACACCCTTCATTGCAGAAGAAAGCTTTGCAGTGGAGTGCTTAGGGCTCCTCAAGTCCATGGGCATAATGACAGATGTTTAAAAGGCAGTTTGATATAGTCTCTGTAGAGCTAAACCTTCAGAGCTTACACTTCACCCTAAGGCCTATGCCCCCCCCATAGGTTCTTGTTCTGGTGTACAGTACCAGGAATGTGAGCCTGCTGTAAAGCGCCTTAATCCAATCAGAAAGCTGTTGGTTGCCCCCTCGACCTTCATGCCACTGTTACACTGCTGGTTGTCTCTTGCCAGGGTGGTTGTTATTTCAACTTGCAGCTTTCACGAATTGTTAAGAGGGTTGGTTGCTTCTCTGCCCCGGCAGCTTGCATAGTACTTTCTCGTACTATGGAATCCGTCCAGCAAAGAGGAAGCTAGGGAGGCCCAGGTTTAAACCTGGGCCTCCAGAGTACAATGGAACTGCAGACATACAGCTCGTTCGTGGAGCCTGCGCATGGCAGGTCCTCCCAGCCTCTCCTCTGGGAACTCAGAGATTTCCCCCTCTTAGTGTGAACCTCTGGAGGAAACATGAACAAGCAATAAAGCAACGTCAGGGGTCATGCAAATGATACCTTCTTCATCATCATTACTGTATCCTCGCATCCTATTGACTGCTGAGTGCACGCCAGAGAATATCATTTCATTATTAAAGCAACCAGAAAGGCAGAGTTTATTGATCACCATTAGTTGCTTTGGAAGAAACTAAAACAGAGCAAGGTCATGAGCGACGGGTACATTTAGAACAACAGGAATTGTAAATGAAACCGGGTGAGGAAGTGATACCAGGTCTCCGGCTGCTGCTTCTGATAGGTGAAGCCGTGCAGATCCTACGACTCAGGGAGACACTCCATGTGTGCTTGGCTCACTGAAGCATCTGAATGGCTTTGTCTCCGTGGGTGATAGCAGATCTGTGCGATCCATCTTGTGTTTCCCAGTCTCGGTCCCGGCAGCAAACTGCACCCATTGTATGAAGCAGACAGAACCTTGACTCCAGGCAGCAGAGACTGCAGACCCCCTAGTGGAGCCCAATCGCAGATGAGAGCAACTGCCAGCAAGCTGCCGGGCCCCGGGCAAGCATCACTCTCTGTGTTCCAGGTGCGAATGTGTCCCTGGCTACAGTGGGAAGCTCTGCGAGACGGACAACGATGACTGCGTGACTCACAAGTGTCGCCATGGAGCCCAGTGTGTGGACGCCGTCAACGGCTACACGTGCATCTGCCCCCAGGGCTTCAGGTATGGCAGAGGGGCGTGTCAGGAGGAAGAGAGCCTGACTGGAGGGCAAGCGGCGGGGATTCGGGAAACTCTGTATAGCAGCTGGATGGGAGTGGAGCTCACGCGTAGACGCCATTTCATCTAATGGAGGAGGCTACCATCTTGGAGCCTTCGGCTTGTGAGACGGGGTAGCCACGCGGCCCTGTAGGCTAGAACCTTTTGTCCTAGGCTGGAAAGCAAAATCATGGAGGTGTCCTGGTGGCGAGGCTGAGGGTGTAGCTCGTTGGCAGAGGGAAGGCTCAGCACTCACAGGACCCCCAGCCCAAACTAATAAAAAGAACATCAAAAAAAAAAAGTGGAAGCGACTCCATGGGAAAATTTGGAGCCAGTCTCCAGAATGGGCGAAGCCAGAAGAAAGGTCAGATGAGAGGCGCTGGCCACGCAGACAGATGGGAACATCCCGGGCTCCAGAACAGGGTGTTGTGTATGTCTGTGGAGAACCAAAGGTGACTTCAGGAGTCATCCTGGATTGTTCTTCCACCTCCTGCTTTGCCCTGGAGTCTCCCAACTTCTGCCTTCCGGGACCGGAAGTGCAGGTCACTGCCATTTCTGCCGGGTGTTTTTACGTGGGATCTGTAAAAACTCTCTGCTTCTGTCTCTATGAATCTCCCTTGACCAGAGTTGGACAGTGTCGGTCTTTGTGGCTGGCTTGCTGTGCTAAGCACGGCATTCTCCAGGGCCATTTTCCTGGCAGAAGAAGGTGGAACCGGTCCCCGCTGGTTGACTAGACCACAGGAATCTGTTCCTCCAAAAACTCGCTTCAGTCATTTCTGTGCACGCCGCCGAATCTTGGGAGCCTGCACTCTTGTCTGAGTTCAGTTGTTTTAAAACTGGGACTTAAGAAAAAGACTTGCAGGACTGGAGAAATGGCTTAGGGGCTACGACTCTGTTTCACTAACAAAAGGACGTGAGTTCAGATCCCAAGATCCCATGTGAACATGCTGGGCGGACATGGCAGCAGCTTATACTTCCAACCCTAGAGGGGAAATTCTAGAGGAAAGCAATCAGGAAGTAGAGCAATCTAGGGTTCACTCCCCAAGTCACCTTGGGCCTCCAAGTCACACACACGCGCGTGCGCGCACACACACACACACACACACACACACACACACACAGCTCCAGTTAGAAGCAGAGCTAGCACGTCCACCCCACCCTTTCTCTGCTGGGCTTTATACGAATCACTGTGGTTGTCGCCTCTTCCTCACCCCCTCTCCTTCCTCTCCCACACTCCCCTCCCCTCCTTCCAGCGGGCTCTTCTGCGAGCAGCCCCCACCCATGGTCCTGCTGCAGACCAGCCCCTGCGACCAGTACGAGTGCCAGAACGGGGCTCAGTGCATTGTGGTGCAGCAGGAGCCCACCTGCCGCTGCCCCCCGGGCTTCGCCGGACCCAGGTGCGAGAAGCTCATCACCGTGAACTTCGTGGGCAAGGACTCCTATGTGGAACTGGCCTCGGCCAAGGTCCGGCCCCAGGCCAACATCTCCCTGCAGGTGCGCACCCCATCCCCGCCTCTGCTTTTGGAAGCACCCCAAGCTCTGACTGTCTGGGCACCGCTGGGAGCACCAGATGGCAGCCGTCCTGTGCCCCTTTCCTCAGAGCATGAAGGAGGACGCTCGGCTCTGTAGAAGCTGAACCAGCCTGACCCAGATAAGATCAAATGCCAGTGCGGGTCTCTGCGAGCAGCCCCCCAGCCGCTCCCTCGTTTAAAACCCACTGCCACTCTCAGATGCTAGGCAGAGTGGCGCAGCAGAATGCAAAATGGATAATGCGCCTGTCTAGCCAGGCGGGCACAGGGCAACCTTGGTGCTAAGGGAGCACACTGGGAAAACATACTCCTGGTCTACTGGGAAGAGTCAGGGAAGTCTCCCCAGAGGCAGGGGCTAAGCAGAGATCTGAAGTTCTGTGTGGAAGGTTGTCTGATATCAGAGGATGGAGATGGGATGGAGGTTACAGTAAAGAATAGAGGCCGGGAGGATCTGGCTGAGAGATCCACACGTGCAAAGGCCCAGTGGCCCATGCAAGCCAGACTTGTTTAGGGAATGGAAAGCCATATAGTATCAACCCAGCTGTTTGCTTAACTATTTGCTTTTGAACAACTTAGCCCCAGGATTCTTCCAGGCACTAGCTAGGGCTCTGACCTCCACTGGTGATGGCCACATTAGTCCAGGTTCACGTGGACTTCTGTGTAAGACGGTCATCCAACCCAGGTCTCCTGAGCCCTGGCCACAGCAGGCTCCGTTCCACACTCGGGGCTGAGGAATATTCAGAACAGTCAAACTGGGTGTGGTCCAGTGGAGAGGACTGTGCAACGAGGGTCGACCCTGGCATAAACTGCCATCACCTCTCCTGCCTCCCTCACCCCCTGCACCGCCCCTCCCCGCCTCATCCCACCGAGACTCAACTGGGCAGGGAGGTGCCCAGCAGAGGGGCAGCTTCTGACACTGCAGCTCTTAGCTTGGGTGGCACTTGAGACTCTTCTGCAGAGCTTTAGAAAATGTCTCAACCTGGGTCCCAACCTGAGACTCTCATGGAAGCTTGCTCTGGGCTGCAACCCAGACGGTGGGCTTGTTGAAACTTCCCGCAGCTGATTCCGAGCACGGGCTAGCTTCACAGTGGACACTGAATTAAATGGAAGTCAGTGGCCTTGGATTGCAGCTATTAATACATGCTTCACTCAGAGACCCAGGCCGCTAAAGCAGCCAGACTTGGGTGGATCACGTTGTATACCAGTGGGCGAGGCAGACTGGAGTTGGGGCCTAGTTAAGGCTCACAACGTGGACAGCTTCTCCACCCACGGGTTCTCCACGTGCACATTCAGCCAACCACTGATGGTAACATTTGAAAACAATCGCCTCTGTACTAAACCTGCACAGACATAGCTCCAACGAGGCGTGTCCATCCCTCAGGCCACGGACCACACGCAGCTGGATTGCCATGAATGTGATCCAACATGAAATCATAAATTCACTTAAAACATGAGGGTTTTTTTTCATAACTCAGTTGTGCAGTTTCTGAACTGTAGTTGACAATGTGTATCACAATGTCAAAGGGTTAGAAGCTCTTGCAATAGTACATTGGCATCATGCTCGCTACCGTAGCATCTGTAGAGCATTAGGTATCGTGAATCCTCTGTGATGGTAACGGCAAGTATATGGGAGGATTGAATGGATTATATGCAAATCCCACTGCATAGCCAGCTGCCTCTTGAACATCTGCAGGTTCAGGGTACACAGACCTGCCCTCTACAGACACTGGACTGCATGGGATTGCTGTGCTATACACCACGTGTCTAAGTGATTGGCTCAGCACTTGTTCAAACACAGCTCTGGCCTTTGGGGAATGCGCAGGCACGGCTGTGCAGGAGACCTGGGTTTGAATTGCTGGGAGTGGGTCCCGAGGGGTGGGGCTGTGGATAACTTTGAACCCACATTCCCTGGCTGCTTTGCCCAGGTGGCCACTGACAAGGACAACGGCATTCTGCTCTACAAAGGAGACAACGACCCCCTGGCGCTGGAGCTGTATCAGGGTCACGTGAGGCTGGTGTACGACAGCCTGAGCTCCCCTCCCACCACCGTGTACAGGTGAGGATCCCCCTCGCTCCATAGTGTACAAGTGAGGACCCCCCTCCTTCCACAGTGCACAGGCGAGGACCCCCCTCTCTCCATAGTGTTCAAGTGAGGACCCCCCTCCTTCCACAGTGCACAGGCGAGGGTCTCTCCTGGAGGTAGCATGTGTGTCTCTGCAGTTATGTTAGGTGACTCTGAGGTGTGCACATGCGCACGCGCGCGCACACACACACACACACACACACACACACACACAAATGACAGACAGGTGGACGGGAGAAACGAGGTGGTGGAGGCAGAAGCAGGAAAGGGAGGCAGGCCCATGTGGGGAGATGACACCTCATTAGCATAAGATGAATGGCCAGCTGGCCACTGCGCACGGAGCCAGGTGTTCCGATGGAGAGGAGACTGCCTAATGAGATGCCCTTTGCGAAATGTCATCCTGATCTCTTATTAGTTTAAGAAATAAAGTTGGGCGATTAGCATGCAATTCAAGGGCACCCAAGGAGCAGCTTCTCTGCTCCGTGACTTTGAAGTGATCTGAAGGACCAGCGTTTCCTAAACTTCAGTCTTTTCAACCGTCACCCCGTGGGACAGCCAGCTTTCCGTTACCGTAACAAAATACCTGAGATAATCAGGTTGTAAAGAGGAAAGAGGCTTTAGGCTCACTGTTTTGGAGGGTTCAGTCTAGGGTCGCTTGGCTTTATCCCGTTGGGTCCCAGCCCAGGCCCCCATCATGGCAGGAAGCAGGCAGTAGAGCAAGCTGCTCACCCTGGGTAGCTGAAAGGGAAGAGAAAGGAAGAAGGGTCAGGGTCCCAATGTCCCCTTTCAAGCCTTATGGCCAAAATACCTCCCACTAGGCCCCACCTCTTACAGGTCTGATGGTCTCCCAAGTGCATCACAGGCGGGGATCAAGCCTTCAGCACACAGTCCTGGCAGAATGCCCACGATCTAAACTGTAATGCATACTGTTCATATGCCCAGCGGCCCAGCTGTGCAGCAGGCTGCCAACCACTTCGGGGCTCAGCCTGCTCCGCTGGAAAGCAAACCTCCTCTCCACACGGGGTCAGGGGTCCAGAGAGGAGCAGACCCAGGAAACGACAGCTGGGGGGGGTGTCCCTAGGGTGCCAAAGGCATTGCGGTAGCCTAAAGGGACAGCTGACCTCAGAGCCAACCCATGCTGCTGGCTGGGGTGCAGATTACCCAGAGAATCTAGAGATGGTATTTCTGCATGCCTGACTCAGGTTTTTGACACTTGCCATTTTGAAACACAGCACACACGGGAGGCCTCTCTGGCAGTTTGTGCAGTTTTAATTCCCACAATCCCTTTCACTGCCAAATCTTTGTCCCACCCAGGTGAGCACTGTAGGTAGCTCTTCGGAGGGACGAGACGCCTGGTGCTCTAAGGCCCTGATGGGATGCAGCTGGGGCTCAGCACAGGTCAGGAGTCTACCAGGTGCCCCCCTGCTCCAGCTTCCGCCTTCCGCCTTCCTGTGCGAGTGGCAGTACTGCCTTGCTACCAGACCCTAACCTGCAGATCCTAGAAAACTCTTGTTCCTGAAGGGCTCTAGCGCCACCTATTGGTCACACACACGGCATGCAGGAGGAATGACCATCCTCCTTTCTCCAAAAGTAGATCTGGGAAATTAAGTAGACTTAAATTTCCACTGAGCACCTGAAGTCTGTGAACTATAAGTGCCTTTTTTTTTTGCTCATAAAAGCAGACGTGAACCCGCTGGGTCCCTCTGGCAATGCATGTAGTCATGGCAGCCCTAGGCAGGAGCCAGCCAGCCTGGCTCTGGCATCTCTAAACCTCCAACTACATGCCGGCTCCTCCTGAACCCAGAGGATAATTAGGAAGAAGACTCTCAGACCTTCTTGGCCCCTAAAAGATCTCTACAGGAGTCTAATTCCTGGAGCTTAGCATACAGCATAGCGGTTGCTTTCAGTGCACTACACACTGGATTTTTGTCTTGTTACGTTTCAGTTTTTCTCCTTTCTTACAGCAGTTCTTCCCACTGCTGTTTTGCTTGGTAGGTCAATACCTACAACTTTTGTGAAGGGCAGGTAGAAAAGCTGATTAGAAGTGGATAGTGTAGCTTCACCACCACCCACTCCAGACCACCAAAGGACCCCAGTGTGAAGAACACTGGCTTCCAGCCATTGCTTCTGGGATGTCCTGGTTAAGATGTCCCAGAGAGAGAACGTCCTATAGACCCAGGAGCCTTTACTTACAAGCAGCCGGGCCCGAGTCGAGGTCTTCCATTCTTTCCCTGAAGCATGGGGCTTACCAGAGCAGCGTCCTTGAGATAGTAACACGCAGGGCGAGCGTGGAGGAACAGTGTGAAGATTGAGAAGTAACAGGCAGGCTCCCAGTCCCTGTCCCCATCATAGCTCACCAAGCCCAGCCTGCAGGTGAAGTGGTCACTATTCCAGCTTTTACCAACGCTTCCCTTACCCACTGAAAACCCAGCATAAATTAGGTGCAAAACTTACTGTAAAGGAGGAGAAACCTGGGCTTCCGGAAGCAGTGTGACCTGTGCACTGAACACCCCAGTGTGGTAGTAGGTCCTCGCCTCAAGCAGAAAGCTAGCTATGGGGCTGGAGAGATGGCTCAGGGGTTAAGACTCTGTCTCGAAAGCAGAAGGTACTGAGTTCGGATCCCAGGTCCCACGTAAAAACATCAGACAGAAACAGTGGGGGCCGTGGTGGGTAGAACCTGGGAAATCTCAAAGTGAAGCAAGAAGGAGGTAAAAGCAATCCAGGATGATTCCCAATCCCATCCTTGGTCTTCCACAGGGACACACAGTATCCTCTGATACACACACACACACACACACACACACACACACACACACACACACACACACACAAATAAATGAATAAAATATTTTAGAAAAATAAATACTAAAGCTAGCTGTAGATTCTATCTAGAGGAAGGCGTTTTCGTGAGACTCTTCCACCGGGGCACCAGGCAAAGCTCTCTCTAGAGCTGGGCACTTGAGCTCTGGAGAATCTGGCACAGACCAAGGTAAAGTCTGTAGGGATGCCCCTACCAGAGCACACTGGACACTGGACCCTTCCTCCTTTGCTTTCTGGCTGCCAGGGAGTGAACAGGACCCCTGCCACAATACCCACCCAAAACAACCACAGACTAAAACCTCAAGACAGCGTGAGCCACGGCTCTGTCCTCCACTCAACTTGACAGCTTGCATACGTATCACGGGAGTACAGTTGGAGCCACTTGCAGCTCTTGAGGGGTCGAAGACCTAGCCTCGTGCTCTTGCATGTGGTTAGAAGCTGGGTGAAGACCAAGCTTAGAAGCTTGTGGTCTCCGCGTGCCAGCCCCCCTCCTCCCCACCCGTCTGCAGCTAGAGATGCTTCCCACAGCTCATCAGCTCCCAGTCTCCAGGCTAAATCCTCCAGTGAGCTCTCAGCTGCCTCTCCACCCTCAGCTTCCCTGTCTCTTGCCTACACCTTACATTGACCCTTTCATTTGAAGTCCCTTTCATCTGAAGACCTGAGTGCGAGCTTTGTGAGTTTCCCTCTGGTCCTCAGCACCTGAGATAGCATGGCCCAAAGCACTCAGTAGAAGGATGGAGAGGTGGATGGATAGATAAAATGAGCAAACAGGGAGGAGGAAGGATGAGAAAGCAAATGGGAGGATGGACCGATGTGTGGTGGATAGATGGGTGGAGGATGTGGGAGTGGATCAATGGATGTGGGGATGGGTGGATGGATGTGGGGGGTGGATAGATGGTGGATGAATGTGTGGGTTGGGTGGATGGACATGGAGGTGGATCGATGGGTAGATGGGTTGATGGCTATGTGTGTGGGTAGGTGAGTGGAGAATGGGTGATTTGAGTGGATGGATCTGGGGGTGGATGGGTGGATGTGTGGATGGATAGATGTGTAGACAGATAGATGGGTAGGTGGAGGGGTAGGTGAATGGATGGATGGATCTGTGGGTGGATGGGTGAATGTGTGGATGGATAGATGTGTAGATGGATAAATGGGTAGGTGGAGGGGTAGGTGAATGGATGGATGTGTGGGTGCATGAATGGATAAGTAAATGGATAGATAGGTAGATGGATAAGTGGATGAATGGATAAATGGGTAGATGGATGTGTAGGTGGGTGGATGGATGGAGACGTGGGAATGCACGTGGACAAGTGGCTGTGAGAGAATCTCAGCCGATTTCAGCAGGCTGCAGGCTGCAAGCTCCCACGGCCCCTCGCCCACAGATCAGCACAACAGCGGGACTCACTGGGATTTCTGGCCGTGATGTGCCCTTGATGTCGATGTTCTGTGTGTGCGCACGTGTGCACATATGTGTGCACGCATGCAGAGGCCATAGGACAACATCAAGTGTCCTTCCTCAGACACCCTCTTTATAGTAGGTTCGTTTTTATGTGGGTTCTGGGGACGAAGCCTCACATTTGCGGGGTGAGCGCTTTACTGACTAGCTCTCTCCAAGTCCCTTACTGTTTCTATTCTAAGTAACCCTGCACTTTTCTATGACTTCTCCAAGGTTTTTCTTCCCCGAGTGAAGGGGGAGGAAAGTTAGATCAGGGGCTTCCGTGTCTGTGGGGCAGGACAACTTCTGTCCCCCTGCACCAGTCACCCCTCCTCCTGTAATCAGAGGGAAGATTACAAAGAGAGAGGGAGTTCCTGCCTTCCGCCCACACCTGAACAGATAAGACAGCAGCGCTGCCTGCTCCTGATGAGCCCTTTTCTTCAAGGAGAGTGGAGGTGTCTCATCTCTAGACTGTCATCTCCCACCACCGTTCTCTCCCAGCCACTGCCAAGGACAGAGTTCTGGAAGGAGCAGAACTCTAGAATCAAAAATTTTGCCTATGAGTCTTGTGTGCCTGGCATATATTAGCTGAATGACCTCAGACAAATCACTTAACCTCTCTGGACTTCTGACTTTATCTGCAAAGGTGGATCCCTCGTAGAATTAGCATGACATTCAAATACTATAAGTGAGCCATTTAGCACTAAGTGTGGCTAAGTCCCTATTCTAGAACTTTCTACCGTGTGCGCGCGCGCGCGCATGTGTGTGTGTGTGTGTGTGTGTGTGTGTGTGTGTGTGTGTGTCTCAGAGGGCACTGTATGCCCCTGCAGAGCCCAAGGGGCTTTTGGAATATCCTGGATTGCTTCTACCTCCTATTTGCTTTACTCTGGAGTTTCCCAAGCTCCGCCTTCCAGGACCAGAAGTACAGGCCACTGCCATTTCCACCTGGATCTGAACTCAGGACTTTCTGCTTGCGAGACAGAGGCTTAACCCCGAGCCATCTCTCCAACCCCCTTGCTACCTTTCTGAACCCGAGGACAGACTTGCTGTGCATATGAAGCGTTCCTTCCCGGGCTGTGACAGGCACAGGGTTTGCAACAGATCTCGGCGAGATAAAGACAGACCATTGAGATTTTCCCTTTTTTGCCTATATATGTGGGGCGTGCATGCATGTGTGTGCGTAGGCCTTCATATCCATGAGGTACACATGCTCATGCATATGTGTGTGAGTGTGCGCGGTTGCCTGCCGTTGACCCTGTATATCTTCCTCATAGTGCTTCACTTTGCTCACAAAGGCAACGCCTCTGACTCGAACTCAGCACTCACCACCCACTCGGCTAGCTAACCAGCCTTCCCTGGGGATCCCCTGTGTTTACTTCCCAGGTATTGGGGTGACAGACAACTTCCACACCTGTCCAGCTTTTATTCAGATTCTGAGGCGCTGAACTCAGAACCTCATGTTTGCATAACATCTCTCCAGTCCGAAAGCTACTGAAATTTTAACCCAGAAAGAATATGCTTTATATACGCCAGGAAGACAATTACACCACACTAATAACTTTTTTAAAATAATGTTTTGTTAAATATATCCCCCGACAGTTTCATACAGGCTGTGATTACAGCCACCCCCTCACCCTAATGTAGCTCCCTGACACCCTGTGTTCCACGCTTATGCTCACGCTGGCGGCCCTGATTAAATACAGAACATTTTCAAATATTTTATTTATCATTATAGTGTGTGAGAAAGAGGGCGGCGGAGGGAGGGTTCTGCCATCACCCACGTGCAGAGGATAACAGTCTCTCCTTCCACCATGTGGCCTCCAGGAACCAAACTCAGGTCGCTAGATTTCTGCGCAGGCTCCTCTAACCACTGAGCCATCTCATCAACCCCCCCCCAAACCCGTTTTTCCTGGGATGTTTTTAGAACAGAGCTACCCTAAACCCTCAGCGACACTGGAGAAGATGAGGCGGCAGAAGGGAAGGGGCGGCGTCTTGTGTGAATGACGCCCAGGCAGTGTGAAGATGGAGCCTGGACTCAGAGCCTGTGCTCCCAGGGCTGAGAGCGCCCTGTGATGTGATGGATCCCCACGCGGGGAGCAAGCACCTGCTGCAGTGCACCCCACAGAATTAACGTCCCCTAGATGGGGAGCGCTCCCCAGACCTTCGCTGGGTCCAGCAGAAAATCTGAACGGAAGGTCAAAGCTAGCAGGACGGTCAACCTTTCCCAGGCAGGTCAGAAAGCTGGGCCTTAAGTGAGAAAATGACCCCGTCCTTAGGAAACTGGTGCTTAGGAAACTGGGGAACGGGAGTGGGGTGTATCTATCGCACCCTTGCATTGTGCTGGAAGAGAAGTGGGGGCTGGGGGATAGATGGAGGTACCAGGCCAGCCCAGTAAAGGTTTTTTTTCCTCCACCGTGTTTACCCTTGTGGCTCCTGCAGCTCTGCGTTTGTTTCCAGTGAAACAACGAAAAGTTAAGCAACACACAAGTGCAGGCGCCAGGGGGCACATCTGGCCAGGGGGCACATCTGGCCAGGGGCACATCCCTGGCCGGGGGCACGCCTCACCTCCAGCTCTTTGCCTCTCTCTCCCGCCAGTGTGGAGACAGTGAACGACGGGCAGTTCCACAGTGTGGAGTTGGTGATGTTGAACCAGACCTTGAACCTGGTGGTAGACAAGGGGGCCCCCAAGAGCCTGGGCAAGCTCCAGAAGCAGCCGGCAGCGGGCATCAACAGCCCCCTCTACCTGGGAGGTAACACCCCGTCATCCTCCCACACTCCCCTATAACCTGTCCCTACTTCCACCTCTCTGGCCTTCTGTCACCCATTCCCTGCTGTCCCCAATCAGGGAAGGCTTCCTGGAGGAAGGGGGAGAGGGCTGCCTTCTTCCTGGTTTCAGGCTCCCAGTGGGACAGGAATTGACTAGAAGGAGAGAAGAAGAAGAAAAAGAAATTGAGACAGAGTCTCATGTGGCCCAGGCTGATCCCCCCACCTCTCAGTCTAGCTGAGGCTAGCCTTGAACTTCTGACCCTCCGGCCTCCATCCACGTTCTGAATGTTGGGGTTCCCGAGCATGCTGCCACAGTGGGGTTATGCAGTGCGTAAGACTGAACCCAGGACTTTGTGCATGCTAGGCAGGCCTAGCTGAGCCCCAGCCCCAGCAATACAAAGGGAGAAAAAAGAGAGGACCCCCCCCCCTCCAGTACTGTCTCACGGGCCCTGAGGCAAGGAGCGTGGGTACAGCCCGCAGGGTAGGCAATGGTCTGCAGACCTTGAACCAGAGGAGAGTGTTGTCCCCCCAGCCACACCCCGCCCAGACTCAAGCTCCTTTGGCTGGGCTCTTGGGCAGGCACTGGAACAAAGGGTGCCCAGGCCTGGTATGGACAGCTTTTGGTTGAGCGTTGGGCTCCCGCCATGGCAAAGGGAACCCACCTCTTGCTCAATCAAGGCAGCAGGTGATCAGGTCCTCTCATTTCTCTAGGAGACAAATACAGACTCTCAGGGAAATTCCCCCCTATTGAAATATTGGTGCAGAGTCCCCGAGACACGTGGCTTTGGGTGGAAAAGGCCCAGGCTGTGGCCGGTTCATTTGGAACCAAGGCCCAGCACGCTGAACACGTAGGGTGTGTTCTGGCTCTGAGGACTCCCCGGTGGACAGAGGAGGGTCTCAGACTGTGCCTCTGCCTCCCACAGGCATCCCCACCTCCACGGGTCTGTCGGCCTTGCGCCAGGGAGCCGACCGGCCGCTGGGCGGTTTCCACGGCTGCATCCACGAAGTGCGCATCAACAACGAGCTGCAAGACTTCAAGGCGCTCCCTCCGCAGTCCCTGGGGGTCTCGCCCGGCTGCAAGTCGTGCACCGTGTGCCGCCACGGCCTGTGCCGCTCGGTAGAGAAGGACAGCGTGGTGTGTGAGTGCCACCCGGGATGGACCGGCCCGCTGTGTGACCAGGAAGCCCGGGACCCCTGCCTCGGACACAGGTCAGTGTCCCCAGACCGCCAACACGCAGGCTGCTCCGCCCACGCCTGAAGAGCGGGCACTGATGCATGCTGGAGAAGCTGCGGTCCTACTGTGAGAGGTGCCTGCTTGAAATGCTCCCACATCCAGGCAGCTCATGGGGCCCGCCCATAGTCTCCGCATGGCCTCTAAGTAAGGGCATGCTTTGGGGGAGACAGAGCCCAAGACGTGGCATGACAAATAGAAGGGAGGGGGGAGTCTTCACCTCCTGTGTACCCTGGGCAAGGTCTGCCTGGTCGTGTTCAATGGCTCAAGCCACTATTCATTCAACAAACATTTACTGAGGACCTACTATGTGCCAACCTTGTGCTAATATAAGAGACCTAGTAATTTTGGAAATTTGAGTTAAAAACCATACTACACCCAAAACTGGTAACTTGACAGGCTGAACAAGTTGAGAAATCTTTTTGGATCAGGAAGGAGAACAAGAGAGGGCCTGGTCTTGGGGTCTTGTTCTCATCCCAGTAGGATGCAGCCTGACTGAAAACTGCAGGTGTCAGGAACAGTCTTTCCTTCTGGGAGATGTGTGCAAGGCTGCTTCATGGGAGATGTGTGCAAGGCTGCTTCATGGGAGATGTGTGCAAGGCTGCTTCATGGGAGATGTGTGCAAGGCTGCTTCATGGGAGATGTGTGCAAGGCTGCTTCATAGGAGGCAAAATTATGAGTGCAGTGCCCGGTACCTCGCACACAGCGTCGCTGAGCTAAACTCGCTGTCTCCAACATAATCGGGTCTAGAAGTGCTCTGGAGTTGATCGCTGATTTTGTTTTAGATTAGGCATATTTGTATTTACCTCCCGACGTCTCTCAGGGGCAAGACCCAAGCCTTCACACAAAACTCACGTGTGCCTCGTACGCACAGCCTGAAGATGATCTTGTACTTTGTTGTGCCTGTGTCCCAGCAGTGACCAGTCACAAAGTCAGGTGTAGAATTTTCCCCTGGGACTCCATGGGGGTACTCAAACTGTGTTGGATCTGGGGGCACTGTGGGTTGGGACTGCTCACGCTGCAATGGCAGTAGCAGTCATAATCCTGTTGCTGCTGTCTTAGCTGGGAGAGTAGTTCAGATGTTTCCAGAACGCTTCGCGTCTTCCAGCAGTGATTTGATAACATTGCACTCTGAGGTCCGGGTGCAGGCCAGCGTCTGCCACAGTCACGGCTGCCACAGTCACAGCTAGGGCTCACGGACCTGCAGCTGGTTGCCCACTGGGATTTTTTTTCATGTGTGTACAAGAGGGCGCTTGAGCGTATGTGCTTGTGGAGGCCCAAGGGTGACATCAGGAATCGTCCTGGATCGTTCTACCTCCTTATTGCTTTGCTCTGGAGTTTCCCAGGCTCTGCCTTCCAGGGATGAAATTGCTCACTGCCTCCGTGGCTGCCCGGCATTTTTAGGTGGGGATCTGGGAACCAGCTCAGCTCCTTTAGCTTGCAAGGCAAAGGTTTTAAACCCCTGAGCCCTCAACGCAAGGGTCCCACAACTCTGGGTCCCCTGGCCAGACTGGCCAGAGGAGGTTTCTGGCAACCCTAACTCGTCCTAATTCCGGTCTGGTTCCCTTCTCCGCCTCACCGTCCTCAGCTGCAGCCACGGCAAATGCGTGGCCACCGGAAACTCATACGTGTGCAAGTGTGCCGAGGGCTACGGGGGGACTTTGTGCGATCACAAGAATGACTCTGCGGGCGCCTGCTCGGCCTTCAAGTGTCTTCACGGCCAGTGCCACATCTCGGATCTCGGGGAGCCCCACTGCCTGTGCCAGCCTGGCTTCAGCGGGGAGCACTGTGAGCAAGGTAAGTATCTGTGCTCATGGGACGAAGGGCCTAGGAAAGAAGCAGGGGACACAGGCGGACTCCATATGCAGACACGTGACCTCAGTGTGCCTCGTGTGTGTGTGTGTGTGTGTGTGTGTGTGTGTACACAAGCAGGTACTTGAGTGTGCATGCCTATGGAAGCCCAAGGATGACAGAGGGAATGGCCCTGGATTGCTTTTCCTCTTTCCAGGACCCAAAGTGCAGGCCACCATCCTATCAGACTGGCATTTTTGCATGGAATCAAACTCAAAGCCTTTAGGCTTTAACCACTGAGCCATCTCCCCAACCCTAGTTAATCACTGTCTGAGCCTCAATTCCCTCATCTTGAAAAGGGGAGAGATAATATTCACATATCAGCTGTTCACTACTGCATAATAGATTACCCCCCAGAGCATAGCAACTTAGACTACAGTCATCATTTCTCATCCCACACCATTTGGATGGGCTGGGAAAACTCAGAAACAACTAAGCTGAGGCTAAGATGGGACCCAGCACAGTGAGGACTACAGTTCTAGAGGCTAATCTGAGGCAGGAAGATCTGCTTTCAGTGGGCTGGTGGATGGGGACCTAGTACCCCACTATAGGATCCTCACCTGGGTTATTGGAGGGTCCCCGAGAGACAGTGCTGGCACCACCTTGAAACCAGAGCCATTGCTGTAGTGTGTTGTGTCTATACCCCACCCCAGACTCAATCGGCATTTGACCACACTAGCTTGTATGGCTACAACACAGAGCCAGAACCAGAGGAACAACCTTTAGTCTGTGTCATAGCTTAAACACCAGGTCAACTGGGAACAGGTAACTCTCCAAGCGAGGAGTCGCCTGATCCAGCAGACTTCTAACGTCTGGTCCCTTGACTGAGTACTCAGCCAGTAAGGCCACACTGCTGCCACCACAAACCCTGCAGTGTAGACCTCTGAGTCACAGGCATCACTTGTGCCACAGGTGAAGAAATGACACAGACATTGCATGTTTATCTCCACCAAGAACCAAAATTGGCGTGGTCTACCAGCTGATACCTCAGGACCCACCTGCAGGAGAAAATACCTGAAAAAGGATGTTCCATAAAGCTGGAAGAGGTGGGAAATCCAGTGATAGTTATAATTCTCAAAATGAAAGAAAATACACCACTATATGACCACAAGAGTTTGCCAGTAACTGGCCCCCAGTAAAAGGGAATTAATAAAATTTGTAAAAAGGAACTCAAAATAATGATCTTAAATCCAATGCAAAATGAAAATAGATGATTTATGACCTGAGAGATTTTTTTTAAATCTCAGAGCCGAATACTTTGATGATTAAAACAGAAATTTCAACAGCAGACTGGATCAAGCAAGAGAATTTAAAAGACTGGTACTTTGATATAGTCCCATTGGGCGGGGCCTAGAAAAAAAGGGTGATGAAGGCCATTGAACTTGTAGAAGAACATTAGATGACAGTCACATTATGGCAGTGACTTTCCCACATTATGGGAAAGAAAGACCCAGAAAACTCAGTGAGTCAATAACAGATATAGAGAGGAGCTTGAAAAGTTAGAAGAGAAATGCACATGGAGAATCAGAAGTTCAAAGATGCCCTGATAGATTCAGTCAAAAAGATCTCCCTCCATGTGACCAAACTATTGAGTCAAGGACTAGGAGAATTTCTCTTCGATCCTTGTCAACAGAATGAGCTGTTACACTCATGGGGCTGAAAGAGAAGAGTCCCCCAGCCCAGAATACTATACCCAGCAAAACTATCCTCCAGAGACGCCATCTTCCTAGATAAGCAAAAGCCTAGGTGGTTCTTTAGCACTAGATTGGCCTCATGAGAACTGATTAAGGCATTCAGCTGGAGGCAGAGAAGGGCAATGACTATCATGAAGACATTCTGGAAGTGTAAAACTGCCGGCTGGGTAAATTTGTAATCAAATTCAGAACGCTCCTTGCTGGAATGCTGGCATATAATGTCCGCTTTGAAGGTTAAGACAAAATGGTCAAAGATAGAACTACAGCTACAAAAGTCCTTAGGGAAAATACAACATAAAAAGGTGCAAATTAAGGGGCTCAGGAGATTGTCAGTGGTTAAAACCTTTGCCCTAAAGCCTTTGCCTCCCGAGTAAATGGTCCTGAATTTGCATCCCAAGATCCCACATTAAAAATGCTGGACAGATACTGGCCCTGGAAGACAGAGCTTGGAAAATCCCAGAGCAAAGCAATATAGAGGTAGATTAACAGATAACAGAATCCATTATGATCCCCAATGTCACCCATGGGCCTTCACAAACACACATGGTCAAGTGCCCTCTTCTTGTACACGTACCTCATACATGCAAAAAAATGTTGTATATTAAGAAAGCAAAAATATAAGTGAGGAGAGTAGCAGGAGTCTATAGAATATTTCTAGAGAACTCTAGAGTATTTCTGTATACCCTAAGTTGAGTTATCAACTTAAAATAACCAGTTATTGCTACAAGAGTAGCAAATGTCAGCCTTGTGGTAACTTCAAAGGGAAAAAAATATAACAGATACTCAAGAAAGAGAAAAGAATCAGTGTCCATTATAAAAGACAAGAAAACTAGAAGAAAATTGGTGCAGAACTATGAAACCACCAAAAACAATAAGAAATGATTCAGTCCTAATCAGTAATCATCATGTAAAAAGATGAAGCTGCCATGCAAAATATGTAGCATGGTTGTGTGGGTAAATTACTTTTCCTATAAGGACATGTAAAGACTAACAGTGACGGGATTGAAAAAAAAATACACATGCATATGAAAGCCAGAAGCAAGTATAGGCAGCAACACTAATTTTAAAGGTCAATATGATCACGAAGTGGTCAATTAGCCAAAGAACACTATGGCTGTAAATACGCATGCACTCGGCCAAATTTAGGCGGCAAATGACAGATCTAAGTGGAAACTTCAACAATCCTCTTTCAACAGTGGGTATATCATCCAGATAAACTCAACAAATGTCTGAGTTCAACCACACCCCAGAGCAAATACTCCTGACATTTACAGAACAATCCATAGACAGCTGCATCATGTGCAACCTCCACGTGGAACATTCTCCAGGTCAGGCAGTATGTCAGGGCACAAAGTCTGTCTTATATCCAAGAAGACAGGGGTCATATTAAGTGTCTGTTCAGACCAGAAGAGTATAAATCCAGAACCTGACAGCAGGAGAAGCTTTATAAACATATGACAGCAATCAGCATGCTCCATTGGGTCAAGAAAAGGCAAATTTCAAATTGTATGGAAATGCACATTACCAAGACCTATGAGACAAAGTAAAGGCAGAGCTAAGAGAGATATTTATTGCAATAAAAGTCTACATTAAAAAAAAAAACTCAGCTAGAGGTCATCCATGTTATTATGCTTAGCCACATTCAGGGAGAACTAATGGATTAAAAAAACACCAGGACATAAAGGTGGGAGGGGAACGTGGGGTTGATATGATGAAGATTGCAGGACGTGCCAAAAAATAATTTTTAACAACTCAACCTAATATTATATGTCAAGAAACTAGAAAACCAAAATTCAAGTCAGCCCAAAATTAGAACCGAGGCAATAGAAAAACAATGCAAAACACCAGAGTTGATTCTTGGAAAAGATTTTTTTTAAAGGTGACAAATCTTTAGCTAATTAAGAAAGACAAAGAGAACACTCATAAACCAGAGATGAAAAAAAGAGACATTACAAACAAATCAAATTAGTAAAATCGAATTAGCAGTCAGAGGTCTCCCATTAAGAGAGGAGAAGCAAACTAGGTCACTGAGAATCTGGGAACTGAGAAGTGGGGGGGGGAGAGAAGAGCTGGAGTTATATTGAAGATCATTCTCAGCTCTGCAGCGAGTATGAGGCTGCTATGAGCTACACAAAACCCTGCCTCAAAAGAGGTGGGATGGAGTGTGGGGGAGACGGAGAAGGAGAGGAAAAGAAAAGGAACTCTCCCATCAAAGAAAAGCCTGGAACTTTGTAATCTTTCTTACAGTTGTGTCCCACCACACATTTCAAGAGGCTTGGTACAAATTCTTCCCAGACTATTTCAGAAAATCCAAGACAATAGAATACTTGCCACTCTTTCTCCAAGGCCAACATCCCCATCTTACCCAGACAAGAAAAACAGTGTGTTGGGGGAAGAAAACCTACGAGCCAATTTCCCTGTTGAACACAGAAGTAGCAGTCCTTGGCTTGACAGGGTCCAGGAACCCTCGCCCAGGATATGGAGCCATTGCCGTAGGAGCCTTATGCCACCTCCACCCTCGGTTCCATCACTCACCAAGCTTATGCCACTTAGCAGTTCCTTTGTCGTGTACGTCTCGTGGTGAGATGCAGACAGGAGACTGGAAAACCAAATCCTACTGAACATCAGATGGTTCCCTCTCACTTGAGAGGTTTTTCTCCTGTGTGGTCATGAGAAGGCCCCCTCCCTGCTACCCACATCCCAGGCCGGACCCTTGTCACTCCAGAACGCTCTCAGCTCGCACCTAGATGAAGTTCAATCTCAACTTTTCTTGCAGTGAGTTCAGACTGAGACTCTGTCAGGATAGTATGTGCGCCTCGTGGTCTCTTGATTTCATTGTTGCTACACGTGCACACCCACACTTTGTCGTGTTTCACACACACATGCACACCCCCATTGTAGCTGTGCTCTTCCTGAACTTTTTAAAGCCCTCACTGTTTTTAAAGATAATCTGAAGCTCATCTCGATCCCCAAGCATCACAGAAACACGCATAAAGCTTTAAGATGCATGATGCTTTCAGTCTGCCCTGCGGGCCAAGCCATCTCCCCAACCCCGTTTCTAGAACTTTCAGAAAGGCACATCCCTAAAGCCCTTGTCTTATGTTTGTTCTTTATTTAGACCTCAGTTTTTCACCAGACCATACCACTAGGCCTCACTTTGCTCTGGTATACATGTGTCTGTCTTCTTTCCCTAGCCCTCATCCCTATGCTGGGTCAGCTCACCTTGCTGTGTGCTCTTGTGTAAACGTGTCTCTTCCTAACAACATCTCTCTATTGGTGTGACATTTCAAATCCACTTCAGTGAGGGTCTGGGACAAACTGGAACTCTCCTGCCTCATCCAGAGCCCAGCTTCTGTCCATCATGGGAACATAGGGAGGCTGGGCAGGTGGGTGGGTGGGTGGATGGATGGATGGATGGAAGGAAGGATGGAAGGATGGATGGATGGATGGATGGATGGATGGATGGATGGATGGATGGATGGAAGGATGGATGGAAAGGTGTATGGATGGATGGAAGGGTGGATGGATGGATGGAAGGGTGGATGGATGGATGGGTGGATGGATGGATGGATGGATGGATGGATGGATGGATGGATGGATGGATGGATGGATGGATGGAAGGATGGATGGATGGATGGATGGATGGATGGATGGATGGATGGATGGATGGATGGAAGGATGGATGGAAGGATGGATGGATGGATGGAAGGGTGGATGGATGGAAGGATGGATGGAAGGGTGGATGATGAATGGATGGAAGGATGGATGGACAGAAGGATGGGTGGATGGATGGAAGGGTGAATGGATGGAAGGATGGATGGAAGGGTGGATGATAGATGGAAGGATGGATGGGTAAAGTGAAGAAGTACCCATCCTTCAGACCTCAGGTGTTTCCTAACAGCCTTCCCTGGCGTCACCTGCAGTCCTATCAGCCCCCCACCTCCACCCCTTACTCTCACCTCCTGCAACCCACACCACCAGAGCCCTGACATGCCTCTCTGATCTCGCAGAGAACCCATGTCGGGGGGAGATAGTCCGCGAGGCTATCCGCCGCCAGAAGGGGTATGCCTCCTGTGCCACGGCCTCCAAGGTGCCCGTAATGGAATGTCGAGGGGGCTGCGGCTCCCACTGCTGCCTGCCCGTCCGCAGCAAGCGGCGGAAATACGTCTTCCAATGCACCGACGGCTCCTCATTCGTGGAAGAGGTGGAGAGACACTTGGAGTGCGGCTGTCGCACGTGTTCCTAAGTCCCTGTGCCCCAGATCCGCCACCGCCCCCCAGCCTCCAGCCCGTGGGGCTCAGGACAGCCGCATGAGACCTCTTTTACGACTCAGAATGAAGGAGAGAGAGAGCTGGAGAGGATACAGAGGAAGAATAGAATATTAAGTATATTGTAAAATAAACAAAAAATAGAACTTATTTTTATTATGGAAAGTGACTATTTTCATCTTTTATTATATAAATATATCACACCATCTGAGTACATGTACTATATAGTGCGTTATTTTTACTGAGTTTTGTTTGGTGTTGTGTACTTGTTGTGTTTTTATAAACAATTGTTTAAATTTTTAGGACAAAAAAAAAAAAGACTAATAAAAGTGTTCTAAGGGGAGAATGAGGGTAGAGGAAGCACAGCCTGTCTGAGGAGGAGGAAGTGTTATATGTTTACGAAGCCGAGATCTGATTCCCGAGCTCAGGAAAGAAGAGGAAGAGAGGAGAGGACAGGTGTTTGCTTTCTTCTTGTTTCTCCTCCTTTTTTCCTCTTTCCCACAAGCCCGCAGCCTCTAAGGAGTTCGGTTGGTCAGGACCAGGGTGTCCCTTGCTTCCGGAAAGAGTTGCAGGGTCCTAAGGGAATCCCTGCAGACCAAGGGAGCTACTGCCCCTTCCCTTGTCTCCTGGCAACGCCCTCCCCCATCCCCTCCACCCCGCAGGGTCCGAGCCCACAAGGACTTGCTTCCTCTCCTCCTTCTTCGGAGGGCTGATTCTCAAGTTTGCAAAGTATTCTCATCTGTTCTGCCAAATTTGAAGATGGCTGCTTGTCTCCTACCCCTCTCCTGGAAGAAGGTCCTTGAGGTGACAGAGAGCCAGGAGGCCATGCACCCCCCTATCTAACCCTCTTCATCCCCTTCCCCCCCACCCCAGCTTCAGGTACTGGGTCTTCTTCACAAGCTATGGCCCACTCTCTTCCTTACAATCACTTTATGGGAAGAGGAGATCCCAGGGCCAAGCAGGAGGAAGACCCCCAAGCCACATACATCTACAGCCACCCACAGGCGGACGGCCACCACCTGTTCCCCCATAGCAAAGAGCCATCGCTCAGCTGCAGCGATGAACCCCACTTTAGCCATCTCCTACCTCTCTGGGGACAGTGGCACCGTGAGCCCTTATCCTACCTGAGGTCACCCTGTAACTTACCTTCCACCACCTTCCGTCAAGTGGAGGAGCCAGGCCTGAGGACAGATTCAGAGCTCTAGCCTCTCCCCCCCCCCAGAACATGTGATCACAAGAGACGGAGTTAGGAGACCCCTGTCAGCCAAAGGAAGCCTCCCCCCCCACCTCAAGGGTCTCTACTTGCCTGGACCACAGGGAGGAGATCTCTGAGGGTCCCCAGAGGAGCCAATGGTAGCCAAAGACTCAAGGCATAAAAATAGAACAGAAAGGAACGCGGAAGACCATAAGGCCGAAAGGGAAGGAGAGAAGAAAGAAGGCAGGGAGGGGTGTGAAAGAGAAATTTACTTTAAAACAGGCATAGGAATATACCAGATCCAAGGACCTGTACCTTACAATGAATTTCTTGCAAAAGTTCATAGTTAGATTTACGTAGGTCCTATTACATTAGACATCAGATGTCATTCTAATTACTATCCCTATATTTATATATTTATATGCATAGAATTCTCAGAACAACTCTACGGTTAAAAAAGAAATACTATCACTAACTTACTTCGCAGTCGAGGAAACTAAGACAAAGAAAAACTAAGGATCCTGCCCAAGAGTGTGGCTGATTCAGTTACAAGCCAAGATTTGGGGTGTTAGATTCCAGAATTTGCCAGCTTAACCACCATATCACCTGTGCTGTGCCTTTAAGGATCCCACAGTCTGGGTCAAGAATAGT
Source organism: Typhlomys cinereus (assembly GCA_023101885.1). Lineage (NCBI taxonomy): Eukaryota > Metazoa > Chordata > Mammalia > Rodentia > Platacanthomyidae > Typhlomys > Typhlomys cinereus. Next base: position 240,852 of record JALPQD010000317.1, on the reverse strand, counting down.
GACTAAATAGACCATTGCTTGATCATACATTTGATCTTAACCAAAAAGGCTGAGAAGTGATAATTGCTTAGATATAGATGTACAAGTTTCCTAATGGCGGTTTAAAAAGAGAGGGGGGCTGTCCAGAGGAGGTGTTTCCAATCCTGGGCTTGCCAGGGTCAAGGATAGAGTTGAACTATGCAGCAAACAGCCTAATTAAAAAGCAAACAAACAAACAAACAAACAAAAAATCAGTGAAATGTAAAAAAGACATGGTGTGTCTGGAGAGCAGCCGGAGGTCTTGCCGGCAGCATTGTGAGATGTTCCCTTGGGAGGAGAGAGAAATGGTGAGCTGCAAAGGCAGGGCTCTCACCAAAAAGAGCTATAGCGTGTGCAGGACAGCAGAGGAGCAAGACGGGCTGGTTGTGGAGTGGCGACAGGCATGGACGCGGAAGCAGGGCGTGGCCTTACCTCACACCCCTCGCATCCCTTCTGTTCTTGCAAATGGCCCTGATCCCTATTCTACCACCAGTATCCTTAGCTCGTGTGCCCCTGCCCCCAGCCAGCGCGACTCCACGCAGCCTGCCACCTGGGAAGCCACAACTGGATCACTGGTATGCCGAGAAGAGGCCCAGGCTTCGGGGCTTCCCTCTGTGGTCCCCAGGGATCTTGAGTCCTCCCGTGTTCAGTCACCCCCTGTGCTCATCCCTGAATCCGGCCACAGTCAGCCGAAGTAGCAGAAGGGCCAGGTTCTGTTGCTCATGATAGCTTGGGAGCACGATTTGAGAAGCTAGAGGATGTGCCAACTGTGAGGCGTACCAAGAAAACCCTTCCCCAAGTGCGTTCTCCCTAAAACCGAGACTCAGCGCTCACTCTCCTGGAGCAGCCAAATTCTAGAGACAGAAAGGACATCGAGCCGAAGAGTGGAGTCAGTTTGTTTCTTGACGCGTCTGGCTTAATGGCTGGGTGGGGACATATTCACACAGAAAGTCCGTGGGTTTTATGAGTTCACGATGAAGAGAGGATCTCTTTTGGACTCACTCAAAGGACCCTGTAATGGTTGACAAGATTCTGTCTCTAGGAGTTCTGTAAACTATAAACTAAAGTCCTGAAATGTAAAACATTGTTTTATTGTTGTTGTTGCTGTGATTGACATGCCAAAAGGCCCTTTGGAAAAGCAATTGCCTATTCTGTCACACTGCAAGGAGTCTGATGCTTCGTAAAATGAAAGGGGGAAAGGAAAGAAGGAAGACTCCCCGGGGGTCAGCAAAAGAAAGGAAAAAAGCCCCCCCCCCCAAGTGACCCTCAGCAAACCAGGTACGGCCAAACCTGCCCTTCCCCCAGAGACAAAGCTATGCCCACACATCTGAGCGGTCTGTCATACGCTATTCTCGAAGTGGAAGTTCTTAGCAGTGAAGTAAACTGCACCTCGCAGACTCACAGGGTCCCAGATAGCAGAACTACAGCAACCCTGGGGGGGACGGGGGAATAAAAAATTAAAGAAATGAAAGGTGGTCTATACCACAGACTAAAGCCATGCAGCTAAGTAGAGAGCGCCCAGGGGGTCCATGTGGCAAATCCTCCTGCTACCCACAGGGGGATCCAAGCTGACCACACCTTCCCCACAACCCTCTCCCAGGGCTCCCTGCCTGTTGTCAACAGCGAATTTAAACCATGCCAGAAGGAAACACTTAGGCACGACTAGCCGGACGTGCCAGCTAGCAAGACTAATTAATATAGGCAGACTTGGGCAGTTGGCAAGGTTTATTTTTCTAACTCCTTAGGTTCTAATAAGAAAATTGCTATGACTCTCAATGTTAAAATGCCACTTCCCCAGAATGGAATAAATAATGTGCATTCCTTATGTCAACAGACTGCCATGTTCTGCTGTCATTTTAATAAATGATGTATTACAGGAGAGCCACCTGGTGCTCTCACGAATGCGTGACCCAACCCTGCTTCTTGGTGTGTGGTTTATTTTCACCCCTGGTTTCCACTCCCCATTGGGGCAAAGGGTACGGTATGGGGTTCGTGGGGTTTAGGCCAATCTGGGGTGGAATTGGTTGGAAGAAATTAAGCTACTGGAGCATGAAGTAAGAAAAACGAATCCAGAATTCTCAACAGAGGGCTCGGGGCCAGGGTCTGCAGGAGGGATGTGACTTGGACACCTCAGAGAGGGGGTCAAAGGTCATGGCAGAGGAAACCAGTCCAGAACAGAGCAGAGAACACATGTGACCGGAGGAAGCTCCTGCCAAGACCCTCTAGTACCTACTGACATCTTCTCTTCTCATTCTTCCCCCAAACCTGTACTAAGCATGTGCTATGTGCCTGGCACTGTTGTAAGCAAAGGGAATGCTAAGAAAGATTAAGTTCTTATTCTCCTGCAGCTCAATGTTAATTGACAAATTGGATGGTGTGCCAACCAGCAACACATAAAGATAGTGATCGTTGCAGTCCGCCTGCATGATTGCTGATAAATGACCATCAAATGGCTTAAGGGAATAAGGGGTTTATTTCCTTAAGACAGTCCAGTTACAGTTCTCAGTCCAGCTTGACGGGAGAGCACGCACCAACACTAGGGTCGAGGGAGCTAGTCACACTATGTCTACATAATGGCTGGGAGAGGGACGATCCTTACTTGCCAAACCAGCATGTCTGGCCAAGGGTACACAAGGATGCCAACTCCTTCAACCAGCTCTCTGTATTTTATTCCAGGGCCTAGTCCCACCCACCATAGGCTGGGCCTTCCCCATCAGCTAGACAATCTCTTGCAGGTTTGCTCTGGGCCCAACTCAACCACTAATTCTCCACAAATATGCCCAGAGTTCAAACCCTCCACTGTCAAGTTGACACCTGTAATGTAACTCTAGACATCCTAAGTTGACTTGGAACAGCACCAAGGAGGAGATGCGAGCAAATAGATAGGTGGGCACTTTTCTAGCAGTGGGCACAGGACGACTCCTGGGATACAGGAGTGAGAAAAAGCACCAAAAAGTGAAAGGAGGAAGAAAAGTAACAGCGCCCCACTTGCCAGGCACATCCTTCCAGGTGGGATTTTCTGCAGATGATGCTACTATCCAGAGCCAGAGATGGGGACACAAGCAAGAACACGCGTATCTCTGCCCCAACACTGCGGAAGGAAAGGAAAGTGAAGCGATGAGGGGGCAGCTACCATGGGTGAGCTGAAGTCCACCTTCACACCCCTGGCATAAAGTTTGCACCTTCCCTGTGGAGAGTCCATCAGGCGTGGGACACTGGAAACAGCAAACGCAGAAAGTCTCAGCAAGGACACCAGAGCGCGTGGGGACTTTTCTTCTTGATACTCAACAGGTCCACACGACCCAGGTATCCTGAGCCTTCACCAAAAACATTGTGACATTAAGGTTCATTGTCTCTGGGACAAATGATCTGAGATAGGTAGGGGTGTCTCTGCCCAGAGAGGCTGCAGCCCAAGAACCCTGTACCTCCAATTTTCTATGGGCCCCCTCCTCTCAGGACTGGGACCTGTTAGTACAGGTTGAGATCTCCTCATCTGAAAAGCCACAGATGGAGAATTCCCCAGCATGAAACATTCTTTCATGCACCAAATTATGAAAACCTGAGAGAAAAATTGCCTTCAGGGCTCGGGGTACAGCTAGTGGTACCCCAGTAAATAATACAAGGCCCTGGGTTACAACCCAGAACCAAAAGGTATAATTAAAACTTACTTTCAGGGGCTGGAGAGGTAGCTCAGGGGTTAAGCCTCTGCCTTGCAGGCGGAAGGTCCTGAGTTCAGATTCTAGACCCCACGTATAGACGCCGGGCGGAAGCGGGGGCGGCCTGCGTTTCTGGTCCTGGTAGGGCGGAGCCTGTGAATCCCAGGGCGGAGTAAACGAGGAGGAGGTGGAGGCGGTCCGTGGTGGTTCCCGAATTCGTCCGTGGTTCTACACACACACACACACACACACACACACACACGCACACACTCACGCACGCACGCACGCATACATGCACAATCGAATAAATAATAAATAATAAAAAAGAAACTATATTTTAAAAAAAAAAAAAAACTTACTTTCAAACTATATATATAAGGTTTATTTGAAACAAACAAACAAAAAAAATCCCTAAACTTCCGTGTTTAGATTCGGGTCACATGTCCAAGATGACTCAATCAGCAAAAAGAAAAAAAGCCAACAACTAAAATACCGGTACTGACCTCCTTGGAGTGGCACAGCAAGTGGTATTCTGTACTTGTGTGTGTCCACACACAAGTTGTTGATGAGAAGCCTGGACAAAGTCATTCTAGTAATGGGACCCTCTATCAGCCTGTCACCCTTTGCCTTGGTCATCCAGTCACTGCAAACGGATTCACAGCAAGGCTCTGGATTTACTACCTTTACATGATACAGTCGGCACAGGACCTGTTATTGCCAGAGAAATAAGGAATAGCATACCGTGTGGACATTTAATTCCCTGTACCCAACAGCTTGGTTCCCAAAGTGGCCACACTAGGAGGTAGCAGGACTCTATTTGTTACTTATCTCACGGCTGTGGCAGTTTATTTTGACTCACGGTTTAATGCAGCTCTGTCTGTCACGCTGCGAGGGGCGCAGCAATGGGAGCAGCTCATGGCGGTGGCAGTGGGTGTAGAAGGCTGTTTGATCACATCCGCACAGGTCAGGATGAATGAAGGCGCCCATCAGTTTGTATCTCTTTTCCTCTTTCATTCACTTGGGGCCTTGGGCCCTGGGATGGTACCACTCAGCTTTTTAGGTCTCTCTGGAAGTGCCTCACAGACGCATGTGATTCTAAATCCTGTCACATCGACAATGTGGATTCATCACCAAGGGGTCCTTTAGGGAAGTCACTAGGATCCACGGTGGGTCAAGGCTTTGAAGAGGCATATTACACCCTGGCCCATTCCTCTTCTGCTTTCTCTTCCGGTCCCTTCCGTGATCAGTATTGTCTGTCACTCAGCCAGTACCCTCTAGCAGAGGCATAAAAGTAATATCTAGGGCTGGAGAGATGGCTCAGGGGTTAAGACTCTACCTCATAAGCAGAAGGTTCTAAGTTCAGATCCCAAGTTGCACTGTGATAGTTAATCCGTGGATGTCAACTTGACACACCTGACATTAACTAAGATCAGCTGAGACTTCCTGAAGAGATTTTCTAGAGCAATACATTTACAATATAATGACCAGCCCTAGATCCAATTGGAATCTCCCTACATCTCATTAGAACCTCCCAGTAGAGGACCAGATAAAAGGAACCACAGACCAGGAGACTGAGAGAAGAAGATACAGGAATCCTCCAGCCTTCAGCCATCACAGATGGGAGTGACTTGGCCTGACTCCAGCTTTGGCCAGCCGTGCTGCCTCCTCTGTGAAACCATAAGGTGAATATGTTTCCTTTTCACCCTTAAGTTGATTGACTTTGAATGTCTCACTCAAGGCAACAGTTAAGAGTAACCGTTACACCCACGTAAAAACACCAGGCGGAAATGGCAGCAGCGTACACTTCCTGCCCTGGTGGCAGAGCCTGGGAAATCCCAGAGCAAAGCAAGAAGGAGGTAGAAGCAATCCAGGATAATTTCCAAAGTCACCCTTGGTCCTCCACAGGAACACACGGTGCCCTCTGATACACACACACACTCACACACAAATAAATAAATAAATAAATAAATAAATAAATAAATAAAAAATGAATAAATAGATAAATAAAATATAATTTAAAAAAGATCAAAAAGCAATACCTACCTGATCATATATTAGATCTCTAAAGCCTTGAGCTAAAAATAAACTTTTTTTATAAGTACATGACCTCATGTATTTTTGTCTCAGTGATAGAAAACTAACACAGAATAAAATGATATACTTTTCATTTTGTGAAACTCTACCTTTCACCTAGGTCTTCATTGGAAAAAAAAAAAACCAAATAAGATATACTCATCAAATTAGCAAATAAAGACCTGAGGATTAAGTAGCTGTCTCTGGTCTTTCAGTGAAAAGTTAAGAAACGGTGGGTCAATACCTGACCCTAACCAGGACATCTAAGCCAACACCCCCACTCTGAGGCTCAGGGAATATCGATAAGGGGGCAGTAAGATTGTAAGAATCTGAAATGGGGCAGGAGTAGAGACATACAGTATCTTCTGGACATGACAGGGCTGTCGCATCCATGAATTGACTACAGCTGTGTATATTTCCACAAGCCCTGCATGGGACTTGTCCTATCATCATTTCGCCATGGAAGGGGAAAAATCTCAAGAGATCCCACATCTCCCTGAGACACTGATGTGGGCTAATGTTGATAGAAAGAGAAGATGCTTTTCTCTATGCCACACCCACTGATAGGTGATTCATTGTTGCAGTCCGCCTGCACGGTTGCTGATAAATGACCATCACACAGCTTAAGGGAACAAGGAGTTTACTTTCTTACAACAATCCGGTTACAGTTCTCAGTCCAGCTTGACGGGAGAGCACACACCAACACCAGGGCCGAGGAAACTGGCCACACCATCACTGCATAACAGCTGAGAGATGGACAATCCTTACTTGCCAGACCAGCATGTCTGGCCAAATGAACAGAAGGATGCCGACTCTCTCAACCAGCTCTCTGTGATTTATCCAGGGCCTAATCCCACCCACCATGGGCTGGGTCTTCCCCATCAGCTAGACAATCTCCTTCAGGTTTGCTCTGGGCTTAACTCAACCATCAACTCTCCACAACTGTGCCCAGAGCCCAAACTCTCAATAGTCAAGTTGACACCTGTGCTTAACTATGACATTCATGTTCCAGCAAATACTCAGGCACAAGCCATCAAAGGCAACCCAGAAGAAACTCAGTCAGGCACACATTTGAAAAGACATGAACATAGGAGGGAGACTGGCAGGGAAGAGGAGGTGTCGTAGTTAGGCACAGATGTCAACTTGACTGTTGAGGGTTTGAGCTCTGGGCCCATTTATAGAGAATTAATGGTTGAATTAAGCCCAGAGCAAACCTGCAGGAGATTGTCTAGCTGATGGGGAAGGCTCAGCCTATGGTGGGTGGGACTAGGCCCTGAACAGATGAATAAAATACTCAGAGCCGGTTGAGGAAGTTGGCATCCTTGTGAACACTTGGCCAGACAGGCTGGTCTGGCAAATAAGGATCATCCCTTCCTCAGCCATTATGTAGAAATGGTGTGGCCAGTTCCCTCAGCCCTGGTGTTGGTGCATGCTCTCCTGTCAAGCTGGACTGAGAACTGTAACTGAACTGTTGTAAGGAAATAAATCCCTTGTTCCCTTAAACCGTTTGATGGTCATTTATCAGCAACCATGCAGGCAAACTGCAACAGGAGGGGAGACAGAATTGGGGATTAGGGCATGAAAATGTCTTAAATTCACGGTACTCATATATGAAGCTCTAAAAGAATAAAAATAAAGTCTTGTATTTAAAAAGAAAAAATAAATAAAAAAAAATAAAAAAGAAATAGTGGGTCAGTGGGTCGACAGCCCAAATTCAAGATGCAAAGACCTTGGGTGGGTTCTGCCGAACTGACAGCAAGGTTAACCTTGTTGCTCAGGGTAAACTGCAAGGGACATGGAGATGCTCTGGCTCCTCCCAGAGCCCTGGAAACAGACCCAGCAGAGGGAGCGTCCACGAGCAATCCCTGAAGAGTAGCGTTGTGCCTGAGTCTCAAGGGCAGGCTAGAGCTCCACCTCCTCGGCACAACACCACACCTTCCCGAGTGCTGCTTGACTTTGGCAGCGTCGCCCAACCCTGACTTACTCTCCTAAGGACACAAGGATGACAAGACGCAACATAATCCAAGCTCTGCGGACAGCGGGCGACAGCGCAGCAAGCAAATGAACACATGCTGGAAAAAACACGTCGGCTGCAGTAATGGAAACATCAAGGGTGTTTGCATTAGGAGGGGCTGTCTGAGGACTCTAGGTTGGCCGTGCGTGCTTGATCTTCTCTTACTGGGGCTTCATTCTCAGAAGAGCCCCCGCCGCTGAACCTATCACAAGTGATTTCTAGCACCTGCACATTTAACACAGTGCATCCTACTAATTTCAAATCAAGAGGCAAAGAAAACATCTTTTTTCAGGCATCTCTGAGATACCCCATGATGGGTGGCAGATGGCCACTGCTGGACCAATTACTACGGTCAAGGGAATAAGTGCATCAACAGGTCAAGCCTAAGTCACCTGTGTCCCCATGTTTTTGTCTGTGGGATGAGGATATGTACACGCATGCGTACAACAGGGCTCTTGAGCATGTGTTCCTGTGGAGGCCCCAGGGTAACTCTAGGAATTATCCTGGCTTGTTCTTCCATCTTATTACTTTGCTCTAGGGTTTCCCAGGCCCGGCCTTCTAGAGCAGGAATTCCAAACTGCTGCCATATCCACCCGACATATTTATGTGCGATCCGGGATTCAAACTCAGGTCCTTCTTCTTGTGAAGGAAATGGTCTAATCTCTGAGTCATCTTCCCAGCCCATGTCCTCATTTATCAAGAAAAACAAAATAGAAACTATTGAGGACAAAAAATGCTACAGAAAAATCCTGACTCTGAATATATGTTCTGGTAAAGGACAGAAGAAAAGAAGATGCTTTCGAAAAGATGTAGAAGGATTTTAGACAGTAGGTTTGTCCTAAGGTGAAGAGATGCTGTAGGATGGAATTCAAAAAGAGTCAGGACACCGAGGAGCATCTGCTACTATTGTTTTGCTGAATGGACATGGTATCAACATGCCTTCCAGGTACTTACATATATATCCATAGATCAGTGAAGCTCTCGGGCTTTGTTCAAGAAGTTTCCTTTTACAGTCGGTGACAATACAACCACGACTGATCCAAGTTCAGGGAATAAATATCCTCTGGAGCTCAACCCAAATGGAACATCTATATGACGTCCTCACCCAGCACCAGGCTCGAGAAACATCTGGAAAGAGGGGCGAAAGGATGTGAGGCCAGAGGCGGGGGGAGAACTTCTGGTCAGAGGGTCTTCCAGACATGACTGGACCATTGCTCCCATGAGCCCACTGCAGCTGTGTTTACCTACGCAGGACTGTGCTGTCTACATTCTCCTTGGACAGAGCTCATGTGGCTCCACTTCTCCCTGAGAGACTACTGATGGATAATACTAGTCAATATTTATACATAAACCCATGTGACTACTGATGGATAATACTGGTTGTTGCAGTTTGCCTGCATACTTGCTGATAAATGCCCATCGAACGGTTTAAGGGAACAAGGAGTTTATTTTCTATTACAATTACTGCTTACAGTTCTCAGTCCAACTTGAAGGGAGAGCATGCCCCAACACCAGGGCCAAGGGAACTGGCCACACCATCTCTACATAATGGCTGAGAGAGGGACGATCCTTACTTGCCAGACCAGCATGTCTGCCAAGTGTACACAAGGATGCGAACTCTCTCAACCAGCTGTCTGTATTTTATTCCTAGGGCCTAATCCCACCCACCATGGGCGGGACTTTCCCCATCAGCTAGACAATCTCCTGCAGGTCTGCTTGGGCTTAACTTAACCACTAATTCTATATAAATGTGCCCAGAGCTCAAACCCTCAACTGTCAAGTTGACACCTGTGCCTAACTATGACTAATATTAATATTTATACATGAACCTATGTGACTACTGATGATTAATACTAGCCTATATGTATACACACACACGCCCACCCATTAAATGGTTAATAATAGTATATAGAGAGAGTATATAATATATACATATATATGTACATATATATATTATATTATATATGGCCAATGCCCCAGTGACTTGCCCAGGCACAAGCTAATGCAAACAACCTCTATTAAACTCAGTGGGTCACACACAAACATGCACATACACAAACATACATTCACAAACATACATACCTACAAAGACATAAAAGTAGAAGAAAAGATTTGTTGCAAGAAGGTGGTTTTCAGTGGGAGGAGGGAGATGGGGTGGACAATATGGAGGTGAAAATGATTAAAATTAGTTGCATACATTCAGAAACTGGTAAAGAATAAAATTAATTTTTTAAAACTTTAGTGTGTGTGTGTGTGTGTGTATCAGAGGGCACTGTGTATCCCTGAGGAGGACGAAGGGTGGCTTGGAGAATTATCCTGGATTGCTTCTACCTCCTTTTTGTTTTGCTCTGGGATTTCCCAGGCTCTACCCACCAAAGTCAGAAGTATAGGCCACTGCCATTTCTGTCTGATGATTTTACACGGGATCTGGGATCCAAACTCAGGACCTTCAACTTGAGAAACAGAGTCTCCACCCCTGAGTCATTTCTCCAGCCCCATGAAAAATAAATTTTAAAAGTAAAAAATGCGTGAAGAAAAATAAATATTAGCTTTTTCAGTTTTTCAGAAAGAGTAAGGACAAAACCAAAAAGCTTAAGCACATCACTGAGGGTTCATGTGGAGTCACAGAACTCAGTAATGGCAGGTGTGTGGTTAAATTTATTATAATTAAATGTTGTTCTCTGAGATGCTTAGTTCGTCAGTCAATCTGCTCCAGAGATAAGGAGGTGCCTATGAAAGACACAGTGGGACCCACACAAGCCTCATTAGCTTTTCAGATTCAGCTTTGGGATTTTCAACAACAGGGAAATGATAACGATGGTCCAAAGGGCCCAAGGGAGAAGGTTCTGGGCAAAAGGAGACAGGCACCTATGCCTCAGAGGGATGCCAGGCTCGAGAGAGGACCCTAAACTAGCAATGCCCACCACAGCTGTGAGAGGCCACAACACAGGATCGGGGAGGGGGGAGAAACTGCTGTCAGTAGGGCTCTAAGTAAAAAGACTTTGGCCTCTGGAAAGAGCAAAATCGCTGGAATGAAGAATCCCTACCCTCCTGATACAGTTAGTGACCCTCACTGGCCTGCCAGGATCTGAGGGGTACCTAGAGATTGGCTCCAGGAAGCCCTGGGAGGGGCTATTTAGGTTCCCCCTGGGCATGTCTGTAGGGTGATAGCTTAGAGTTCACTGAAGTGGGAAGACCTGGAAAGCAGCATTGCCAGGAGCGCTGAGCAGTAACAAGCACTCATCACTCTCTGATTCCTGTTCGTGGAAGCGACGTGAGCAGCTGCTTCAAGCTCCCGACGCTTTGACTTCCCGGTAATGATGGGCTGCACCCCTGAGCTACGAGTCCAAATTAACCCTTCCTTCCTTATGTGGACTTCATCAGAGCATTTGATCACAGCAACAGGAGAGTGACTAAGATTCCCCCCTCCAAAGGGAGCATGCGCTTCGGTTCTAGGGACCATCATCCCCAAAGACCAAAGCTACTTGAAGTGCCCCAGAGCCCAGCTCAAGCAACTTCAGATTACCATCATGATAGGTAAAAAGTTCTTTGCAATATGGACACTTTGTCCTATCCCTTAATTGATAACCCAGGAACCCTTTTGGACAAGTCTATGTAGTAACCTGTATTGGGAAAATCCAAAAGCCAAGCAAGTTGTTGTCTGGCGTGGTCTTAGAAATTCCCAACTTGGAAATTTGGGAAAATCTGTTTGTCTTACATGTTGCAAAATGACAAGGTGTGATATTGTTCAGTTTCCACCTTAAAGTGTCAGAGCAAGGATAGCCAGGCTGCTTACAAACCCTAACAGTGAACAGTCATGTTCTGGGGCCAGACACGTGGCTCTGAACCCTCTTTCTCAAAATCTAATGAAATCTCAAGTTGGAAAGACGGCTCGGGGGTTAAGACTATGCCTCACAAGCAGGAGGTCCTGAGTTCAGATCCCAGGTCCCACGTAAAAGTGCCAGGCAAAAATAGCTGCTGCCTGTACTTCTGGCCCTAGTGGGTGTAGCCTGGGAAATCCCAGAGTGAAGCAAGAAGGAGGTAGAAGCAATCCAGAATGATTTCCAAAATCACCCTTGGTCCTCCACAGGGACACACAGTGCCTTCTGATAATAAAATCTAAGAGTATCTTATACAAAAACAGAAAAGAAATGGGCTTGATCAAGGATATGGCTGACAGATTCCGTGAGATTCTCTCAGCCTAAACAGATCAAGAAAAATTATGAAGGGATTTGATGAGTCAGGCCACCTGAGAAGGGAAGCATCAACTACTTAGTCACTTGTGCCATTTGAAAAAAATAGAGTATAAAGTCTGTCTGCTCTGTCCCTGTAAAAACACAGAAGGTAAAACTACACAGCTGCCTTTCCTTATACTAGTTCATCAAAGTACAAGCACATTCTCCATCCCCAAAAAGTCCCGATAACCTCCTCATGGTAAATAAAGGCTTATCGCCTATCCCGCCTTGACTAAAAGAACTCAAGAAGTTATTTAGAATAAAATTCTACCATCTCAAGAACATCTTAAGGATGAGGCTGTTTATATCCAAATATCATTTGAAAGCCTTGAGAATTCCCTTCCAACAAGAAAAATGATGTCTTTAACTCAAATACAAAGATAAGTTACACTTCTAAACCTATCAATAGTTGTAACCTTGCTTTGTTTCGGTTTGCTTCATTGTTTTTCTTTTGAGACTGTTTATAGATAAATAAAACAGACGATGAAGATAGATAATAGGTGACTATAGAAGTTACTTTTCTCTGTTGCTGTGAGAGCTGACTCAAAGTCAAGCGACTTAAGGGAGAAGGGAGATTTATTCAGCTTGTGGTTTCAGAGGGGAGATACAAGCCTTTGTGGCAGTAAAGGCATGGCTGGCTGGCACAAGCTAGAGATGACCTAAGTCTTGTCCATCATAGAGACTCAGAACTACAAAACTGCCAACTACAAGAGCAGACTTCTTCCGGAAGCAAGGTGGGGCTAATCAACCTCATGGCCTCCCCTGTGACTGCCTTCCACCAGCAAGGCTCCACCTCCTAAAGATGTCATGACCTTCCCAAACAACTAAAGATTCAAACATGTGAGGCTTGGGGGACAACTCACATTTCAAACCATGACAAATGGGTGGGTAAGCATGATTGATTATAAGAGGTAGACAGGTGATAAATATAGACAAGTGATAGATAGATGATACAAATAGAAAATGATGAATGAATAGATGATAAGCAGATGATAGATAATAGATACAAGACAGATAGGTAGATACATAGATAGATGACCGACGATTAGTTGGTAAACAGACAGAGAGATTCAATGGTTATAACCCGTTGCGTTACTCTTAACTATTGCTGTGAGAGAGCATTCAAAGTCAAACAACATAAGGGAGAAAAGGAGATTTATTCACCTTACAGCTCCAGAGGGGACAAACAGAGGAGAAGGAGACATGGCTGGTGGCTAAAGTTGGCAGGCTAAGTCACTCCCATCCACGTGGCTGAAGACTGGAGGATTCCTGGAGAGTCTCTTTTTCTAAGTCTCCTGTTCTGTGGTTCCTTTTATCTGGTCCTCTACTGGGAGGTTCCAATAAGATCTAGGGAGGTTCCAATAAGATCTAGGGAGGTTCCAATCGGATCTAGGACTGGTCTTTGTATTATAAATGTATTGATCCAGATAATCTCTTCAGCTGGTCTCAGCTTAGTTAATGCCAGGTGTGTCAAGTTGACACCCAGAATTAACTATCATATAACTTCACGGTTTTCTCCTCTTAATGGGCTCCATCATTCTTAAATTTATGATTTTCTGTTTTGCCAGATTTTCAATACATAACCATCTATATGTAACTTTTTTAAAATAATCCTTGGGATCTCTCTCCTAAAGTGAAAAGATAAAATGATATGAACAACTGTACTACAAATATCTGAAAGCTCTGGATATTCTTCTAAACACACAAGGAACTTGTGTCACTATTAAAGTGTTGTGTGTATGGATCACAGGGGAGAAGGCTTCAGGCAGTAGGATCCTTAGAGGCAAGGGGTTAAACAGTTATAATTTCCATGATAACGGGGATCCCAAGAAGGGGCTCTGGGCTACCCCACTGAGTCCTGAACCCTCATGAGGGTGGAGGACTCAGAAGGAGGTTCAGCGCCCACATAAAGAGATGCTCCAGTGAATGGGAAGGAGGAAGGGGGAGGCACCTGGAGAGGGGGAGGGAGAGAGGGAGTGAAAGGAAGGGGAGAAGGGGCAGAGTGCAATGGGAGACAATGGGGGAGGAGAGAGGATGGGGGTACCTATTGAGTTTGTATGCTTAAGAAAAAAATAAAATGTGGGAGGGAAAAAAAATTTTAAACCATGAAAATAAATAAATAAAATGTCATGTGTGCATATATCTCCTGACAATTGGAACAATAAGTATGTCCTCATAGACTCTATGAGAGATTCAGCCTTAAGTTTTAATGGTTTACTAACAACATGATTCTCAGATACCTCATGATAAAAAAAAAAAATCCTCCTATTTTTAGTTCCAGTGTTAGACAGAGCAAACTACTACAAACTTTATTGCTTATGTATAGCTTGATGTCCCAAGAGATGACATCCTCTCTTCTAGATTCCCATCTTCAAGCTCCAACCTCTCCTGGCCACTGACATCACGTAGGTTGAGATTGTTGACCCCTGGAGAGGTCTCTGTCCCTACCAAAGAAATTCTACAAGACAGAGCTTGGTCTTTATCAAGTCTTTTTGAAAATTTTTTTATTTATTTATTCAATTGTGTGTGTGTGTATGTGTGCGTGTAGAACCACAGGCGAATTCGGGAACCACCATGGACTGCCTCCACCTCCTCCTTGTTTACTCTGCCCCAGGAATTCACAGGCTCCGCCCTACCAGGACCAGAAACACAGGCCGCCCCCACTTCCGCCTGGCGTCTATACGTGGGATCTAGGATCCGAACTCAGGACCTTCCGCCTGCAAGGCAGAGGCTTAACCCCTGAGCCACCTCTCCAGCCCCTATCAAGTCTTAAGATTAAGAGATTAAGGTCTCAGAGGAGGAAACCAAGGCAGGACAGAAAGTTATCAGTAGTATTCCTTTATTTATTACTTTTAACAGGAACAGACCTGGGCTTGTACGGTCTGATGCATGACCTGGGGGGCCTTCTGTAAGAAGAACTTCAAAATTAAAATAAAAAAGGGAACAACTTCAAAAAGAAAAAAGAGAATAACCACAAATTACAACTTATAAATAGATGACCAATTAAAACAGCAAAATAGCAACAACAACAAAAAAACTTGGCTGATTAAAATTCCTTTGATTCTCTTACCAACAGTTTAGAAGGTTTTGGTCTCATTTTACAAATTATTGATATCAAGTACAATGTTAAGATTATGATGAAATTGCAAGTAACCATCAAATTTCTTTCATACACAACTTATAGCCTCTCAAAGACTTTTGTGTCCCTACTTATCTTAATTCATCAAGTGGTCCTTGATTTGATAATGTTCACTGACCAGTTTGTCCTTGATGTTCTTCTTGTAACAGCAATGGTATCGGCTGTTGGCTGCACTCCACGTCCACAATAAAATACTACTCAGCTCTTAAGAAAAATGAAATGACATTATGGCAGAGGTCAAGGGAACTGTCTACACGCTGCCTGAGAAGAGCTCAGAGAGAAGCAAGCACCCAAATGCACCTTCTAGCTTGCCAGTCTGCCAACATTCCACCCAGTTGGTTTTCCACCTTATCCACCTGCCCAGGAAATGGTCCCTGGGGACCAAATATGAACTGAGTCTTCCCAAATCAATTAGATAATTCCCCGTAGGCTGACCTCAAATAAGTCTGTTAAAAATTATTCTTTTATTGTTTCATGAACACAGTGAATTTATGATGGTTTATGTCTTAATCCCCAGTTCTGTCTTCCTCCCTTTCCCACCTTAACCCTTCTTCTTCCCTGCCAGACTCCCTCCGATTATCTCTAAATGAGTCTTAATAGATGGACCTAAAAGTTCAGTTCTCAATTGTCAAGTCAAGTTGTCACCTGTGATAGTTAATCCTGGGTGTCAACTTGACATACCTGGCATTAACTAAGATTAGCTGAGACCACCTGAAGAGATTATCTGGATTAATACACTTATAATACAAAGACCAGCTCTAGATCCGATTGGGCCTCCCTAGATCTTACTGGGACCTCCAAGTAGTAGACCAGATGAAAGGAACGACAGAACAGAAGACTGGGAAGAAGAGAGACTCTCCAGAAATCCTCCAGCCTTCAGCCACGTGGGCGGATGTGACTTAGCCTGCCAGCTTCAGCCACCAGCCATGTCTCCTCCTCCAGGAAAGACTGTTTCTCCCCTCTGGAACCGTAAGGTGAATAAATCTCCCTTCCTCCCTTAAGTTGTTTGACTTTGACTGCTCTCTCACAGCAATAGTTAAGAGTTACCATTTTATTACCTGAAACCAAATGTTGCCACAAACATGTTGTCTCCAGTACTTCAGACTGGCCTACAAACTCACTAAGTAGCAGAGGATAACCTTGAACTCCGTACCTTCCTGCCTCTGCTCCTGAACACTGGGGTTGCAGATGATTGCCACAACTGACTTAATTTATTTTGAACTGCTGAATGTAGACAGAATTCAGCCTTTTTAACTGGAGACCATGTGAGATTCTAAGGCATGTACACATGCAGTATACCATGTTTAACGTTAGCTCCCCCAAACATCTATCACTGGGTCTAGAAATAACTCAAACCCCTTTCTTCAAGCATTAGTAAATACCTGTCATAATTACTACCTACAGTCCTATTATGTCACATTAGCTTCTTGCTCCTGACTGTAATGGCTCATTAAAGTTTATTTCTTGAACAGAAAAAAAAACGAAATCATGGAATTTACTGATAAATGGATGGAACTGGAAAAAGTCATACTCAGTGAGGTATCCTAGAGACAGAAAGATGTTAACAGATATTCTCTTACATAGCAAATGCTCCAGGTCTATGTGACTAAATAGGAATTCCTGTAACAGTCAAAATTGTTAAAAAAAAATTGAGAGCATCTTTGGAGAGAGTGGGGGAATTTTTGAGGGATAGGAAAGGACATTAAATAGGGGATTGACAGACCATAGGGGAAAAGAGGGTAGAGAATGGAACATTGAGAGGAAAAGTTTAAGGAGGGAGAGAGATGGGGATACAGATTACAGAAAGTGGTAGAGGAATAATAGAGTTGTTGCATAAGATACAACCAGAGAGAAATCTGCATTTTCAGTTTCTCAAATAAAGGAGGAGGGGGAGAGAGGGAAGGAATAGGGCTACAGACCTTAAAGGAGGAGACATAAAAGACCATAGACGACAGATAGAAAAGGGAACAAGGGAGTAAAGGCTGAAGGTAGGAGGAAGATGAGGGAATAGGACATAGGAAGATGAGGGAATAGGACATAGAAAGGAATGAGGGGCAGTGAGAAGCTCTCAGATTGTAAGATAAAGATGACAGAAACCTTCTGCTTTATAAGTTCATCAAAAACATTTTCTTTTTTTCTTCTGAAAGAGTGTGAACAGACATGCACTATACAATAGAACACATGCTACCCGGAACCAGGAAGATAGGATAGAACTGAAAAAGCTATATGATACTCAGTGTCAGGTATATGATTATCTCCTATGTGATTAATTCCTAATAACTTGTGGACTGTAAAGACCATTGTTCTTGGTTGATCTCCAAAACTGACAGTAAGACCTTATTGCTAACGATACTGTACACATTGATCACAAGTCATGGGAAACAGCTGGAACGTACAGTCTGGAAGCTTCTTTCTAGCCTAGCCAGCTTTCATAGTGCAAGAAAACACCACACAAGCTGCTGAGGACAGCAGCAACTAGAAATCTAATCTACTTTGAAAGTCGAAAGCTATAACAACCACAGAGCAAGAGGTGACCAGCAGTGCAATAGTGGCATAAAAGGGGGTAACCAACTATTCTTTCATTAGATTTAAGGCCCACCTTCAACAGGATCATATCCCAGGCACTT
Organism: Typhlomys cinereus; assembly: GCA_023101885.1. Classification (NCBI taxonomy): domain Eukaryota; kingdom Metazoa; phylum Chordata; class Mammalia; order Rodentia; family Platacanthomyidae; genus Typhlomys; species Typhlomys cinereus. The sequence goes on along the minus strand of JALPQD010000317.1, from coordinate 223,090 downwards.
GAAAACCAGGCCAAGAACTTATGGAAAGGGAGGATATAGACCTTGGAGAGAAGTAAAATATTAAGGCTTAGCTATAAGGACTTTATATCAGATTGTCTTCTAAACATCTATCATCACACTCATAGATTAGAGAAGCACTTGGCACTTAGTCTAGAAGCTATGAAGTGTAAGATGTTTATCAGAAAAAAAAAAATCACAACTGGTCAAAGTACAGAAAATAAGTGACTATGGCTTGCTTGCCCCCAAATAGAACATCTAAACCACTCAAGGAGCATTGTGAAAGAGGGAGTGAACAGAATGAACGAGCCTGAAGGTGGTGAGGGACACAGTCAGACGGGATCTTTCAGACATGACCAGCAACATGAACTCGCTGTATGTTGGGTCCGCCCAGGATTTGCCCCAGGGCATGGCCAAGCACATGGGACTAAAGATGGCGCTGAGGGCAAGGGTCTTGAGCGTGACTCTGATCACTTCACAGAGAGCCCTAATTGGCTTTCAGGTATCTTCCTGCCCCCTGTGCTGAGCGGCATTGAACTTGACTATTAGCACCTGTAGGATGTCTTAACCTTGTGATACAATTGGATGCCAGTTTCGCGCCTTGGTGGCCCTTGTCTATAAAAGTTCCTTTTCTCCCCCCAATAAACTGAGATCTGCTTCTGACAATCTCCCTGTCCCGTGCCGAGTCTCTGGGGGTAGAGGCAGAGGTGGGGACGGCTGGAACCTGCTTTCATCACAGCCAGCAGCTGTGTGTTTGTGTGAGTGAATGAGCGCGTGAGTGGGCACTGGTTCCCACAGCTGTAGCTGTGTCTACTACCACAAATCCACTTGGCCTGTTTTACATGATGAAAGGGGAAGACCCCAGAAAGCATTGCACCTCCCTCAGAGACCAACCAACGAGAGTTAAGACTGGATGTGAGAGAAGGGGAGCCACTCTACCCAGGGATATAGCCATTGGTACATTGTCCTCACTCTAGTAAATCTTCAGATATCAACTGGATATTATGACTGGAATCTGGATGAGAACCATAAACACTCAGAAGGACAGGAGAAGGGAGGTGAGGGAGGCAAGTAGGGAGAAGAAGGCTTGAAATGAGGAAAAACGAGATTGGGATTGGGTAACATTACAACTTGTCTGCATGGTGCCGGTTAATTCATGAACAAAAAGCTTGGAAGGAATAAGGGGTCTTATCTCCACTTATAATTCATACTCCTGCTTGATAGCTGTATTAGTCAGGGTACTCTGAGAAACAGAATCTATAGAATGTAACATACATACTTACATACATACATACATATATATATATGTACATATACAAGTTTATTAAGAAATAACTCACAGTAAAAATAGTGTCCTTCAAGGTAACTGCCCGCAGCAGCCTCCTTCCTGGCTAGAATGTTCCACAAAGCCTAAAGATCCCAAGAAAGTCTCAAGCCTTTCCTCCTCTGGAGGGTTGAAGACGCTGGGTTTCAACGTCGATGAAGAACAGCTGGACTCTGACGTCAGCGATGAACAGCGAACAGCCCCAAGGCCTAGAGACCAGGCTCCAAAGGCAGCGGGAACAGGAATAACGTGATGGAAAAGATGAAGCTCCAAGTCAGCCAAGGATGAGGCGGCGGCAGCAGCAACAAAGAAGGCCACGATGCTCTAAAAGTGAACAATGCAGGCAGAGTGGACTGCACGGCAAGTGGACACAAGATAAGGGAAGAGCAAGCCCCTCCTCCTTGCACCTCCTATTATCTGGTCCACCACTGGAAAGTTCCACCCACTATAGGCTGGATTCTCCATAGCAATCAGTCAAGTACCTGCAGACTTGTTCAGGGGCCGTTCCAACCATTAACCTTCCACAGCTGTCCCCAAACAGTCTGCAACTGTCAAGTTGACATCGAAATGCAACCATAACAGTAGGGAAATTCAAACGAGCACCAGGAACCAAGGGAAGTGGCCATACCATATCCGCAGGGATTGCTGAAGGCGAGGCAAACCTCGCTTACCAGATAGGAAGGCTGCCAAAGTATGCCAAATACTGAACCAGCTCCCTACATGTTATCCCCGTTCCACTGAATGTGTGCCGAATCTTCCTAGAACCATTAGACAATTTCCCGCGGGCTTCTTCAGTGTTTGCCTCAACTACTTATTCTTCACAGACGCATGCAAAGCTCAGCCTTTGATGTCAAGCTGGCATCTATGTCTAACTAGCATAGGTAATAATGGGTAAAAATGATATGAATACATCTGTAAATCCCTAAAAGGATATAAGTAATTTTTTAAAAATAAAATAAATTTAAAAAAAAGACTAGCACGTGGTTGTAGAGATGGCTCAGTGGGTAAAGCACTTGCTATATAGACCCCACAACCTGGGTTCAGATCCCAGAATGCATGTGAAAGCCAGATGAAGTGTTTCAGGCCTGCCAAAAAATCCTGACTCCCGGGGCTGGAAAGGTGGCTCAGGAGTTAAGCCTCTGCCTTGCAAGTGGAAGGTCCTGAGTTCGGATCCTAGACCCCAAGTATACATGTTGGGCAGAAGCAGGGGCGGCCTGCATTTCTGGTCCTGGTAGGGCAGAGCCTGTGAATCCTGGGGCAAAGTAAACAAGGAGGAGGTGGAGGCGGTCGATGGTGGTTCTTGAATTTGCCTGTGGTTACACACACACACACACACACACACACACATACATACACACTCGCACACGCACACAATTGAATAAAAAAAAAAGAAAGAAAAAGAAATCTAAAAATCCTGACTCCCTGTGAGACATGGGAAACAAATGGTTGCATTGAACTTTTCCTGTGGCGACACCACAAACATCGTACAGCCAGCACAATGTTTATTCTATAAGGTTATAGCCTTTACGACGTTGAGATGTGTTCATTTTATTTCTAGTTTCTTCAAGGATTTTTATTGAGCTTTTGTCAAAGACCTTTTGTGTCTATTGAGAGGATCATGGAATTTCCATCCTTAAGTCTTTATTGATAAGTTTTCTTCTCAACGCTATCACACGTGTATGTAATACATTCTGATTACACTCACTTTCTCATCTCCCTCCCCCTACTCAGCAGTTCCCCTTTCCCACAGAGTGATGTTATTTGGTTTTGTTTTATGTCCCACGACCTTTACCAGAACCTTCTGTGTGATCCAGGGCTTGGGACTATCTCTTGGAGCCCAGTGGGTTTCCCCATGTATACACAAGTGGATTTATTTCATGGTTTGCTTGTTTTTGTCACATTTTTTAATTTTAGCATAGGCTGCTCCTTAACATGAAGAAAGAAGCAGGAGTTTCCCACACTCTCCACTCATACTCAATACAGTACTCAAAGTCTTGGCTCTCCACTCATACTCAATACGATACTCAAAGTCTATTCAGACAAGAAAAGACATAGACGTGAAAGGAATACAAGTAGGAAGTCAAATTATCTGTATTTACAGATGACGTGATCCTTTACTTAAAGGACTATAATGACTATATAAAAAATGCTTAGATCTTAAATACTTTCAGCAAAGTAGCAGGATACAAAATCAGCATATACAAATCAATAGCCTTTCTATATACTCATAATAGACTCATAAAATGGAGAAAAAGACTTTATTCATGTAGTTAAAAAAAACTGGGGCTGGAGAGGAGGCTCAGGGGTTAAGCTTCTGCCTTGCAGGCAGAGGGTCCTGAGTTCGGATCCTAGATCCCACGTATAGATGCCGGGCAGAAGTGTGTGGGGGGGAACACCTGTGTTTCTGGTCCTGGTAGGGCGGAGCCTGTAAATCCCCGGGCAGAGTAAACAAGAAGGAGGTGGAGGTGTCCATGGTGGTTCCCGAATTCGCCCGTGGTTCTACACACACATACATGCGCACACGCGCACATGCACAATTGAATAAATAATAATAATAAACTAAGAGGGCTGGGGATCATTCAGCAGTTAAAGGCTTTGCCTTAAATGCAAAAGGACTTGATTGAGTTCGGTTCCCTAGATCCCAAGGAAAAAATGGCCGCCTGCACTTCCTATCCTAATGGCAAAGCTTGGGAAACTCCAGAGCAAAGCAATAAGGAGGTAGAGCAATCCAGGTAATTCCTGAAGTCACTTTGGGCCTCCACATGTACACCCACATCTGCACACACACATACATGTACACACACACACACACACACACACACACACACACACTAAGACTCAAATAGTCAAGGCATCTTTAGAAGTGCTGGGTATATCACAGTATCTGCTCTCAAATTGTGATGTAGCATCATTGTTATAATAAGTGCATGGTACTGACACAAACACAGACACATAGAAACACTAGAAACACACTAGAAACACAGAAATACTAGAAACAGAGGACCCATAATAAACCCACGGGCTACAGCCACCTGATCTTTGACAAAAATGTTAAAAACACACATCGGAGAAGAAATGGTTCTTGGACTAGCAAGATGGCTCGGTGGTTAAAGCCTCTGTCTCTCAGCAAAAGGACCTGATTTTTGCATCCCTAGATCTCACATAAAAATACCAAGTAGACACTGAGTCCTGAACCCTCACTAGCATGGAGAACTCAGAGGGAGGTTTGGCGTTCACACAAAAGGATGCTCCAGAGGACGGGGGGGGGGCACTGGGAGAAAGGGAGGGAAGGAGGTGGGTGAAAGAAAGGGGGAAGAATGCAAGGGGAGATGACTGGGGAGGGGAGGAGGGAAAGAGAGGACGGGGGTACCTATTGAACTTGTATGATTAGAAAAAAATAAAATGCGGGAGAAAAAAAAGCCAGACAGTCATAGAGGTAGCCTACAATTCTGGCCCTGGAAGGTAGCGACTGAGAAATCCGAGAGCAAAGCAATAAGGCAGAGAAGTCCAGGATGACCCTCATTGTCACCCTTGGGCCTCCAGAGACACACATATTGAAGTGCTTTCTTATACACATGCCCACTAGTACACACGTGTGCACGCATGCACACACACAATATTAACCCCTTAGATGAAGACATAGAATTGCGACTAGTAGAGGCTGGAGGGGGATGGAAGGAACAAGAAGAGGGGAAGCTAGTCAATGGGTAAGAAATTGCAGTGAGGAAGGAGAAATAAAATGTGGGTGACCCACAAGAGTAGACAAGCCAGAGGAAACCCTGGAGTCCATAGACGCAGCCAAGCAGGAGGGTGGGAGGGAGTGGGATGGATTGATGAAGGGAAGGAAGGGGGTGGGAGAGGAGAGGAATGGAGGGAAGCAGGGATAAGTAAATACTCAGTATGTTTGTAAAACTAGAAAAAATTAATAAAAAAAAGAACTGGCAAAAAGATGGGGGTGACTAGAGTTAGTAACAGTGCATGTCACAGCTAGAGGAGAGGACTTCGACATGATAAATATTGAAGGTGATATGTTAATCTATTCCATAGTCATTGCACAATTAAGCATGTACTGAAACAGACAGACAGACAGTCAAATAAACTAATAGTATCATCCCCATTTGACAGATACAATCCAATTGGGTAAGCATTGGGCTTAGGAGCAGGTAACTGATCATAAAGTCTATATTCTTTTTCAAGAATTGAATTAATTCATTTGCTGTGGTGCCTGTTAGGTAAGTGCTCCTGCTCCGCCACTGACTGGTAACCTCCTCAGCCCCCATCCATGCTGCCTCGTTCGTGCTATCCCTGGAGAGATTCTCTCAGACTCTAGAAAATTGCTTCTCCCGGGAGAAAAGTGAGCCAGAATCTCCAGTTTTAGTAATACAGAATAGCCCGTACCAGCGCTCCCACAAGAAGCAATTGCATAATCTGAACAAAACTGTTTCATGAGTCCTAGCACCACGTTGGGACACAGGTATACACATTCAAGTGCACTCGTGTACTGTATGCGTCAGGGTTCTCTGAAGAACAGAATCTATAGAATGTAATATATAAAAATAAGTTTATTAAAATAACTCACAATAAAAATTAGTGTCCTTCAAAGTAGCTGTCCACAGCTGCCTCGTTCTTGACCAGAATGTTCCAAAAGATCCCAAAAAGGTCTCAAGCTTTTACTTCTCTGAAGGGTCGAAGATGCTGGGTTCCGAAGTAGATGAAGAACAGCTGGGCTCTGACATCAGCAGCGATGAACAGCGAACAGCAGCTTCGCCTTTTCCATCAGACTCCAAAGGCGGCGGGAACAGCAACAACGTGATGGAAAAGGTGAAGCTCCAAGTCAGCCAAGGACGGAGGCGGCAGCAGCAGCAACAAAGAAGGCCACACGATGCTCTAAAGGCAAATGATGCACGCAGAGTGGACTGCACGGAAGGTTGACACTGGATAAGGGAAGAGCAAGTCCCTCCTCCTTGCACTTCCTATTATCTGGTCCATCACTGCAAAGTACCACCCACTATGGGCTGGGTTTTCCGCAGCAATCAATCAAGTATCTGCAGACCTGTTCAGGAGCCATTCCAATCATTAACCTTCCATAGCTCTACCCCAGTCTGCAACTGTCAAGTTGACACCAGAATGCAAACATAACATGTACACACACACACACACACACACACACACACACACACACACACACCATACACATATACATGAAAGAAAAAAACACTAAATGGGAATCCAGCACATTAGTTATTCTGAAAGTATAAACTAGTCAAGAAAATGCTTTAGAAACTATCTAGACTGAGCCACACAGAACAATAGAACCTTACATTACGTTGTTAATTTAAGTAGTTTTACACAAGTTGTTAGAGTCTCAAAAAAAAAATAAATACAAAGAAGGGGAGGGGAAAATTATGCAGGAGAAAAAGGTAGGTATTTTGGCCGGAACTTAGTGCTCAGGGTAGAGCGCTTGACTACTTGTGTGGAGCCCTAAGTTTGATGTCCATCCCCTCAAAAGGGGAAGGAAGGAAGGACAGAAGGAAGGACGGAAGGAAGAAAGGAAGGACAGAAGGAAGGAAGGAAGGAAGGAAGGAAGGAAGGAAGGAAGGAAGGAAGGAAGGAAGGAAGGAAGGAAGGAAGGAACAGTAGGCTGAAAATTTTTCAAGTTCAATAGAAAAATTCAATCCACAAATCAAAAAAAAAAAAAAACTTAGGAAACTCAAGCATTGTCATCATCAGGAAACTCCAAGACCTAGGTACACCACCATCAAATTAACGACTAAACACAAAAGGAAAACTATAAAGAAATCCAGGATGAAAGATACATAGAAGGAAATAGCCGATTATCAGAAACAATGGGGTCAAAAAGCAATAGGAGAGGAGGACCACCTTCCAACACCTGTAGGAAACATACCCACAGGTGAAATTTATTTTTATCGTTTGTGTGCACATGCACAGGTGTGTATGCACATACATGTGCTGGAGATTGAACCAGGGTGTCATACATGCTACACTTCAGCCTTGAAATTTGTTCGATCTTCAGACCTACCTGCTCTTGGTGGAACAAAACTTAAAGTAGCCCTGATTCTCTAGTATGATATCCAAGTGTCGATGCAAAAGTTGAGCACAGGTACCATAGATGAGTGTTATCCAATTTCTCCTGAACCTGAATCCTCCTCTCTACAGGGTCGAGACACTTTGCATCCATCTATGGAGAGTGCTCAGCTGACAGATGACGGGCTGAAGACTTCAGTTGTGGGCAGGGAACACACGGGCCATTGGGTCAGCAGCTCCTAAGGATATTTCCGTTAGTTCCACAGCCAAGCATCCGAGCACGTCTCTGATACCGGGCAAACGAGATCATATCTGAGCTCCCCACATTGCAAGGAGGTTCCTGGCTGCATTGTGTCAGAAGAAATCTTGGAGGCCAGAGAATGGATGCTGATCCGGACTCTAAAACTGATGCGTTTCTCCTGGAGAGTAAGGACCCAGACGGTTGTTAAGCCAGAAAAGTGCAGGGAAGGTAAAGAAGACAAGAAGCAAAGGACGGTCACAGGCTTTGTGGAGAAACCAGGATTGGAGACGCACATGCAGGGACCAGAAGCGTTCTCAAAGTAAGGTGCAGAATTCTGCAAGAGCAACGGAAACGAAGCTTCTGCCAGGATCTCGCGGTGGCTGGAAGCCAGGAGATGGTGCCGCACGAGGCTGACTCTTTCCACTCATAAGTAGCTTTCAAAGTTATGGTTGCTGCTTTTTTAATAAACAAATATCTCAATAAAGAAATTTTTAATAAAAAATTAACTTTGTGTGGCCACCTGGACCACATGGATTGACAGACACACACGCAGAGACTTGTTGTAAGTATCCATCTCAAAGGAAACCCTCCTAGACAATCGCTTAGAAATCTTTGTGAGGCTACCACACGGGGACTCTGTGTCTTAGCACTTTTTGCTCCTGTGAGGGTGGCCGAAGGAATGAGCGGCTGGGGCTCAGTGACAGAGGTGTGTGCCTGGCAAACTTCAAGGACTAGGGTTGAAGACCTAGCCCAAAAGAAAGGAAGAGCAGAGGCAGGGAGGGAAGGAAAGCAGGAGAGAAGGAGGAAGGAAAAGCGGAAGAAGAGGAAAGAGGGGAGAGGAGGAAGAAGAGAGAAGGAAGAGGAAGAAATGAATAGCGACTGTGTCCATCAGGACACTTGCAGGACTTTTACAGGACTGTCCTAGCTAGAACATGGAAGGCTTCCAAATGCCTGTCAGCAGAACTGGAGATTGAACTGTCACATGCAATGAAACCAAGAAAACATACAAAAGACAACATCATGAATGTGTCTTGAGGACACATAGCTGAGCTACCTGTCATGGTTCGGCACAGGTGTCAACTTGACAGTTGAGGGTTTGAGCTCTGGGCACATTTGTAGAGAATTAGTGGTTGAGTCAAGCCCAGAGCAAACCTGCATGGGACTGTCAAGCTGATGGGGAAGGCCCAGCCTATGGCGGGTGGGACTAGGCCCTGAACAGATGAATAAAATACTCAGAGCTAGTTGAGGAAGTTGGCATCCTTGTGTACACCTGGCCAGACATGCTGGTCTGGCAAGTAAGGATCATCCCTCTCTCAGCCATTATATAGAGATGGTGCGGCCAGTTCCCTCGGCCCTGGTGTTGGTGCAGGCTCTCCCTGTCAAGCTGGACAGACTGTAACCAGACTGTCATAAGGAAATAAACCCCTTGTTTCCTTAAGCCATTTGATGGTCATTTATCAGCAACCATGCAGGCAAACTGCAACACTACGGAAGCCAAACCATTTACATGAAATCTGAGAACGATCAGAGTGGCGACCCTCCCAGGGGTGTGCCTGAGCAGGGTTAGCAAGGAACCTTCTGGGGTGCCAGTGTCAGTGTGGGCGGGGCTAAATGAGCATGTACATATAAAATACTCATCAAGCATTACACTTAAGACTTGGGTACTTTGCTGAAGAGCTGCTATACCTCAATGCAAAGACATTTAAAATTATATGTGTTGAAATTAACACAAATGATGTCAAAGATGTGCTGTCTCAGATGCCTCCTTAGAATACATACTTCACTTTTTTTATTATTACTATTTATTCAATTGTGCATGTATGCGTGTGTGCACGTGTATGTGTGTATGTGTGTGCGTATGTATGTGCATGTGTGTGTGTGTATGTGTGTGTGTGGAGAACCACAGACGAATTCGGGAACCACCATGGACACCTCCACCTCCTCCTTGTTTACTCTGCCCCGGGATTCACAGGCTCTGCCCTACCAGGACCAGAAACACAGGCCGCCCCCGCTTCTGCCCGGCGTCTATACGTGGGATCCAGGATCCGAACTCAGGATCTTCCGCCTGCAAGGCAGAGGTTTAACCCCTGAGCCACCTCTCCAGCCCCGTAATTAAAACAAATTTTAATGAGCATTTCTCAGAGCAATGCTCACATGTGATTCAGGCTGCAAATCGGTCTCCTTCCAGTGTTTTGATGTTAGTTCCCACTCACTAAGCAGATTCTAGAGCCCACCAATAGATCACAAGACATTCTCTGAAAAGCTCAGGAAACACAGCAGGAATCCCTGAAGGGCTTGGAGAAGATGTGGGCCGGAAAGCTTTTTCTAAGTCAGGGGATCTGAGGTAGGAGCCAGGGCATGCATCAGGGAGGCCGTTAGTATTGGAGAAAGTGCTAGAAGAGAGGCCCTGGAGCCAGATCCTTCAGGGCGTGGGCTCCCACCGTCCCTTTGGGCCTGTGTTTTTTTCAGAACAGGTACTCGTGGGGAGTGGACCCCACGGTTCTGCATGCCTTGCCATTCGCCACTAGAGAGGGAAAAGGAGAGGAACCAAGACTTGTCCCTCGCTGCCAGAGCAGCCCGGCAAGGTGTGGGCAGAAAGCCCCTCTCCTGGCTTCTCCTGGCCCTGGGAAAGGTTTTTATTTGCGTGTCCTCCTTATTAGTAACTCCTTAAATTGTGTGTGTGTGTGTGTGTGTGTGTGTGTGTGTGTGTGTCTCAGAGGGCACACGTATCCCTGTGGAGGACAAAGGGTGACTTTGGGAATCATCCTGGATTGCTTCTACCTCCTTTTTACTTCACTCTGGGGGTTCCCAGGCTCCGCCCACCAGGGCTGAAAGTACAGGCCACTGTCGTTTCCACCTGACTTTTTTTTTACACATGGGACCTGGAATCCCAATTCAGGTCTTTCTGCTGCCAAGGCAGAGTCTTAACCATTGAGCCATCTCTCCAGTCCCTCCTATGAACTTTTAAAGCTTAGCATATAATTTTAAAGGATTTTTTGTGACAGAGTATTCACTAGCCAGTTAGAATAAGCAAGATTTTCCCCAAGGATAAGACAGAGGAAGTGGCAGATCGGTGAAGGGACTGGTAAAGTCAAGCTTGGACCAGCTCTGCCTGACAACTGGTCCCAAGCCCCTTCCCAGTGAGACCCTCAGGATGCAAGTGCATCAGACTTGTCTGGGGCTGCTGGCCGCAGAAGCAGGACCTGGGTCACATATGTCCCCATGGGCTCCGTGAACTTGTCCAGAGAGTGTGGAGAAACAGGGTCGGGGGGCAGTCTGCTGTGCGGATGGTACTGGAGTTTCACAGGCTCTATCTAGAGTGTAGTAACTTGTGACTTTTTCCCCACCACCGGAATCCTTTTCTCAACCAAGCCGGGAGGGGGGGGCATCCCATGGCACCAGGATCTGACACTGGGCAAGCAAAGCAGTTGCTCTCTTGTGCCAGCTCTGTTAGTGGCCAGGGTAACGGGGTGACAGAGCTGCAGAAAGCAGGAGGTCTGGGCATAAGGGGTGAAGGGAGAGCAAGAGGGTCCACATCCCAGGAGACCTGTCCCAGGATACCCGACCCCTGGCTCTGTGCGTCCACGTAAGTGCACACGCAGAAGCTGCTGAAGGGCCTTGGCTCTGACAGACGCTCCATGTTCCTTTCCTGTTACCCGAAGAGGATTCTGGAAGTAAAAGGGGGAAACCAGCTCGAAAATCCTGGGGTCATTCTGAGTTGGCCTCTCAGAAGGAAGATGCTGAGAATAATGTGTATTCCAGTGTCCCCATCTCCCGCCCCCTTGCGGATGACGGCTTCCTGGTGCTTTCTCTTTCTCTCTGTGCACGTCTCTCTCTGTGTATCTGTGTCTCTGTCTCTCTCTGTGTGTCTGTGTCTCTGTCTCTGTGTCTGTCTGTTCTCTCTCTGTTTGTGTCTGTATGTCTGTCTGTGTGTGTGTCTGTCTCTCTGTGTGTCTCTGTCAGTCACTCTCTGTGTGCTCTCTCTCTATTCCTGTCTCTCTCTCTGTATTTGTGTCTGTCTCTCTTTGTACGTGTGTCTCTGTGTGAGTCTGTCTGTGTGTGTGTGTCTCTGTATTTGTGTCTATCTCTCTCTGTACGTGTGTGTGTCTGTGTGAGTGTGTGTGTGTGTGTGTGTGGCTGGCTGGATGGCTGGTTGTGTGTGTATATGTGCATATGTCTATCTGTCTCTCTGTCTGTCTCTCTCTCACCCCACAGGCCAACCAACCAGCCAGCTCCTCTCACGACCTCTGGCCTTTTCTGTGCCCACATTCTGCCAGCACTGGACATGTGCCTACCCCCCACTAACTTCCAGGATGCCACATGCTCTCAGCAGTTCTCAAGGGGCCCCTCGCTTCCTGCAAGGCACAGGCACAGGGAGAAGACACAGGCTGGCACTAAAGGGACAGTGGTGGCTGCTGCATCACCTGCCTGCTCAGCCCTCCGGGTGCACCGAGACCAGATGTTTTCTCATCTCCATGCACGATGTCTGTCATGGCTTGTCAGTCACTTCCCTTTAGAAACCGGCAGCCCTTAACACCTTGTACGCAGCTATGTGAATGCAGATGAGAACCCTCCCCAGCCAACCTCCTTTTTAAATTTTTATTTATGTGTGTGGAACAGTAAGTAGCAGGAAACAGTCTGAGCGAGCTGGGTGCTCTTTCTCCCCTCAGGGCCGGAAGTATCCTGTCACCACAGGCTTGGCAGGACATCCAGTTCCAGGTGACAGCACTGCACAGCCGAGCCCCTGCGGCCTGAGCCCCATTATCCTCCCTGTTCACATGACCGTCAGGCTGGGAGGAGGCCGCGTGTGTCACTCCTTAGATCGCAGAGGTCCCCTGCCTTGGGAGTCTCTATAAAATCACTCCCCAAAGGCAGCTCAGAGCTGGGATCTCCGCGCGCTTGGGTCACCCCGGATCTGAGTGTGAGTCAGTTGGGAGCTGACGTCATCCGCAATCAGGACAAGCTGTGAAGGAGTGCTCTGCTTTCTCAGGCTCTAAGAATGTTCCCTACCGCCGGAGATGTTGGTCTCAAGCCTTCTGGGGTTTTTCTTCACACACACTAACCGTACAATGGAAGGAAGCCTCCCTGTATTCCTCTTCCGGCTTCATTTTCTTCATTGCTAATGTGAACTAAAATTTCCAGGAAAACACACACACACACACACACACACAAGATTGCACATCAGATTGGTTAGAACTCTGCGATTGTAGGGGGTCAGAATGGTACAGATCCAGAGTGAAGATTATCTCGAGCTATCTGTAGTACTTGAATAGCCATTGAGCTCCATTTTCTGCGTCTGACCTCACATCCTTTCAACAATGTTGAAACATGGTTAAGGAAACATGTAAATGAAACATCATTAAACAACAATGTGTGCTAATTCAACCAAGCTCAAAGCCAAGACCGTTATCAGCGAGGAAGAAGGATGGTGGAGATTCGGCCCACCCGGTTGGAACTCACCTGCCTGATGCTCCCACCACTGCATTTGGAAGACTCTGTGACTTAGGATTTTCTTTTATTCAATGACATTATGAAGCTTGTGTAGGGCCGGAGAGACGGCTTAGGGGTTAAGACTCTGTCTTACAAGCAGAAGGTCCTGAGTTCAGATCCCAGGTCCCATGTTTAAAAAAAAAGCCTGGGAGAAACTGCAGCAGCCTGCACTTCCGGCTCTGGTGGGTGGAGCCTGAGAAATCCCAGAGCAAAGCAAGAAGGAGGTGGAAGCAATCCAGAATGATTGCCGAAGTCACCCTTGGTCCTTCATAGGGACACACAGTGTCTTCTGACAAACTCATGCGCGCACACACACGCACACACACACGTGTTTTAAAAAAAGATAGAAAGGAAGGAATGGAGGGGAATGGAGCTGATACTTTCCCCACAAGAAGCAAACCACGTTTCTTCAGACTGGACCCTCTGCCTGCTCTTGCCTTTGTCTCTCCAGTTCACAGCGAGGCTTCTAGGGGAAGCTCTACATTCTGTTTCTTCAGTAGCCCTTCAACTGAATGCCATCTGCCTTCCCAATCTAAGCAAAGTTCAGCTAGGATCACCTACGTGCTGAATTCCATGGGCTGGAACAGACATAGGGTCTCCAGAGTATGTGGCATGTGCTGCGGTTTGAACATGGTCTGTCCCCCCCCCAACACAAGGTCCCTTGGGAGTAAAGCCTTGGTCTCTAAGCATGTTGGGTGGCGGTGGATTCAGGGAGAGGTGGGCCTGATAGGAGTCTTTAATTCATTTGAGAGAGTAAAATATTTCTGGTGTGACCCCTCTCCACCTTGATATATCTTGTAAGAAAATTGTTATAAAAAGAACAAGTGTAAGGATTGGCGCTAGATCGGGGGTAGAGCACTTGCCAATCACACTGCAGCTCTGGGTTCAACCCCCAGTCCTTCTTGAAAGCAAAGCAAAATAGCTTTGTCTTGGGTTCACTCGATGGGTCTGGGAAGATGGTCTACCAGCTGACGCGCTTACCGTGCAAGCAAAACGATGGACTTGGAATCTCCCAAACCCATGTAAATGCTGGACGAGTGTCCCGTCTACCTGTGACCGAAGCCTTGACGGGAGAGACTGGGACTCCTCGAAGCAAGGCAGCCTGCAGGCAAGCTCTGGGTTTGATTAGAGACCCTGTCTCAAAAAGAATAAGAGCATGGCTGGAAAAATAGCTCAAGGGGTAAGACTCTGCCTCCCAAGCAGAAGGTCCTGAGTTCGGATTCCAGGTTCCAAGTGAAATCGCCAGGCAGAAATAGTGGCAGCCTATACTGCTAGTCCTGATGAGCCTGGGAAATCACAGGGCAAAGCAAGGAGGAGGTAGAAGCAATTCAGGATGATTCCCAAAATCACCCTTGGTCCTCCACAGGGATACATAATGCTCTCTCTCTCTCTCTCTCTCTCTCTCACACACACACACACACACACACAGGCATGAAAATGGACAAGGAAAAAAAAGAGCAAACCTGGCCTTAATCGCCATCTTTCTTGCCCATGTTTCTGCACACACTGACAGCATGAACCTCGCCATCCACACTGTCCTTTAGGAGGGAAACCACTGAGACCCCCGTCCCCCACACCCTGTCAATCTTGTGCATGCCGGGCAAATGTTAGCTCATCCCAGAGCAAACCTTTCCTCCTTTTTCTTTTCCTTCACTAAGCTTATGTCTTTCTCATTTTCACTTTTTTTTTTTTTTTTTCTGGGCCAAGGATCAACTCTAGGTCCTCGCGGGTGCTGGGCAAATTCCGTATCGCTGGCTCCATCTCTAATCTTTGATCTGCGAATTAGCTGCCTCTGCATTTCGCTGCAATAACAAGGAAACACAGACTAGAACCCACACCATCACCACCATCTCCCTTTGCCAAACAGCCTCCCTTCCTCACCCTGCTCACGCCAGGGATCTATTCTAACCACCGTGTCAGCTCTCTGTGCTGGGGCACACGAGAGCCCTGCTGGGCGACTACCCAGATGCCTAAACTTGCTGCATCTTAAAAGCGGTTCATTAACAGTTACTCTTAACTATTGCTGAGAGAGAGCATTCCAAGTCAATCAACTTAAGGGAGAAAGGGAGATTTATTCAACTTACAGTTCCAGAGGGGAGATACAGTCTTTCATGGTGGAGGTGACATGGCTGGTGGCTGAAGCTGGCAGGATAAGTCCCTCCCATCCACTAGAGTGGCTGGAAGATTCCTGGAGAGTCTCTCTTCTTCAGTCTCCTGTTGTATTTATCTGGTCTGCTACTAGGAGGTTCCAAAGAGATCTAGGGAGGTTCTGATGGGATCTAGGGCTGGTCTTTGTTTGTAAATGTGTTGATCCAAATAATTTCTTCAGGTGGTCTCAGCTGATCTTAGTTAATGCCAGGTGTGTCAAGTTGACACCCAGAATTAACTATCACAGTGTCAAACCCAGAAGAGAAAGAGTCCTGGCCTTCACCCATCTTTTCTGTGACAGCATCAGGCTTTAATGGAAGAGATGAAACAGAACCCAGGACACCAGCGCATGTTCATTTCGTTGTCAGCCTGTGAAGTCTCCCTGGGAGGCAAATTCCTCTCAGCTGCCACCGGATCTTCAGCCTGTCCCTTCTGCCAACAAGGAATTTCGGGGCAATTTTTAAATCCCGTATTTCTCATTATCAGGTCGTGCGCATACATGTATATGTATGATGTGTATGTGTGAGTGTGGGCGCACATGCGGGAGTCAGAGGGTAACACGTCAGTTCTCTTCTTGCCCCCTGAGCTCCAGAGAGCAAACTCGGGGCATCAGGCTTGGACAGCAAGCGCCTTTACCCGCTGAGCCATCTCGACAGCCCACAAGTATTAATTCTTTAGAGTCCATTGTTTCAACAGTCTGCGAGCTAAAGGGGAAGACACGGTCAGTGTCTTTCCTTAAAGTACCTTCTCTCCTGCCAGGGGGGCAGCAGCGATAAATGTTTCTTCACAGACCCTCTGGCCCCACTGCTCCAACCTCAGAACAAGCTCTGGGCATCCGTTAGCCTCCCTTCTGTGCGAAAGCCTAGAACTGCCAATTTAGGGAGACAATGCAGGTGATAACGGGTTCCCCTCTCTCTTCTGTGTGTGTGTGTGTGTGTGTGTGTGTGTGTGTGTGTGTGTGTGTTGCTGGGGCTCAAGCCAGGGTCCTGGGCATGTCCACTCCTGGCTCCTACAAACGTTGCTGTTCCCCCTTCCACCGAGCCTCTGGAGCAAGAATCAGGAGAGGGGGACCAGTGACTCACTGCAGTGAGACTTGTCCTCACCGGACCTGCATAGAGACTGACAAGCCAACATGCTCCATGGACTAGAGAGGCCCTCGGAAGAGAAAATTACATGCAGTGGTTTCAAACCTTGGCGATTAAGGCTGGATGAGTGGAGGAGGGAATGCCCCTATCAGGGGGGTGACCCGAGGAAGGGCTACTTCTATGCCACAGAGACCTGAACCCCTCCCAAGAGCAGACAAGCCAGAGGGAACCCTGGGGCCCATAGAAGCGACAGGCAGGAGAGTGGCAGGGATGGGATGGATGGATGAAGGGAGGGGAGAGGGGATACGAAGGAGGGAGGAAGGAGGGAGGCAGGGATGAGTACTCGATATGCTTGTAAAACTAGGAAAAATAAAAACATATGTTTTATCTATAAAGGGGGGGCTGTTAAGTGATGTAAGAACTGTGAGGACTGGGCACCCTGGCCCCTCATGGCACTCGAGTGCCTTGGGTTCCTTTCAAGCTGCCTGCTTCTCATGAGTTCTCCGGCACCCTAGCCCCTCGTGGCACTAGTGCCACGAGTTCTGTTCTTGTGCCTGTTTCTCATGCACCATGAGTTCCAACCTTTCTCTCCTCTAATAAACTCTACCTTAATCCTCAAAAAAAAAAAAAAAGAACTGTGAGGACCCAGGGAGGAGCCTGGTCACGTTACAGAGAAAGGCAGCCCACGAAAGCACCAGCCAGGTGCTGCCTACTGTGGACGGGAGAGCAGGGTGGAGAATCTTACCAGTCAATGCTCTGGAGCAGCAAAGCAAAACACAAGCTCTGGCTGTCTGGGGAGCGGGGGGTCCCTCCTGTCCTGTCCTGTCCTGTCTGGTCCTGGAGTGCTTCTCCGAAGCCGTCCCCACAGCCTGGGGACAAGGAAATTACAGCAAAGACAGCTCTGAGAAAGAGCAGCGCCTAAGGCGAAGGGACAGCAAGTGCCCCGGGGACTGTGAAGGGGACAGCTGCGCCAGGTCACCAGACAGGAGGTCGTGGGAGCCGCACATCTGGCCGCACACTCACAGTGTGGGAGCACTGCAGACGCCACACGATTGTCCTTCCACTTCAGAGAGGAATTTGACGACAGACTAAAGCAACAATGACCCCAAGGTCCAACTCCAACCAGTCTATTGGGGTTACTCACAGGAGTGGGGGTGAGGGTTACTTACAAAAGTAGGGACGACTCAAAGGCAGCCACATCTCCAGAAAGTCCACCCCAGCATGGCTTCCCCATGGCTGCATAGGGGCAATTCCCCTCCCATTAGCCTTCCTCAGTCTGTAGACCCTTGTAGTGTCCACTCCTCCACGACGGGGCGTGTTTCAGCCCACTCACACACGCATTCACACACTCAATTACACAGCTGTGTGATGAACGGGGAGTCTGTCTCCAGCAGATCTTGTTTATGGGGGGGGTAACAAATGACTTATATAGACAAAGGACAAAGGTGTGAAAGGGGCATCCAATTGTGTCACAAGGTCAAGGCAACCTTCAGGTGCTAATGGTCAAGTTCAATGTCACTCAGCACAGGAGGCAGGTAGATATCTGAAAGCCAGTTAGGGCTCTCTGTGAAGTGATCAGGTTACGCCCAGGACCCTAGCTCTCTCGTGATCTTAGTCCCACGTGCTCGGCCATGCCCTGGGGCAAATCCTGGGTGGGCCCAACAGACCCTAGTGCCCCTCCTAGACCCTAAGCCCCCATGTGTGACTGGCACCTGTCATTAGGGCGGAATCCACTGCTATTGGCTGGGGGTGCTCCAAGCAGAGGACAGACGCCCACGTGAGGTTCCAATGACCCATCCCCCCTGCAACGCTGGTCTTTGAGAGAGTGTCAAATAGACAACAGATGCGTCCTGATGGTTGCTGATTCAGATGGCAGCTGTTTGTTTGGAGGAAAAACGCCACGTGGCACTCACATGCTTATAGATCCACAGAACCCGTACCTGGGCCTGCTGTCCTTTTCCTTGGCACACATTTCAGCCAGGACAGATGAGACCCCAGGGGAAAAGTCTCACGTAGACATCTATAAGGTAAAATAGCATCAGACAGGGGCAACACCATGACATACACAAGTATACAATACCACAAGAGATCAACGTCTGGCAGAAATGGAAGACACATTTTAGAAAACCCCAAAACGAAGCAATAAGGGGGTAGAGCAATCCAGGGTGATTCCCAGTATCAGCCTTAGGATTCTACAGGGATACACAGTGCTTCTTCTACACATACTCATACATGCCTACACCCCCCACACACACACACACACATGCTTGTGCGCACACTTACACATGCAAAATAAATAAATAAACAGCACGCGATGAACATTGGGTAAAGTCCCACTGACAGCCACGGACAGGCCAGACAAACCATGCAAAATTAGCCCATTTTTTTTCAAGGACATTGAGCATTGCAGTTGATGCAATGATCAGAGAATACACATCTTCTGTGAAGAACAGTAAGCCACCCTGGGTTGGACAATATGATGGAAAATATATATGAGCAATACAGTGTTCAGAAGAGGGAACCTGGGAGACTGGAGAGATGGCTCAGGGGTTAAGCCTCTGCCTCACAAGCAGAAGGTCCTGAGTTCGGATCCCACATAAAAATGCCAGGCAGAAATGGTGGCAGTCTGTGCTTCTGGCCCTTGAAGGTAGAACCTGAAAAATCTAGAACAAAGCAACGAGGAGGGAAGATAATCCAGGGATGTCCAAAGGGACACACGGTGTCCTCTGATGCACACACACACACACACACACACACACACACACACACAAAAGTAAAAATTTTAAAAAGAAGAAAATGGAACTCAGGAGTCTGAATGGGGGTTGAATAAATCTAAACAGTGACTTAGGGACATGGGAAGTTTATGCAGGACAATCAGCCAGACTGGAAAGAGATGAGACAGGATCTCAGACGGTTGGCACTTGGACAGTCAAATCCTAAACTAGAAAGAAAATAGGATGAACTCTGGGAAGAAAATACTGGAAGAAATCATAACTGAAAAATCTCCCCAAGACTGAAAAAGAAAATGAAAGACTTTATGGGATTTTATAAAGTAATAAACAGGTAAGAAGAAAGACACGCTATTCAAGTGTAATAAATGGGTTTTTTTAATTTTTAAATTTATTTATTGTGGATGTGTTTGTGTATTTGCATGTGTGTCTGTGTGTATCAAAGGGCACTGTGTGTGCTCATGGAGGCCCAAGGGTGACTTTGGGGAATCATCCTGGATTGTTCTACTTCCTTTTTGCTTTGCTCAGATTTCCTAGGTTCCAGAGTCGGAAATACAGGCTGCTGCCATTTCTGCCTGGTGTTATCTGGGATCTGAACTCAGGTCCTTCTGCTTGCAAGGCAGAGTCTTAACCTCTGAGCCATCTCTCCAGCCTGTGTAATGATATTTTAAAAATCTCAAAAACCGAAAATGTAGGGCTGGTGAGATGGCTCCGAGCCTATTCAACAACCTAGCACTGATTCATTTCCAGAAGCCCACTGGGAAGAAGGAGAAAGTTGATTTCTGAATTGTTTTCTGACCTCCGCCCTTGTGCCATGGCCTACTGCCCACCCCACCCCTCTCTCCCCCCTTTCAAATAAATCAAAACAAAGAAAAGAAAATGCTGGAAATATTTACATTACAATGTACATTTTTTAAAAAAGAAAATATAAATATTTTCAAAGGAAAAAGCAGATCATTTCTCAAAATCAGACAGTGGAGTCTGGAAAATAGCTATTCAAGATGAGCAAAGAATATACATGCACTGGAAAAGTCATAATGAAGCCCAGTATCATGTATGCCAACTAAAACGGGGGGGGGGGCGGACCAAAATGCATTCCAACTTCATTTCACAGTGTGAACATATTTGGGTCACTAAGCCCCAGACTGAGCAAGAAAATCTTCCCACCACCTAGTAAATCACCTTTTTGTCCCCTCCTGACCATCTTCTCTCCACTAAAGCGAAGCTTATCCTGGCTTCTAATTCTGTGGATTAGGTTTGTCTTTCTTGTCTGCCTATCACTCTGATTTTTAATATTATATAAACAGAGGCACGCTTGTTATGATCACACTATGCCAGAAACCTAAACAGACCCTTTTGTGTCTTTTCACAATGTCAGCATCTATTAAATAATAATAAAATTGTAAGTTACATGGGTTCTATTGGATGCAATTTGCCAAGGAGTCCCAATTTCCATTAATAACTGCAAATAGGGGGTCACAAACACAGGTTCTTTGATGCTAACCTAAATTGTTGTTAATTTTCACACAACACATTGCACAGTAATACTCTCTTAAGTAAATAAATATTTAAAAGCTTCAATTTTATCACTCAAAGATCCTTCCTGATAATACTTTGTTAGTTGATATTTTAGCAGAGAATAAGAGAGAGAGAATAAATTCATTGGACACTAATGCCATATGGGAAAAAAATGTGAAGAAATGTCCAAGTACACTGTTACCTAAAACATTAGAGTGGTCAGGTTAGAACTCCAGCCACTCAGGAAGGAGCCTTAGACAGAAAGATCAAAAAAGCTCAAAACTCAATTGCACTACCGAGTGAGTTGAAGACCAACTTGTACAAATTAGGCCTTTACTTAAAAATGTAAAAGAAAATACAAAGAAAGAAGAAAGAAAGGAAGGAAGGAAGGAAGGAAGGAAGGAAGGGAAGGAAGGAAGGAAGGAATGAGGGAGGAGGGAGGGAGGGAGGGGAGGGTAGGGAGGAGGAAAGAAGGGAGGGAGGGAGAGAGGGAGGGAGGGAGAGGGGGAGAGGAGAGAGAAAGGAAAGAAGGACAGGAAGAGGAACGGAAGAAGGAAGTAAGGAAGAAGAAAGAAAGAAAGAAAGAAAGAAAGAAAGAAAGAAAGAAAGAAAGAAAGAAAATGGCGGCTGTCTGACCTCTCACTCAGACGATCCTGGGGCTGTTACCAAGGCGACGCATGGCAAGTCAGCCCTGGCTCCCTGTGGACGTGCTCCCCGTGGTCAGCCGTGGCGGGCACCACCTCCTTCTTCCACAGAAGTCCAGACCACCATCCTCTGTTGAAGTCTATACAAGGGTCTGCCCTCTCGCCCCTCTCGGAGTCTCAAGCTCTTGCTTATAGTGCATGTAATAGATGTTCTTTTTCTGCCGTCTACTGCAGCTTCTTTCAGAGACAAAAATTACCGATCAGAGAGAGGGTGAAGAGTAAGTTTTATCACTTCCCTATAAAGCAAAATCATGAAAATGAGCAATAGAGTTAGTTGTGGAGTGTGGGTGAGAATGTGGAGTGGCTGCCAGGCCAGCACTGGGCATGGAGGGAGGGTAGGTTGTTGCCGCTCCTATGGAAAACCTGCATCCGTGTTAACCAGAGCAAAAAGTCTATTCCTCATCCAATAGCAGCTCCATCCCGAATTACACCTTCAGCAGGCTGCCTACTTGTTCACGTGTGAGAATACGCCCATGTAAAAGGAACGCACCATACGACTTCATGTACATAAAGCATAGAAACCAGTGTCTCCACTCAAAGATAAATCTCTGTAATACCTACAGTAATTGCAAAGATTATAAACAGGAGGGAAGGGGAAGGAGGGTGCCGCCAGAAACAAAGAGAGAGGGGATCATGCTACAGCAGAGAAAACAGGCCACCATCAAGGACTGCAAGTAAGTAATGAGACATCTGGTTAAGCTCACAGACTTTCCGTCCTGATCATTTGCAACTGATGGGGTACGATCTTACCAGATGGGGAGGGCATATAGTCTGGCAGATAGAAGGTAACCATCCTGCAAATGGCAGACTGACCCCTCCCCCCTTACCACGGTCTCATACTCTTATTCCATCTACCTTTGAATCTACTCTTAAAATAAGACTCTATTTTAACAGCCTTTTATCTCTGGCTAGGAGGTGACATCCAATACCCATTAGGATGTAGCCAAGGGAAGTACAGGAACAGTAAACTGGAAGAAGAAAAAAAAAGAATAACAAACCATAATTCAGATTGTCAGAGACCCTACATTAATCTCCAGGAACCAGGCCAGCCTAATCTCTCCCCATTCCAAAGCTCAGGGAACTTTGCGGAAGAGGGGGCAGTGAGATTGTAAGAGCCTAAAGATGGGGAGGAGCAACGATATGCAAGATACTCCACACAAGTTAGGGCCGAAGTAATCATAACAGGACTTTGCATGACCTGTGCAATGATCAACATATCATTGACCCCTTCAAAGTCTAGCATGGATCACAGGCACTAGGATCCTTAGAGGCAAGGGGATTAACAGCCACAATAGTGTTCCTACACTAAAGGGGAACACAAAAAAGAGTTCTATGCAATGCCACTGAGTCCTTTACACCTTATCAGAGAGGAGGACCCAGAGGGAAGTTTGACATGCACACTAAAGGATGCTCCAGGAACGCGGGTAGGGGGAGCACTGGGAGAAAGGGAGGGAGGAGGGAAAGGAAGGGGAAAAGGGGGAGGGAGGAAGGTGATAAAGGGAGGGGTGGAGGGAGGGAGGGGAATGCGGTACTTATCCAATTTGTATGAGTGAAAAAAATAAAATAAAATAATAAATTAATTTTAAAAAAAAGGAAAGAAACCAGTGTCTCAGTTTCATGACATGTTTCTGCAACAAGAATGCCTGACCCAAGCGATTTAGGAGAGAAAGGGTTTATTTCAGAGGGGACAGAGTCCACTGTGGCAGGGGAGATGTGATATCCAGGAAGCTGGTTCCCATAGACTCAGGAAGCGGAGGGAGAGAGAACAGGCTGTGCACGGGGATATCGAGCCTCAAGACCTTCCTCCAGGGACGTGTTTCCTTCCCAGCCTCTGCCTTCCGACCTTCCCAGTGGCCGCCAGAAGCCAGGGAGGCTGTTCCAACACAGGTCACGAGACAGGACCTTTCATACTGAAACCACACATGTCTCTTTCAGAAGTCAGAATTACAGTTCCCCTTATGGGGTGGCACTGGATTGGGGGGCTTCTGTACTAATACATGGTATTTTTTTCTTCAAGTTACACTGGTATATACTAGTTACACTGGTATAATTCTACAAACTGAAAGTTGATCAAACTGTTTTTCCACTGGTGTATGGCTGTATTTCTGTATGAATACTATATTTCATTTGAAAGGCTTTTTTCTTTTAAATCACACAGTAAATCACTGATGTAGGATTCAATTCAGTAGATGTAAGACTCCGAACTCCTCTTCCTGCCCTCTCTCTATGGGTCACACCAAGGCAGCTCTCCCGCATCAAGGCTATGGCTTCCTTCTTGGACCAAGCATGTCTTCCCTTTCTTCTCATTTTTAGTAAAATCTCTGCTTTAACCTCTGGGGCGGGGCGGGGGGGGATAATCTGAACTCAACATTAGGTATAAAACAAATGTTCTTTTAAAAGTCACATTTACAGAGAGTCCGGGTGGAAGCCGCCGCCGTTGCTTGTCTGACCAGGAGGCAAAACCTTCAACTGAGGACTTAGGGGATAAGAAGGAAGGAGAATACATTAAACTCAAAGTCATTGGACAGGATAGCAGTGAGATTCACTTCAAAGTGAAAATGACAACACATCTCAAGAAACTTAAAGAATCATACTGTCAAAGACAGGGAGTTCCAATGAATTCACTTAGGCTTCTCTTTGAAGGCCAGAGAATTGCTGATAATCATACTCCAAAAGAACTGGGAATGGAGGAAGAAGATGTGAGTGAAGTTTATCAGGAACAAACGGGGGGGGGGGTCATTCAACAGTTTAGATATTCTTTTTATTTTTTTTCTCTTTTCCCTAAATCCTTTTTTATTTTTAAAAATAGTTCTTTTGGAATGTGGTGTTCAAAATGAAAGTGGAATACCTGACACCCCACCTCTTAAAACATCTGGTCATTTGAATTCTAGTGTTCAACATTCATTATCAGTTGTTGTCATTGTACTGGTTTTTGGTGATCAGACCTCAGCCCCTTCACACCCTCTCCTTTTTAAAGATTTTACATGTGCACAGAGAGGCTACCTTTGTCAGGACTGTGCAATTTTAGGTTTGTGGTGATAAATAAGATCGATCAATGTGAGTGTTCATAATGACCTTCCAATTGGCCCCGAAGTTTTACCATGTGATTGCTTCACTCCTGGACTATGATTTTCAGTGGGAGATGGAAGTTTTTCAGAGAACCGAACTGCTGGAAAAATGACCTTTCCTTAACTTGAAGCTACTTTTAAAATCTGAGGGTCTGTACCAAAAGAAGATCAGGTTTGGAGTCAAGACGAAAGTAATGACTAACTCCAAAGATGTCTTCACTGAAGAGAAAACATTTTAAGATTAAAAAAAATCTTGTCAGAAGATCCCAGAAAAGTTCTAATTTTCGTTAGCAGTTAATAAAGTTATTCATGCAGAAGTGTATACAACAACAACAAAAAAATAAAATAAAAGACACATTTATATTAAAGATCCTGCAGGTCGCTTGGTCTTGAATGAGTACGATGTAGTGATTATACAAAGATGGACTGATGCAGGTTAAGAGCGGAAATTATCCAGGCATGGCGGTACTTGTCTGTAATTCCAGCATGTGGGAGATAGAGGCAAGATTTGAACCCAGGATTTCAGATCCAGTCTGCACAGCAAAGCAAGCGAGACTTTATCTCAAAAGACAAACAATTAAATAAGGTGTGGTAAATAGGAAACAAGATGACAAAGGTCAATCTTCATACAATATTAATTTTAATTTCAACAAAAGGAACTCACTGCTCAAAAGACAGACGATCTGATTTTATTCTTTGAAAGTTTAATATTCTTTTAAAGTTTAATAAATACATTTTTTATCATTCATTAGCAGAATGTATCTATAAATAGATAAATTTTGGCAAAAAAAAGTTTCATTTTTACTGTAGGAAACACTCAAGCTCCAGATCTTCATTTCCTGAAGACAGATGCCAAGGGCATTCCTCAAGGTCTCAGTTGCAGTGTGTCTTCTATGCCAGCATAGTCGTTTGCCTCCTATGCCACACAGTTGTAGGCGACTCCTGTTGACTTTCCCCCAGGGGGCAGGGATGGATCTTGTCCTGTCTCAATTGGGATCAAGGGCAGAGGTGTCTTTTTACATATTTCTTCCTGTTCTTTAGAAGCCATCTAGACACTAATTAGCACGTCTGAAGTATGGGCTCAGAGCTTTATCACTGTAATTGGATCACCAAATTCCTGAAGGGACCTATCAGAAGCCTGTTCTTTCTCCACAATGAGTGGGTCATTAGGGCACATGAGCATGTCTAAGGATGGGCAGGGCTGTGTTGGTGGTGGTGGCCCCACCTATTGTTGACCTTGTCCATGGCTGGTAGCTGTAGTCTCTGCTGCAATGTATATGATGTCATCTATCTGTGCAATGTCACCCCGGTTCACCGTATATAAGGGATTAGGTTCCATAATAAACTTGACTTGGTTTTCAAGATCCCCTCTTTACCCAACCTGATTCAATTCTTGCTGATCCCACTCTGGTACCTATCATCAGGATTTCGAGGTAAAGGTGCAGGTCACAGAACCCCAAATCTTACTAATATGGAAATGTATTTTTAAATCGCAACTATCAATCTACTGTGTTGAATCAAAAACACTAATGAAAAAGACTTGAGAGTCCAAAAACTCAATCCATATGCACAAAGACAGTTATTTACAATAACTAGTAAAATTGCAAAACTTTTCTTATAAACTATGTGCTTACCATAGTATGAAGATAAGATCAGCTAGGAGTCATTCCTACACTATCCTATATGAAATGACAAATTATGGAAAAACGAAAGATATAAATGGGAGAGGTAAAACCATCAACAGAATCAGTAGAAACAATCAATAGAAAATATCTGTTGCAGTTTGCCTGCATGGTTGCTGATAAATGACCATCACACAGCTTAAGGGAACAAGGAGTTTACTTTCTTACGATAGTCCGGTTACAGTTCATAGTCCAACTGGACAAAGAGCACACACCAACACCAGGGCTAAGGGAACTGGCCACCATAACGGCTGAGAGATGGACAATCCTTACTTGCCAGACCAGCATATCTGGCCAAGTATACAGAAGGATGCCCACCCTCTCAACCAGGTCTCTGTGATTTATCCAGGGCCTAATCCCACCCACCATGGGCTGGGTCTTCCCCATCAGCTAGACAATGTCCTTCAGGTTTGCTCTGGGCTTAACTCAACCATCAACTCTCTACAACTGTGCCCAGAGCCCAAACCCTCAAAAGTCAAGTTGACACCTGTGCTTAACTATGACAATATCTGTGAGGAAATATTTCTTAAAACCCTAAATGCAAGGGAAAATATCAGTTTTATTACATAAGACTCAGATGATATAGAAAAAAAATATAAATAGCATATTGGGCAAAATACTTCCAGTGGGTAAAGTTCATAAGAAATCAATACCTAAAACACTCCAAAATTACAAAATGGCCTAGAAAAAAACAGGAAACCTAGATTTTTTAAAAGAGCAACTGTCTTGCAGTTTAAAAAAGCACTGCTACACCTATGCAAACTGTGAAAAAGGAAACAAGTTGTTAAGAAAACAATTTTACACTTATCAGAATACAATGAAATGCCCACTCTGGGTAGACAACTGCATTAGAGAAGTACAGTCCAAAAGTTCCAATATCAGCAAGGATAGAGGAAACCCCAACAAAGCTTCTGACATTGCTGATTGGAGAGAAAATCAATGCGACCTAGCATTTTCATATTTCCTTAATTCTGAAACACTTGGTCAGAGGTGCTATATAAGGTAAAGGGGCAGATGAGCTGTGTCCACTCATTCAGACACCTTTTTTTTTTTAATTATTCAATTGTGCATGTGTGCATGTGTGCGCATGTGTGTATGTATGTGTGTGTGTGTGTGTGTGTGTGTGTGTGTGTGTGTAGAACCACAGGCGAATTTGGAAACCACCATGGACCATCTCCACCTTCTTGTTTTAATCAGACCTCCTTGTTTTACTCAGACCCTACCAGGATCAGAAACGCAGGCCACCCCCGCTTCCACCTAGCGTCTATACATGGGGTCTAGGATCCGAACTCAGGACCTTCTGCCTGCAAGGCAGAGGCTTAACCCCTGAGCCACCTCTCCAGCCCTCGTTCAGACACCTTCTAACATGCAGTTCTATATTTTCTAAACTGAAGTCATCAATGTGCCCTATGCGACTAGCCTACCCATTTTCTTCTCTAGTCTGTACCCACTGTCTCCCCACTTCTTCTCAGTGGGTCACCCTGTCAGATGAGTCCACTGTGGTGTGAGGAAGAATCCCTCCACGTTTTCCTTTTGTGCAACTACTGTATGCAACATCCTAATGTGTCTCCTTACATGACCACAGGGCCCTCGACTCTGCATCTTCCCTGCTCTTTTGGAGTCACACAGCACTCCAGCTGTCAATCACAACATCTTTAACAATCTTTCAGGAGCTCAAAGGTGAAGGCTCAGGGCCTTTAAGCTGGGGTATCACAGGGTTCTTACTCCTCTGCTCTCCCGTACACAACCTTTAACTCCAAAACACCAGGTTGTATCATCCTCTACTCTGACCTAGAAGATCAAAGGTCAATCAGTGAAGAGAACATTTAGATATCTAAATAATTAACCAAGGTTGGTTATCTAATACATATTCACTTAAAGCATGTTTATAACTTTGGATTTTACCCCATGATTATCTCACAGGAAAAATTATGTAAGTAACACAAAGAACTCCTGTGTAGCACTCTCCCAGCCTTACCAGTTGCTTGTATTTATCCCAATTTCTAGTTGAGAGGTTAGATAGATACATAGATAGGTAGATAGATAGATAGATATAGATAGATAGATAGATAGATAGATAGATAGATGACAGAATTTTTCTCAACTCTGAAAATACATTAATGATCTCACATCCCTTTACTTCTGAATACTTATGTACTTAGTTCCTGACAGCCAAACATTGTCCTTCATAGGTGTTGCAGTTTGCCTGCATGGTTGCTGATAAATCACCATCAAACGGCTTAAGGGAACAAGGAGTTTATTTCCTTACAATAGTCCATTTACAGTTCTCAGTTCAGCTTGATGGGAGCGCATGCGCCAACACCAGAGCCAAGGGAACTGGCCACACCATCACTGCATAACAGCTGAGAGATGGACAATCCTTACTTGCCAGACCAGCATGTCTGGTCAAGTTTACAGAAGGATGCCAACTCTCTCAACCAGCTCTCTGTGATTTATCCAGGGCCTAATCCCACCCACCATGGGCTGGGTCTTCCCCATCAGCTAGACAATGTCCTTCAGGTTTGCTCTGGGCTTAACTCAACCATCAACTCTCTACAACTGTGACCAGAGCCCAAACCCTCAACAGTCAAATTAACGCCTGTGCTTAACTCTGACAATAGTCATATGCACTGATCGACATTTGGGGCGCATGAGATGCCTCAGCATGTGCTCACCTCTTGCTGTGCAAATTTGACAATTTGACTTTAATCCCCAGGCCTATAAGGTGAAAAGAGAGAAATGACTCTTAAAAGCTGTCCTCCGAACACGCACACGCGTGCGCACACACCACTCACCCACACGTGCAAATTAAAACGTTTAAAATCAGCACATTTACATTAATGTGATATTATTTATTATCTAATCCACAGCCTATATTAAAATTCCATCAACTGTCCTTAAAAAAAATCATTATCTTAAAATTGCCCTTGAAAAATGTCCAGGATTTCTGTTTATGGGGAGTTACTATGTCTCTTTATTTTTTCCTCAGACTTTTTATTTAGAGAAAGAAGGGAAGGGAGAAGAGAGAGATGGAGGACACACACACATATGTCATGGCCCAGGGTTCGAGGTTGGAGGACAATGTGCAAACACTGATTCTCTCCTTTTACTTGTGAACTTTCAGGGGTCGACCCTAAGTAGCCACGATTGAGAGTAGGTGCCTTATCCACCAAGCTATCTTACTGGCTCCACAACCAATATTTTATTTTTTTATTAAGTATTTATCCCTTCTCCTTCGCTCCTTCTCTCCCTTCCCTTTGTCAATCCATCCTGCTCACTCCTACCCACCTGCCTGTCTGCTTCTGTGAGCCCCAGGATTCCTTCTGGATCTTTTATTCTAGTGGAGGTTTAGGCCTCTGTGGCAGATCAAGTGACCCCTCCTCAGGCCATCCCATGGATAGGGGTACACACCTCTTTACCCATCCCGCCCTAGCCCCCAAGGTTTCCACTGCATGTAATTATCTCTGCAGAGACCCTTGCTAGTCTATGTCACCACCAATCTTTCAATGTGGGATCTTTTATACACACACACACATATAAGCATACATACCACATGCACACATGTAGACACACCACATGCACATATGTACACACATGCATACATATACACACCAAACATGCTGAACATACATACATGTACACACATCTGCATATACACAACACATTCACATTGTATGCATACAGATGTACACACACACATGTCTGCACATACACAATACATGCGCCACATGTGCATGAATGCTCACATGTGTTCCACACACAACACACATACACATAGACACACACACCAGCACATGAAAGAAACAAATGTGTCCAGGGTACACAAATACAACAGAATGCTCATAGTCAAGAAAATACATGGCCAATACATATATTGCAAAGGATCGGCTGACCAGGGTGAAGATGGAAATGTGGAAAAATAAATGGAATGGGTCTGGTAAGATGGTTTAGTGGGTAAAAGCCGTTGTGTACATACCTGGCAACCTGAGTTCAATCCCCAGAGTCCCATGGTAGAAGGAGACACCCAACTTCTGAAAGCTGTACTCGGACCATACATACACCATGGCACACATATGCATATATATGCCACTCTCACATACTCTCTCTCTTCTGTCTCTTCGCTCTCTCTCCCTGAAAAAAAAAAGAAATGTTTTTAAATAAAAAATGGAATGGACTATCCGATGTCTTTGAAGATCAAATACTTCATTCCCTAGAAATGGGCCCTTGACTTTAAAAAGAGAGGGATGTATAATAGCACACTTTTAGAATGGAGGAAGGACAATCTTTGTGGTCGTATAATCTCTGTTCGCTGAACCAATTCAATGTGGTATCAAATTAGACCATAAACCCAATAGAAACAGAGACTTTACCCTATCTCCTGACAGCGTTTTGTGGTTATATGGGATTTTTCTTTTAATAAGCACATCTGAGTCCAATTTCTCCTTGACAGTTGTTTTTCTATTTCTGTTAATCTCTTTAATGTGAGAGACCCTTTGGCCTTGCAGAAAACTAGCCAGTGAGAAGCAGCTCTACCCTGGCATGTCTTCATGGGGATATGCTCCCCCCTTAATCTCCCTCTTACATCCCAGGGCCAGGTAATGCTGTACTCATATCATGTACGTGTATTCACTGGATTTGAAACAGTCAATTGACAGAGTTGCTGTGAACGTCCAGCTGCAAACAACTCATATCTCCACCCAGCACCTGTTCCTGCAACTCCACTCACCTTTGCTTACTACTTAAGAATGTTATCAATCCAGATGGATCCTGTTCTGTTCTTGCCCCCCCCCATTTTACTTTTTCTCTCTGAAATAATAATGGTTTGGTTTGGAGGGTCTCTGGAACCAAGTTTTTTAGAGATGAGGCCATTCAACATTAGCTGATGGCGATCTCTCTCTCTCTCCCTGCCTCCCTCCCTTCCTCTCTCCCTTTCCCTCTCTCTCCTCAGTCTATGTTTAATCAATGTTTCCCATCCATCAAACTTTGCCCCTACAATTTCCTCTTCAATTTATGATCCCCTTCTCTATATTATTTCAATAATAATCATTAGCTTTTGTTAATTCAGTTCTTTACACTCATACCCGCATAAATAAAATATTAGGACACATAACATCATCAATTTTTTTATACTCTAAAATGATTAGTACTTAAGGAGCGATTGTTTTATAGCTGACTGTTACTCTATTTTCATAATGCTCTACCCTGGAGAGTGACCATTTTGCAGGCTAGTCTCAGAGTATAGAGCACTGGTTTCCTAAGCAACAATCTAACAAGAAAAATGACACTTCAACACTGCTGGAAACCAGCAAATATTCCTGCCGAAAAAGGAAAGTGATTAAAAAAATTTTTTTAAAGTCAACTAATAACCTAATTCCCCATGAAAACATGTCTCCTCCAAAATCTTCCAATCCCAGAATAATGACCCCCAAGGAGAGTGACTTAGATAAAATCAGACAAAGGATTCAAAAAATGATGATGACTATCTTCAAAGAAATGAAAGAGGATGTAAATAAACTCCTGAATGGGTTCCCAAAGAACGCGAACAGCTGCAGGAAAAACAAAAGTCGCTGCAGGAAATGAAAGTGAGATTCAAAAAGACAGAAAAAATAAAAACAAATTGGAACGATGCTGGAAATGAACATTCAATATATGAAAAAGTCCATTGGAAAGCTTCTCAAATAGAATGGATCCCCCAAGGACGGGCTGTCAGGGATTGAAGAGTCAGTTCACCATCCAGGAGACTGGAGAAATGGCTGCATGGCAGAGAACCAGCCAGGAAAGCACGAGAACATGATGTCATGGAAACACATAAAGCTGAGCGCCCTGGCATGCACCTCTGGTCCCAGAGCTGTACAGTAAGAGGAGAGAATTCCCAGACACCCTGGTGTACACAGAAGAGCAGCAAACAGCGAAGAGACCCTCTTCGTTGAGGTGGAAAGTCAACACCCGACATCCAAGGACGTCCTTTGATCTCCACACAGGAGCTGAGGCATGATCATGTGCACACACTCACACACACACACACACACACACACACACACAGTCACATACTCACACAGTCACACACATACTCATACACACACACTCACACACACATACACAATCACACACAGTCACACACTAACACATACAATCACACACACATACACACACATTTGTAATGACATTTTTTTAATGTGGAACATAATAGGTCTTTGAGACACTATGAAAAGATAAAATCTATGTATTATGTGCATAGAAGAAAAAAATCCTAGGCCGAAGGAAAAGAAAACACTTTCAATACAACCACACCCAACAATTCCCCAAATCTAGGAAAAGAGAGGCCCATCAAAGTATAAGAGGCACACAGAACACCAAATAGACAGGACCAGAAAAGAAAGTCCCCACATCAAATCAAAGACAACACATAAAATATCCCAAATGAAGAGAGTGTACTGAAATCCGCAGGAGCGAAGCACCCAGTCACATATAAAGCTCGCCCACCAGAATTATAACTGATCTCTCAATAGAAACTTAAAAGGTCAGACGGATGTGCGATGGTATTTTTCAGGCTCTGAAAGACCATAGCTTCCAGCCCAGACTACTACTATATCCAACAAACTGTAATAATTCACAGAGAAAGAAAAACATTCAGTAATAAAAGCAGACTGAAGGAATGTATGTCTACTAAGCCAACTCTCCAGAGGATACGGAAAGGAATTCTTCAGACTGAAGAGGAGGATAAACACATTCAGGAGATTACAAGGAAAAGGTAGAAGGTACTGGGTACTGCAGTGTCCTGAACTTCTAGCCCTGGTGGGCGGAGCCTAGGGAAATCCCAGAGCAAAGCGAAAAGGAAATAGAAGCAATCCAGGATGATTCTGGAAGTCATCCTTGGTCCTCCACAAGGACACACAGTGCGCTCTGGTACACACACACACACCCACACACACACACACACACACACACCCCTAAACAGACAAATAAACAAATAAAATAAATAAATAAATCGACTCTAGGGACAAGAGAGATAGCTTGGTGGACTAAGGTATCTGCTTTCAAACCCAGCGACCCAAGTTCAATCCCTGCAAATAACGTAAAAGAATGAAACTAAATCCTTATCTCAAACTCTGCACACACAGGCACAAATCAACTCTAGGGCTGGAGAGATGGCTCAGGGATTAAGACTCCGCCTCACAAGCAGAAGGTAGAAGCAGAGAAAGTTGTCCTTTGACCTCCACCTACGGCATGCATATACATTCTTGTCCTCCCTCTCTTTCCTCTCTCAACTAGGTAAATAAATAAAATACTGAAAAATCAACTCTAAACAGGTTGAAGATACTACTGAAAACCTGAAATCACTAGAGGAAAAAGTATCAGAAAGGCTTCAAGAAAATAGCACAGGAGGACTTTTGACTAAGGCTCCAGAGACTCAGGAAATAAGGCAAACGAGCAATCAATCAGGGCAAACGGGGAGTAAAAAGTTTCTGATTGGTAAAGGAAACTATTAATCGTGGTTAATGATTAATTAGCCCTGCGTTCCACAGGAGGTAATTCATGTTTGATACTGTAAACCTAGTCCAAAGCCATAGGTCTCTGTTGGGAAGTTCTTTGTTTTGGTAAACAGGCATGAGTTGCCTATCAGACTCCCTTCTACGTAACTGTGCTTACGCCCGTGGATTGGTGCTGCCGTCGACTTTGGTCTGTGAAGCTGCCTTTTGCAGTGGTCAGCACTGACTGCAGAGACTTATGATGGTCAAAGTACAGAGAACCAGTGACTGCTAAATACAAGGTTCAGGGCCCAACGCAGAAGAAATAAAGTTGTTGTTATTTTTAAATGGTCACACCAAGAGATGGTTAAGTGGGTAACAGGGCTTGCCATAAGTCATAGTTAGGCACAGGTGTCTACATTTGAGGGTTTGAGCGCTGGGCACATGTGTAGAGAATTCATGGTTGGGTTCAACCCAGAGCAAACCTGCAGGAGATTGTCTACCTGACAGGGAAGGCCCAGCCCATGGTGGGGACTAGGCCCTGGAATAAAAGACAGAGAGCTGGTTGAGAGAGTCGGCATCCTTGTGTATACTTGGCCAGACATGCTGGTCTGGCGAGTAAGGCTCAAGTAAGGATGGTCCCTCTCTCAGCCACTATGTAGAGATGGTGTGGCCAGTTCCCTCCACCCTGGTGTTGGTGTGAGCTCCCCTATGAAGCTGGTGGACTAAGAACTGTAATCAATCGTAAGAGAAAATAAACCCCTTGTTCCCTTAAGCTGTTTGACGGTGATTTATCAGGCAAACGGCAACACCGTGACCTGTTTGATACCTGATCCCATGCAAAGGTGAAATGGGAGAATCAACTCTGCAAAGTTGTCCTCTGACCTCCATACATCACCCACACTCAAACACACACCACATGATTTTGTTGTAATGATTACATATGCTGGATAAAGCGTGTGTCTGTGTCTCTTTAAGCAGCTCTGTCACAGGATGTTTCCCTGAAGTTCTGGGAAGCTGATTGAATACGGCAGGAGCTTCCTCGTGTCCCATGCTGTACGCAACTTCTCACACCATCAGTGTCTTACCAGCCAGTGACCTTAGTAGTGTCCTCCTCTGGGACTCACTTTCCTTCTTTACATGGTGATAACAGCATCTCCCAGTGATATCGACAAGATAGTGCCCCAGGTGCTTAGCTCTGTGCTCAGAAGTGGGGCATCTTCTTCCTCCCATTCATCGCCAGGGAAAGTGAGGGCGCAGAAGAACAATCAGGCCTGGGGCGGGGCTTAGTGGTGGAGACTGGAGTACCAGCAGGAGGCTCTGCCCGGGTTCCACCTCTGTCTCGGTTAGTCAGCACGTTGCTGATAAACTCACGGCCAGATAGCTTGTTGGGGAACCAGGGGTTTTATTCTTGGCTTATGATTGTCTGGTTACAGTTCTTAATCCGTCTTGACAGGAGAGCTCACGCCAACACCGTCGTACCAAGGAAACTGGCCACACCAGATCCACAGGACTGCTGAGAAGGGCAAACTTCCCTTGTCAGACAGCGTGTCTGTCCAGGTATGCTGAAGAACGCCAACTTCCTTAACCAGCCCCCTCCATTTTATTACCTGGGCCCTCCCTAGTAGTTAAACCATCTCTTCCAGGCTTGCCCAGCTGCTAATTCTTTACAAATAAATCCAGAGGTAAGTCTTCAATTATCAACTTTATACCTATAGCTAACTATAACAACAAGGAAAGAGGAGGGGAAGGGAAAGGAAGGGAGGGGAGGGGAAAGGAGGGAAGGGTAGGAGAGGAGAGGGAACGGAAGGAAGAAGGGAAGGGAAGACAGGAAGAGAGGAGGGGAAGAAAGGGAAGAAAGGAGAAGGGGAGAGAGAGGGAGGGGAGGAGAAGGAGGGAAGAGAAGGGAAGGAAGACAGAGGAGAGGAGGGGAAGGAAGAAGGAGAAGGGAAGGAGGAGGAAGGGAGAGAGGAGGGAGGAAGGAAAGGGGGGAGGGGAGGAGGGAGGGAGGAGGGAGGACAGGGAAGAAGGGGAAGGAGGGAGGGAGAGGAAGGGGAGAAGGGAAGTGGGGAGGGGAGGGGCAGGGAGGAAGAAGGGAAGGGAGGGAGGTGAGAGGAGGGAGAAGGGAAGGAAGAAGGGAAGGGAGGGGAAAACAGGAGAGAGGAGGAGAGGGAAGAGAAGAGGGGAGGAGGGGAAGGGAGGGGAAAACAGGAGAGGGGAGAAGAGGGGAAGGGAGGGAAGGGAAGGGGAAGGGAGAGGAAAGAGGAGAGGGGAGGAGGGGAAGGAAGGGGGAGACAGGAGAGGGGAGAAGAGGGGAAGGGAGGGGAGCTCCCCTTGCAGACTGGTTACCTTTCCTGCTATCGGAAGAGCAGCCCTGAACTTGACCTCTTGGTGGTCTGATCCTACAGATCGCTGAGTTCCAAGAAGCCTCGGCCTCGGCTTCCAGAAGCCAGCAACCTCTTCCTGCTCAACCTTCTGGGTCCTGCCTTCCTACCCTTGGAAAACTTTACAAAGCCAGTTGCCAGTCTGGGCTTCAAGCCACGTGCATGAACGTGAAGGTGTGGGCTGAATGTTATGTTGTGAAAAGAGAAAAGTGCGGGCATTTGCTGACAACCAACTGTGAGCTGGATGGTTTGTTTAAAACCAAAACTCTACAGTGAGGGTATCTGACTCTTGGCCGAGAGGACAGCTAGGCCCGGAGCAGAGAATTATTAACTTCTCTGATACAGGTGTAAACGTGATAATTCCAGTTCATCTTGCCCGCAGTCATGCAGCCAGGAATTGACAGGGTCAGAAATCCAAGCAAGGGCTGTGGCCATGGCTCAGAAATTTAAAAAGTCTTTGCTTCATAAGCAAAAGGACCTGCGTTTGGACCCCTAGATTCCACATAAGAATTTCGGGTGGAAATGGCAGTGGCTTGCGCAACCTAGGATGATTCCTCTGTCACCCTTGGGCCTTGTATTAATCAGGGTCCTCTGAAGAACAGAATACCTAGAATATAATATATGAAAAAAAGTTTATTAAATTAACTTACCATAAAAAAATAGTGTCCTTCAAAGTAGCTGCCCATAGCTGCTTCGTTCTTGACCGGAATGTTCCACAAAGCCAAAAGATCCCGAGAAGGTCTCAAGCCTTTGCTTCTCTGGAGAGTTGAAGACGCTGGGTTTCAACGTCGGTGAAGAACAGCTGGGCTCTGACGTCAGCGATGAACAGCGAACAGCAGCGGGGCCTAGAGACCAGGCTCCAAAGGCAGCGGGAACAGCAACAACGTGATGGAAAAGGTGAAGCTCCAAGTCAGCCAAGGACGGAGGCGGCGGCAGCAGCAACAAAGAAGGCCACGATGCTCTAAAAGTGAACGATGCAGGCAGAGTGGACTCCATGGCAAGTGGACACAAGATAAGGGAAGAGCAAGTCCCTCCTCCTTGCACCTCCTATTATCTGGTCCGCCACTGGAAAGTGTCACCTGCTATGGGCTGGGTTCTCCACAGCGATCAGCCAAGTACCTGCAGACATGTTCAGGGGCCATTCCACCCATTAACCTTGCACAGCTGCCCCCAAACAGTCTGCAACTGTCAAGTTGACCCCAAAATGCAACCATAACAGGCCTCTGCAAGCACACACACTCAAGTGCGCTCTTGTACACACACACACACACACACACACACACACACACACACACACATATGCCCACCCACATGAAAAGCACATACACACGCACCAAAGAAAGAAATGTAAGCAATTCTCTCAGCTATCAATGTCCCAGTGTCTTTCACTCTGTCATGTTACCTCTTGAATATCTACTGCAAGTCCCCCTTTAGCCACTTCCACTAGCAGTCACTAGATGCCCAGCAATGATATTTTGTTCCCCACATTGTCTCACTTAATTCTCTTATCAACCCTAGGATGATAATACAAATATCTTTCAGAAATAATTTTTAAAATTAAAACATAAATAAAAAAGGATTTCCTGCTTCCCATAGCTCTGGGCTAAGGCCTGAAGCCCTGGTGAAGATGCCCAGCATACTGGGGGGGTCTCCTCCAGCTTTTTGTTCTAGTTCTCAGTCTTCATACTGTGTCTCTAACCTGTGCTGCAAGCTGCCTCCAGCCAAAGAGATTGGTGACCTGCTACCTCAGCCCAGGGACTCTTCTCTGGACACGGCTAGCTGCCTCGTTTCTTTCATTGAACATGATTTTTTAATGCTTATTTATTGACAGGTTCGTTCATGAATGCAATGGATTTAAGTCATTTTCTCCCTGTATCAGTTGGCTCTGCTTCCCTTCCATCGCCCATTGAAAACCTTCTTCTCCCCAAGCAATATCCCTATTTTCATATTTTTATGTGCATGGGCGTGGCCCACTGAGTTTCACCAAGGTTGCATGTATTGACAGGTGTTTGAACATCTGCTGGACTATAGACGATCTAGCAGTGAGTACATCCTCCCCAAAATCAGGGCTGGACGGCGATTTACAGGTTCATTTAGGACCAGTCGCTCTGCAGTCACTTATTCTCTGCTCTTCAGCCAGTTAGAATTCTTGAACAGGACTTTTTTGAATTACTTTATATTCTAATTGTGGGTCAGAGTTCCTGAATGCCCATTGGCTATTTCCATTGAAACTCCAGTCGCATGTGATCGGTGATTAGATTTCACTGGCCACGTGCTGAGCTCATGAGGCGCTGAAAGAACTTTTCCAATTTTGTGATGAGAAGGAGAAAGGAAAAGAAGCCTACATGGGCTAGAGGGATGAAGACTCTGCCTTAGGAGCAGAAGGTCCTGAGTTTGGATCCCAGGTCCCATGTGAAAAATGCCAGGCAGAAAAGGTGGCGGCCTGCACATCCGGCTCTGGTGGGAGAAGCCTGGGGAATCCCAGAGTGAAGGAAGAAGGAGGTAAAGTAATCCAGGATGATTTCCTGAAGTCATCCTTGGTTCTCCACAGAGACACACAGTGCCCTCGATACACACACACACACACACACACACACACACACACACACATGCATGCACTTACACAAACGATAGATAGATAGATAGACAGACACACAGACAGACGGACGGACAGACAGACAGACAGACAGACAGACAGACAGACAGACAGACAGACAGATAGATAGATAGATAGATAGATAGATAGATAGATAGATAGATAGATAGATAGATAAAAGTCTGATGGGCAGAAATGCTCATTGTCATCCAAACTTGAATACCTGGGCAACCATCTAGGGGTGTGACCGACAGTTTGCACAAGTTAGACCGCAGAATTCTCGTTCCTTCCTGTCCACTGCAGGAATTAAACAATAACGTCTGTCTGCACGGCTCCGAATGACTTCAATCCTGGTGCAGTAGCCGCATGACCTCACCCTGCCTCCCAGCCGGGACCCATATCTGTGGACGGCACCTTTTTACTCTTTTCCATGGGGTTTTCCTAAATGAAAAACATAGATTGCTGCACCTCTATATTTATGAATGCTTTCAATGGAACCAACGATTTCCCCAGATCTTTAAAAAATATTTTATTTTAGGGGCTGGAGAGGTGGCTCAGGGGTTAAGCCTCTGCCTTGCAGGCAGAAGGTCCTGAGTTCGGATCCTAGACCTCAAGTATAGACGCCGGGCGGAAGCGGGGGCGGCCTGTGCTTCTGGTCCTGGTAGGGCGGAGCCTGTGAACCCCGGGGCAGAGTAAACAAGGAGGTGGAGGCGGTCCATGGTGGTTCCGGAATTCGCCCGTGGTTCTACACACACACACATACATACACACACGCACACACACACAATTGAATAAATAATAATAATAATAATAATAATTAAAAATATATTTTATTTTATCTCCAGTTTTCCAAACAAAATGAGTGATTTCTCCTGGACCCCCTTATTCCCTCCCTCTCTCCTTCCTTCCCCCTTTCCTCCTACTCTTCCCTCCCTACATCAACCCATCCCACTTCCTCCTGTCTGCTTCTGTGGGCCCCAGGCTTCCCTTTGGATTGTCCGCTCTAATGGGGGCTCAGGCCTCTGTGGCAGACCAAGTGGCCCTTCCTGGGGTAGACTCACTGGTAAGGGCACACCCTTCGCCTGTGCAGCCTTAACCCCTAAGGTTCTCATTGCATGTAATTATTTCTCCTAAGATCCTTGCTAGTCTGTAGGGGGATGTTGCTATGCCAATCATAGTGCAGGTCTGATGAGGATAAGACCCATTGTGGTAAGTTCCAGGATGCAGCAGCCCTTCCTCGAGTAGAATGTCCTGGCCAGCAGTGGGCCTCCCCATCCTTAGACTCTTGCAATCTTACCATCCCCACTTCCACAGGATTCCCTGAGCCTTAGGGTGGGAAGAGATCTGGTTGGCCTGATTCCGCCTGAGCATTTTAGGGTCGCTGGTCTTCTGCATTCTGGTTGGTCACTGCTGTCCGTGTCACTGCTGTGTCTCATTTGAGTGTTGAGATCTTTTCTTACCTAAAAATAAGATGAGTTTACTCTCCGGTGTTTGTGGTTAGTATAGAGGCATCCGATCCTGTCTACTGCCAGTTTTCTCCCCATCCACTGTTTTTGAGACACGTTTACATTTCTGGGGTGTGTTCCCTGTCATGGAAGGAGGTGTGGTTTAGGGGCTAGTAAGCAGATGGTTGGTTACCTGGAGGCTAACCCCTCTCTCTTCTGTATCCTAATCCTATTCTTCCCTAATCTTTTGCTTCTCTGCTCTTTTGAGATGTTCTTCCCATTCCCACCCCAGCTTGTGTCCTTTTGTGTTTGTGGGTGTTGTAAGAGCTTCTGTTTGATTCCACCCAGATTTTCTTTCTGTGTGTGTCTATCTGTCTGTCTGTCTGTGACTGTATATCTGTGTGTCTGTGTATATCCCAGGGCACTGACATCTAGGGTGACATCAGGAATCACCCTAAGTTGCTCTACTTCCTTTTTGCTTTGGTCTGGGGTTTCTCAGGCTCCGCCTTCCAGGCCCAGAAGTAAAAACCATTGCCACATCCACCTAACCCTTTTACGTGGGATATGGGATCTGAACTCGTGTCCTTCTGCTTGGGAGGCAGAAGCTTAACCCCTGAGCCATCTCCCCAGCTGCCCCTCTCTCAGATTTTATCTGTAATAAAAAGTCTTGAATAAAATTTTGCAATCGTCATAAAAATAAAATCATAACAACGGATGGATGTCACCTCCCACTTAGCAGGAAAGGACACTTTGGCTCGGAGAAGCGTCACTTGCCTAAGGTCACTTGCTGCTATGAGGAGTTAGAGTCAATTCAGGTTGCCTGATCCCTAGGATCCTGGTCTCCTTCATTCACCGCAGAATTCATCCTTACACTCCAAGCTCCTCAGAGTTCATGCTGATTCTGTCAGTAATTGCTATATGAGGGTGAGCAGCCCAGGAGTCCAGAGGTGACCACCAACCAACTGCAAGATCCCACCAGGACTTCTAAGGCACTGTTCCCGTGCCAGGAGTTGTCCCAACAGAGATGGGGAATTACTTGAATTGAAATCTCTTCTAGTGTTTACCACAAATTAAAATATCTTCAAGCCTGAGAGATTTTTCCAGAGAATCTGGGCCAAAGTCCAAGCCTCTTCTTAGAGCCTGTCCCCCGAGATGGAGGATTGCCTTTCCCAAGAGACAAGTTTCTCAGAAGAAGGAAGGAACAAGACAGGCTGTGCTCCGTGCTGGGAGACGCTGGTGTGGGGGGCGAGAAAGGAAGCCCCTTCCTTGAAGTCTTTCGGAGCTTTGCTTTGTGCTCCATCCGGAGAGTCCCATTGAGCTCAGGATCAAATGAGACTCTGTCAGTCTTGCCTTGGCTTTTCTGCGGGATTTATCTTGCTTTATTACCTTCTTTTTGTTCCCTGATAAAGTTTCCAAGAACCATTCCGTTCACACTGGCCTTCCAGTGGTGGACCAACCCAAATGCAGCCGCCCTCCGGCACTTGGGAGCACTTGGAAGCTGCTTCCGGGAAGAGCTGCTCCTCACTAAGTCCCCAGGGCGATCACAGGCAGGATGACAGCTCTGCCTTCAGCTGTGCCTCGTCTCCTTCTGTCCCCTGCTTGCCTCTGTAGGCGTGCTAACCCTCAAAGAGTGTCTGTGTAGAAACCTGTAAGGCCTAACCCACCCCTTCCCCCTTGGCCTAACCCACCCCATCCCCCTTGGCCTAACCCACCCCATCCCCCTTGGCCTAACTCACCCCTTCCCCCTTGGCCTAACCCACCCCTTTCCCCTTAGCCTAACCCACCCTTCCCCCTTGGCCTAACCCACCCCTTCCCCCTTAGCCTAAGCTACTCCTTCCCCTTGGCCTACCCATCCCATCCCCCTCTTCAAGATTAAAGGCAGATAGTAGCTGAGGATTCCTATTATCAGCTTTTAGGATGTCCTGCTCCAGACCCCCTGCTCCAAGGACACCTAAGAGTCTCTAGTCACTGTCTTAAACCTGTGAACACCTTGGAGTCCAGGTACAGCAAAGGCTCTCGGGACAGACCGCTCCCAGTGAGCTCTCTCATTTATGATAACCAGGCTGCACCCCGGAGCAACTGTAATCATCATAGGGGAGTCTTTCCGTCAAGCAACAAGGGCTTCTTCAGATCTCCTTGCAGAACCGGAAGTGGGCAAGGATCAGGAGACCACACTTTGACCAGACCCGCTTAATTATGCATCCATTTTGTTCCTCTACTTCATTGTTTCATCTATTTAAACCTAGAATTAAAGGGCTGGAGAGAGAGTTCAGGGCTTAAGACTCTGCACCGCAAGCAGAAGGTCCTGAGTTCAGATCCCCTAGGTCCCACATGAAAAACACCAGGCAGAAATAGCGGAGCCCAGGAAACCTTACACTATTAAGAAACCTGTGGGAAAGACCAAGGAGGAGTTAGCTTTGGGAAGAAGCAAGAACAAGAGAAGCAATTTTACAGGAGGTCAGCAGACAGCTCAATCCCACCAAAAAGCCTCCCAAGAGAGCGAGCGAGTGAGAAGACAGAGTCCTCGTCTGCACAGCAAGTGACAGTATCGCGTCTGCACTGCCAGCTCGGGTTCAAATTCCAGCTACTCTTCAACATCTTCATCAGCTTCCGACACCAGCAGACTCAGGCTGAGGGGCCGAGGCCGGATGGGACTGGAAGGCTCCGCGGGACGGGACTCCTCACACCAGCCTGCCCTCCCATGGCCCTCCTTGCTGTGACCCATCTTCATTGCTCCCCCTCCCTAGGGAGCTGGCTCTGCTGGGGGGAGGAATGCAAGGATGTGGACCGCAGGAGGGAAATGGACATAAAAAAAATGGGGATTCCTAGACCCGCTGGGAATGAATGACCTTGGGCATCACACACCCTTGTTCAGGGCAATGGGTGGGACAAGAAGATGGGTGGGTGGGTGGGTGGGAGGGCCTGGCACAAGGTTACCTGAGGCTACAGCTGCCCTTTTCACTTCTAAGCGTCCCGTTTTGAGGTTGTTTTAATTTGTTTAAGTTAGTAAGGCTGTGAAGATAGTAGCGCCATGGTTACGAAGAGCAAAGAGAGAGTTGTTTTTTCTTTACCTTGACTTTTTTCCAACTCTCCCCCCTTCCTTTCCAATCCATTTAGGCCTTGGGGGTTCAGTTATTTTCCCCATTTGGTCCCCTGAACTGTCTTTTCTTTGTCTTGCGGAGGGGAAGCATAAAAGGCAAAAACCTATTGATTCTGACTTGTAAATAAAGAAAATATTATTTGGGTTTTGAAAAAAAAAAATGGCGGAGGCCTGCACTTCCGGCCCTAGTGGGCGGAGCCTGGGGAATCCCAGAGCAAAGCAAGAAGGAGGTAGAAGCAATCCAGGATGATTCCCGAAATCACCCTTGGTCCTCCACTGGGACACACAGTGCTCTCAGATACACACATACACACACACACACACACATACACACACACACACACACCACACTTGAAAAACACACATGCAAAATAAGTAACAAATTTAAAAATATTTTTAAAAACTAGAATTAAAGTCAATATCACAAAGGTAAACTTGGGAGGACCCCCTTCATTTGTTCTTCCAACATGCTGATGAAAGCTCCTTTCTGATCTTTTACGTACCGTTATTCTTTTTAGTTCACATGTTGGGATAAAGCGTAGCATTTAACCCTTTGTGACTCTCTAGGCTGAAGCTTTTGCTCTACAACTCCACTACAGTACCAGAAGTGGTTCAAGTGAGCCGTCCCCATGATCGGACAGTGGGTAGACTGTGACAGTCACCAGCAGGGCCACAACAAACGTGTCATTGTTAAGACCGGAAAATGGGATGAGTGTGTATTTGCAGTAAGATGACGATTGAGAAGCCTGGGGGAAAACCATGAGCCCACCAGACTGTGGAACTAAACGGGTCTTGCTAAGCCTCACAGACTTGCTAAAGAAAGAAACCGACTGACTCGTTGATCAATAACTTACAGCAACCCAAAAGCTATACGTTACTAAACAAAAGTCTCAGTGACGGGTGTGGCCTAACTTCCTACAGGTTGTTGGTGAGGAAGGTTCTCGAAGCTTCCAGAACAATGCGGGTAATTGCCCTGCTGTTGGCTGCCCTCCAGAACCAGAGGGTAAAACCCTACTGCTGAAAGTGGCGCATGGCTTGGATTCAGGACATGGAGAAATCAAGCCGTAGCTGGGCTAGGACCTTACTTCCTTGCTGCTGGAAGGCGCTACCCAAGCAACTGGGGGAGATGTGTTCTCAGCAGTCTTCCTCAGCTGTGGTCTTACTCTGCTGTGGGTCCTGTGTGCAAGAATACCCACTGACCAGGCAGGATGCACCCACTGGTTGAACGGTGGTAAATCTGTTATGGAGGTAGCTAGCTGCTTTCTCATTGTGTGGGTGGCCTGCTCCACAGAAGAGAATTCCTGCTGGGAACCGTGAACCCTTTCAGAATTTCATAGCTAGGGAAGTCATGTGATTTGGGTTTGGTTAAATGGGCATGATGTCCTGTCAGGTTCCCTTCTACATAACCGTGCTTATGCCCACGGATTG
The DNA here is from genome assembly GCA_023101885.1 of Typhlomys cinereus. Taxonomy (NCBI): domain Eukaryota; kingdom Metazoa; phylum Chordata; class Mammalia; order Rodentia; family Platacanthomyidae; genus Typhlomys; species Typhlomys cinereus. The sequence goes on along the minus strand of JALPQD010000317.1, from coordinate 178,637 downwards.
GTGCCACCGTCGGCTTTGATCTGTGAAGCTGCTCTTCGAGGTGGTCAGCACAGACATGAAGACTTCTGGTGGCCAAAGGACAGAGAACCAGTGGCTGCCGAATGCCTGGCTATGATGGGACATCTGGAGCTGTCTTTCCGAGGCTCAGAGAACAATACAGAAGAAGGGATGGAAAGAATGCAAGAAAGAGAGGAAGTAGGGGTGAGGGGGTGTGGAGTGCAGACTTCTGGACTTGACGTGGCAACTGTACTCTTGAACTCACAGCAGATGTGTTGACCTGCCCAAGACTCGCCCAGGACTGGGAAGCTGATGGTTGATGGGGGAGGGAGGCATTTTCTTTGGTGGTGTAGCCATTGTAAAGCACCCGTGCTCCCGTAAAGAACCTTAAGGAAATTTACTGGGTGATGCGCGCGCGCACACACACACACACACACAAGATAATGTAAGTGAAAAATGGGGGGGAGGAGCTAGTTGTGAAGAAGGGAGAAGGCAAACTTTCTCACTTGTCAGTTTGTGAGTCTGCTGGAGTATATCAAAAAAGCATGCCAAAGTACAGTATGCACTCTGCCATTTTATCTGCCTGCCCAAGCGATGGCTCCACGCGGCTTGGACTGGGTCTTCCCTCGTCCATTAGATACGATACTCTCTCGCAGGTTTACATTGTCTCAGCAACCCCTATAGATATGGTGTGGCCAGCTCCCCAGCTCTCCCAAGATACTGATGAAGAGCAATCACAAGCAAGAATAAATCTCCTGGTCCCCTAAGCTGTTTGGTGGGTATTCGACGGCAGCATGAAGACAAACTATGTCATCCACATAGGTCTTGGAGGCCCGGATTCAAGTCCTCTTCCTGCTTTCAGCCTGCCTAGTAGCTGAGACAACTGTGCGTTACAGCATCTAGCCATATCTTAAAATTCTTAATACTTTCATCTTTGAGATGGTTTCGTGGCTTTCGGTAAGAAGGGAGAGAAGCGCAGAGACTCAAAGCCTCGGTTTACACCTCCTCCTCAGCCCCTGGCTTGCCTTGTGGTGTTCTGTACTGTCTAAAGATTCTGCCAGCATAAAATTATCTCCAGATGAGTCCCTGAGACCTTCTACCTTCCAAGTACACGAACCAAAATTAACATCTTTCTTCTGCCACCTCCAGGCGCTGCAGCACCACCTCTCCCTCACCAGCCTCTCCCTGCCTACTGTGTCCGGGGACGGCTGCTACCCTTTTCCCTTGGTAGAGAAAAGATGTGCACACACCAGAGAATGGCACCAGGGCCCATTTGGAAGGCTTCATGATGGAAAAGTCCCTTTCCTCCCTTGATTCACAGTCTTGGATCAGGCAACCCTGATCCAAGGTGGGTGGGAGTGGCTAGTCCGTGCAGAGGGTCCTTAGCTAGGCCCCTCGACATTTGCTCGTGCCCCAGGGGCTCTTCCTTTCCAACCTACTGGCATTTAACATGTATTCATCTCTTTGGCAAGCTTGAGGTACCTTCTGGGGACGAGACACAAAAATACAAATCATGTAATTTTGGTGACTCCTCATCCCATTTAAACACTTTGATATTTACATTTCGAACCGGCCTGGCATGAGACAAAGACCAATGATAGAATTCATACTGATTTAAATTTTTAATTTCCCCCTATTTAGAACTACATTACATAGCAAATAAACACTGTGGCAAGTGGAGAGATTGTGGGAGAAAGATAAAGGTTTTATATCTTAATATCTTTAACAGAACATTTCCCCTTTCTTTCCTTTTCTTCAACTTCAGTTTTTTTGAGCAAAGTTTAGTCAAAAAGCTAAAGCTCAGGGCTGGAGAGGTGGCTCAGGGGTTAAGCCTCCGCCTTGCAGGCGGAAGGTCCTGAGTTCGGATCCTGGATCCCACGTATAGACGCCAGGCGGAAGCGGGGGCGGCCTGCGCTTCTGGTCCTGGTAGGGCGGAGCCTGTGAATCCCGGGGCAGGAGGAGGTGGTGGCGTCCATGGTGGTTCACGAATTCGTCCCTGGTTCTACACACGCACACACACACACATGCGCGCGCGCACCGCACATACATATGCACATGCGCACAGTTGAATAAATAATAAAAAAATTTAAAAAAAAAAAGCTAAATCTCATATCATCAGATCTTCTTGTTTTTTTTCTTCCCTCTTTGTTTCTTGCTTCTCTCTCTCTCTCTCTCATTTTTACTTTTTTCCCTTTTCTCATCTGTGAAGTGGGGGGTGGGGTGGATTGGCAGGAAGACCTGCTCCTGTGGGGCTGGCTGCTTGGGCAAGACCACCAGTGTCTGTATTTATTGCACATGAGACTTTGGTGCTGACCCTAGCCAGGGCCTTTGCAATAAACAAACAACAAAAAAAAACAAATAAATAAAATCAGAATTCTCACCTGCTACTTCATCCAGGACATTACTTTTTCAGTCCTCAGGTTGTCCTATCATCCTGTGGGATGATGACTTTTCTACTTTTCTATAACAAGAACGCCAGCTATTTCTTCTCTTTCTGGACCCCACAAATGATATTGCCAGTCCCGTCTGCGCCTCAACTTCTGAGGGCACCGTCGCAGTCAGCCACGTGCGTGTGAATCCTTGTGTCAGGGTCTGTGTCTACTTAACCCTAAGTAGGTCCAAAATGGCCAGGAAAGGAAGAAACTAGAAACCTCAAGGAAAACTCCAGAAGCGACAGGAAGCAGGGCTCCGCTTCCCCTCCTCTCCTGCTTGCTCCTCTGTGTCGCTGTCTGTGGTTAGGACAGAAGGCCTGAAATGGGGTCATTTGGGAAGCAAAGAGGTTTCTTTCACTCGGGATCCAAAAGCATTGAGAAGACCCCATGTTACCTCCTTCCCCAAGATCCACAGGGAAACAACTCCATGCAAAGCAGAGAACCAAAGGGGGCGCTTCTCCTTACGACCACCCATCTCCAGCTAACTAATCTAGTGCTGTGAAAATAATACGTGAATCACCACGCCTTTTCACGACTACCCCCCACCACCACCACGATGGCAAACAAATTTCAACATGCGTCTCAGTGGCGATAAACCATATTCAGACAAAAGGACTATGTCTTGTGACTGGTATACAGTTCAGCCCTGAGCTCAGAAAGCAACCTCCATGTGGCAGACAAGACACTCAGACCACTGGGGGTAAAGTCACTTGCACAAGGCCACATAGCAAGTGACAGATTAGCATTAGACCCTGAGGACTTTCCTTTCAATCACCGACTACCTGGCCTTTCCCCGCCCTGTGCTAGTACTGAAGCTAGAGGGTTGCGTAAAGCACGGCGCTTCTAGAGGCTTATCTCGTGGGACTCTGCCTGTAGTTCAACCTCAGTGATATCAAGTATTTCTACATGGAACCAGAGGTTCCCAAAATAGAAATGGAGCTAAACGTAGGATATTATGATAAGGTTATAAAATGCTCCTCACAGACCCATGTGCTGAATGCCTTGTCCCAAGCTGGTGGCAATATTTGGGAAGATTCTAGAAACATTAGAAGGTAAAACCCAGCTCAAAGAAGTAGACCACTGGTCTTGTCGCTTTGCCCCTTTCTGCCCTCTCTCTACTTCCTATTGACCTGGAAGTGAAGCCCTTCCACCGCATGATTCCATAGCCCCAGAACCAAAGAAGCCAAAGACTGTGGATCATGAGCCAATATAAAATATTCTTCCCTTTAAGTTGTTTACATCAACTGCTTTTTCAGAGACCAGAAAAGTAACTAACACAGTTGGTCAGCCTATCCCTTCCCTAGATCCTCATCTTATTTACCGAGGCATCCGGCTCCCCCAGTTTAGGCAATTTTAGAGCAACCATGCTGGGATGGTCTCTGAAGGCCTTCTAATGTCATCTCCCTCTTCCCCCCTCCCCACTGCTTGGATTACCCTGAAGGAACACACCCTATTAATGTGGAAGAGCTGACTCTAATCCTTCAAAGAGATACAGTCACCAACTTCCCACAATCTTGTGTTCTCCTTGCAAATAAACTCCAGTTTGTAAAATCTACTGGGTTGGGCCCAATATGCACAGACCAATGAGATGTAGAGGATCAAAAGCTCCAATTAAGTTTGCAAAAACTGGAGCTAACCAATGAGAAAAGGCCACTTTTCCCTGGGCCTGACTAAGGGTATAAATATTGTGGGCAGCCATCTTTGGCTCCTTCGCCCCTCATGGGTTCCTTGTCTGGATTCCGTGAGTTCCTATCTGACTTATCTCTTGTTCCTCATGGGACTCCATGTCTGGGGTCTGAGAGTTCTCCAAGGCTCTCTTGCCCCTCACAGATTCATGTCCAAGAGTTCCCTTCTTTCTCTCCTCTAATAACTCTGCCTTAATCCTCTACACGTGTCGTGCTTTTAATCTTCGACTCCTGAACACAAGAACCTGGATACATACAGACCCCAGAGGGACCCCATATCACAGTAACAGGAATGTCTCTACCATCAGTTTCCTTGTGACAGCTTTTCTTTGGTGCATTTCTGCCCTCTGGGAGCACATCTGGACAGACTAGACAGGCTGCTGTGACAGCTGATTCAGACCAAAAAAAAAAATCTCTTCCTAGGACCTGGAAGGGCACCTAAGCATCCCCCAGGGCTTGATTTGAGGACCCCCACCCCCCAAATCTGGTTCTCTCTGCGACTCACTCTAATTTCAGGAAGTCAGGCCTGGCTGAAGAGATGGCTCAAAAGTTAATCCTTTGCCTTGAAAGTAAAAGAACCTGAGTTCAAATCCCATGATACTTGGCTAAAACAAAACAAACCAAAACAAACAAAACACACCTGGTGGAAATAGTGGTCTGCACTTCCAGCCCTGGAAAGCAGAGCCTGGAAAACCCTAGAACAAAGCAATAAGGAAGTAGAGCAATCCAGGATGATTCCCGAAGTCACCCTTGGTGCCCACAGGCACACACAGTGCCTCCTTTTACATCCACATGCACCTATACACCCACACTTGCACATGCAAAATAATAAACAAATATGGGTCTTTGCCATGCTGGTCTTGTTTTTCTCTTGTTGATGCCTTTCTGTGGTACTCAGCTTGTGCAGTCTTTGGACATTACAACGGATTGTTGTCATTCACAAAAGTTACACTCAAGAGCCAAGAATCAAGGTTCCAAACAAAGAAAAACAAATCGCAAAAATGCCTCATGTTGAAAGTCGGAGACTTTGTGCTGGATCCCATTCATAGCTGTCCTTGGCTGTGAGTTTGACAGGGATAAAATCAGCGCTTAGCCTCTCTGGGGGGAAAGGAGATCATAATGATGCAGGGAAAACGGTCTTTTGGTTGAGCCATCTGACTTGCCAAATGCTGCAGGGACAGTAAACCACTGTCCCAATGTTGTAGGGTTCTTGTGTTCCGGAGTTAAGATTGAGGATTAAGTGTAGAGGATTAAGGAAGAGTTTATTAGAGGAGAGAAGGTTGGAACTCATGGATTCCAGATGTGGAGTGCCATGAGGGGCTAGGACGCCCTGGAGAACTCATGGACCCTAGGCATGGAATCCATGAGGGAAAAGGAACAAGAAATGAACTCTTGGCACTCAAGGGCTCAGGGCCAGGTATATTTATGCACCTAGACAAGCCCAGGAAACTGGCTTTTTCTTATTGGTTAACTCCCATTGGGGCCCAACCCAAGTGTTCTTGAGCTCATATGGGCTATAGGTCAAGTTATTTGATATGGAGAGCTCATTTCCATAATCTCTTCATAGGGAAATTGGCCGTCTTATCTCTGGGAGGATTAGAGTCAGTTCCTCAGCAGAGGTGTTCCTTCTGGGAGATTCCAGCAGTGGGGGATGACCTTCAGGAATTCCAAAGGCCTTCAAAGACCTCGAGAGACCCATCCCAACACAGCTGCTCTATTCCTGCCTTAATGATAAACATCAAAATTGAGCTTATTGACTCAAAGTATCACCTGTCTCAAGACAAGAGATGCACATGTGTATATGTCTTGTGTGTCTACCTCCTTTATACAGCCACCGGGGTCCCATCGGGATACCATCCCCATCTCATCTACTGTTCAGCTCCACTCACGAGCCCTATCTCTAAATATCATGGTCAACTGGTTTCTGTCCCCGTTATACCCTTAAAGTAGGACATGGGGGCTAAACTACTGCATGAATTTGGTGGGCAAGTCCAACCATAACCGTTCATGTCACAAAGGGGGAAAAAATGACAAGTTCCTTTTCCAAGAAGTGAGAATGGATATTGGGCCAGTAAAATTCACAGAAGCCTCCCAGACACCCACAGCCAAAAGCACGATACCAGCTGGTTGGGTGGCACACAGGCGTAATCCCAGCACTTGGGAGGCTAAGGCAGGAGGATTTTGAGCTTCAGGAGGATTTGGGCCAGAAGATAGTAGACAGGACATCCCTGAGTCACAAAAAGAAAATGGAAGATCATCAAAGGCAAACCTGAGGAAACCCAGTGTGCCACGTGCAAAAAGACCTGAAGCCAGGAGGGAGCCTGGCAGGGAAAAAGAAGGGGTGTAATGGCAAGAAGAGGAGGAGATTTGGGGATTGACGTATAAAAATATCATAAATTCACTGCATTCGTACATGAAACAATAAAAAGATTAAAAGAAAAAGAAAGTGTCCAGGCCCATGAACCAGCATAAACCCAGACTTACATGCAGGAGATAGAAGTGGGAGTGGTAGGAATTGATCAAGCATTGGGTCAGAGGGAGCCTAGGGATGTCCTCCATCATCCAAGCCAATTTTATTGTAGCATACATGAGTATTTATAGGAAAACAATCAAGGAGCAGGGCCAAATTCTTTACAGGATTATGTAAAAACGTATACATTCCAGTTAACAAAGAAAAGGCAGGAGTGACATCTACTTGCTGTGTGGGACCAGACATGATGTCTCCAGAGTTAAAAGCAGGCATGGCACTTAGTTGCTAAAAGGGAAAGGACAATGAATGCCTCAAAGCAGAGTTACCTGGTCCGTGCATTAACATATCTCAAATGCATAGGGAAGGAACTATAGGAAGAGGTTATAACCTAGCTAGTCCTGAGAAGAACAAAAGCGATCTAAGAACAAACATGAGGTAAACTCATTTCTCAGAGGAAGGAATTTGCCTGCCATTGTCTATGCAGACAGAAGGCAAAACTCCACTTCCAAAGGGAGGAGTCCTTAACAACTGCCCATTTTAGATGCTAATGTGTCATTCTGCAGAGAGCAGGCGTTAGGTCTGACAACCCTCACAAGAAAGATGCTAAGATACTCTAGAGTTTGACAAATCCAGCCCTGTTCTGTCCAGAGATGGTTAGGAAGAGATGCCAAGGAGAAGTTACTACGAAGCGGATGCAAGTTCAGATTTTTTCTTTTTTATCCCAACTTCTGTCGTCAAACGATTTCGCAATGAGCTTGATTCCCTGCACTTGGTGTCTGAGACAAGGATGAAAGGAGACGTGTGTGTGCTACGCTGCGGCATTCCAAGCCCACCAACACAGCAGAAAGCTACCATGTAGGCAGGGAGAATGGGGTGAAACAGACCCTCCCAGGGTCACCAAATCCCACCCCAGGCCAAGAGGAAATACCCCACCTCCCCCCAAGAAATCATTAATTAACATTTAATCATTAGCAGTAGGAATGCTTCTTCTAGCCTCTTAGGGGATTAGCATTTAATAATGAAAATGGATTTAAGGCAATTGAGCCCAGCGCACTGCCATCTCTCATGGTCCCAGCTACCCAAAACAGGAAGATGTCTTGTGCCCAAGAATTCTAGGTCAGTCTGGGCAACATAGTGGAGATCAGCTCTCCATATCGAACAAACAGCTTAACCTGTAGCCCCCCGCCTGGGTCCAAAAGCAACTGGGTTGGGCCCCAAGATTATATTTACCCTAGTTCCATGATTGGGCCTAGAATGTGCCTTGCGAAAGGAGGGAATGTGAGAGCTATGTGAAAAGGCTAAAGTTGAAGACCCCTCCTCTAGTGCTCTTCCAATTGCTGAGGCGACCACAACCCCTCCAGACCTCTCGGCAACAGTCCTGGGGGGTTGGGAGGCTACGTGTAAATTCCTCAGTCCCTGTTTATAAATAGCCCTAATGGAGGGGGGGTCAAGAAGGCTACCTGCAAATTCCCCGGTCACCATAAACTCAAGGGTGTTGAGGAAGGCTCCTTGAACTATGTGCGAATTCCTCAGCCCCTGCTTGCAATAACCCTATAAAACGCCTAAACCCTGGTGCCTCGTGGCCGCTCACTCTCACTGCGTTGCGGGATGAACATCCCAGGCCTTGGCTTGAATTTTTAATAAAGACTCCTTTGTTTGTGCATCAGTGGATGACTTCAGTGGGTTTCTTTGGACTCCGCGATCTGGGCATAACAATAGCAAGACCCCCATCTCAAAATATAAAGTAAACAATCGACTTTTCCCCAGTGTTACATAAGACACGAATGAGGACTGCAGAGAGAAGGAACTAAGATATTTTTATTGCTACATCAAAACATAAGAGTAAAAACACATACCAGCTACGCTCTATGCAAATGAGATTGCAAAGCCTGTCCCCCTAGCGGCCTGTCCCTACTGTCACCCTGAAGCAGCCTCTGAAAACGAGAAGTCCCCCTTCTCTTAAGCAAGCCCAGCGAGCGGGCTGGGCTGCCGTTCAGCACTTCCAAGTCGTGACCTTCAACCTAGCAGCTGGGGCCCAAGCGGCAGGCGCTGGGGAAGGAGCTGTGAGCTATCAGATCAGTGATCTGACCAAGCCTGTGGCCTCTAAGTGCGGATGGTACTATGAACCTGCTCGACTGAAATTGTCAGGGGTAATTAAAAGGGTGAGGCTGGGCTTGGCTTCTAGAAGGAAGGAGGGAAGGAGCCGAACAGCTTGTCCTTTCTGCAATGCCAGCATTACATAATCTCCCTTCTTTTGACATGTGGTTCTCGAAGTACAAACCCAATGGGAAGCATAAATCAAAAAGTCACAACTCTCCCCTCAAAGGGATCAGAGGTAGTTTATTCTGGAGCCAATAATGAGTTCCACAGCCTGGAAACATAGGTTCCCGGTGTTCTAAATTCCATGTTCCACTGTGGTAACGAATTTTCAAGATTTTATAATCACGGAACAAAAGAAACATGAATTAAGACACCGTCCAGGGACAGGAGAGATGGCTCAGGGGTTAAGATTCTGTCTTACAAGCAGAAGGTCCTGAATTCAGATCACAGGTCTCATGTTAAAAATACCAGCAGCCTGCAACTCTGGTCCTGGTGGGTGAAGCCTGGGAAATCCCAGAGCGAAGCAAGAAAGAGGTACAAGCAATCTAGGATGATTCCCGAAGTTACCCTTGATCAGTCCCAGGGACACACCGTGCCTTCTCATACACACACACACACCACACACGTGCGTGAGTGCAAAAAGTAAAAGAGAAAAATAGTGAAAGACTCTTATTAGTCTTGCAATGCAGCAGCTTGTTTTCATGAACTTCTGGTCACAGAAGCTAGGTGTGCTGGAACCTGTCCATAATCCCAGCACTTGAGGTGGAGGGAAAGGGGGAGGGAATCAGGAGTTCGAGACCATCCTCAGCTATGCAGCATAACTTACATGGGAATGTTTCAAAAACAACAACCACAAACAACCACCACAATAACAATAACAATGCGCGCACACACACACACACACACACACACACACACATGCAAACACATATATACACACACGCAACCATGCCAAAGCAAAGCAAAAGAAAAAAAGAATAAACAAAACAAAACAAAAAACAGCCCAGTGAGTCAGATACACCAATCTGGAGTCAAATGCAGAGATAGGTATAGAGACTTGTAACTTTAGGCAAAACAAACAAACAAACAACAACAAAAAAAAAAAACCCTGACATTTCATCTAAACTGGTGGTTTTCAGGAGGAATGGAGGGGGGCCCCAACCTCGGGGCTCATTTCACAATATGTAAAAAGGCTTTTTCGGATGGGGTCGGGCAGGACAATATTACCCCCATCTAATGGGTAGAAGGAAGGTACTAAACCCCCCACAATACACAGGCACCTCTATCACAGAATGTTGGGGCCCCAAATTCTAGCCCTGACTTAAGAAAACAAGCAAGAAGAAGAAATTAGATTAATTAGAGGCCTGTATATGCCATCTGATCTATGCCCAGCATACAAACATATCATTCCCTGGCTCCCCAACTCGCCAAAGTGACACCCATCTCCTAAATAAGGAAACTAGGAGTTCCCAGATAATATCCAACCAGCAACTGGCAAACAAGAAATCTGACTTTGGGTCTGGAGGAGTCTCAGTAGAAGGCAAACTCCGTGAAAACAGGAACCTGGCTCCCCTTTAGGTGTCCCACACATCCTAGAAGTTAGGACCTAACAGTAGCGGGTTGGAGAGATGGCTCAGGGGTTAAGACTCTGTCTCACAAGCGGAAGGTCCTGAGTTCAGATCCTAGGTCCCACGTAAAAAATGTCAGGTATAAAGGGCAGAGGCCTGGAAAATCCCAAATCCCAGAGGGAAGCAAGAAGGAGGTAGGAGCAATGCAGGATGATTCCTGAAATCATCCTTGGTCCTCCACAGGGACACAGTGCCCTCTGAGAGGAAAGAGAGAAAGAAAGAGAGAAAGAGAGACAGAGAGAGAGAGAGAGACAGAAAGAGACAAAGAGAGAAAGAGAGAAAGAGAGAAAGAAAGAAAGAAAGAGAGAAAAAAAGAGAGAAAGAAAGAAAGAGAAAGTTCCCTAGAAACTTCTAGTAATTAGCAATGAACCAGTAAATGACCCTTGAGTTGTTGGCCCTAAATCCCATACTCATTTCTTCCCATTATTGCTCAAAAATAGTAAATATCTTCACAACCCCCTCCTGGAGGTTGAAGCAAAGCCATGTTGTGAGGGACAGAGACAAAAATCTTCCTGGGCCAAATTAAGGCAGAATAGGAGATTATATGCAAAGGGATTATAGAAACCAAGAACACCGACACTTAGGGGCTCCAGAGACCAACAGGAGCCAGAGCAACCTACGGTCTTAAGCAATTCTTCAGTTTGCAGGTTTCTCTTCCAACTTGTGACTTCTTTGTTGAACCATTTGGAGCATGCCCAGCAGAGCAGCCCCTGCCTTGTTCAAGTGAGTCTGCGCGGTCTCTCAGCTGGGCTCCCCTTAGCTAGGTTAGTCTCTGCTTAAGTCCATTTGCCATTACTGTCACAGTGAACACTGGGAAGATTGATGGAAGATAAAGTTTTATGCATCTCCCAATTCCAGAGGCTTGAAGTCCAAGATGGAGAGGCTGTATCTGGCCAGGGCTGCATTGAAACCTGATGGACAAGTGGGACAGCCAATGGTCCCAAGGCGTGGCAAAGGCAAAACCTAGCAGCCTTGTTTTAGGACAACTGATTCCCACAGCAAATCCAGGCCTGTGAGAAATAGCCCGTCCCGTGAGAAAAGCATTAAACTGTCTTAATGAGCTAATTACCATTTCTCAACATTGGTACTTTAGGAATCAGGTTTCAGCATCCGTCCCTGAGGAGTCCAGCTGTATTCCAGTCACAGCAGTCTGTCAGTGCCCCGTCATAAATTCTCTTGGACCAGGGCCCATGAGACAGTTCAGGGAGCGAAGGCAATTGCCACACAGGAATAACAACCCTGAGTCCAATCTCCAGAGCGCATGGAGAAAAAGGAAAAACAAAAACAAAAAACAAAACCATGACTACTGAAAGCTGGCCTTTGAACTCCGCATGCACGCGCACACACACGCACACACACACACACACACACACACACATTTACTTAATTAGTTTCCTTGGACTAAAAAGGGAAGGAACATATGGAAAACGAGAAATCCTCAAAGTCCTATGAGTAGGAAAGAGGTCGAGAAGAATTTGGTGGCAAACCAAGCTAAATTCATAAAAAGGGGAGGTTAAATGCACAATGCAGAGCCAAGAGCGGGAAAGGCAGAATCACTGAAAGCTGGACCCTAAAGCAAGCAACGCACTAGCAGTGTGCGCTAAATGGATGTTGGAGTTGCTGGAAGAAATGACCACGGTGCACTCTGGCTGCCTCCTTTTATTTTTTATTTTACATGGTGTGTGTGTGTGTGTGTGTGTGTGTGTGTGTGTGTGTGTGTGTGCGCACGCACGCGTGAGAGAGAGAAAGAGAGAGAAGGTACTGTGTGTCCCTGTGGAGGAACAAGGGTGACTTCAGGAATCATCCTGGATTGCTTCTACCTCCTTCTTGCTTTGCTCTGGGATTTCCCAGGCTCCGCCCACTAGGGCCAGAAGTGTGGGTCACTGCCATTTCAGTCTGGCGTTTTTATATGGGACCTGGGATCTGAACTTAGGACCTTCTGCTTGCCAGGCAGAGTCTTAACCCCTGAACCATCTCTCTAACCCATCTTCTGAATCTTAATGCTCCCTTGCACACCGCTCCATTACAAAACAAACAAACAAAAACCGGACATAAAGTGGTAAGGTTTATTTGACTGAATAGTTTTGGCCCATAGTCAGTTGGCACTGATGCTCTGAGGCCTGCACAAAGATAGTACCTCACAGCAGGAGTATGTGGTGGGGGAAATTTCTCACCTCATAGAGCCTAGAAATCAAACAAAGAACAAAAAGAGAGAGATGAAAAGGTTAAGGTCTCACTCTCTACAGACACACGCCCCAACAACCTAACTTACTTCCTCTTCTCTTTATTTTTTGAAGTTTTCATGTACAGAGTGGGTTTTTATGTCCTAGCTCCCCCCTACTTCTCCCCTATCATAGTGAAGCACAGGTGTCAACTTGACTGTTGAGGGTTTGAGCTCTGGGCACAGTTGTAGAGAGTTGATGGTTGAGTTAAGCCCAGAGCAAACCTGAAGGAGATTGTCTAGCTGATGGGGAAGGCCCAGCCCATGGGGGGTGGAATTAGGCCCTGGATAAATCACAGAGAGCTGGTTGAGCAGAGTTGGCATCCTTCTGTTCACTTGGCCAGACATGCTGGTCTGGCAAGTAAGGATTGTCCGTCTCTCAGCCATTATGCAATGATGGTGTGGCCAGTTCCCTCAGCCCTGGTGTTGGTGCGTGCTCTCCCGTCAAGCTGGACTGAGAACTATAACCAGATAATCATAAGGAAATAACCCCTTGTTCCCTTAAGCCATTTGATGGTCATTTATCAGCAATGTTGCAGGTTGACTGCAACATCCCCTTTTATCTTCTACTCCCCCCTTCACTCCCACCTTTCCTCCAGTTCTCCATGTCAGTCATCTCCTCCTGCTCTCAGGTTACTCTGCATATGTGGACCCCAGGGATCTACTGGGGGTACCCAATGACATTGAGCCCAATGACATGAGATGCTTGGCAGAGTCACATTGAAAATTTGCATATTGCATGAGGAATTTGTGATGAGTGAGGCAGATGATGAAAACCATAAAATAATGACGTTCAACTTCTCTGACTTCCCTACTGTTGAAAATGAAGCCTCTGTCTCTCTTTAGTGTTTGTCTCTGTGATTGCTTGGTCAATAGAAAATAGCTGAAGTAAGGCTGGGCATGTAGCTCAGTTCACAGAGCACCTGTCCAGCATGCATGGAGACCTGGGTGCAATCCCACCCTGCATAAACCAGATATTAGTAGTGCGTGGCTGCAATCTATGCACTAAGGAGGTCAAGACAGGGGCATCACAAGCTCAGTGTCATCTGTGGCTAGTGTCATCCAGTCTAGAGTTGGGATACACAAAACCTTTCCGAGAGAGAGAGAGAGAGAGAGAATTAAATGGAAAAAATATGATCATCTCAATTGATACAGAAAAAAACCTTTGACAAATTCAGTATCTTATCATAATGGAAAAACTCCAAATAAACAAGGTATGGAAGGATTGTACCTTAACATAATAAAAGCTTGGGCTGGAAAGATGGCTCAGGGGTTAAGACTCTGCCTGGCAAGCAGAAGGTCCTGAGTTCGGATCCCAGGTCCCATATAAAAACGTCAGATTGAAATAGTGGCAGCCTGCACTTCTGGCCCTGGCGGGAGGAGCCTGGGAAATCCCAGAGTGAAGCAAGAAGGAGGTAGAAGCAATCCAGGATGATTCCTGAAGTCACCCTTGGTCCTCCATTGGGACACACAATGTCCTTCCTCTCTCTGTGTGTCTCTGTCTGTCTGTCTCTCTGTCTCTGTCTCTGTCTCTCTCTCTCTCTCTCTCTCTCTCTCTCACACACACACACACAAAGTTTTAAAAATTAAAAAAATATATAATGAATCCATAGTCAATATCATTCTGAATGGGGAAAAGATAACGGTCCTTTTTCTAAAATCAGGAATGAGACAGGTTGTCTGTGCTCACCGCTCTTATTCAATACAGTACTTGAAACTTTAGCCAAAGAAATAAGGTGAGAGTCAGAAATAAAAGAGATACGATAAGAGGAAGAAGGAAACATTTCACCAAAAACCACTTGGAAATATTAAACAAGTTTAGCAAAGTAGCAACATGTGAAATTGACAGGTAAAATCCCTGACCTTTCTATGCACCAATGCCAAAATCTCTCAGAAAGAAATCAGGAAACAATCCCGTTCACACAGCACCTCCAAAAGATAAAATGCTTAGGAATAAACTTAAGCCAAGGTGAAAGGTCTAAACAATGAAATGTTTAAAACACTGAAGAAAGAAATTGAAGGCAACGACAGAAACATTTTTAAAAGGCCATAGCAGTGAACGCAGTACATAGATTCTAGAAATACCAGCAAAATTCCAGGGGCATTCTTCATGCAACTAGGGGAAAAAAAAAAAAAAAACTAGGGATTTTTATGGAAGCACAAATAACTCGAATAGCTAAAGAAATCCTGAGCAAAAAGAGCAATGTGGGCGACATCACAATTCCAGCCTGGAGATGTACTGCAAAGTCAGAACACAATGTGATACTGATGTGAAAACAGACAAGGAGACCAAAGGGACCCAGGAATGAAGCCACACAGCTGCAGCTGCCTGGCACTAGTCGAGGATGATGAAACTACACGCCGGGGAAGAGACGGTGCTGGGAAAACTGGATATCCAAAGATGGTAGAATGTGGTCCAGTCAGAGAGCCCAAAGTGAGGTATCTGCTAGCAAACTTGACAATCTGAACTCAATCTTCGGAAGCCCACGTGCTAGGAGGAGAGAATTGACTTCTGACCTCCACTCTCCTCTCTCCATCTATGTTTCATTGTCTGTCTGTCTGTCTGTCTGTCTGTCTGCCTATCTATCTATCTATCTATCTATCTATCTATCTATCTATCTATCTATCTATCTATCTAATCTATCTGTCTATCTTTCTACCTATCTATCTCTCACTTATAAATAAGTAAAATAATAAGCAAAAATATGCATGATTCTTATCTATCACCATGTACAAAAGTTACCCCTTGACCCTAGAATGCAGCTCCGTTGGTAAAGCACTTGCCTTGCATGCATAAAGGCCTGAGTTCAATCCCCCAGCACTTCACACTGCGCATCTGTAATTCGGCCAGTCAGGACATAGAGGAAAGAGGAACAGAAAGACGCTCAAAGCCATCTTCAGCAACCAGCCTCAAAAATAAAAACCAGAACAAGTTGAAAACTTTAAAACACCGGGAAGGTGTTATTGGCCCAGGAAAAGATTTCCTGAATGGGATTTAAGTAGCTCAGAAATAAAAGCAAGAATTGACTAATGACGCTGTACCAAAAAAGTTCCTGAACATCCAAGGAAATGATTGACAGTGTTGAAGAAACGGCAGAATGAAAGTCTTTGCCAGCTATTTACATGACAAAGGATTAATAATTCAAAATATACAGAGAACCGTGAAACTTAAAGAACAAATAATCTAACCAACAAATGGTACCAAAACTGAATACACTGTTCTCCAAAGAAGCCCAAATGGGTGAAATTGTATGAAGAAATCAATGTTCGAGAACACCTTTAGTCATCACGGGAATGAGAAGCAAAACTTCAGTGACAATCTGGTCTCCGCCCCAGTCAGAATTTTGGCCACGATCAGGAAAGCAAAACACAATGAATGCTGTCAAAAGTGCAGGGAACAGGCGTCTGTAAGGCTGCGGATGGGTTTATTAATTAGGACTGTCACTGTGCAAATCAGCGCGGAGACCAACAGGATACCACACAGGTAGGAACGCTTGCCACGGACATCTGGTGATTTGAGTTTGATCCCAAGTAAAGATGGAGAGAGAGAAGCAACTCCACAAAGTTGTCCTCTGACCTATACAAGCATCTGCTTACACACACACACACCACACACCACACACACCACACGCACCACACACCACACACACCACACACCACACGCACCACACACCACACGCACCACACACCACACGCACCACACACCACACGCACCACACACCACACGCACCACACACCACACGCACCACACACCACACGCACCACACACCACAAGCACCACACACCACACGCACCACACACCACACGCACCACACACCACACGCACCACACACCACACGCACCACACACCACACGCACCACACACCACATGCACCACACACGGAAAAAAAGACAGACAGAAAGAAAGAGAGAGAGAGAGAAAGAAAAAGAAAGAGAGAGAAAGAAAGAAAAAGACAGAGAGAAAGAAAGATAGAAAAAAAAAAGAAGAGAAAAGAAAGGAAAAGAAAGAAGGAAGGAAGGAAAGAAGGAAAGGAAAAGGAAGAAGGAAGGAATGAGAATTAAAGAAGAGAGAGAAGAAAAGAGAGGAAAAAGAAAGAGAGAAAAAAAAGAAATAAAATAGAAAAAAGAAAAGAAGAATAAAGAAAGAGAGAGAAAGAAGAAAGAGAAGAAGGAGGAAGAAGAAAAAAAAGAAAGAAAGAAAGAAAGAAAGAAAGAAAGAAAGAAAGAAAGAAAGAAAGAAAGTTTAAAAAATATTTAAAAATCTCTGGAAACACTCTCAGAAATCTGCCCCGAGGCGTGTCTCCTAGGTGATTCCAAAGCCAGCCAAGTTGACATTGAAGATTAACTGGCACAATTTCAAGAGCAAGACCCACACACAGAGGCTCACTGCAGCACCACTCATGATAAGGAGGCTAGAGCAGCCATGCTGGGATATCCCGGAAGCTCTAGAGGCCATCCCCTGCTACTGGGAATACCCTGGGGGAACGCACCTTTGGCCAACTTCTCCCAACCCTTGGTTTATGAAAGGATATGGAGGGCTAGAGAGATGGCTCAGGGGTTAAGACTGTGCCTCGCAAGCAGAAGGTCCTGAGTTCAGATCCCAGGTCCCATGTAAAAATGCCAGGTGGAAATAGTGTCAGCTTGGACTTCTGGCTCTGGTGGGCAGAGCCTGAGAAATCTCAGAGAGAAGGAAAAAGAAGATAGAAGCAATCCAGGATGATTCCTGAAGTCACCCACGCTTGGTCCCCCACAGGGACATGCAGTGCCCTCTAATACACTTGCACACACATATACACAAAATAAATAAATAAAAATTAAAAAAGAAAGAAAGAAAGGATATGGAGACTAGCTCTCCTTTACCTTAGGCCCCACCTAGATGAACTGGGTGGGGCCCAAGATTAACTAGGTTGGGCCCCAAAGTGAGCTCACCAGCGAGGAAAAGCCATTTTCCCTGGGTTTAGCTAAAGGCATAAAAATACCTGACCTTGGCAGCTATCTTTGGCGCCTGCCCCTCAAGGTACCCGATGTGTGGATTTGGTGAGTTCGGTTCTAGTTCCTTGTCCCTCAGGGATTCCATGCCTGGAGTTCTCTTCTTTCTCTCCTCTAATAAACACTATCTTAATCTTCTACACATGTTCTAGTTTCAATCTTGGAGTCCGAACACAAGAACCCTGAAACATTTGGTGGGCAGTCACCCTGCAACAATACTAGCCAAGCCATACAGTCGGCTACAGCCCCATTAAAGGATGACTGAATAAAGAAATCTGATATATGTAATGGAGCATTATTCCTCCATAAAGAAAGATACGTGTTATCTGCAGACAAACCAATGAAAATGGAGATTGTCATGATAAAATAAGCCAGCCTCAGGAAGATCACCTTTTCACGTATTCTCTGATCCGCGAGATCTAAAGGGAAAAATAACACTGGATGAGGAGCAGCGTGACAAAGCAGCAAGAATGACCCAGGACTTCGTAAGAGCCTGAGAGGGGGGCAGAGGTGCAGACAGACATTGTCTTCTGGCCACGACAGCGCTGCTGTATCCTGAGTTCACTGCGGCTATGCAAATTCCAACAAGATCTACACAGGATTTGTCCAATTAACATTTCACCATGGAAAGAGGAAGATCTGATGCCTCTCTCAGAGATTGTTTTCAAATGTTTGCATGTCTGTCTGTGTGTATCAGAGAACGAGGCACAAGGGAATTTGGGGAGCATTCTGGATTGCCCTACCTCTTCTTTGCTCTCTAGTTTTCCAGGCTCTGACTGGCAGTTTTATATGTGATCTGGGATCTGAACTCAGGACTTCCTGCTTGCAAGACAGAGGTTTAACCCCTGAGCCATCTCTCTAGTCCTCGTGCATGACATATAATGCAAAGCAGATAAAACCCAGTAGACCATACATGCCAAAAGACTTGAAAATAGAGCATTAACCCCCTTCCACAGGGACACATAGTACACACACACACACACACACATACATACACCTTGCCAAAATATTCAGTGTTACCTTGCACATCAAAGTATATATCACGCCAAGATAGTCAATATTACCAAAGCGTCCTTCATTCTTCCACTCATTATTATTTATTTTTATTATTTTTATTTCTATTTTAAACATATTTTATTTATTCATGAGAGAAAGAGAGAGGTGGAAGTTCACGTCACGGCAGGTGGGTGGAGGTCAGAGGACAACTTTAAAAGCCAGTTCTTTGCTTCTACTATGTAAGCCTCTGGGGATCACACTCAAATTGCAAGCAGTTGCCCCACCCGCTGAGATATGTTGCCAACCTCTACTTTTTAAATTACTGAATATCATATAATAATTATATACAATGAACTATGACTACCTTCAACCCCCTATCCTCTTTCCTTCCCCCCTCCACTGACTCCCTTCTTCCCAAGTGGTTCCCTAACCGCATACCCCCTTATGTCCCTTCTGTCCTTCCACGTCTCCAGGCTCTGTGTTTTTAAAATAAAGATTATGGGACTAGAGAGATGGCTCAAGGGTTAAGACTCTGTCTTGCAAGCAGAAGATCCTGAGTTCAGATCCCAGGTCCCATGTAAAACACACCAGGGGAAAACAGTGACAGCCTGCACTTCCAGCCCTAGTTGGCAGACCTGTGAAATTTCAGAGGGAAGCAAGAAGGAGGAAGAAGCAATTCAGGATGACTCCCAAAGTCACCCATAGTCCTCCGCAAGGACACATGTGCTCTCTGATACATACACATGCACACACACACACATATATAAAATAAATAAATAAATAAACGAACAAATAAATAAATGTCTTTGAAACATAAAATGAAAAAGATTATTCTCTATGATGCTTCCTGATAAGTTGTTGGTCAGAGAGCTCTCAAAGGCCCCCCCAAACAGGACAGACTTTTGCCATTGCTTTTAGTTCCCTCCGAAGACTGACAGTAAGATCTATTACTGAAGATACAACACATATATATCACAGAACATGGGCAAAATACACTAACCAGAACTGGTTTGAGAGCTTTCTCCTTGCTGGATAGCTTACACAGTACCAAGAAATACTTAGAAGTTACCTGGGTAGAAAAATAATCAAAGGTCTTATAAAACTGTGAGATCTGCAAGTTACAATAAAAATCACCATGGCAACAGGTGACCACTAGTGTAATAGTGGCATGAGTATCAAGGAGACAACCAACAGCTTTCTGATTGGATTTAAGACCCATTTATTTGAATGGAATGTATTCCCACTACTGTTAACTAGAACAAGAACCTATAAAAGGGAAGGAAATAGGCCACAAGGAAAGACCAGACTATGAATCTTTAGCTAGGAAGACAGTACACCAAACTGCTCTATCAATACCTATTATTATACCTATAGATTAGAAGAGCACTCGGCACTCAACCTAGAACCCTTATTCTACAACAGAAAGTACTTAATATAAAAAACACAACTTGCAGAAAATAAGGGTCTGCAGACTGCTTGGAAAAGCCTGACAATTTTTTTTAAGAGGATTAAGGCAGAGTTTATTGAGGATGGAAAGAACGGAACTCACGGACTGCAGAAGTGGAGTAGCATGAGGGGCAAGGGCGCCCTGGAGAACTCATGGGTTCCATGCCTGGAGCTGGAAAAGAACTCCTGGACTTCAGAGGTGGAGTGCCGCGAGGGGCAGGTGCCAAAGATGGCTGCCGGGGTCAGGTGTATCTATACATTTAGGCAAGCCTGGGAAAAAAAAGGCTTGTTCTCATTGGTTAGCTCAAATTGGGGCCTGACCCCATGGATCTTGTGCCCAACCTCAAAGTATGGCTTATCTATAATGGAGAACTATTCTCCATACCCTTTCTCAAGCTAAAGGTTGGGTGAAGTCCGCCACCTTATCTCTGTGGAGGATTGGAGCCGGTTGCTCTAAAACTGACCGATGAGTTCACAGCAGAGGTGTCTGAACTCAGGGGGGAGGGGTCTCTTCAGAGGAAAGGGTGTCAGCGAGGTTAGAACGGGAAGGGTCTTTGAGCTGGGGGGAGAAGGCTGATTAGTAAAGGTGCTTGATACATTATAAGGCTGTCAGTTAGGAAGCTAACCCGGATGTCCCACCCTCCCTGAGGCTGCTACACGGCAGAGGTTTAGCAGTTTAGGAGAAGTATTAAAACAGGCCATAAAGTGTGGTGGATTCTCTCCAGGGTCCACTCTGTCCTAGCACTGTGACTGCAGTGGCCTGACACATCCGGAAGTGAACACCCCAGCACATTCTTTGGCTCTCACGGTCCTCCTGAGAAAGAGAGAAAAGCAATTGTTAGATGGTTTAGAATAGGATTTCTATTTCACTGGCTTCTTTGAGGCGATTGCTGACAGCATAGAAAGGTTGCTGGAAAAGTCCTTTGAAGGTTTCACTAGACTACGTATATTCCTCTGGGATATGGTCCCAACTTCCCCCAACCTTGTCCTGTGTTTGTGGGGAGATACCGATGTGAATTCCATCTGGTCTGGCCGAGCTAGGTCCCATACCCGACCAATCAGATTCACAGAAACTAGAATTCACCAATGAGAGAAAAAAAAAACAAAACTACATTTCAGACGCTCACCGTGCTGTATATCACTCTGGAATCTGTATATATCCAGGTTCTTGTGTTCAGGAGCCGAAGATTGAAACCAAGATACAAGAAGAGGATTAAGGCAGAGTTTTTTAGAGGACGGAACTTACTGACTGCAAAACTGGAGTGCCATGAGGGGCAGGTGCCAAAGATGGCTGCCAGGGCCTGGAATATTTACACACCTAGTCAGCTTCAGTTTCTGAAAATTGGAACTTTTAGTCCTCTACATTTCATTGGTCTTGTGCCCGACCTCATGGTGGGGCTTATTTAATGGAGAACTAATCTCCATATCTTTTCATAAACTGAGAGTTGGGGCAAGATGGCAGCTTTGTCTCCGTGAAGGATTAAAGGATAATGGTCTCCAGTCCCACCAAAAATCCTACCAAATACATATTGTAAAGACTTATGACTAGTATACAGTCTCAGACAAGCCACACCCACTACCTTTAGTGTATCTTTACTTTCTTCCCCAGCATCCTTTTCTCCTAACCCTCGTGCTTAAACATCCTTAATAGTCCCCAACTGTGCTTCATATTGTCTCGCAAGAGAGTAGATCCAACTCCATTATGAACCGTACCCGTCACTCTAGCCCGTGCACTTTAGTTTCCCTAAAACAGGTTCTCCCCACCTAGCCCCGTGATCGCTCGGAAGCTCCAAGCCGACTGGTGTTCCTGTCCTCTGTGGGGCTAAAGTCCTTCCCAGACAAATTCCAAGTTATCTCTCTGCCATTGAGCCAGGTCTGTCTCTGACCCTCACTCTTTTCCTAACAGCTTGTCTTGAAATTCACCTAAGTCGAGGTTCCCTAAAAGATCAAGGAATCTCTCTCCTTGGGCTGCTAGGGTAGATAATGTGGAACTGTTCCCCCCCTGCCTCTCCCCCCACCCCCGTTCCCCCCACCACTCACTGACTCCAACAATACTAAAAAGAATGAATGCTCTCAACAGAAGAATTAGAGTTTGGGATCAAGCAGGTACTATAATCTTATCTACTTTGTGTGGTGGGGGTGGGGGTGGGATTGATATTTACCTGGAGTCTTGAATATGGGTCTGAAAGCTTTACCTCTGTGGGAATGACCTTATGCCAGATCAAAGTGGAGCATTTAGTCCCAAGCACTCATTCCATCTTCACACATACTCATTGGCCAGTGTACACCCCAAATTCCACAAAGTTGCACAATCAATTAGGGACTGAGGCCCTGAGTCAGCTTGATTGTGGCGTCTCGTTCTTAACTGCTGCACTGCCTTATAACTTGAGCATCGTCTTAGAGCCACCTCTAATCAAACAGTACCGATGCTGCCCGGCCGACTCCCTTCAGAACTACCCCTGTCATAGTTAGACAAAGGCGTCAACTTGACAGTTGAGGGTTTGAGGTCTGGGCACATTGGTAGAGAGGTACGAAGTGGTAGTTGAGATAAACCCAGGGCAAACCTGCAAGAGATTGTTCAGTGGATGGGGAAGACTCTGCCCATGGTGGATGGGTCTAGTCTCTGGGCAAGAAAATAAAATGGAGGAAACTGTTTGAGAAAGATGGCATCCTTGTGGATACTTAGCCAGACATGCTGGTCTTGCAAGTAAGGAATGTCCCTCTCTCAGCTGTTAAGTAGAAATGGCGTGGTCAGTTCCCTCAGCCCTTTGGTGATGGCGCAAGCTCTCCTATCAAAATGGACAAACAACTGTAACCACAAATCACAGGGGAATAAACCCCTTATTCCCTTAAGCTGTTTGTTGGCGATTTTATCAGCAACCATGCAGGTGGACTGCAGCAACTGCCGTGATTCACTCTAACCAGAAGTACATCTCTGCTTGCCCTTAATTATTGGCTCCTAGAAGTTTTTACAAGGATGATAGTTTCCAGGATGCAGTTGGGACACTTATGCCAAACCCACCCCATGTAATGATTTGTGGTGTGTCCGGAGGGAAAATGTCATGCAGTGATGGGATAATGAAAGGTTGCAGAGGCAAGAGAAGCTCCGGTCATCCAGAGGAGCCAATCATGACTGGTCTTATATCTATCTAGCTGAGATTGTCTGTTGAAGATGGTGTAGCAAGGACAGACACAGTCCCCGAGTCCTGGAAAAGATCGTATAGGTGGCTTTTGAGACAGTTGCCTTCCATTAGTAAGGAATCGGGGTCAGAGAAACAGGAAGGGCCTTGGAAAGCATGAATGGGAGAAATGGTGGCTGGAACTATGGTGGGAATATGAACATTACTCCTGTCTTTCTGTCCTGGGGGTACCAGACATCACAATACTTATTGCCTGCAACACAATAAATCTAGCCCATCTTGCAAAGTGACAGAGGAAGTTGGATTTCCTGAGTACCATAGAGACAGGCAGTAATGGCACTTATCCATGATGGCTATGAGGACTTACTATGAGTAAGAACCTTAGCTAGTAAATGGAGCATCTTAGGAAACGGTTAGCATTTAAGTGAAGCTAATGGATCTGAACACTCCCGGACACCATTCACACTGTTGCCATAGATTCAACGCCCTGTGGTTCTTAGCGCGCTTCCAGAAGGGTTAGCCACGGTGACTACATGGAGGGAGGCCAGGAAGGCCAGGCGACGGTCTAGCACGAGCAGCTTTTCCATTTCCAGCCGCGCCATCCTCCAGTCTCACATTCTCCACGAGACAGTCAGACTAATAAAGTCACAGAACATGCCATCCCCAGATCCGGAATCTTCCAAACCTTCCTCCCGCATCCAGTCATAACTGTCAGATGCACGCTTCCCCGGCAATGTTAATGGGTCTCGGCTTGAAACTCCACCTCAGAGAAGGCTCCCCTACCAACCCAACCCAAGACAAAGCCATCTCCTTCTGCACCTCCCAAGTCGGAAAATCTTGCAGCATAATCTGTTCATGTTCTTAATTTGATTATGATTTCCTTCCTTCCTTCCTTCCTTCCTTCCTTCCTTCCTTCCTTCCTTCCTTCCTTCCTTCCTTCCTTCCTTCCTTCCTTCTTTCCTTCTTTCCTTCCTTCCTTCCATGCATGTGGTGTGTGTGTGTGTGTGTGTGTGTGTGTGTCTGTGTGTGTGTGTGTGTGTGTGTGTGTTTCTTACTAGGAGTCCTCATAGCCATCATCGATAAGTACCATTACTGCCTGTCTCTGTAGACATTCAGGAAATGCAACTTCCCCTGTCACTTTGCCAGTTGGGCTAGATTTATTGTGCTGCAGGCGATAAATATTGGAGACAAGAAAACAGCCTCCCTCTAGGTGCTCTTCCAACTCCCACACTCATTCTGCCCAGAACAGTCTTGAAGACGTGCTAGAAAAGAGAACATGCAAAAACAAAAAAAAAAAAAAAAAGAAAAGAAAAGTAAAGAAAAGAGAACATGCAATTAATCAGATGCTGCTGGTGGGACAAAGTGTGGCCAGTAACCAACTGGTGCTGGAAGGTCACATGGTAGAAGGAGATAAATGACTTCACACACTCTCTCTGTCCCTCTCTTTCATAGATAGATAGATAGATAGATGATAGATAGATGGTAAATAGATAGATACATCAATAGATAGATACATAGATAAATAGATGATGGATAGATGATAGATAAATAGATGATTGATAGATGATAGATACATAGATAGATGATAGATACATAGATAGATGATAGATAGATGATTGATAGGTAGATAATTGATGACTGATAGATGATAGATAGATAGATAGATAGATAGATAGATAGATGATAGGTAGGTAGATAGATAGATAGGTAGGTAGATAGATGATAGATGATAGATAGATAGATAGAGAAATAGATAGATAGATAGAGAGATAGATAGAGAGATAGATAGATGATAGGTAGGTAGATAGATAGATAGATAGATAGATAGATAGATAGATAGATAGATAGGATAGATAGATAGGTGATAGATAGATAGATAATAGATACATAGGGAAAAAACCAAAGAGAGAAATAAATAATGTGTTTTTAAACTTTGTCTTTCATTCATAAATTTATTAAATTAACATTTTTATATAATGGTCCTTGCGTCCCTCATTCCCCCTTCCCTTCTTCCCTCCTACATTTCACCCCCTCTCTCATCCCTACGTGGGCCCAGTCTATTCCCTCCTCTTTTCCTATCCTTTGGTTTTATGGATCCTGGGCTTCCCTCTATATCTTCTGTTCTCATGGGGTTCAGAAATCTGTGACAGACAGAGAGGTCCTTCCTTGGGCGGCCCACTGACATGGGTCCTCCCCTACCTCTGTCTGACCCCTCGCCCCTAAGCATCCTACTGTCTGGAACTATTTCTCCTGAGGTTTGTGCCACTCCATGGGGGCGGCTGACATGTTCACCACTGTGCAGGTCTGATGAGCTCAAGTCCCATTACCATGAGTTTCTGGTTGTAGCTGCTCTGTCTTGAGTGGAGCGATTTGCCCAGCAACGGAACTCTCCATCTTTAGGCTGTGTTGCAGTTAGCCCCCTTGGTTGCTGACAAATCACCATCAAACAGCTTAAGGGAACAAGAGGTTTATTTTCTTATAATAGACTGGTTACAGTTCCTCATCCAACTTAGCAGGAGAGCTCACACCAGCACCAAAGCCAAGGGAACCGGCCACACCATCTCTACACAACAGCTGAGAGAAGAACGATTCTTACTTGCCAGACCAGCGTGTCTGGCCAAGTGTACACAAGGATGCCAACTTTCTCAATCAGTTTTCTGTATTTTATTCCAGGGCCTAGTCCCACCTTCTCCATCAGCTAGACAGTCTCCTGCAGGTTTGCTCTGGGCTTAACTCAACCTCTAATTCTCTACGAATGTGCCCAGAGCTCAACCCAAACCCTCAACTGTCAAGTTGACACCTGTGCCTAACTACGACAAGCTCTTACAATCTTACCACCCCCTCTTCCACAAAATTCTCTAAGCCTCTAGATGGGGAGAGATTTGGCTGGCCTGGTTCCAGGTGATCATTGTAGGGTTGCAGGTGTTCTGTCATTTGTTGTTGTCCAATTTGCTGTTCTTGCACTGCACAAGGCTGCCTCCTATCTGGGTGCTGAGATCCTCTCCTATCCAACAGTACAGAAATTTAAAATAATACATGAGAATATACGTTACAGTTATATATGAGAAGCTTGAACGGGAGAGGATCAGGAGTAGGACACAGTAGTGGGTGGGATCAACTTCCAGGCCATCATCTGGCTGTCAACTAATCACTAACCCCCCATGCTGAGGAACACAGGACAAGTGCTTAAAACCAATCTAAATACCAGTGATTAGGAAAATGAATGACCAGGGATCAGATATCTCATTTAATTGCAGATCTTCCTCCATAATGGCCTTATTTCTCTACTGAACTTTGTTCCTTAGTCTTCATTCTCTTTGGTTCTTCTTTGCCCTGCCTTCCTATTTCAAACCCCTCATGGTTGTAAAGGTAATAAAAAGATTTGCCCTTGAATATGTCATTAAGAGGGCTTGGAATTAAGTTCCACTTATAAGGGAGCACATCTGATATCTGGTTTTCAGTGCTTGGGATACTTTACTCAGTATGATTTCTTCCATCTCCATCCATTTAGCAGCAAATCTCATTAATTCACTTTTTTGATAGTTGTGTAGTATTCCAGTGTGTATATGTGCCACATTTTCATTATCCATTTGTCAACTGTAAAACATCTAGGTTGATTCCAAGACTTTGCTATTAGTGCTGCAATGAACGTGGATGTGCATGTATCACTATAGTGTGATGAAATGTTTTGGGGGAATATTCGTAGCAGTGATATAGCAGGGTCATATGGCATTTCAATTTTTAACTTTTTTAATAACAGCCATACTGACCACCATAGTGGTTGTACAAATCTACATTCCCACCAGCAATGTATGAGGTTTCCCTTCTCCCCACATTCTCTCCATGATGTGTTGGTGCATGTCTTTTGGATTTTTGCCATTCTGACAAAATGTGTGAGATAATGTCTCAGGGTAGTTTTGATTTGCATTTCCCTGATGTTATAGTTTGCCTGCATGGTTGCTGATAAATCACCATCAAATGGCTTAAGAGAACAAGGGGTTATTTCCTTATGACAGTCCGGTTATAGTCTGTCCTGCTTAATGGGAGAGTTGGCCTGGTTCCAGGTGATTATTGTAGGGTTGCACCAACACCAAGGCCAAGGGAACTGGCTACACCATTTCTATGTCATGGCTGAGAGGGGAACAATCCTTACTTGTCAGACCACCATGTCTGAACAAGTATCCACAAGGATGCCAACTTTCTCAATCAGCGCTCAGAATTTTATTCCAGGGCCTAGTCCCACCAACCATGGGCTGGTTCTTTCCCATCAACTAGACAATCTCCTGCAGGTTTGCTCTGGGCTTAACTCAACCACTAATTCTCTATAAATGTACCCAGAACTCAAACCCTCAACTGTCAAGTTGACACTTGTGCCTAACTATGACACCTGAAGTCTAGAGAAATGGAACATTTTTTAAGGTGTTTCTTAGACATTTCAGTTTCTTCCTGGGAAAATTTTTCTTTTAAGTTCCATGGCTTTCTAATTAGTTCCACTTTCTAATTGGGCTGTTTATCTCGTTTGTGCTTCATCTTTTGAGTTCTTTGTATATTCTGTATATTAGTTCTCTATCAGGTAAGTGGTTAGTAAAGATTTTCTCCCATTCTGTGGTTTGTCTTTTTGCTCAGTTGACAATATTTTTAGCTGAATAGAAGCTCTTTAATTTTGTAAGATCCAATTTGTTGAGAGGTGTTTCTATTTCTTAAGCGATTGGGGTGCTGTTTCAAAAGTATTGGCCTAGGCCAATCAGTTCAAGGGATTTACCCACTCTTTCTTCTAGGATTTTTATAGTCTCTGGTCTAATGTTTAGGTCTTTGATCCATTTGGAGTTGATTTTCATGCATGGTGACAAGTAAAAGTCCAGTTTCAATTGTCTGCATGTGGATATCCATTTTACCATTTTTAGAATTTTCTGAGTCCCTATGTTGAAAATCAGATGGCTGTATGTATAGGAGCTTATTTCTGGATCTTCAATGCTTATCTATTGATCTATATGCCTATTTTGGAGCCAGTGTCATTGCTGCCTTTATTAGTACAGATGTGTAGTATAGATTAAGGTCTGGTATGATGATTCCTCCAGCATAGTTTTTATTACTCAGGATTACCTTAGCTATACTGGGCCTTTTGTGCTTCCATATGAATTCTGAGATTGCTTTGTCAATGTCTGTGAACAATTACCTTATTATTTTGATCAGTATAAGCATTGAATCTATATATTGCTGTTAGGACAGCCTTTTTTTAATTTTTATTATTATTTATTCAATTGTGCATGTGTACGTATGTATGTGCGCGTGTCGAAGACAGCCATTTTTTATGATGTTAATTCTACCAATCCAGGAGCATGGAAGGTTTTTTTCCACCTTCTGGTGTCTTCTGAAATATCTTTATTTAGGGTTTTAAAGTTTTCATTGTATAGGTCTCTCAATTCCTTGGTTAGATTTATAACAAGGTTATTTCATTTTTTTAGGGGTTATGGTAAATAGATTTGTTTCTCTTAGGACTTTCTCACATTTTACATTCTTAGTATATAAGAAAGTCACTGACTTTTGAACACTATCTTTGTATCCGGCCATTCTGCTGAACTTATGTGTTAGTTCCAAAAGTTTCCTGGTGGAGGTTTTCAGGTCACTCAGATAAAGGATCATGTCGTTGACTTCTTTTCCTATTTGTACCCCTTTTATTTCCTTATCTTTTCTAAAAGCTCTAGCTAAGGCTTCCAGTACAGGACTGAATAAAAGTGGTAAGAATGCACAACCTTGCCTAGTTTCTGATCGAAGAAGGAATGCTTCAAGAATTTCCCCATTTAGAATGATCCTTGTGGGGCTGGAGAGGTGGCTTAGGGGTTAAGCCTCTGCCTTGCAGGCAGAAGGTCCTGAGTTCGGATCCTAGACCCCATGTATAGACACCGGGCAGAAGTGGGGGCGGCCTGCATTTCTGGTCCTGGTAGGGTGGAGCCTGTGAATCCCGGGGCAGAGTAAATGAGGAAGTGGAGGAGGTCCATGGTGGTTCCCGAATTCACCCGTGGTTCTACACACACACACATACATACACACACATGCACAATTGAATAAATAAATTAAAAAATAGAATGATTCTTGCTATAGGTTTCTTGTATATATCTTTTATTATATTGATTTATGTTCCTTCCATTCCAATTGTCTCCAGGATTTTGATCATCAAGGAATATTGGATCATGTCAAAAGTTTTTGCTGCATTTAAAGAGAGAAGGAAAGATGTGATTTTGTTCCTTGGATTTATTTATATGATGCCTTACATTTATTGATTTGTGTATGTTTGAACCAACTTTGCATGCCTGGGATAAATTGTGATGAATTATTTTTTATATGTTTTTGAATTCAATTTGCTAAAATTTTGTTGAGGATTTTTGCATCTGTGTTCGTCAATGAGATTGGCCTATAGTTTTTTGGTTTTTTTTTAATGTGTATGTGTGTGTCTCTGTGTCTGTGCTGTGTGTCAGAGGGCACTGTTTGTCCCTATGGAGGACCAAGGGTGACTTTGGGAATTATCCTGGATTCCTTCTACCTCCTTCTCTTTTCGCTCTGGGATTTTCCAGCTCCGCCCAGCAGGGCAGGAAGTGCAGCCCCCCTAAATGCCATTTCCCACTGGTGTTTTTATGTGGGACCTTCTGCTTTCGAGACACAGTCTTAATCCCTAAGCCATCTCTCCAGCTCAAAGTTTTCTTTTTTATTGTATTTTTATTTGGTTTTGTGATTAGTGTAATATTAGCTTCATAGAAAGAATTTAGAAGTGTTCCTTCCTTTGCTATTTTAAGAATAGTTTAAGAAACAGCAGTGTTAGTTGTTGAAATGTTTGGTAGAATTCTGCACTAAATCCATCTTGTCCTGGACTTCTTTTCTGGGGAGATTTGTAATTACTTTTTTAATTTCATTACTTGTTATAAGACTGTTTAAATAATTCAATTTACCCTGAATCAATTTTGGTAAGTTGTGCATGTTGGGAAATTCATCCATTTCTTTCTGATTGTCAAACTTTGTAGAGTATAAATTTTTGAAGTATGACCTTATACTTCTCTGAATTTCCTTGCTGTCAGTTGTAATGACTCCATTTTCATCTCTAATTTTATTACTTTGAGTTTTCTCTCTTTTGCCTTTGGTTAATTTAGCTAAGGTTCTTCAATCTTATTGATTTTTTTTTCCCCAAAGAACCAGCTCTTTGGTTGATTCTTTGTATCGTTTTCCTTATTTCATATATTTCTCCCCTGACTTTACTAATTTCTGCTGGTCTCCTGCTTTTAAGATTGGATTGTTCTTGTCTCTAAAGTTTTAAGTTGGATTGTTAAATTGTTTACTTGTGATGTTTCCTCTTTTTTTTTTTTTTTAAATAAACTGTCCTCTTAGGAATGCCTTTATCATATCCCAAAGATTTTGATATGTTGTATTTTCATTATCATTTATTTCTAAGAACTTTTGAAATCCTTTTGACTTCTATCTGAACCCATTCCTTGTTCAGGATCATGGTGTTTAATCTCTATGGAATTCTGTATTTTTTGATGTTTGCTTCCTTGTGGATGTCTAGCTAGCTTTATTTCACGGCGGTCAGATGGGATACAGGATATTATTTCAACTTTCCTCTATATGTAGAAGTTTGCTTCGTGCCCCAATATGTGGTCTTTTTTGGAGAAGGTTGCATGAGCTACTGAAAAGAATGCATATTCCTTACTGTTGGGATGGAAGACTCGATAGAGGGCTGTCAGGTACATTTGGGTTATGGTTTGATTAAGTTCCAGTGTATCTCTGTTCAGTGTTTAGCTTGTTGAACTACCCAGTAAGGGTAGTCTCATACTATTATCATGTTTGGGTTAATTTGTCTTTTTAAATGTTGTAACATGTGTTTAATGAATGTCTGAGCTTATATTAGGTGAGTTTATGTTTCTTATTGTAAAGTCTTCCTGATGAATTGTTCCTTTAACTAATATGTAGTGTCCTTCTATATCTCTTAGGATTTCTTTTAGTTCAAATTCCATTTTGTCAGGTAACATAATTGCTACTCCTGCTTGTTTCCTTTTTCCATTAACTTAAAGTACTTTTGACCAGACTTTTGCTCTGAGAATGTGCTTATCTTTCATGGTGAGATGTGTTTCCCTAAGGCAGCAGATTACTGGGTTGTGATATTTGATCCATGTTTATAGTCTATGTCCTTTCTTTAAATATATCTGTGCACATATGCATGTGTGTGTGTGTGTGTGTGTGTGTGTGTGTGTGTGTGTCAGAGGGCACTGTATGTCCACGTGGAGACCCAAAGGGTGACTTCAGCAATCATCCTGGATTGCTTCTACCTCCTTCTTGCCGCTCTGGCCCACTAGGGCTGAAAGTGTAAGCTGCTGCTGCCATTTCCGCCTGGGATTTTTTACCTGGGACCTAGGATCTGAACTCAGAACCTGCTTGTGAGACAGTCTTAATGCCTGAGCCATCTTTGCAGCCCAATCTATGTTTTTTGATTAGAGAGTACATTACATTAACATTTAGGGTTATAATTGAGAAATGCTTGTTGGTTCCTATCATTTTTGTGTTTGTGGTTTTTATACCTGTATTTCTTTGCTAGGAAGTTGTGTCAGTCTTATTTTTCCCTTTTCTCTTCTTGCATATGTTTGTCTTTTCTCCCAGCTTGAGTAACTTTTCTAGCGTCTTTTGTAGGCTTGGTTTGGTGTTCGTGTAAGCCTATAGTGTGTCTTATGGAGGTAGATTTCTTCTTTCACCCTCAATCATGACTGATAGTTTTGATAGGTATATTAGGGCACATGGGTATATCTGGGTTGGCATTTGTGCTCATTCATGACTTGAAGTACATCTTTCCATGCTCTTCTGGCTTTTACTGTTTTCTGTGAAAAATCAACTATTATTTTAATAGGCTTACCTTTAAATGTGACTGGTTTTTTCCTCTTGATGCTTTCAACGCATTGTCTTTGTCACACATCTGTATCATTTTTGACTATAATTTGTCTTGGCGAGTTCCTATTTTGGACATTTCTGAACAGTGTATGATATGCCTCTTGTACTTGGATGGGGATCTCTATCCTAGATGTGGAAAATTTTCATTAGTGATAGTGTGAAAAATCTCTTCTGTCTGGCTTTATGGATTTTTTTCTTCTGATATTCCATGAAAGCATAGGTTTGGTTTCTTTAAGAGTCCCATAACTTTTGAGTATTCCTCTCTAGTAATTTTTTTTTTTTTTGGCTTTTTCAATCTCTTTAATTGAACCATCTTGTTTTCTTTTCTGTTTGTTGATTCTATTGGTAAGACTTGCTGGTGAATTTTGGATTATAGTTAGCTTATTTTTTAATTTCAAGCTTAATCTCTATGGTTTTTTCCCAACTGCTCTTACTTGTTTTGTTTCTTCAACTGCCTTTTTCATTTCATCTAGGTACACACACACACACAAAACAAATGAATTAATTTTTAAAAAGATCTCTTGGTTTGATAATTTGATTATTTCTCTCCCCCAGCGGCTTCTACAGTATTCCTGGTACTGTGTAAGCTATCCAGCAAGGAGGAAGTTCTCACGTCATTCTGATTAATGTATTTTGCCCATATTCTGTAATCTATATGTGTTGTGTCTTCAATAACAGGGTCTTACTGACAGTTTTTTTGGAGAGTAACCAAAAGCAAAAGCCTCTAAGGCCTTTAAGACCTCTCTGACCCACACTTTATCAAGAAGTGTCACATTCCTGTTACTTCTAATATAGTTTTGATTGTCATTGGGTTCTAAGTGGATCAGCACAAGGCTTTTTTTGGTTGTTTTGTTTTGCCCTGTTTTCCTTACTCTACGTTCTTCTGCATAGAGGCCGCTCATTCTTGTTCTTTTCTTTAAAAGACATGGTTTTTGTTTTGTTTTGTTTTTCACGTATTACTAGCATAGGAAGTTCCTATGGGGTTACCTTCCACAATCTTAGGGCTTTTCTATAAGTCCTCCCTAGCTCCCCTCCCCTCAATCCCCCTAGGTATTTTTCCCAATTATTCCCTCCCTCACCCTACTCGTCATGGTATCCTAACTTTCCCCATTAAAAGGTTTCACCCTAACTATTCCTTCCCACTCATTGGTCCCTTTAGAATTTTTTGGCTCTAACCATAATTCCAAGCCAAATATATTGACAAGGATATCAGTGCTAGCATCTGCATATAAGAAAGATCATGCAGGGCTGGAGAGGTGGCTCAGGGGTTAAGCCTCTGAAGGTCCTGAGTTCAGATCCTAGACCCCACATATAGACGCCGAGCAGAAGAGGGGGCGGCCTGCATTTCTGGTCCTGGTAGGGCGGAGCCTGTGAATCCCAGGGCAGAGTAAACAAGGAGGAGGTGGAGGCGGTCCATGGTGGTTCCCGAATTCACCCTTGGTTCTACACACACACACACACACACACACATACACACACACAGTTGAATAAAAAAAAAGAGAGATCATGCAGTGCTTACCTTTCTGTGTCTGAGATACCTCACTCCATATTAAATTTTCCAGTTCCATCCATTCACCAGTAAATCATCCTTTCTGATGGCTGAGTAATATTTCATTGTGTATTCCTCTGTTTTATGGACATGTTGCCTGATTCCACCAGTGTAATAGGACACAACCAACAGCTTTTTGATTAAACTCAAAACCCACTTGTCAGAATAGAACACATTCCTGTTTCTGTTAGCTAGAACAAGAACCTAAAAAAGGGAAGGAAATAGACCAATAGGGAAAAACAGTCTGTAAACCTATAGGTAGGAAGACAGTACATCAAACTGCTCTGTAAATAGCTGCTATTATACCCATAGATTTGAAGAACACCGTTGGACAAAACGTTGCATTCAAGGCAGGACCGCTACATCCAGGAACTCACTTCAGTGAGACTTGTCCCTATTGGACCTGCATAATGACTGACATACCAACATGCCCCCATAGACCAGCGAAGAACTCAAGAGAGATAAGAAATGTGTATGGAAACCTTGGGAACTAAAGCTGGATGAGTGAAGGGAAATGCTCATATCAGTGGGGTGGCCCAAAGAGGGGCAACTTGGTATGCCACAGAGGCCTGAACCCCCACAAAGTAGACAAGCCAGAGGGAACCCTGGGTCCATAGGAGCAGACAGGCAGGAAGGTGGGAGGGAGTGGGATGGGTTGATGAAGGGAAGAGTGTGTTGGGAGGGACAGAGGATGGAGGGAAGCAAAGATAAGTACTCAATATGCTAGAAAACTAGAAAAATAAGTAAATTTTAAAAAAGAGAACAAGATATGTTTAACTATGAGTATGGGCTTTTTCTCAAGTCACTGTTTTCATTTTGCTTTGCTTGGGATGAGTCTTGCGTAACTCAGTCTAGACTCAAACTTGATAATGCAGCTGAAAATGACCTTAGACTTTTGCTCCTGCTTTTACCTCAAGAGACAGAGAAGCATTCAGAAGGAAAGACATATCCCAGGACAAAAGAAAGAGTTGCCATTCATTAACTTTATAGTTGCCATATATGGGATTTCATTGGGATTTGAAGCTATGACACTCACAAGGCTGCTAAGAAACCAAAATGAGATCTCAGGATGTTTCCTGCCGGTCACTGGACAGGACTGCCATAGAGTGGCAGATCACTGAGATGCCATTACTGTAAACAATGGTAGCATTTCCCAGAGAATGTCTGGGGAATGGAATGAAGCCTTCCCAGGGTTACATACATACGCATGTGTACATGCATGTACATATGCATGTGCCTATGGGACTGAAGCTGCTTCATTGCTATTCTATCAGGAAATATTTGTATATGGAGAGACTTCCCTGTCAGCAACCTTCACAGCTTAGGTTGTTAATTGCGCTGGAATTCTTGTCATGTGAGTTAAAGTTTCAACCAAACTCACCAAATTCCAAGACCAGGGACTTCTGTCCCTTTCCATGACTCCACAGTTCCTTTCTCTCTCTCTCTCTCTCTATCCTGCCTTAACTTCTGTCTCTGAATCTAAGGGTTCCTGAAGGCCAAAGATCTGTCTCTATCATATCTTCAGGGTGAGTAGGGCCACATACTTTATCTACCTGGGACCAAACATTTTAACCTGTCTGATCTAAGGGGAGGAAGAATGAAAGAGAAGTCAGAGCTTGGAGATCAGAGGGTGGCCATTTGAAGGGAATCTGGAAGAAAGAATGTCATCATTTAAGACAAGCAAACCTTATATACAATAAAGCATATAGTTCATTGACTGTCTAAGATTAATATTAAAAGAACAGGCCTCTTTGTCATAAGGTGTCTAATAATGATGACGTTAGTAAAACCATTAAAGCTTAAAGCCGACTCTCACATAGATTTAAAGTATGTAAATATTAGAGAATGAGGATTATATTGGTCCAGTGTATACACACAGCCTGGCAAAAATGTGTAGGTCCTCCTTAGGCTGCTGTTAGAATAACAAAAGCCACTGGAGAGACGGCTCAGGGGTTAAGACTCTGCCTCACAAGCAGGAGGTCCTGAGTTCAGGTCCCAAGTCTCAATTGAAAATGGACAACCTTTAAAAAAAAAAAAAGGCAGAAACAGCAGGAGGCAGGAGACCTGCACTTCCCACCCTGGTTGGCAGAGCCTGGGAAATCCAAGAGCAAAGCAAAAAGAAGGTAGAAGCAATCCAGAATGATTCCGGAAGTCACCCTTAGTCCTCCACAGTGCAGTGTCTTCTGATACAGACACACACACACACACACACACACACACACACACACACCACACACTAAAATTAAAAAAAAAAATAAAAAAGAACCACCAAGTCTTGCAAGGCAGCTGTGATAGCTAGATTTATAGGCGTCAACCTGACAATTGACCAAGCTCTGGGCACATTTGTGAACCATTGGTAGTTAAGGCAAGCCCTGAGCAAGTCTGCAGGACATGGAATGGTGTAGAAAGACCCAGCCAGTAATGGGTGGGACTGGGCAGCTGGGAAAGGCGGGAGCAGCCGGTTCTGTCAGGTTTGGTATTCTTCAGCATTCGCTGGTAGTCCTGCAATCTGGAAAGTGAGGTTTTGATGCGGAAAAACGGTCTTTTGGCTGTCCCATCTAGATCACCAAATGTTGCAGGGACAAGAAACAACCGTCCCAATCTTGCAGGGTTCTTGTGTTTCGGAGTCGAAGGTTGAAATCAGAACACGTGTAGAGGATTAAGGTAGAGTTTATTAGAGGAGAGAAAGGTTGGAACTCATGGACTCCAGACGTAGAGCGCCATGAGAGGCTAGAGCGCCCTGCAAAACTGACCCAGATGGGACAGTTCCGATTGTCCTGCAACATTGTGTGATCAGTTCTCATGGCTCCTGGTGTGGGTGTGAGCTCTCCTGCCACACTAAACTAAGAACTATAACTGAGAATCGTAAGAAAGAATAAAACCTCCTTGCTCCCCTGAGCTCTTTGCTTGTGACTCTATCAGCAACACGCAGGCAGGTAAATGGCAGTAATAGTCATCTTATCATCTAACCTTGAAAAAAAAAATCGCAGAACAACTTCTGGATGCCAGTTCTTTCCTTCCACCAAGTGAACTTCCAGGCATGAAACTACTCGAACCCTTAGCAGTGCTTTACCTACTGGGCTCTCTTGCCCCTCCCTTAGGAGAACAGAATCTTAATAACTCTGTTGTCCATGTTATCTCCAAGTGGCCTTTTTCTTCCCTGTGTCAGATAGGCATGTTCTGAATTTTCAGAAAAGACTTCAGAGCCAGGCCTGTGGCCTCGGTGTTACTGTAAGTTGCTGTAGGTTGTAAGTACCCTGGGCTTCTCAGCTGTACAGTCTGGCTGGGACTTGTAGGTGAAGCCTCCCAGTGTCATGCATTGACTTGCTAGCACATGTGTACATCACTTATTATACGTAAGCTAAATGTTTTGGAGTTTTTTTTCCCCCCCAGGCATTTCCAGTTAAGACAGACAGCAATAGCCACCGTAACTCATCCCAAGCACTCTGGCACTGGGCTGGGTCCACCCAATCTTTTCCCGTTGTCAGTCACTGAATTCTGGACCATCTGCCAGAGTGACAAAAATGAAGGAGAGGGGCTGGAGACACGGCTCAGCAGTGTGGAAGACTGTGTCCTTAGCGTGGGTACAGGAGTTCAGATCCCAGTGTTGTGGGGTTACGCTGGGGTCTGTATGCATCCAGCTTCTTGTGTTCCGGAGTCACACATGTAGAGTCCCACACATTGAGGCAGAGTTTATTAGAGAGGAGGAAGAAAAGAACTCACAGACTCCAGACTTGGAGTACCATGAGAGGCAAAGGTGCTGTCTAATGGCTGGCAGGGTCAGGTATATTTGTGCATTTTAGGTAAACCTGGGGGGGGGGGAAGCTTTTCCTTATTGCTTTGCTCCAGTTTTTGCGAACCTGATTAGAGCTTTTGGTCCTGTGCATCTCATTGGTGTCGTCACCTCAGGGGCCCAACCCAGTTGATCTTGCGGTTGGGCTCATGATCCAGCTGTTTCTTTTCATGGGTTTAGCTTATCTGCTATGAAGACCTCATCTCCACATCCCTTTATACACTAAGGGGTTGGGGACAGAGACCACTTTAACTCTGTGGAGGATTAGAGTCAGTTCCTTCCTCTCCGCAGGGTGTGTTCTCCAGGGTCATCCCAGCAGTGCAAGCCTTTCAGGATCTTCAAAGACCTTCAGAGCTGTCCCACCACAGCTGCTCTAAGACTGCCTAACCAGTGTCAAAGGGAGGGGCAACACAGAAGAGCTCTAGGGGCTTCCCGATTTCCACCTTAGACCTCCCCAAAACAAAACAAACAATACAAAACAAAACAAAACACACGGGTTCCATGTTCTGGAAAAAATGCTTCTTCAAAGAAAGGTTAAGCCGAGCCTGGACGCCTGCCTCCGACCTCTGCAATGGCCCATAGGCTTATGCAGCCAGACGTTTTAATTTACACACCATGCACAGTTTTAATTTTAAAAAACTCTTAAGAGAGGCTAGATGTTCAATGCCATCTCTTTTTGGAGGGAACCTCGGAGCATGTAGAGAGAAAGGGGTATCATGGGAAACGCGCTGTTCAGTCCCCAGAGTTCCCAGTCCCTGTCTTCCCGGGTTGGCGGGGAGAGGCCAGAGCCCGGGAACTGCCCGGCCCGCCCAAGTCAGCCCTCATTGGTGGCCGCTTGGCTGGCGTGACTGAGGCCCCGCCCACTTCTCGCTGGGCCCATTCTGAGGCGATCTCTGGAAGCGGAGGGGGCCCGGGAGGAGAGGTCGCGATGCATCCTGGGCTTTGTAGTCCGCGTGCTCATCTGCAGTCACAGAGCGGGGCCTCCGGACGCGGAGAACTACAACTCCCGGCAGCCCCGCGGGTAGCCAGGCGAGGGAGTTCGAGTCACGTGGGCTCCGGGCCTGGGCGGGCTAGTTCTCAGCGCGGCGGCGGCGGCGGCGGCGGTGGCGGCTCGGGGGACCGGGGCCTTTTGTCTGGCGTGGCTGCGGGGGGGCCCCGGAACGGCGAGGCCGGCGGCCTTCCCCAGCTCGCTCGGTCCCGGCCGCCCCTGGCCGGGGTGCGGGGCCGCCCCCTGGGCCGGGCCTCGCCTCTAGCGCCGCCGCCCCGCCCCGCCTGGGCCCGCCCCGTCGGGCCTAAGGGGAGGAACCGGCCGGGCCTCGCCGCGCGGCCCCGCAGCCCCAGAGCCGAGCCGCTGTTCCCGGAGCTCCGCACCGCGGCCGCCGCTCGCCGGGCCGACGCCATGAAGATCAAGGACGCCAAGAAGCCCTGTAAGCTGGGGTCGGGGCCCCCCGGGTCGGGAGGACGCCCCCGGGTCGGGAGGACGCCCCCCGCGCGGGCCCGGGAAGCCCGCGGCGCCCGCGCCTCCGCCCGCCCGCGCAGGAGGCGGGTGCGCCGGCGCCAGCCCCGGGCGAGGTCCGGGCGAGCTCCGCGCGCCCGCCGCCCCCCGCGCAGCCCGGCCCTGCGCCGCCCCCGCGAGATCCCAAGCGGGACCCGAGAGAACGGGGGGCTCGGGCGGTACCGAACCGGGGCGCAGCCGCCAGTCTCCCACCCCGCTGCGGCTTGCAGTGGGGTTGACCAGAGGCGGGCACGACCGTCGTGGGCGATCGCCGATCGCCACCCGTGCGGTGACTTCCGGGCTCCCTGCTCGTGTCCTTGACAATCTGGGTGGGTTCCGCGGATTGCCACCGCTGCCGTTGAGCTTTCCAGCGCGTGTGCACGTCTCCTGCCAGCGGGGAGATTACCTTGGCTCGTCAGGGCTCAGAATACCACCTAGTTCTTGTTCGTCTTTCAAAGCAGACCCCCCCCCCAAAAAAGCACCTATTCTCGTTGCTCAGCGCGAATCACAACGATGGTGAATATCCATAAAGATTTTGCTATAATTTGATGTCCGTGTAACTTAAAAAAAATCCTTACCATGTTAATAAGAAAGCATGTCAACTTTCATCTGCTGTCCTTATCCCCCCAGCCCCCCACATTTGGCCTATTTGCTCAGCCTTCGTGCTTGCCGTACTTTGCCTCCCAGAATTAGAGATGTGAGGTTTTCTGCTCATATCTTAAAACATAACAGAGCTTCATGCTGTCCTCCCAGCTGTTCTAAAACATCTGCAACTCGGAAAGGGGGAACTTTCCTTGTCTAACCCCTGTCATTCCCATAAGCCCCCCAGGAGAAGCAGCACCCCAAAACAATCTGAAGAGTGTTAATTGAATCTGAGAGTGTTTGATCTTTACCGGTGGAGAAGGTGGACTTAATGATCCTGGGTAATAACTTTTAGAACCCTCAGTTCTACTAGCTCAAAGTACAATGTTTCTCTTCCACCTGCAGGGCATAGTCTAATACTTGGAAAGCTCAAACCCTTCTTAACTGTTCATTTAAAAAGAAAAAAAAATTTTTTTCCTTGTGAGGTTATCTAAGTATTTTTATAGAATTATTGTGTGAAAGCTTAAATGACTGCGTAGAAACATTTCTGATTTACCTTTACCCTTCTTGTTGGGTTAAACTAATGCATGGTAGACAAGAATGGTAGCTCACATCTGTTATCCTAGTACCCGGGAATCTGAGGAAGGAGAATTGCTGTGAGTTCAGGCCAGGTTGTACTGTGGTTTGAGAATCTGACTCAACAAATAAAACCAAAAAACAAAGAAAGAAAACCAGTGTATCAGCTAATGCATTAGCATGGAACACTGAGATGTTTTGTCATTCAAATTGTCTCTGCTTGTCTCAGCCTTTCCATTGGTGAAAGGCCTTTATGACAAATTCATATTCTGATATGGTTGTGTTTGTTATGTAAATGATTTGAATATTTAAATTTGGGCAAACTAATAATCAGGTATGAATTCAGTTTATTTTAGTGTTCCAGAAAAGATTTTATTTAAAAACTATAAAATAATTCAAGAGATTCTTTAGTTAGTTGATTATTGATGTGCTACTTTTAGATGAATAACCAATGTATTGTCAGGCTATAAATCAATTGTATTATGTTAAAGGGAATTGGTTACATCATCAAGATAGTTTGAAATTGTGTGTTATTTCAATACAGGATAAGGGGGAAACAATCTGTCCTGTTCATCTATACCTTCTGGACGTGGTTTCTTTCTCCTTTTTTTGAACATGATTTCATAAGGTTAAGAGTTTTTTTTTTACAGTTTTTGCTCATATGACATGTACCTGGATTAGCAAGGGGATATAACATATAGTCACGAGTTCAAATGTGATGTGATGTGCTTTGTCACAAGCCAGTAGTAGGTGCTTGAATTTTGTGTGAGCACATTTATGCATTGTATATAGCATTTATGTACAATCTTTTTTTTTTTTTTTTTTTTTTTTTTTGAGAATTAAGGTAGAGTTTATTAGAAAAGAGAAAGGTTGGAACTCATGGACTCCAGACGTGGAGGGCCATGAGGAGCTAGGGCGCCTCCATGAGAAGCAGAAATAAAACAGTGCCATGAGGGGCTAGGGAGCCCATGAGAACTCACAGTACCTAGGCATGGAATTCATGAGAAGCAAGGAACAAGAAACAGACTCATGGCACTGGAGTGCCATGAGGGCTAGATTGCCTCCAAGAGAAGAAGGCAGCTGGAAACGGACTCATGGCACTAAAGGGCCATGAGGGGCTAGATCGCCATTTATGTATAATCTTGTTTGTATAATTATACCTATTTGTAAATTTGTGATTAGTACTTAGGAATTATCATTATATATATTTATATATTTGATTATATATCATTGTGCATTTGAAGATGTAAACAGCTTCTATATAATTCTATATATAATTCCCCTTAGAAACAAGGAATGTACAAAAGAAAACAAAAGCCCTCAAACCACCCTCAAGGAATCTTGAGTTTTAAAGGTTGAAGATAGGTATTTTCTTAGTTGTTAGGCACTGCACTTTTTATTTAGAATAATTGATGAGAAGAGTGAAATGCCTTTTAACCAAGAACTCAAACAATCTGAAGTTTACCAATGTCTATGGTGCTTGTTTAAAATAAGACCATTTACTTAATGACAGGAGTGGATCATGATTGAAAACTTCTGTGTTCTTATTGTCTTCTTTCTGACATAAGGAAATGAATTACAGCATTTTGCCCAGTTGAAAAGATTTCTAAGCAAAAGGTGGCTACTGACAGCCTTTTTTTTTCAATTGCAGCTACTGGCAGGGTTGAGTTCTCTTTTCATTCCCTTCTTAATTTTAAAGAAGAAATCTATTGAAAACACAAATGAAAATATGATAATAGATGTGTAGCTTTGTTAAGATTTCTTAAATGTAAAATTTTCGTTTCTAGTTAGGGCAAATTTGGTCTTTCCATGCAAACATGCCTGAAGAGGCTTTTTAAAAAAAATGTAGATGAGTCTGGGAAAATAGCTCAGGGATTGAAGCCTGTGCCTTGAAAGCAGAAGGATCTGACTTTGGATCCGCAGATCCCATAAATGCCAGGCAGATGCAGTGACACCTGCAATCCAGCCCTGAAGGCAAAGCCTGGGAAACCCTGTAGCAAAGCAATAAGGAGGAAGATCAAGTTAGGGTGATTCCCAGAGTCACCTCTGGGCCTCCATAGGCAAACATACTCAAGTGCACTCTTGTATGCATACACATCCAGGTGTGCATGCAAAAAAAAAAAAAAAAAAAAAAGCTACAGATGTTTTTGTTAATTAGTTTAATAACAATTATACCTAAGCAGTCATTTTCTTTTTTATAAGAGGAGTCAATGAACATTATTAACACTTGGTGATGAGGTGCAGAGACACAAACCACATCCAAACCAACCTTTCTGTTGGCTGCATCAGGGAAGGATTTTGAGCACTTTTAACACCTTTCTCTACCTGGCTTACTGTAGAATAGTCAAGAGTTGTATCTTGGGATTGACTGATTACTGAGAACTTTTTTAAACAGAAACCATGGTACTCAGTCATACCTTAAAAAAGTCACATAATTTCTTATTTCACAATATTCATGAATAAACTTGAAATGTATTTGCCAAGCAGAGAAATTTCCTCTGAAATGTAGTTCATGTGTAAAGAAGATTGCTTTCAAGAATGTTCGTATTCCTCTATGTGTAAATCTGTGAACAGGGTTCTTGCTGAAAACCAAAATGTGTGAACTTTGAACCTAGTACGCTTTGCACTTTATACCGAGTGACAATTTTCTATGTGTATGTATGTTTTATCACTTGTATTTGATACAAGGCACAGAACATGTACAAATGCATAGCTAACTTACAGCTTTGGCCTTATCTCCAGCATTACCCAAACAAAGGGGATGAGGGGAGAATCTGCAGTACTGACTTTTTTTTTTAAACTTTTTTAAAAAAATTTTTATTATTATTTATTCAATTGTGCGTGTGTGCGTGTGTGTGTGTGTGTAGTACCACGGACGAATTCGGGAACCACCATAGACCGCCTCAAACCTCCTTGTTTACTCTGCCCCGGGATTCACAGGCTCCGCCCTATCAGGATCAGAAACGCAGGCAAGAATGTACTATTTATTTAAGATGGTCTCTTGCTGCCATTTCTTCCCAACATTAAGAAAGTACAGTCGATCCTCCTCTTTTATTGTTTTTTTTTTTTCAATCTATGTAGTTGGCATAAATAATTGTATTTAAATCTTGCTGCTCCAAATTCCAAAATTCTGCTTCAACGTTACTTCTTTTTTTAAGGAATATTTTAAGGAGCAGTTTAAAATGAGCTATTTCTCTAAAAGGAAATGATGAGCATTGTTACTTCCTCATATTCAAAGTCACAGTTTTTTTGTTTTTTTGAGGGGGTACACTGAATCTTGCATAGCCCAGGCTGGCCTTGAACTTAAGATTCTCCTGCTACTACATCCACAGTTCTGTGGTGTTAAGGCATGTATTTAGGCAAGACTCTGTCAACTGAGCTACAACGTGCAGGCCTCACATGCTATCTTCAGTAACTATGTGAATCCTAGAGTAGAGAAATGGGGAGAATTCATTTTCTTTAAATTAGATTTCCATTTTTCTTAATGGCCTACACACAAAGTAGGCAAATACTAGAAACAATAGAAATTGAGAGTTTTCCTTCCTTGACTTTTAAATAAAAACTGATGGGCTGGAGAATGGCTCAGGGGTTAAGCCTCTGCCTACAAGCAGAAGTTCTAAGTTCAGATCCCAGATCTCATGAAAAAATGCCAAGCGGACATGGCTATGGCCTGTACTTCCAATCCTAGAAGGGGGAGCCTGGGAAACTCCAGAGCAAAGTGAAGACAAAGTACTCTACAGGTACACACAGTCCTTTCTGATACACACACATACACACTCTCTCTCTTTTAAAAATTAAGGGGGAAAACTGTTAGGTGTATCTTGTACCAAGAATTTTAAGTATTAAATTCATTTTAAACTTCTATCATACTGGTTACAGATGAGGCTTTTTAAAATGGATTCCTGTTTGTCTTTTAACATTATTGATTCAAATTCTTGCCATCACCTAAGTCACATGACGAGTATTTAATAAATGAAGAGGAATATCTATGTGAGAATATAAGAGGCTCTGAGCCATTTCTAAGTATCCTATAAATGTTTAGAAGCCATACAAAGAAGACAAAAGGTGAGACACACCTGGAGGGTGAGTCCTGGCCGTTAACTTTCACAGATTGAATGTGTGATTCAGGATAAATAATGTTTGTGGCTGGTAAACTACCCATTCTGAATTTTCTTTTCCTAAATCAATATCTGCTTTTTTTTAATTCGCAGCTTTCCCCTGGTTTGGCATGGACATTGGGGGAACTCTAGTAAAGCTCTCCTATTTTGAGCCTATTGATATCACAGCAGAGGAAGAACAAGAAGAAGTTGAGAGTTTAAAAAGTATTCGGAAATATTTGACCTCTAATGTAGCCTATGGATCCACTGGCATCCGGGACGTGCACCTCGAACTGAAGGATTTAACACTTTTTGGTCGAAGAGGAAACTTGCACTTTATCCGATTTCCAACCCAGGACTTGCCTACTTTTATCCAAATGGGAAGAGATAAAAACTTCTCAACATTACAGACGGTGCTGTGTGCTACAGGAGGTGGCGCTTACAAGTTTGAAAAAGATTTTCGCACAGTAGGTGTCTAAACTTGGAAATTCAAGTCACATGTTAAGTGGGTTCAGTTTTCAAATAGGCTATGGATTTTCATGTAGACCGTCATTCTCAAGAGGACGAGGAGGCATGCATTATAGCTGGATCTTTTTTAATATTCGTGATAGCTATCTTTTCCAGAGTCATCTCTTTTCCAAACACTCAAGTTGGATTAGTGGGAACGTTCTTATCTTGACAATACAGACACAATGAAAACTGTGTAGAGCATTGGGAGTTTGCCTAACTTTTGGTCCTGTCTATTAAAACAAGAGCTCAGAGTTGGTATTTGAGAATTCCTCTCTCTTGGAAATGTGTATACAAACCATGTGATTTCTCAGTGTCATAAGACAACTTTGTTATTAATAGAATATGAATTCACTTACATGG
This sequence comes from Typhlomys cinereus, assembly GCA_023101885.1. Classification (NCBI taxonomy): domain Eukaryota; kingdom Metazoa; phylum Chordata; class Mammalia; order Rodentia; family Platacanthomyidae; genus Typhlomys; species Typhlomys cinereus. The sequence goes on along the minus strand of JALPQD010000317.1, from coordinate 133,643 downwards.
CTCAGGGAAATCTCTTATAATTTTACATAAGTTTTCATTTCAGTTTTTATGCCAGATAATGTTATTTGTATTCAGTTTGAGTAATTTGAACATAAATATGAGAATAGTTTGTTTGGAAGTGTAATATTGCTTGCCAGTGTTATTTTTGGGAAATGCAGTGTCCTTTAAAGGAACTTTCACCTACTTGACTATTGACAACCCTGGTTTCCAGATCTGGGGTACTAACTTTTAAATGTACACAGTTGATTTCTAAGGATGGTCTTTAAATTTGTTTTTCTTGATAATTATTTATTTGACCAAAAAAACCCCACATTAGTATATGTTAAGTATTGTGCTAAAAATTGAAGAGTACAGCCAAAAATAAGTTACAGACTTGACTCTCAAAGAGTTTGATATTTTAGACTGTACAGTAAATACTAAGTCAAGCTATAGTATATTATAATACACTCATTCCTAGCCTGAAATGAATTTAATAATTTCAAAAAACATAGTCAAACTGCGATACAAAGACAGGGAGTTACGGCATCATATCAGTATATAGATTAGTTTTTATGCTCATTCGAGAGGGTGTAATGGAGTAGTTAAATGTCAACACCTGCATACAAGTAGACTCGTCATTTATACTAAAGGTACATATTCTACAGTAGTACTGTATTCTCATTGGAGAATCAGTTTCCATACATAGTATTGCTGTTGTGATGTGACACTCTGAAGATACTGAACTATACTTAATAAACCTCCAAGCTAGTAGCATACTACCCCATCTGTATGATGAATTCCTAATCAATCAGCATGTGTTCAAACGATGAGAAATATTTATATTTACACACATTGATAGGTAAAAATATGTGTAGCAAAACAGTCAAAGATAATGCTAAATGGAATTTGTTTTCTATAACTGTTTTACCCATAATAGAGTGTCTGCCATCATAGAGCCTTGTCAGAGTGTCATTTTAATCTCTGCCTCCTCCCATCTCTTGAAAATTAAAGTACTTCAGAGTTGATATTGCCCTCAGTGAAAGCCAGTGAAACCCCTGAGAAATTTTGACACCAAAGACAAGGAAAAATGTGAAAGGCTTAAATAATATTTAAGCTTGTAAAATTTATGATTCTACAATATAGTATCAAGTATTTTAACTCAATTTTTGTTCTGTTTTGTTTTATAGATTGGAAACCTCCATCTGCACAAACTGGATGAACTTGACTGCCTTGTAAAGGGCTTACTGTATATAGATTCTGTCAGTTTCAATGGACAAGCAGAATGCTATTATTTTGCTAATGCCTCAGAACCTGAGCAATGCCAAAAGATGCCTTTTAACTTGGATGATCCCTATCCACTGCTGGTAGTAAACATCGGCTCAGGAGTCAGTATTTTAGCAGTCCATTCCAAAGACAACTACAAGCGAGTAACTGGAACAAGGTAGTAATCTTTGTGGATTAAGTGTAGCACTTACAGTAGTTGACAACAGAAGTATGATTGTTTTGTTTTCCTGGTGCTGGGGATCAGATACAGGCTGGGCAAGTGTGCAACCACCAAGCTATATCCTCAATCATACTAGCATGTCACTGGTTTCCTAGACTTACCAGAACCTGCATAAGTTGTACCACAGCTGGAGAAACACAAGTAGCTGTGTAAGCTAAAATGTTAGTGTGTGTGTGTGAAGATTCAATGCTAAAGTCTCTTGAGTGTTTATTATTGGCCAGAATCAGTTAGCATCAAAATAAATTTCTGTAATGGCAAGTGAATTTCTTTCTTTTTTTTTTAATTATTTATTCAATTGTGCGCGTGCGTGCGTGTGTAGAACCAGGGACGAATTCGGGAACCACCATGGACCACCTCCACCTCCTCCTTGTTTACTCTGCCCCAGGATTCACAGGCTCCGCCCTACCAGGACCAGAAACGCAAGCCGCCCCCGCTTCTGCCTGGCGTCAATACGTGGGGTCTAGGATCCGAACTCAGGACCTTCCACCTGCAAGGCAGAGGCTTAACCCCTGAGCCACCTCTCCAGCCCCTGAGTGAATTTCTTTATAGAGTGATTCCTGTTGTGTTTTATCCCTGAGTTTAATAGCAGAATTGATAAAGCCAACGGCATTATATTCTGTTGACTTCAGAACTATAATCTATATTTTGTTTCCACAACATTTTTCTTTCTCTGTATTTCACTTTTTATAGATATATTTAAACCTAAAGTTTGCCATATACGTGTAGATTTAATTATTGCAGGATAAATTCAGTGTGAACTGCTTATAGTATAAAATTAATGTTCTTAAATAGACCATAATCTGAAATGTGAATATGAAAAGAGATTTAAATTTTTACTTTAAAGTACTTATGTACTTTATCAACTTTTAAAGAGAAATAGAGACTTCCATTTAAGGGAAGAAAAACTTTGAAAATGTTTTAGATTTGGTTTGTTGGCTGGGATTCCACTTTTAAAGTGATAGTCTTGTTGAAATGGTGCTTAAATGTATTATTAGTACTTTATTGCTGTGGTGGCTAAAAGTCCACTTTCATTGTGATCATCTGTGCCAAATTATACATAACTATTTCCTGTTTTGGTTAACTTTAAAAAGTAGAAGTTTAGTCTCCTAACTAAATTCAACAAGAATTAAAAAAATCTACTAGAAATATAGGTGAAACTGGAGAGCAAAGATTTTGAGGTTAGAGATTGGAGAAGCACAGTTTCACTTTGTAAATGTCCAAGAGAATAAATTAATAGCATGTAAGTTCCATCATTAGCCTGAAGACCAGCTGAACACACATTTCCTACTGATGATTATTGGGATCATTTTAGATGGTGATGTATCATTGAACTGATTCCAACTTGTTAGGAATGTAAGACTTGCACGAAAATATCTTAGAAGCCATTTAAAAATACAGGTTTCCTCCTCCTCGTTCATGGGGTGTTTTTGGGTGTGCACATACACCATTTCTAGGGGAGGGTCTTTCTGTGCAGCACAAACTGACGGAGAGCTCATGGTCCTCTCACTGAGGCCTCCCAGGTGCTGAGGTGGCGAGCACCTGCCGTGGCCGTTGGCATTCCTCTGGACAGGGCACAGCCGCAAGCATAGCTTACCAAGCTTGCTTTCTTCCCGTAGCCTTGGAGGTGGCACCTTCCTTGGTCTGTGCAGTTTACTGACCGGCTGTGAAAGCTTTGAAGAGGCTCTTGAGATGGCATCCAAAGGCGACAGCACCCAGGCCGACAAGCTGGTTCGTGATATTTATGGAGGTGATTACGAAAGATTTGGTCTCCCAGGTTGGGCTGTGGCATCTAGGTAAGTATACTTAGGTTTTTATTTAACTTGCTTGTTTAATTTTTGGAATCGTAAGGTGACTTTTTATTTCTCTGTTCGGAGTCCGGTTTTAACATTCATATGTACAGTGAGAAGTTTGCCATGATTGAACTCTGAGAAACAGCTTGGACTAGCGATGCTCCCCAGTGGTAGAGCGCCTTCCTGGCACGCCCAGAGCCCTGGGTTTGATTTCCTGCAGTGTGTTCATTCAGAAATACCTTTCTGGTACAAAAGTATACACCACTGCGTGGCATGTACCTACTTTAAAATAACCACGTATTCCCGATCCTTCCTGTGTTTTGGCTTAACTCTTTCTTAGTAGATATGTAGGCTTATCTGTAGGATATATTTCCAGAGGTCGCCTTGCCCCTGCTTTTTGCTGTCCTATTAGGCGTGCTGTCCATAGTACTGGTTTTCGCCTTACGCAGCAGTAGGTAAAAGAGCCCGTTTCCCCTTCCATTTCACTGGTGTACTGTGAGTTTCTATGACTTTTTATTAATCTAATGGAAAAGTGGAATTTCTTTACCAACAGTGAGTTAAGAGCCTTATATTTGTTCTTTTTGTGAGTGATCGTTCATGTTTTTCTGTTGAATTTATTAGTCTTTTCTTCCATGGCTTCTGGATATTGATTCATAGTAAGTAAGTCTTCTGCATTCCAAATATATAAAGGTTAACTCTTGTTTTCCTCTAGTATTTTAGTGCATTATATTTGTATTTCACTCTTTAATGTAAATGTGATTTATAATTTTTCCAGTTTTGCATGAAGTATAGATCCACTTTTAGTGTCAGTCTTTTAGGGGGTCTTAATGCCTAATAGCTCTTAATTTTTTCACTGATATTTGGGATGTCATTGTGTTCTTTTCTACTCTGGGTACACAGTGCTCTGCTCCTTAAGATTTATAAATCTACGAAATATACTTTTTTTGTAATTTTCATTAAGCTTATTTGTTAACTTAGAAAATGACATCTTTAGGATGCTTGCTATTACAGAACTTAATCTTTTTTATGACTTTTTTTTTTTGCCTTTCAGACATTTTTAAAGTTTCTTCATACATACTTAGACATTTCTTCTAAGCAAGCATGCACCCACGTACGTGTGTGTCAGAGGGCACTGTATATCCCTATGGGGGACCAAGGGTGACCTCCAGAATCGGTCTGGATTACTTCTACCTCCTTTTTGCTTCACTCTGGGATTTCTCTGGCTCCACTTACTAGGGCTGGAAGTGCACGCTGCCTTTTCCACCTGGTGGTTTTTACTTGGGACCTGAGATCCCAACTCAGGACCTTCTGTTTACTAGGCAGAGTTTTAACTCCTGAGCCATCTCTCCAGCCCTTGACATTCATTTTTTGAGTTTCACTGTAACACTTTCATACATGAATATAATGGTTTGGGGTTGTATTCACACCCCCCACGCCCCCAACCCCTGTGTGGTTGATTCCCTTCTTTTCCCAGTTAGTCATTATTTTACTTTCATGGGGTTTTTTCCTTCTCTTTTTGTGAATCACTGAATTTTTTATTTAATGTTGCTTTGTAGAAACATGGGTGAGAGGTGATCTACCAGTGACTGCACCACTGGAGAAAATGTCTCATCCCCAGTTTCCACTAACTGCCTATAGATCGCATACGTGTTCCTTGTTGAGTGTCATTCTCTTCTGCCATCATCATCTAGCTGGGTGGACGTGACCTCCTGGTGCATCCCTTGACTCTCTCACATTTACTCTGAATGTTCGGTGTTGTGTGTGATTTTATTTCTGATTTCTATGTGATCTTAAGCCTTCAGTTCCTTCTGCCTAGGATTTTTCCTGTCTGTTTTTCTAGTTAACGTTTTCTGTTCCTTTTACCCTGGAAATCCTCCTTTCATACCTTAACTTTTACCAATCACAGAATTTTATACTGTGGTTTGGTTTTGTCTTGTCTTTAGCACATTTACTGCTGTCCTTTACCTAGGCCCACACCATCCATACGATAGCCTCTAACAGGATGTGGTTGATGCATTTCACGTGTGAAATGGTTATATTTTATTGCACAAGTTTGAGGCCCTGAGTTTGAATCCCAGCTCATATGTAAAGTAAAAAGCTGGAAATGGCCGTACATCATATAAATAAAATTGTATATAAAATACACAATTAATTATACCTATTTTGCTTTTTACAAAATGACAGAACAGAAAACAAGGTAGTGTGTGTGATTCATGTTTCTGTCGGGCAGTGTTGCCCTCTGTAAACATGCTGCTGGAGGAGCTTGCTTGTCTGTAATGCCGTTCTTGGTGTGTCAGAAACACTGAGAGGCTCTTTAAAGTATTTTGTTTCTCTTTGTTTTTTCAAATAGTTCTTAATTTTTTTTGTTGTTTTGTAATAGGTTTTAAAATGTAGGTATTTTAGTAATGATTTGCTTCTTTACAACATAAGTGTGTGTTTGTAGGGTTTTCTTATTTTTGAGACATGTTTAATTAAGCCAGATTCCTTCCTCGCATAGATTATTCTTTTGATCTTATCTATATGTGTTTGTGTTCTCTTGTCCTAACCATAGAAACCTATTATAGATACACAGGCTGATGTGTGAATTGTTGCTTTCTTACCAGTAGATTTAACTTTTGTTTGTCTTTCATTCCACTGCAGTTTTGGGAATATGATTTATAAGGAAAAGCGAGAAACAGCTAGTAAAGAAGATCTAGCAAGAGCAACTTTGGTCACCATCACCAATAACATTGGTTCCGTGGCGAGGATGTGTGCTGTTAATGAGGTACAAAGAAATTCAATGTTTTTATAAAAATGCATAGTGGATTTTTCGGGGCATTTGGTGGTTCCTCATTTTCCTAAGAGAGACCTTTCAGTTTAGAGGCTATTTTATTACGTCTCCAAATTGATTTAAAGTTTATGCTTTGTGCCCAAATACCTTAGTAACTTTTAAAAGCATATAGTTGAAATTAAAATATGGCGAGTGGTGCAGAGGCCTTGAGTTCAATCCAAGTGTTGCAACATGAAAAATACAAAGGAACCAATTTGGATCCAGAAATAGGGTAAATAAATATTAACGTTTATCCTAAAACTGCTAGAGAAATAGCCTAAATCTCCTAAGAAAGAAAAAATTATCTTTCTAAATAGACATTTTTTATAACTAAGAACATTGCAGATTTGGTTTGGTTTTGCTTATGATTAGTAATAACATTCATTTAATAAAATACTTGGAAGTTTTCTTATTGCCCTCGGCTTCTTTACAGTGCTGCCTTGTTGCATATGGATCAAGCAGCATTGTACAGGGCTATGAAGGCATTGAGACTTGTTCTTCATGTGCTATCTGAGTGATGTATTCTGTTTGCTGAAGAAGCTATATAGGGCTGGGGGTGTAGTCCATGCCTAAGGGTATTTGTTGCCCAATTGTGAGGCTGGATGGCAGGACGTGGCTGTTACCCCACGTACAGGTCAGAGACAGGAGGATACTGCGGCTCCTGACTGCCAACCTCGCAGAAAAACTGAGCTCAGGCTCAGTGAGAAACCCCGAGCCTAGGAATCAGTGTGCGGAGCAGCAGAGGCCCCTGCCGTTCTCGCCTGGCCTCTGCACGCCCACCCCACAAATACGAAGAAGGAAAGTGCTGGATCGACCTCATAGTTGGGATATTTTTAGTTGAAAACATTAGATTAGGTAGTTTCATTCTTTCTTCATAAAATAGCTACATTTACCCACTAATGGATTAGTTTTTATCCTTAAAAGGAATTGTTTCATTTGTTCCTTCAGACACTTTCTTAGTAAATGTCTATAGAACCCCACGTGCCAGGCACTATGTGTGGATGGTAGTAAAGAAAACAAATTCCTGATTTTTATTGTTCTAAAGATGTATTTTTATTTTAATTTAAAATGAAGAATGCTGGATTTAAAACAAAATGGAATTGGGAGTAGGGCAGAAATTAACAGAGAACAAATATAAGCGATTTAGGGGGTAGAGGAAGGCCTTATTGAAAAGGTGGATCTTGTGGGTAAAGGATATTGTATACATAAGTTACCCACTGAAGCATTTAAGGGAGATAAAGTCAACGCTTTACTGTTAAAATATTCATAAGAATCCTTTTAGAGAAGTTCTTAAAACAGCCTTGAAGAGGAAAAAGAGAAAATGTGAGATCTGGTTAGAGTCCAGGTACATGCAAGTACTTGTGAGATGGGGGCTCTCACAAAGAAAACAGCCCTAAAAGCTGGAGTTGGTCTCCACAAAGAATATCACTTGGATCAGGCTGAGAATAGAAAAAAGGGTGGATGCACATGACAGACAAACTTTATTTTCTTTTTAACTTTATTTATTTGGGGTGTGTGCATCAAAAGGCACTATGTGTCCCTGTGGAGGCCCAAGGGTGACTTTGGGAATCATCCTGGGTTGCTTCTACCTCCGCATAATCCTGGGATTTCCCAGGCTCCGCTCACCAGGGATGTGCAGGCCACTCTGGTTCTGCCTGGTGTTTGTTTTTTTTTTTTTTTTTTTGGCAAACAAATACACATGGATTTGAGGCAAATTGTGACACAAGTAGGTTTTCTTTAAGTGGATAAGCAAAGTTTAAATAGCAAGTAACAATAAAAGAAAATGTTTCTGGTACAATACCAGCAGTACAAAAAAAATAGTGTACGAGTAATAGACTTGTTTTGCAATAGTGTGACCTCCAGTACATATTGTTGACTGTCCACAGTCCACACAGAGTTACTGCTCCACACTTCAGCAATATCATGCTGACAGTTCCTGAAAGCTACTCTAAAAAGGCATAACCCAGATGGTCCCTCATTCGACCAACCCTATCTAAGTTTAGATGTGCAAAAGGGCTTAGACATACCAGAGTAAGCCACATGCATCCTGCTACTTGATCAATTTTTAAAATAAGGTTTAAGGACAAGGAAGTAAGGTGAGGAGACAAAGCATGAAGGAATTAAGTTCTAATTACTGTACATGCATATTTTAACAGTAGGGAGAACTCTTTTACAGATAAGTTACCAAGAAAAGGCAAATAAACGATTGTACAAGAAATTTAACACATTCTGCGCAAATCTTCACTTGCTGTCGCCGTTTGTGGGAAGTCTTCATAGTTTATTTGATTGTCACCATCATGTCTGTTTCCTGGTCATTTCCTCAGCTTCTTCATCCTGTTACCCTCTCACCAAAGGTTGTCATCACATGGCGAAGCTCCGCCACTGGTGCCGCCGTCGCCATCCTTACCACACACGGCATGCTTCTCTGATTTCTTCTTCGCTCTCTGTGTCTTTCGTTTTTCTTGCCATCATTGTCAGAAATTCAGGGAATCCGTTGTGCCACCCATCAGCATCTACTCCATCAGTCATGTCCTGTAGCCCTGCTGCTGAGGGATCTGCCCAGACCACATTGCAGTTCTTGGTGGTTGTGCCTTCCCATCCTGGTCCAGTAGTGGACGTCTCCTTGGAATTCTGCAGTCTGCTCTTTGGTCAATTGCTCAGCCATACGTCGAGAGCTTTCCAAGATGTGACCACATAACCGCTTGCTCCACTTTGACTTTCTCTACCTGTTGGTTTTACATGGGACCTGGGATCTGAACTCAGGACCTTCTGTTTGTGAGGCAGAGTCTTAACTCCTGAGCCATCTCACCAGCCCTTAATTTTAATTTTTTATTAGGTCACAAAGTATTAGATATCATTCTGGCATTTTAAAACCAAAGTCTGTTTTAGTAGATTCCCACCCCCTTCAGTCACTGATACTCTCCAGCTCTCTGTGGACACAAGGTCACCATCGTGGTTGGCATGTTTACACCATAAGTAGACTTTATTTTTTAGCGCACTGTTAGACTGATTTTTTTTTTTTTTGGCAGCTAGACTGAATTGGAAAGTGTAGAGTTCTATAGGACACTTTTTCCACACTCTTTCACAGCCTGTCCTACCCAGTATCCTCCAATGTTTGGTTGTTGTTTGTCAGTTAGTCTTGATAAATTCATGACCTAACAGCTTATGGGATCAAGTATTTGACCTACAACTTTACAGATACAGCCAGTTCAGCCTGGCAGGACAGTTCATACTAATAGTAGGGACGAGGGAACTGGCGCACCACACCGTACCCACAGGGCTCTGGGAGAGGGGCAGGCCTCACCTCCAGACAGCGCGTCTCCCCAGGTGTGCCAGGGAAGACCAGGTCCCGGATAGGTCTCTGTCTTACCCACCTGCCCAGAGAAAAGTCCTGTTCACCACGGACTGGATCGTCGCAGTCAGTCAGCCAGTGTCCTGCAGCCTTGTTCAGGACTCGGCTCCTGTGGCTCTGCAGATGTGCCAGAGACGCCGACGCCCGTCGCTGACACCCCACGACTTACACCTCTGGGGACTGACCCCAGCGCTGAGGTCCAGAGGCTGTAGTTCATGCTGTCCTTAAGACGGCGCGGCACACAGCGACCCGTCTCTCTAATAGGTAGATGGGCCAAATTACAGAACTGCGCTGCGCGCGAGCTAAAATGTTTATGTAACATAAAGATTTTATGAATGGTCTATACTGTGAAGTCACTAATAATTTTACAAGTCCTTTTGTGGTTGTTGTTCTTGTAGAAAATAAACAGAGTTGTCTTCGTTGGAAACTTCTTGCGTGTCAATACTCTGTCGATGAAACTTTTGGCATATGCACTGGACTATTGGTCAAAAGGTCAATTGAAAGCATTGTTTCTAGAACATGAGGTATGACATGTTTTGTAGACTTTTTTTTTTTTTTTTTTTTTTTGTCGGGGGAATTGGGCGGAAAGGTGCACGCCTGTGTGCTGGAAGTGTTTCTCCTTCCACCGTGTGCACTTTTGGAAAATAAAACATATCACCAGGGTTCGTAAACAAGTGCCTTACGTGTTGATCTGGCTCACTGGTCCATTTTGTTTATTATTTAGCATTGTTTCTTGTATTCATAAGTATAGAAGTGCCAAGTTATATTTTCTTTGTGAGTGTGGACACTGCAGACAGTGCCAGCGCTGAGGTCATAAGATCGCACACCAGGTCCGTTCTTTCGTTTTGTTTTGTTTTTCGTGTTTTCCGAGGGGCAGGCATGAGTCCTCACGCCACACGCGCACACTGCACACGTTGAGCCCTCACCAGGCCTGCTTCCCAGCTGGCCTCGTCTTGACTTGGGGGTTTTGTTCTGGTTTTTTTTTTGTTTGTTGTTTTTTGTTGAGACAGGGCCTCACCGTGCTTAGCAAACACTGATTCTTGATGTTGCTCTCTGCATGAGAGTCCTTGTGACCTAAGAAGAACCATAAAAAGAAGTGTTTTTTTCTGAGCAGTTTGTCCATATTTTTGAATTAAGAACATGCAGAGATAATGGTGTAAAGCGTTTTTGTATCTCATCATAGTGCTCACCATTTAGAACAGTGCTTTGCAGTTCCATGTGGGATGTCAGAACCACAGAAATTTATACTTGTTTATTGAGTGAAACAGAGGATAGAGAACTGCTAAAATAGTTCCGAAAGAGTTAAATGCTGAAAATACAAAATTTAGTTTTTTGTTTTTATTTATTCAATTTGTGTGTGTGTGTGTGTGTGTGTGTGTGTGTGTGTGTGTGTGTGTGTGTGTGTATAGAACCATGGGCAAATTCAGGAACCATCATGGACCTCCTCTACCTCCTCCTTGTTTTTTTTACTCTGCCCTACTAGGACCAGAAATGCAGCCCCCCCCCCACTTCTGCCCAGCATCTATACCTGGGGTCTAGGATACAAACTCAGGACTTTCCGCCTGCAAGGCAGAGGCTTAACCCCTGAGCCACGTCTCCAGCCCCGAAAATACAATATTTAAAGATACTTATTTCAAAAGTATGGAAACATTGAGAATATAGCTTTAAAATTTTTAAAATATAGGTTAGAGAGATGGCTTAGGGGGTTAAGACTGTCTTGCAAACAAAAAGTCCTGAGCTCGAATCCCAGATCCCAGGTCCCACATAAAAGCCCCAGGCGGAAATAGCAGCAGCCTGTACTTTCAGCCCTGGTACGCAGAGCCTGGGAAATCCCAAAGCAAAGCAAGAAGGAGGTAGAAGCAATCCAGAATGATTCCCAAAGTAACACTTGGTCCTCCACAGGACATACAGTACACACACACACACACACACACATAACATAAAGTATTTTTTTAAAAAGCATCAGGCAGAACCAGGCTGCAGTCTGCATTTCCACCCCCAGTGGGCGGAGCCTGGAATATCGCAGGAGGCAGAAGCAATCCAGGATTCCTGAAATCACCCTTGTTCCTCCACAGGGACAACACACAATGCTTTCTGATACACACACACACACACACACACACACACACACACACACACACGCACGCACGTGCAAAATAAAGATTAAAAAATTTAAAAACATTTTTATTAGCAGTTTCATATTATAGTGTAGTGTTTCTTGATCATTTCTACCTTCACTTTCCACTGACACATTCCCCTCTCCCATCTTAATGTCCTTTTTTTTTTTAATGATCAAGTCCCGTTCGTACTGCCTGCATTGCCTGTGTGTGAGTGCAGGGTCATTCGCTGAATAGCTTAGCCCTAGAGAGGACGGTTCTTTCCTGAGCACCTATTAACTGCCTGGGGGGCTTCTGACCGGGCGAATCTCCCAGGCCACGGTCCTCGGAAAGCAGCTCCCCGTAACGGTCCTGCTGCTGTGTGCAGTGCGCGCCCCAGCCTGCCAGGTCAGTGTTGCAGCACACAGGCTCCAGAGCACTGGTGTCGCTCGGTGGCCCCGCAGCCGCGTTCTCTGTGGCCTGCAGGGGTGTCTTCAAATAGGGTTTTAGTCATGGGCACCCAAGTCATGGCAATAGCTTGTGCTGATTTGGGAACCTCTGGGGCAGACCTCTTTAATCAGTAAGTCTTAGGTAGGTGCCCCATGTTTCCAACAGAAATTTCCTGTCTACCCATTTTGTTTTAAACAGTACTGACATTATAGAGATGAAAATTTCCAAATAAATGTCGCTGAACAAAGAGTTGATACTATAAATATGTGTTTTTAATAAGTTCTTAGCCGTGTATGCTAATTTAAAACCTATACTGTGTTAACAATGCTTTAAAAATTGCACAGGGATACTTTGGAGCTGTTGGTGCACTTCTCGGGCTGCCAAATTTCAGCTAAAACACCCAGATCTTCCCTAATGAATCCATCCAAGAGAAGCTGGAACCAGAGCCTTGTCCTGCCTGCATTCTTTGTCACTGGAACCAAAGGGTAAAAGAATAACACTGCTCCTGTCCATTTCAACTGTCAGAACGATACGCTCACGAGAATTGCTGTGTTAAAAGAAAAGCTCTGGAACGACAAGGATTTCTCTTCCCTCGTGTTTGTAGCCAGTGCTTCGTCTTCACATGCAGCACAACTTCTGGTTACTGAGCTTCTGCTCACAAAAGATTGTTTTCTGTAGCCAACATTGTACTGTATGTTGAGATACAAGTCCTTGTCGCAAGAATGTTTCCCTGATGAAGTTGTTTCTGAATATCAAGCCTGTTTTATGTGTGATTGGTTTTTAGTGAGCAGAACGTAACATACCCTGAATCTAAAGTGATCATTTTATGTGATTTTAGAAATGTTAAGGCAATATTAAGTATTGATTATGGTAGTTTTTATGACGTGTTCTCCTCAGCAGTAACTTGGTGTGACCTTTCCCCAGCAGTATAACTTTTCTCAGATGTCACAGTGAATTGAAATACTGTGGTTCAACAATACCCTGACACTCTCACTGGATCCTGGAAGAGTTTACACACATTAGGTAACATATTTTCTCTGTTTCATGAGATTATCAGCAAGCGTGTCACAAATGTTCACTAGCTTAAAATTGGAGGCATGATTATATACTTTGGAGTCTGTCTAATGATATCCTTAGACTAAATGGAATATGACTGAAGTGAATGGATGGTTCTATGCTCACTTTACCATATGTACTTCAGGCCCAAGCAACAACTTACTTCCCATTAGATTTGAACCTTATCTGTTGGAACAATAAACAACCGTCACTTTTTTTTTTTTTTTTTTTGATGTTTTGGGAATCGAGGCAGTGTTGCAGAATTACAAAAAGTTCAGTGTTCATATATTCTGGTAATGAAACCATTACAGGTCCAATTTGTTATTCCTTTGTCTTGGAATTTACTTGGTTTCGAATTTGTTTTTTAATGTTATAAAATTTCTGAGATTCTTACATAGGAAGTAACATTCTGGGGGGCCAATAGTTTTACAAACTTGAATATGAGAGAAAGTCACCTCTATAAATTACTAATGTTCCTGAAAGCTCATTGATGAGGTTAGGAATTGTTTACATTGCAAAAGAAGTATTTCCATGTCTTTCCCAGACCCCAGTATTGTTCAGTGGAGAGCAGTTTCCTGTAGACTATCAAGAGGTGCTTGATAAAGATGTTTTTCCATATAGTTTTTGAATTTCTTGTGCACCTGTTGATTCTGTTTTCTTTACCCAACAATAGGAATGTATTCAATAGTAGTATTTTGGTTGGGAAGCGTGTAATGGTGATACTTGTTAATTGCTCGGAACTTCAAATTCAGGCCACTTAGTAGGCATTTTATAAACCTACCCATGACACCACTCCCTAATCTTAACATCGAGTGGCTGTTAATAGTTCTAGTTATCTTAAATGTTTTTGACTGGAATATTTGTCAGACAAGAATGTTATTGAATGATAGAAACTACAGATGTTATACCTGTGGAAATTAGGTTTAGGGCGAGTGTACTGTACGTAGTTCTGTGGAACTGTGAGGCACACATTTGTCATTTGAAATCACCTGCTAAAATACATGTGAAGCAAACAGCTAGTTAATCACTGCTGCTCTTAGCTTTTCTCATGTGAATCTAGAATACTGCATTAATAACACAGAAGTGCGATGAAACTTCCTTATGCTCTTGAGGTTCCTGGGAGCATGCTGTTGTGAATAGGTTTGCTTCTAGGTGTCAGTCAACCCATCAAATGTCTGTGTTCTTAACCAGTGTCATTTAGCAAAATGAAAATGTAAACCATGTATGATTTCATATTTTCTAGTAAACACATTGAATAATAATAATAGGGAAATCATTTCATTGCATACTTTTATTTGTACCAGCATATTTAAGATGTTATTCAATATGTAATCAATACAATTATTTACCAATATATCCAATATATCTAAGTATTAATGTGTAATCAGTACAATTACACAATACAGTACAATTGGTGGGTTTTTTTTTTTTTAATCTTCCTAGACAGGGTCAATTTGTACTGACCATAGTTGGATGCTCAGTAGTTGCATTTAAATAGCATGCACTGTGTTAGTGCTTTTCTAGAACTACCTCTCAGAAGAGAGCACTGTCACATATCCAGGAAAATTTTTTGAATAGGGACTTTCAAAACAATGAGATGGAAAAATATATAGGAGCCTTGTGTTTTAAGTAGGAGTAAGGCATCATTTATTTGAGTTAGTTGATTTTTGAACAGGCAATCTATTTCTGACTATCCCAAAAATACCTTGTCATCTCTTGTATATACTTTTTCTAGTGATACCAATACAACTGCCTGTGACACCTGGATGGCTTGTAGCAATCTTCAAAGTAATGTGTTTCCCTCATTGAAGCAAAATTGATTCCAGAGATTTAATTTCTGAAGTTCTGAATTTGTGTAGTCAGTCTTAAAGAATTGCAAAGGAATACTTCTTAACTCAATGTTGACTTTTATACACACAGAATCTTCTTTATAAAAATTCAGTTAGCTTTCAAATGCTAACTTTCATTATCAGTTTGGTTTGGTAGTTTACAAACCAAGATCCAGAACTTAACACTCCTTCCCCTTAAAAAACAAAGTTGCCTTTGAACTAGACATCTTTCGGACTGTAACGGACAGCACCTAGGGCTCTCCAAGTTTTAGTAGTTGTGCCACGGAAGTCAATGTGGCATTTGCTTGTGCAGCACTTTGCAGTGTCAGGGACAGTAGCTGTGGGTTCTTAGTTTGAGTAAGATCATTGGCATTGCCAGCAATGTACTTGGCAAGCAAAAGCCCCCAAGAGTTTCTAGTTATTTGCAAATGGAGGCTTTCCTAGAAACTCCTGGCTTGGTTTTGCATCAGAGCGCATGTGACGGCCGTGGCTAGTTCCTGCTGAGCGAAGGTTGCATTTTTCAGTGGAAGACTTTGCCCGCCGTGGTTTGTAAATGTCCTTTATAACCACTCTTGCTTATTTGATTTATTTGTATCTCTTTCTCTTCTGTTGAGCACTTTATCTTTTTTAGTAGTATATTGTATTCGTGAATGTAACTCAATTCTAAGCCATGTAAAAACTGATAAAAAGATAATGAAAAATGAGTGTACATTATTTTGCATTTAACTTACTGCTTTATGATGTATATAAACAAAATATTAGAAATAATGTTCTTTTTATGATGCTCTGAATTTTTTTAAAGGTGATTGTCATGAAATGTCTGTGATATCTTTCCCAACTAAGTTCACATTTCTTCTGTGTTATCCTAACTGAAGGAAGTCAGCTACCTTCATTTCCATCAGCAAGTCTCATATGTGAGAACAGCTATGTTGTTTTCTCCCGGGTTTCATGTCAGTAAAGACCCCAAAGGTGAATTTGTTGTTGAAGGTACTATAATAGCACATTCAGAGTAATGAGGATGAAGAGCCAATCTTGCAGCTTTTCTGCCTTTGATTTTTATTTCTCTAAAGTTTGAATGTTGTCTTAAAGCACTCCCCTATTGGCTGCACTGCACAATCTTGTTATATTCTCAGTAGACTTGGAGTCAACAGTTTCATATTTTACAAATTGTGCTAGTCGTTGGTCTAACAACTTTGAAGTTATCTTTATTTGTGAACTGGTAGAAATGGATTACTATAATGAGAAATGCCTCAGTTATCAGGATTCTGAGAAAGACAGTTGCTTCCTTGGTGGTTGTTGTAGAGTTCGTTTTTGTAATATTTTTACAATTATTATGACTTCTATTGATATCTGCTAATACATACTAGATGTTGATTCTTATAAAACAAGTAAAATACTATTGCTCTCCAGTGGTATTGCCTACAATTGCCTAGCAGATTACTAAAGTATGTGAAGGGTTTTATGTATATCTCTAAGTGTATGTATACATTAACCTGTGAAGGTATTTGAAATTTAAAATCACATAGGTATTATTACAGTTTTTCATTGTATGATGTGAAAATGCCCCTCTAAATTCATGGTGTTGGAATGTATTGCAGTTTTTTTGTTGATGATGATGATGATGATGATGATTTTTTTCCTGATCATTGTGAATGGCAGTAAGTGTGGGTAAACAGGATCTCTTTCTAGAATCGTATGTTTCTTTCATCCAACACACACCATTTATAAAACAAAATTTAGTTACTTGTAAGTAAGTTGAAATGGATTAGGTTCTTAGTAACTCTGATGTTTTTAAAACCTAAGGTACTTTTTCCTTAAAATTTTCTGTTAATAGACATGTGTCTGATATTCCTACATTGCTTTTTAAAGTAAATACAGTAAATTGTAAGCTGATACTGGAATTTCTGTTATTAACAGTTTTTATGGTATGTTTGGGGAATTTGATTTTTAAAAAGTATAAAAATAATTATTCACAATTTAGTTTATTCTGTAAAAGATTATTTTTACTTTTGGATTTTTAATCTTGTCAGAATTTCCACTCATTTTATGTTTGAAAGAGCTAGTGAAGAATGTTTCTCAAGAGTGAATGATGTTAAAACTCAAAAATTTTCAGCTTAAATATGCAACTATTTCAGCTCTAGAATGTTTGTCTATTTCTAAATATCTACTTGTTCTAGTGCTTAAGGTTCTAATAGCATTCAAAGAAAACATTTTCACTTTTCATAATTCATAAAGTCTGTATAAGGACGTAAAATGGTTGAAACTATTTTAGCTTCTCATCACATGTCCAAGTCTTGCCTGGACATTATAGCAGCCTGGTCAGTAGTGAACACTGGTACTAAGCCATTTTGAAATTTGTCATTTATTTCTCATGGTCCCTTGGAGGTTACGGCATTTAGAAGGAGCAGATCATTTTATTGGGGCTCCCAGTACTGTTGTCTCCTAATCCCCCCGTGATGAGCATTTCTAACAGTTGGTGAGGCTAAAATGGTTCATCATTTTCACGCATTGTATTATTTTATTAGAACCAAGTGAACCCTGACATTTTAACCAAGTTGAACAACACTTATCTCAGAGTGTCTTTTCCAGTTTGGGATTATTTTACTTCTTGGACGTGCCACTTTGTCAGCTGCCTCACTCTGGCCATTGCAAGTTACTGTCAGGTCTAACCAATAGTGCATCTGGAGTCCTCTGACAGTTGGACTTGTGGTGTAAAAATGTATGATGTGCTGCAAATTTTATGCATAATAAACTAAGTTATAGCTTATTGTAACCTGTAAAACATTTCTTGTAAAGTGTCTAATTTATTTTTCCATTTGTGTACAGTTTCTTATGTAAATTTAAAAATATTTGTGTGGCCTTTCTGTTCCATAAACGTCTTTATTTCTCGATGCTTCTTTGCATGAAGGAAACTTGCGTTCTACTTGTTTGCTGTGACAGCTGTCACAGCTATGACGCCAGCTTCATGATCTATCTCTGCTTTGCTTTCTGTAGTTAATGCCCTTTTCTAATTTTGTTAATATTATGAAAGTTAGAATCATGCCTTTTATATCCTATTTTCCAAATAAATCTTCTTGTTTACTACGCGTATCTCCATTCTTTCTTTATCTGTTGATATTGTGCTCCTCACTTAAAATTAACTGCCATAGAGCATATCTGGTAGAGCAAATGGCTCCCCATGAGAGCCAGGACTTTGTAGAACGTGTTCACTTCTGTGTCTCCAGTAGCTGGTATGGAGAAAGGTTCAATAAATAAGTACTTGGCCAACAGATCGATTATGAGATATGCTTATCTGTCGGTCTGCTTAAGAGAGGTAGAAACAGTGTACTTGACACTTTAGACCCTAAAATATACCATACTTCATATTTTGGTGAATAAGTAAATTCTCATCCCCGTCTTAGAGCTTAAATATGACCTCCTGTTCTTGGAAATGATAACATTAATGAAAGCAATGCTTGTTTTTGTCCAGAGTTGGAAGTGGAACAGACTCAGATTTGGTAAGTAATAGATTGACACGTACATTCAACACCACTCCAAGATAAAGCTCTTGCACCATTGATGGTCATGACTCAGCAGGTCGAGATACCTGTGTGCAAACCTGGACCCCTGAGTGGGATCCATGATGGAAGCAAAGAAATGACTTCTTGTCATTTGACCTCTGCATCATTGGCTTTCATCCTACTCAGTCACCTCCCAATTGTCTTTCAAATTGTCAGAAATGTAGCCCTGTGCTAACAAGTACGCGCAGTAGAGTGTTGTAACTATCAATGAACTTTTAGCACACGTTCCACAGGGCAGAGTCCTGGAGCTTATTTAAATTTGTAAACGTGTGGGCATGCACAAGGTATGCTTGTTCAGGCAGCTTTGTGAAGCATGTTCAGGCTGTCAGGTTTGTAAAGCAAGTGCCATTGCCCGCCGAACCATCTTGCTGACAGTATATACATAGGCCCTGGTTTCCACCCTTGTCAGCTCTGGAGCTAACACTACTTTCCATACAGGGTCCGTAGTATGTACTTAGCATGTCTGGCTTCTGTCTTGCAGTGGAATGTTTTGGAATTACTCTGAAAGTCTCCATTCCGTGTTCTTGGCTGCGTAACATTCTAGCGAATATACTACTTCCTGGTTGCCATTCACTTGCATGTTGTGGCAGTTACCGAGGCAGTTACAAGATGAGCTTTTGGGCACATCTGTCATGTAGTTAAGGCTTGTCTGTAGGAGATTGTCGATGTGGGAAGACCCAGCCCACAGTAGGTGGAGGAGATGAGAACTACCCAGGAGCTTCTGCAGTGGAAGGTGTTTACTGCAGAGAGCTGCAAGCTGGTTAAAGTGCAGAGTAAGGTGACTGGGACGCTCAGTTCAAAACATCAAAATCACCCCCCATCCCAAGGTTCAAAGAACTTTGCAGAAGAGGAGGGTCACAAGAGCTGAGGGCGGGGAAGGTCATGACAGCTGCCACACCCAACTGCAATGATGTCCACTTGCTCAAGACCTTTCACAATGGGAGGGAGAAGATCCCACATCTTCCCGAGACGCTATTGAAGGCCAATGCCAGCAGAACTTTCTTCCATACCCCAGCAAGTACTCAGGCACTTGCTATACGACAGGTGGGCCACGCATACTGAAAGACAGTGGGAGGGAGGCTGGGAATGGGGCAGGGAATGAGAGATGAAACTATGGAAAGGGGAGAAGAGAGCAAATTCATTGTATTAATAAGTGAACATATCAAAGTAGTGTGCAGAATATACCCAGCACTGAAGACTACAAAACTCAGAAGAACCCAAGCCACACAGCCCGAGCTCTGGATGGGATTGGGAGCGGGGCGGCGGGGGGGGGGGACGACAACAAAGAAGAGCAAAGAAGTTTTGGAGAGGAAAGAGGCATGATGGTCCTCAGGACTTTCCATAGGACTGGAATGTTCTCCAGTAAGAACCAGCTCTCAGCATGTGAAACCAGAGAATGTAAAAGGCTGCACCTGTTCTATGGTAGATAACAGTTGAAGTCTGGTCTTGAGCATACCGGACTAGCTCACTGCTGGCAATTACTCTTATTGGGATCCCAATGAATATGCTGGGTCCAGCACAGAGACCCATGAAGCCACCCGGGAAATACGAAAGATGGAGAAAAGAACACACAGAGACAGACATAGAGAAGACAGTCGGCCAGGACGGGTGAGAAATCCCACCACTTCCAGGAGGGAGAGCGGTAATGAGGACAGTCCAATCCAGCCAGACTTTGTTTACAATCAGGGAGCTGGGAAATTTGAATGAAAAGGTAGGGAATCTCTGATTGGTAGGCAGGAAAGGTGGGATTATGGGAAAGCTTTCCTAGTTTCTAGTGGATTCTTGGCTTGCCAGCTTGAGTCAGAGAATCAAATCCTTCCAGATATTCAGCATGGGCCAGAGAGAGAATTTAGTACATGAAACATTTCTGGTCAAACAGATCCCTAAGGTTTCAGGCTATGGTCTATAGGGACTCCAGAAAACACCAGTGGATTTCCGTACTTCCATTTTTCCATGAAAGCCCATGATTGCAGTTCTCAGCCCTTCATGCATTCTGCAGAGGAGTGAGGTCTCTTCTAGCAGGTGCGCCCCAAGCATCACTGCCCCCTTTATCTGTGATTCCTTGGACTATGATCCAGTTGTTCTTATGTGACATGGGGATAAGCAAGGGCCAGGAACCTTTCTGCGGGCAGAAGCACCATTGCTTCATTTTTTTGTGACCTTGCGGATCCCGAGAGACAAGGATTTCAAGGAGCAGAGCTTGAGGGAATGTTGGCTGTGTTGGTTTCACAGGTATGTATATATATATATATATATATATTCCAAAGACTATCAAGCTGCCAGTTTTAAATAGGTAGAGTATATTCTGTATTGATTATGCTTCAAGTTTTTTAAGATGCAAAATAACCACCCAGGTTGGGTCATCTCATTCAATTCGATCTGGACTCTGAATACAAATTGATGCTTTGACCAACTTTGGAAAAGTAAGTGAAATAAAATCCTGACATTCCATTTTTCCTTGATTCATTTCCATATCACTACTTTAGTCTGTAATGTCCCCAGTATTTCAAAGGAAGGACAGCTCTATTGACTCTAAAAGACAAAAATCTAAGAGCAAACTGCTGGTGTCTACTTTGCCCTAAGATTGTTCACACATCCCGAGCCAGGCGCCGTCCAAGCTTGAAACAGAACACAAGAGGTAGAAGACCATCTGCTGCTCAAGATTTCACAAGGAGGAGCCAGAAGCCAGACATGGTGGTTTGGGGAACCTGAAGTCCAAAGACTCTGAAGGTGGAGGTAGGAAGTTCTCAAATTTGGTATCAGCCTGGGATACATGGAGAAGACCTTTCCCCCAAAGAATAAAAAAGAAAAGTTTTTACAGGAGGAGGGAAATCTCAGAGAAGGTAACTACATTATGTCAGCGAACTATTAGCAGAACTGAAGTTCAGCCCAAAGTCTCTTTGCTGTTCCAGCTTCTCTCTCTCTCTCTCTCTCTCTCTCTCTCTCTCTCTCTCTCTCTCTCTCTCTCTCTCTCTCTCTCTCTCTCTCTCTCTCTCTCACACACACACACACACACACATTTTTCCCCTAATCAGGACATAGGTAATGCATTGGTGACTACACCACTTTCCCTGGACAAGATGGCTTATGACACAAAAATGTGAGTTATAAAGAAAGCATTCAGTGTAGAAAAAAATAGAAGCAAATGAAAAAAATCAGATGAATGTAAATCCCAAAAGACAACATATATCAAGTGGGTGAAACTTGTCAGTTAAAGGACATTGATAGACATTTAAAAGGAAAAAATCTGTATACCTTTTATGATAAATGTTATCTAAAAAACCTGGAAAATTTGAAATCCAAAAGGCGGAAAAATGTAGAGAAATGAAATACTAATCAAAAGTAGGTTTATTATAAGAAAAAAACTTTGTTAGGAATTGGAATCATTACATGTATACAAAGGTCAATCAATGTAAGACAGTTTTATTTTTTTAAATTTCATACATGAATACAGAGAACTGACATTTTCACATCTTCACCTCCAATCCCATCCCTTCTCCTTTTTCCTGCGAGAAACCATAATTTTAAAAAATGCACTCTTGGCGCTGAGGTTATGGCTCAGTTGAAGACTTGAATGTGAACCCCCAACATCCACGTTAATGCTAGGCATGGTTGTGCATGCTGGGAACCTCCGCATGGAGGGGCGAGAGGGAGACTGGGGGTCCCAGGAGCTTGCTTGCATTGCCAACAAGTCTAGCAAAAGCAACAAGCTTCAGAGACCCTGTCTAAGGCAATCACCTGGAGAGCAATAGAGGAAGACGCAGCATCCTTTGGTCTCTGAACACGTGCACATATGCATACATCACACACACACACTCGTTCACACGCACACACTACATTCTCAGCAGTGTGCACTGCCGAGTTGGGAGGAAGCATGTTAGGATTGTTAATACACCCCACAATATCTGATTTTTCTTGGGGGCTCCAGGAATCCCACTCAACCGAGGTCATCAGACACGCGTGGCAAACACTTTAATACACTGCCCATCTCATAGACTTTGGTTGGTTTTGTTTGGGGGGGGGTGTCTGTCACTGTGTTTGAGGCAGGGGCTGTCAGTGGGCTTGGGTTTCCCTGATTAGGCTAAGCTAGTGGCCAGCAAGCCCAAAGGATCCTGTGGCTGTGTCCTCAAAGTCATGCCCACTTTTTACTTGAGATCAGGGGATTCATTTTGGGCCCTCCTGCTTGCATGACAAGCACTTTCTGGTCTAGGCTGCCTCCCTGATTCCTCAGATCCTTCTTTTACTAGTGCAGAACCTAATATCACCTACTCTTTTTCCTCTCAATACAAAAAACAGTAAAACTCCAAAGGAACATAAAGACTAACACATTATGTCCACATAAACTAGGCCACCTTAAATCAACTCAGAGATGTTTGCCTTCTGAAGTCTAGATACAGTAACTAGAGAACATTTGGAAAGACAGAAAATGAGGGTCAGATGCACACCTTTTGATATGTTCTATTCCACTCAATGCATGAGGTAGCTTTACAGGGATCTCACAGCATGTGAACAACTCCATCTACCCACCCCCATTTTCTCCCTTAACCATGATAACACCAGCAGAAGAGGTGCCTCAGAAGCCCTCATTTGTGGGTCTCCCTGGAAGCCAAGAGTTTGAAAGGTCATGGATTTTGCTCTATTACCATGAAGATGTTAAGACACTGAAGACAGAAATGGAAGAAAACATTCAAAGATGAAGGATAAATAAATATCATGAAAATGAGCATATTAACAAAAGCAATCTACAGATTCAAAGCAGTCTTCATTAAAATTCCAATGACAGAATTTTAGGAAAAAATCCTAAAATTTATATGGAATAACAAAAGATCCCGAATAACTAAAGCAATCCTTAGCAGAAAGAGCAATGGAGACATCATAATACTTGATCTCAAATAATAATACAGAGCCACAGTAACAAAAACTGTATGGTACTGGCACGAAAATAGACTAATGGAACAGAATAGAGATCCTGTAAGTGAACTCACACAGTCATAGCATAGCTGCCCAAAACACGCATTGGAGAAAAGACAGCCTTTAACAAATGGTGCTGACGACCATGTTCATAGCAGCACTGTTTACAATAGCAAAGTCATGGAATCAGCCCAAATGTCCAACAGTTGACGAGTGGATAAGGAAACTGTGGTACATCTATACAATGGAGTACTACTCAGCCATCAAAAATGATGAATTACTGGAATTTGCCGGGAAATGGATGTCATTAGAAACAATTATATTAAGTGAAGTATCCCAGACCCAGAAAATTAAGCGCCGTATGTACTCCCTAATAGGTGGCTCCTAGTACCAAACCCACCCAGCCCACCTAAAGACAGTAATTCCAAGGATTATGAACAGGTGGGATGGGGAGGGAGGGCCACCCCAGAAACAAGGAGAGAAGGGACCATGTTACAGCAGGGAAAATAGGCCTCCACCAAGGACCCAAATAAGTAATGAGACATCTGATTAAGTTCACAGACTTTTGTTCCTGATCATTTACTACTGAGGGGGTGTGATCTCACCAGAAGAGGAGGGCATATAGTCTGGCAGATAAAAAGTAACCATTTTGCAAATGGGTGATAGACCCCTCCCTTACTGTGGTTTCCCACTTTTATTACATCTACCTTTGAATGTGCTTTTATCACAAGACTCTAACAGCTTTTTGTCTCTGGCCAGGGGGTAACATACAATGCCCACCAGGATGGAGTGAAGGGCATTTCAGGAGCAGCAAAACTGCAAAAGAAAATCAACAAACCACAATCCAGAACTTCAGAGACTCTATATCAACCACCTAGACCTAGGCCAGCTTAGTCTCTCCCCATCTTGAAGCTCAGGGAAATTTGCAGAAGAGGGGGCGGTAAGAGTGTAAGAGCAAAAGGATGGGAGGAGCAATGATATATAAGATACTCTGTACTAGTTAGGGCTGAAGCAATCATAATTGGACTTTGCATGCCCTGCGCATTGTTCAACACACTGTTGACCTCACAAAGTCTAGCATCTGCTAAAGGCACCAAGAGCCTTGGAGGTAAAGGATTGGCAGCCACAGCAGTGTTCCTATACCTAAGGGGAACACGGGAAAGGGTTCAGGGAAAGGCCACTGGGTCCTTGTACGTCATCGGAGAGGAGGGCCCAGAGGAAAATCAGACATGCACAAGAAAGGACTCTCTGGGAATTGGGGCGGGAGGCACTGGGGGATGGGGAGGGAGAGGGGGGGGGGGGGAGCAGGGGGTACGGGGGGGGGGAGGAGGAGGAAGGGAGGGAACTGGTGTACCTAATAAGTTTGTATGAGCTGAAATAAAATAAATAAATAAATAAATAAAGTTAAGCATGAAAAAAAAAAAAAAAAAAAAACAAATGGTGCTGAGAAAATTGGATTTCCTCCTTTAAAAAGATATGTGGTCTTGAGCTGGAGAGGTGGCTCAGGGGTTAAGCCTCCGCCTTGCAGGCGGAAGGTCCTGAGTTCGGATCCCAGATCCCACGTATAGACGCCAGGCAGAAGCGGGGGCGGCCTGCGCTTCTGGTCCTGGTAGGGCGGAGCCTGTGAATCCCGGGGCAGAAGGAGGTGGAGGCGTCCATGGTGGTTCGCGAATTCGTCCGTGGTTCTACACATACACAGACATACACACACGCGCGCACATACACACGCACATGCACACAGTTGAATAAATAAAAAAAATTAAAAAAAAAAAAAAAGATATCTGGTCTCTACCTTACCCTGCCCAAAAGTCAATTCAAAATGGGTCAAAGACCTTAAATGTGAAGGGGAAACAAAGAAAATAGTTCAAGGTATGGGCACAGTCAAGAACAAATGGGCTGATCCCCGTAATTGACAAATGGTTACACGAAATTTCAAAGCAAGCAAAACAATCCCCAGAGGATATGGCCTGCGGAAGAGGGAAAAAACTTCGACAACTACACATCAGACAAAGGATCATATCCAGGATATATGAGGAACTATAAAAATTAAACATGGAATATGGAGATGGCTCTGTGATTAAAGCCTTTGCCTCCAAAAAGTTCTGAAGTTCGGGTCACCACATCCCACCTGAAAATTCAAGTTGGGTGTGGCCGCCTCCCTTGTAATTCTAGCCCCGGAAGGTGGAGCCTGGGAATTCCTACAGCAAACTGGCTGACCAGACTAGCTCTCTTGGCTGCTCTGAATTTAATTAAAGGCCCCAGATTCACAACAGTAAGGCGGAAGAGCAATGGAGTGTGATTCTTGATATCACCCTTGGGCCTCCACAAGCGCGTGCACACACACACACACACACACACACACACACACATGCATCCAATATACACATACATGAAGGGGAAAAGAAAACATCAAAATAATAATGTGGGTTAATGAACTGAATATAAATAGTCTGAGAAGAAATAAAAAACAGACAATAAAGGGCAAAAGTGTTCAGTATCCTTATCCATTGAGGATTCCCTCTCTTGGTCAGAATGACAGTGATCAAGGAAACAAGTGACAGATGTTGGGAGGATGTGGGGAAAGAGTGACCCTCATTCACCGCTGGGGGAAGGTAAACACACGCAGCCACTGTGGGAGGCAGTGTGGAGACATCAGTGTGGAGTTAACTTCCCATGTCGCCCACCTGAACCACTCCCGAATGCTTGCTTACCTGAAGGACTTGAAGTCAGCGTGCCGCAGAGATACCTGCACCCCCATGTTCACAATGGCCAGGGCATGGGACAGTGTAGGTGCCCGTCTGCAGATGCGGAGATGAAGAAAAATGTGGTCCACACTTGTCACAGTTACTCTGCACACAAATTCATGACCACATAGCTTATTAGGAACAAGGGGTTTTATTTGGCTTATAGTTGTCCAGTTACAGTTCTTCGTCTGGCTTGGCAGGAGAGTGCCCAGCAACATTACGATCTGAGGGAACTGGACTGCTGAGAGAGGGCAAACTTCCCTTTGCCAGACAGCATGTCTACCCAAGTACACCGGAGAATGCCAGCTTCCCTCACCAGCGTCCTCTATTTTATCCATCTGCCCAAAGGATGGTCCCACCCACCATGGACTGGGTCTCCCCCATCTATTAGTCTCCTGCAGACTTGCTTACTACTGAACTACTAATTCTTCACAAATGTGCCCATTGACAGAGCCTTCAATTGCAAAGTGACTCTAGCAGCTATCTACAATACACAACGGGATTCCGTGCAGGTATAAAGGAGAGTGAGATCGAGATATCTACAGGAAAATGGATTCAGCTGAACTCATAATGTTAAGTGAAAGAAGCCAGTCTTTTAAAGGCATCCCTCGTTTTCTCTCATACACAGAACCTAAAATTAAAATTATCTCTGTGTGTAGATGTGCATATTGTCATAAACATGTCTTACAAGGCTACAAAACCTGACAGCATGAGAAGTAAAGAAGAGATCTCAAGGGAGGTGTAAAATAGGGTAATGCTATATGTGGAACAAGACAGCAGAGGGGAAATTCTCTGGGGGAAGACAGGAATCAGGAATGAAGTATGACACGTGCGTGAAGATGTAATGGTGAAACTCATAGAGACAAATAAATGAAGAAACACTTTTTAAAAAAAAGGAGTAAGGCTTGTGTCTGTTTGGACACAAGTCATTCCTCCCGTCATGGTTTGAAATGTGTCCCCCACAGTCTCATGTGTTTGGCAAGGTCATGGCACCTTGAGAGGTGGAGCCTTGCTGGAGGAAGGCAGTCACAGGGGTGGGCCTTGAGGTGAATGAGTCCCACCCTTCCTCCAGGAGGAGTCTGTCTTTGCAGCTCTGACCCTCCAGGATGTCTGCAGTGATGTAGCTTCCTCCAGCTTCGGTCAGCCAGCCACGCCGCCTCCACTTTGAAAGACCATATCTCCCCTCTGGAACCATAAGCGGGATAAATCTCCCTTTCTCCCTTAAGTTGGTTCATTTTGGGTGCTCTCTCACAGCAATAGTAACTGTTACATCCCCCATAAGGGAATGTCGAGATTTCAGCAGGTGGAGAGGCAACAAGACAACAGATTCTAGCCAAGCCCAGGCCACATTCTACTCAGCTCACTTGGGAAATGTCCAGAATTAGGATAAAAGTTGAACTTAGTCTAGCTGTTGCCCTTTCTTCCTCCCCCACCCAAGGCTAACCGGATCCACAGCACCATGACTGGCAACAGCACACTCTGAAGGGTTGAGAAAAGAAGTGGCGTCCCTGTTGGTACCCATCTCCATCTGTCCCCAGAGAGGACACGAATGTTCCTGTGTACCAGCCCATCCACCACGGTGTCTACAATGCCCCAAGCCCTAAAGGAGAGATTTGAAGGTAAAGCGCTCTCTCCTCCATTCTTTGGCTCTGAAATAAGTACTTTATCTTTCACACCTATCTCTTCGATATTGGTTAAGGCATGAAGTAAGCTTCCAGATCCTTCTAGAAAATTACACAGATGGCCCCTGAGCAGATCTGGCTGTGAGCAAATGTCTGTCTTTTACCTCTGGGATTCCTCAGATTTGTTGGCCACCCGAGTTACTGCACCCCCTCTCCTTCAGAGCCTGAAACATTGCCCTATCCTTAAACCTGCACGTCTCTTGGGACTCACCACGCCATTCCACTGGGCCGCCGTCCAGCTGCAGTGAGTCTTTTCTTTTTAAAGCGGTGTCTCCCCATATTGCCCAGTCTAACTTTAAATTCCTGAATGCAAGGGATTTTCCTGCCTCAGTTCTCTGAGTCGCTGGGGCTCCCGCCACATCTGGCTTTAGACAGATGCCACATCTGGCTTTAGGCAGATGCCACAGGAGGAAGTGGTGTCATGTAACTTCTTCCTCAATGCGGCTTCAGAAGCAGCCTGTGGGAAAGATATGTCTGGAGCAAGGGAGAATCCAGCACATGGAAAGTGGGCGAGTTCCTACCGATCAGTTCTCTGTCCCCCAGGACACATGCCCTGTACAGAAAAGCCAACAGCTCCTCATCCAGACTGGACCGGCTGTGAGGAAGGGACCTGCACTGGGCGTCTGAGGCCTTCCCTTCCCAAGTGACTGACACCTGCCACTCCCAGCCCTTCCCTAGGACTCCATTTCTGGCCCACAGGCCTTATCCCAGCTACCCATTCACTAGGATAGGACTGGAGAGAGGGTCTTTGCCAACCTGGGGCCAGGATTGACTTCTGCAAAGGATGTGGATTTTGGAGTGATTCCCGCAGGGGTGTGACTTCTGGCTGTGAGCCTTCCGTGGAGGCAGAGCGAGTCTTGAGTCTCAAGCAGCTCTTTTGCCAGTTAAAGAGACCACCATTCTTGCTTTGCAGAGCCACAGTGGAGATTTCCACTAACAGCAGAAATGGCTGGTTTGGGTTTTAAAGACATTCCCCCCATGTGCTCTCTGCTTGAGACAATCTTGTCAACAAGCCAGAATCATGACTCTCCCTGGAGTGGGGTTTGCTGGGTGAGAGTCCGGTGGGGAGAAACACCTGGCCTATTCTATATTGTTGCTATCCTTCCATTATGTGTCCAGACCAGCTAGAATCTTTAAATGAGCACAACTTTTGGAAGGCAAGTGCCTTCCAAATGGCGCATGTTGATGACCCTGCGACCAGCAGTGGGGCTGAGGGAGGGAGTGAAAGACGGTTGCAGGTCAGCTTTGGGGGTGTTCTCAGCCATCAGGGTGCTTGTGCTCCTGGTCCCTTGGATTCATTGTTCATAGGGTCTCATCATGTAGGCCAGGCTGGTCTTGAATTCCTCATTCTCCTACCTCAGCCTCTGAGTACTGAGTGGGTTAGTTCTGAGAACCAGAATCCAGTGTACTGAGCCTGGCATCTTTGTATCTGCGGTGCTTTTCTTCCCAGGGGAATACTGCCTGGGGGTCCCTCTCCTAGCTGTTCTATGGGCCTCTGGTGATATCACTTTGGCACGTTGGCCCCTGTCCCACATCTGCCTCTCTGCATGGTCTTAACAGATGGATAATGCAGGGAGATGGGAATGTGGAATCCATGAGGTCCCAGGACCCTGCTGTGTGCGTCTCTGGAAATGACAGTTGGGAAAGGCCAAGAATGCAGCAAACTGGGAGCGCCCCGGAGTGACACAGCGCTCTGGCTTCTCGCTGGCTGTGTGCACTACTTCTGGGTAGTTAGTGTTTGCCTTCAGAAGCCCTGATGTTTCACATGTGACACGGAAATGGTCACGAGACCACCTCAGAGCTGGAGAGACAATGACACACCCTGGGGAAGGCAAAAGGGCTTGGAGAATAAAGACTGGCAAAGATTCCCAGTCTGACCTGGGTGGGGTGGAGCACATCTGCAATCTCAGGACACAGGAGGTCGATAGAGGAGGACTCAGGTTTGAGACCAGCCAAGGCTACAAAGCAAGACTGTCTTGAAAACACAAACAAACAAACAAAACAATACACACACACATCCTGACTTTATGCCAGACTACTTGAATATGTCAGTATCCCGCATCCGGGAGTCGCACTTGGACATGTGACTTGGCCAATACGAACAGGCAGGACCTGCCTCATTCCCAACAGGATCTTTTAAGACTTATTGGTAATTTCCAGACTCCCCCTATCCCCAGTAAGAGAGAGCCACGGGGCCGGGGGGGGGGTGGGGAATGGGGCTCTGAGGAGTCAGGGACTGGGGTTGATGTTAGTTAAGGGGCCCCTATACCCCGCTTTTGCGGGCCATCGAGTCTGGATGGTGTTGAAGCGCGAAACCAGCCGGGTCTCACGATAGACTTGGGAACTGTTTCTTTATCTCACCGAATAGAAAACCAGCACATCGAAACAGGCACAAAGACAAACACAGTCCGCGGCGACGGCAGGAGCGGCTGCTACTTGCTGCTCTTGGGGAGGGGCCGATAGACCCCGACCACCACAGCGTGGTCCCTCTCGTAGGGCTCCAGCGTCAGCTGCTCCTGAGGCTTCAAGTTCTCCTGCTGCAACTTCTTCACCTCGGAAGCAAACACAGCCTCGGCGGACGCGGTGGAGTCGATGCAGTTGGCTTTGATGGAAATAAGAAAGTGACCCCCGTTGCGCAGGAAGGTGTGGGCGTTCAGAGCCACGATGCGGGACTGGTCGGGCTGCGCCACGTCGGCGAAGATCACGTCCACCATGCCGATGAGCATGCGGTACTTGAGCGGGTGGCGCGCATCTTCCAGCACCGGGATGATGTTGGTTCGCTTCTTGGCCACGTTGACCAGATCGCGGCCGGCGCGGTGGGAAAACTCGACCGCGTAGACCAGCCCGTCCGGGCCGATGATGTCGGAGACGTGCGAGACGGTGGTGCCCGAGGCGGCGCCCAGGTAGAGCACTTTGGACTTGGGCTTGATGTGGATCTGGTCCACGCCGCCCAGGATGGCCGCGGCCAGCTTGGAGCGGAAGGGGTTCCACGTGCGGTACTCCTGCTTCACGCCGTTCTCGCTCACCGTGACGCGCCGCTCGCCGTACACCGAGAGCCCGGGCACCAGGTTGAGCGTGACCAGCGCGTCCTCCGCCCCGCGGTAGATGAACACGCCCTCGTGCCGGTGCGGCTCCACCGACACCGGGATGCTCTTCTTGCGGCGGCTCTTGCTCTTGGCCGCGCCGCCGCGCCGGGGCCCGCCGCCGCCCCGGTCCCTGCTGTCCCCGCGGCCCCGGCCCCGGCCGCCGCCGCCGAAGCCGCGCGTGCGCCCCCCGAAGCCGCCCTTGGCCCCCGAGCCCGCGTCGCCGCCGCCCTTCGCGCCGCTCTTGCCGCCGCCCCGGCCCCCGCCCCGGCCCCCGCCCCAGCCCCAGCCGCCGCGGCCGCCGCGCGAGCCTCCGGCCGACTTCATGGCGCGCCCCCGGGGCCGCGCTCGGGGAGCCGGACTCAGGGGTTACCCCGGGGTGCGGCGGTTGCCAGGGGTCGCCGGTGGGCCGGAGCGCGGGTCAGCGGTCGCCGGCGTCTCCCCGGCTGGGACCGATGGGTGACGGCGCGTGGCTGCGCGGGGGGCCGCAGCGGGATGGAGTGGGCGGTAGGCGCGCGCAGCTGCGGCGCAGTCCCCGCGTCCCGGGAACCGCCCTCTGACGCGGGGCCTGGCGTGATTGCATCACACCCGTTTCGGCGACCCCGCAGCCCCCGGAAGCCCCCCTGCTCGACCTGCGCGCAGACGCAGCTGCTCTCTTGTAGCTGGGCACCTCCATCGCTCCTGCTCGCCGACAGCTGCCCGAGGCTCGGGGGTGGCTCGCGCTCCGCTGCCAGAGCGAGCTGGCTTACCTGTCTCTCCCGATTCCTCTGATTGGGGCAAATCCCCTATAGGCGAACCTCATCTTCTCACCTAAAACAGAGCTCCATCTCGAAGGTTTGTTCCACAGCTGTGCATCCACACATCAACAAGCAAACAACCTTTTGGCCGGATTTTTAGACCTCTTCTGTTTTCTTTTTTACTGAATTTTTATTTATTCAATTGTGCGTGTATGCGTGTGTGCACGTGTGTGTGCGTGTGTGTGCATGTATGTGTGTGTGTGTAGAACCACGGACGAATTCGGGAACCACCATGGACGCTTCCATCTCCTCCTTGTTTACTCTGCTCTGGGATTCACAGGCTCTGCCCTACCAGGACCAGAAACACAGGCTGCCCCCACTTCCGCCCGGCGTCTATACGTGGGATTTGGGATCCCAACTCAGGACCTTCTGCCTGCAAGGCAGAGGCTTAACCCCTGAGCCACCTCTCCAGACCCTTTTTTTACTAAATTTATATGTCGTTTATATGAGTTTATATGCAGTAACTTTGCACTTTTTCCTTTTTCACATGCTGTGCCTGTGTGTAAGTGTGCTGGTGTTTATACGTGTGGTGAGTCCACGTGGAGACCTGAGATTGATGGTAGGAATCTTCCTCCATTCTCTCCACATTATTCACTGATGTGGGTTGTTTTTTCTTCAGTAGAAATCAGGCCTTTCCTTTTTTTTTTTTAATTTTTTATTCAATTGTGTGTGCGTGCATGCATGCGTGTGTGTGTGTGTGTGTGTGTGTGTGTGTGTGTGTGTGAAAATCAGACCTTTCCTAAAGAGCCAGTGGCTAGTCAGTTTTTAAAATTTTTTTAAATTATTCAATTGTGTATGTGTGTGTGTGCGTGCGTGCGTGTGTGTGTGTAGAAAACCACGGGCGAATTCAGGAACCACCATGGACCGCCTCCACCTCCTCCTTGTTTACTCTGCCCCGGGATTCACAGGCTCCGCCCTCCCCCCCCTTTCTTCCTGGCGTTTATACATGGGGTCTAGGATCCAAACTCAGGACCTTCCACTTGCAAGGCAGAGGCATATCCTGAGCCACCTCCTCAGCCCCAGTTTTGTTTTGTTTTTTTTTTTTTTTGAGTCCCCAGTTTCTGTTTATTGGGTGCTGGAAGTACAGGTGGACTGGCACACACACCCAGGTCCCTGAGTTCAGGAGATCTGAATCCCTTTCCTCACAGTCCTGTGGCAAGTGCTTTACCTTCTGAGCCATCCCACCAATCCCAATATTTGTTTTTTAAAAAAATAAATGCCCAGGATCTGGGAAGATGGCTCAGAGGATAGAGCTTTTGTCTTGAAATCAAAAGGACCTGATTTCTAATTCCCAGGTCAGTGTAAAAAAAAGGTGGATATGGAAGAGGCCTGTAATTCTGATCCTAGAAAGCAGAATCTGGGAAACCAAAGTAAATAAGGATCTAGGATAATTCCTGATATCACCCTTGGGTCTCCATAGGCACATGCACTCAAATGTCCTAACACACACACACACACACACACACAATACCTGCAATGCTCTTAAATTTTCTGCCGTCTGAGAGTGGTATGGTTTTCCTTCAAAGATATTATGACGAGACATTTCAGCGGCTTATTCATATCTTGATCTAATTATTCCTCTTTGAAAACTTGACCCTAAAAAGATTATTTTTGCTGGATATGATGGCGGTGGTGATGGTCGTTGTGTGACGTCATTCAGAAAGTGGACAAATCCAAGAGACAATTAGAAAGACATAATTCAGACTTTGTAACACATTTGGATGTGGAGATCAGGCAGAAAACAACTTTCTGATTATTATTTATTGTGCTGGAGACTCTAACCCTGGACCTTTTGCATGCTAGGCAAGCAACTTCCGTATCTCCAATCTGAGGGAAACGTATATCCCAAGACCATCAGCACATCACCCGTCCTCGCGGGCAGGAGGCTGCTCATTGCTTAGTTCTGTTAATGCATCGGTTGTGCTAAGTCTAGAACCTGTGCTTGGGAATACTCAGCAAGACAGTGGGGATGGAGAGAGATACACAGGCCAGAAACCTAAATCCTGTAAATGTTTGCACTTCGATTTCAGTCTTTGCTTGGAATCAGATCGGATTTGAACACCAGAGCAAAACAAATGAGAGAAAACATTGGGCAGTACCAAGGACAGAGCCGAGGCTCGAGGCGGCAGAGCGAGTGCTTGGTCAGCACCACGGATAGCGACCGCAAAGCGCGGCCTCCGGCATAACAGATGGAGCTATTTTGGGATTTACCCGAGAGCGCCTACTGCGTTGTAGATGATATGATCACCTGACTAATCTACATACGAGTGGAATTGAGTGCGTGGTTCACAGAGAAGCATGCCTGACATGTGTCAGACCGAAGATAGTGAAGTGTGTCTTCAGCTCGTCTGTCTTACAGTCAGACAACAATACCAGGTTTTGGTTTCCCTGAGGCCGAGACCTCCTAAAGAGAACCAAAAGTCCATGCAAAATCCACCTGTGGACCACCTTATCTGCACCACATGCATGATTTATGACTCGCTTGCAGGAGGCTGCATGGGATGTGTATGGTTCCTGAAGACAGATCACAGGAAATACTTCCGTTACAAATTTAAGTATTCTATAAATATAAATTCTAGGTTGGTGTTTTGGTTTGAGTTTCTATAAAGATCAGGCCCTGTGATTTTCTTGCACAAATTTGACTAAACCATGGGACATCCACATATTTCGTCAAGCATTATTCTAGGATGAGTTGAAACTTAAATTTAAGTAAAGTAAAGCAGGTGGTCCTTCTTTGTGTGGATTGGTCTCATTGAATCAGTTGAGGGCCTGGATATAATAAAAGGCCATACCTTCCTAAGGAGGAGAATTCTCTTACCCAGTGGCCTGTGAACTGGCCTAAAAACTGAACAGTTTTTACTGTCTGGCAAACTTTGCAGAGGGACATTGAAGAGTTTGGACTTGCCAGTCTCCATAACTACATGAAAGTACCATGTGTGATCATATATGTGTGTGTGTGTGTGTGTGTGTGTGTGTGTGTGTGTGTGTGTGTATTTTCCTATAAGTTCTATTTTATCAGTATAATCCTAAATGAACCTACAGCAAATCTTCAAGTTCTTTTGGTTTCAGATGGTATAGGTGGGAGGTTTTGGGGGTGCCAAGGCCTAAACCTGCTCCCTTGAGTTAGAAATGGTCATATTTTAACACAGACAGGCAGATTTCTCTCCTTGCTGAGAGTTTGAATCACCTCCTAGATCAGATCTGCCTTTTGTTCTCAGGACTGGTAATGCCAAGATGTTCTTCCCTGTGCATTTGAGACCGTGGAAGCACATTAATCTATGGATCACAAGATTATGCACATAGTCACAGTAACTAGGTGTCACATGTCTTTTACTCTACCTGGAGATACCATGTCTATCCCACATAGCAAGTAGGGGTCACTTCTGCTTTTTCTTGCTAGCCTAGATAAGTTTTACAATGTGTGTGTAAAATTTGGTGTATGTATCCCTGACTTTGCTCTGTTTTTTTTTTTTTTTCATTTCCTTTATATACTGGTGTTTGCTGCAAATAAAGTCAGCTTGGATGATTTGGATGAAGGACATCCTAGCTCCCTCTGACTCAGCCCGGTTTTCAATTCTTACTGATCCCACTTCTGTTTCTCCAATGCAGCTTAGGTCCAGCAGGAGGTGATGCTGAGAGGTATGCTTGGGAAGAGTGGAAACAGGGCAGTTAGAAAGATTACATTAGTGAGTGGATAGCCACTGCAGGCAATTGTGATGTGGCTGTTTCTTTTAAGAACCGTGTAGATGTGGAGCATGAATCAGGCCAGGCATAAGTCAACACAGACCAGATGCAGCACAGTGGGTCATGTAAGTGAAAAGATTTGAAAATAGGAAGGAGTTTGGCAGGGAAGCTGAGGGCTTGTAATGGGAAAAGTGGGGGGAATGGAATTTGGGACTCAGGGTTAAACATATAAAGTTACTATATTCATGTATATAACATTAAAAAATAAATGTACATAAAAACAAAAATAAAAATTAGGGAAAGGAAAGAAGAAAAGAACTGTGTAGAAGAAGGAAGGCATCTTATAACTGCTTTTCTGCAGAGGCTGAGAGATAGCTCAGCAGTCAAAGTACTTGCCCAAGTGAAAGGACCTGAGTTTGGATCTGTAGATACCATGTAAAAAAGGTTGGGCCTGTGTGGTAGTCCACCTATAATTTCAACCCTACAAGACAGAAATCCCTAGAGCAAGCTGGTAGCCAGATTTGGTGAGCTGTGGGTTTATTTAGAGACCTTGTCTCAAAATAAGAGCGATCAAGGATGATTATATCATCTCCAGCCGCCACATGCACGCACACACATGGGCATATGTATCTGCATGCACGTGTGTACCCACCCACATTAAAACACACACACACACACACACACACACACACAGGTGTGAAAGATGGGGGGAAAGAAGTGTTCTGCTGCAGACTTTGAGGTTGGGGCATTAACCCGCCATCCACCTTCCCTTATTTTCAGGAGTGGTTTCATGGGCATCACCCCCCTTGCCCTCCAAACTGTTCCTCTGTGTAACTCCATGAGTTCCATGATGACACAGTGGCCCCAAGAGACATGAGACTGGGGTTGT
This sequence comes from Typhlomys cinereus, assembly GCA_023101885.1. Classification (NCBI taxonomy): domain Eukaryota; kingdom Metazoa; phylum Chordata; class Mammalia; order Rodentia; family Platacanthomyidae; genus Typhlomys; species Typhlomys cinereus. The sequence continues at coordinate 97,428 of JALPQD010000317.1, read as the reverse complement.
TCACCTCCCCTGCCAGGGAGTTCAAAGGAGTGCCTAGAGAATCCGGAGTAAGGCATCAGTAGTGCCTACCAGAGCATGTCATATGCGAGTAGAATTTTTTTTTAAATTTTTTTTATTTATTCAATTGTGCGTGTATGCATGTGTGCGTGTGTGTGTATGTATGTATGTATGTATGTGTGTGTAGAACCACGGACGAATTCGCGAACCACCATGGACGCCTCCACCTTCTCCTTTACTCTGCCCCGGGATTCACAGGCTCCGCCCTACCCGGACCAGAAACGCAGGCCGCCCCCGCTTCTGCCTGGTGTCTATACGTGGGGTCTGGGATCCGAACTCAGGACCTTCTGCCTGCAAGGCAGAAGCTTAACCCCTGAGCCACCTCTCCAGCCCCCGCGAGTAGAATTTTTAACAGAGAAAGTGACATAGGCGCTCATGAGGTTTATCACATCAGAAGGCCATACCATAAATACACTGATGCTACAAAGCTGCCATCAGTGAACATTGGTATTTTTTTAATTTTTTTTATTATTTATTCAATTGTGCATGTGTGTGTGTGTGTGTCTGTGTGTGTGTAGAACCACGGACGAATTCGGGAACCACCATGGACGCCTCCACCTCCTTCTGCCCCGGGATTCACAGGCTCCGCCCTACCAGGACCGGAACGCAGGCCGCCTCTGCTTCCGCCTGGCGTCTATACGTGGGATCTGGGATCCAAACTCAGGACCTTCTGCCTGCAAGGCGGAGGCTTAACCCCTGAGCCACCTCTGCAGCCCCTGGTATTTTGCATTAGGATATGCAGGTTCACGGTTAACACTGCAGTTACTCCTTTGCTTTGTTCAGAGGTTTTAAGTCCCAGTCTGCCACAGTGGACCCTCTCCGTACAAACAAAATGAGTTTATGCTCTTGCTCTCTATCTCCTCCTTTTTCTCCCCCTCTTTTCCCACCCTCCTTTCTTTTTACCACTCCAGCTGTGTCCCTCCCATTCTCATGTCACTCTGCATGTGTGGACCACCAAAGGTATTACTAAATGAATACTTTCACTTAAAATGCTTTCTGTTTTTTAATTTATTTTGCGATACACAAATAAAAATACACAAAGGGAAAAAAAAAAATCCTCTAGAATCCCCGCGGACTTCTAGGCGCTTCCTCCACTTTTGCATTGTGTTCACCTTTTACCGGCACTGTCCCCACGTTACAAGCTGCTGGACTGTGCTGGATGCCGAGCAGTAACATAGCAATGCCACTTTGTTTAACCTTGGATGGCTCCAAGTGTTAACATCAGCCTTTATGAAATTGCTGTGGTTCACTTGAATATTATTCAACATTTGTGGTGTGTGTGCGTGCATGTGTATCAGAGTGCAGTGTGTCCCTGTGGAGGACCAAGGGTGACATCAGGAATCATTCTGGATTGCTTCTACTTCCTTCTTGCTTTGCTCTGGGATTCCCCAGGCTCCGCCCACCAGAGCTGGAAGTGCCAGCGATAGTCAATTTCTGCCTGGTGTTTTCACATGGGACCTGGGATCCAAACTCAGGACCTTCTGCTATCCAGACAAAGTCTTAATCCCTGAGCCATCTCTCTGGCCCCAGCACAGTTTTTGTTTGTGAGACAAGGTGTCATTGGCCCAGGTTGACTTCAAAATTGTTGTGTAGCTGAGGGTAACCTTGAACTCTTGATCTTCCTGCCTCCGTATCCCAAGCCCTGGGATTATTGGATTGGGCCATACCTGACTTTTTATCAGCCATGTTGAACTGACAGTGGACAAGAAGAAAAGTCATTTGCTGACAGGGGAAAAAATAACAAAATCACATCATTCCTGAAAATTAAACCAGAGTGGCTTTCTAATAGATTCCATGCCCTAGTTTATTTTTTTTATTTATCTATTTCTTCCACTCATACAAAGTTGATAAGTACCCCATTCCCTTCCCTCCCTCCACCCCTCCCTGGATCCCCTTGCTCCCTCCCCCTTTTCTCTTTCTCCCCCCCCCCCTTTCTCCCAGTGTTCCCTCCCTCCCCATTCCCGGAGCATCCTTTAGTGTGCATGTCAAACTTCCTTCTGGGTCCTCCTCTCTGATGAGGTGTAAGGATCCATGCCCTAGTTTAAAGCCTCTATGAGGTTATATATCAAATCAATATATTAAATCAAAATATAAATCAAAATGACTATAGATGCTAGTTGGTGACCTCGCCTTACCTCAATGTATTTGGAATGATTTATCACCCTTGGATCTTCATTTCATATTCCTTTTCTGTGATAAATACATGACCCAAACAATTCAGGGGACACAGGGTTTGTTCATGCTCACAGTTCTAAGGATAGGTCATCACAACAAGGTAGTTACACCAATATCAGGAATGGAGGAAACTAGCCACACCTTATCCACAGGCTGAAAGGGGGGCGTGGACTCATGCTGCTTTCTAACCTATCAGCTCACCTGCTTGCCAGACGGCCAAATAGTTCTCTCTCCATCTTATCCACCTGCCTAGGGAATGGTCCCCCCCACTGCGGACTCAAATCTTCCCACATCGATGATGCAATCACACATTATCCTACGGGCTCAACTGAATTAGATCATTCCTCATCGTGTGTCTAAATGCTCAGCGCTGAAGTATCTAGTTGACAGCTGAGGGTAATTATCACATACCGTATACCCCAAGTGCTGCGGGGGGAGGGAGGGATGCACACTATATAGGGTAAGGGTGAGCTTTTCTAAGAATGAGTATGTATGGGATTTTTGTTGACTTTAAAGTTACATCTCTGAGTTGCTAAGAAGTCTGGCTTAAAGAGTACAGCTTGCCAGAAGGCTAAAAGTTGTGAAGTGGATATCTGAGGTGTACCGCTTAGGTTCAGAGAAAAGATGGGGGTGCTAAACACCGGTCATGGTAGTACATCCTTTTGTCCCTGTGGAAGCGGATGCTAACTCTGTCCCAGGCTTCTCCTAAGGAAAAGCAATTACTGTCTTTGATGTCTTTGGGAAAACACATCCTGTCTTTGTGGACTTTAGATCCTTATCAGCGCTGTTTGAAGTTTTCTATCTTTCTCAGCCCTAAAGGCAGATCAGATACCCGGAGCAGATCCTCCCTCTTCCTGTCTTTTCTCCTCCTGTCATCGTAATTCTCTGGTTTTCTCCCCTGTCGCCTCCGCAGGACCCAGGGAAAGCCCGGTGTGGGTTGTGTGGCTTCCACGTTCATTGCTCACAGCTGTGAACTAGGCGTAACTTGCACCCACGTGAAATGACAAGTAGCAGCCTATTTCATGAGAACAGTTTTCTGAGGTTTGAACGTTGTTAAGATTTACCCTCCACCACCGAGCAGGTGAGACCTTCGGGAGGTAGCTGGAGAATGCGACCTGCGGGTGCATTCGCGCCTCAATCCATGCAGATTCAGAGCAAGCCTGCTGCTCAGATAGTCTCCACCAACACAAGGCTCTGGAAACGCCTGGAACTTCCTCACTCCTAAACCATGAGCCGAAGTCAACCTCCCTTCAAAGGTGTTCTGCAGAGAGGGGCGGGGCTTCCACTCGCAGCCACAGACACAACGGTTTGTCGCTCTCCTTCCAAGGATGGGCTGTTGTGTCTGGTGCAGAAATGGGGGGCACAGGGGAGCTGGAACACACAGCCCAGTGTCCTGGCTCCGGGTCTCCAACGTGTGTCATGGAGCATCCTGGGCAGCAGAGACAGGGGGTCTGTAGTGTGAGGTCAGCCCAGGCAGCAAGGCAAGACCCTCTCTCAACAGAAACCCCAAATCAAACAGAACCATGCAGTGCGTTCCTTACGTCCAGGAGGGATTTGCTCTCTGCTGAGGCTCAGCGGGGCTGTGAACTCTCAGGAGACAACCCTGGGAGTTCTCAAGGACCGGGGAGGGAAGATTTCCTGCCTCCCGGACATGTGGGTTGCGGTCCCCTGTAAGATCTCCATCTAAGATGCCATCTGGTATCTGGCACCTTCCAGGGTAAAAAAAATGTGTCTTCGGATGTGATCAACTGAAGGATAGTAAGACGAGTGAATCCTGCGGGGTTGCTCAGGTGGACCCAATGCCGTCATCTGCCCCTTGTTAGAGGGCGGCAGAGGGAACTTGCAAAGACTTCAGGAGAAGAAGAGAACCCGGAGACAGGGTCCGCGCGCTGTGGCCACAGCCTCTGTCAGGCAGCACTGGCGAAAAGCATGTCCCTGGACTAGTGGTGCGACCTCGGGTGTGGACCTTCAGAACCTTCAGAACCGTAAGACAATAGCTATTGTTCTTAAGCCACTAAGGGAGCAATGGATTGTTACAACGGCCCTAAATATGCAGCAGGACTTTTTTTTAAAGTGTGTGTTGGGCGGGGAATGGCTTGGGGGGGGGGTTAAAAGTCTTTGCCTCGTGAGTAGAAGGACCTAAGTTAGGATCCCTAGACCCCACACCACGATGTAGGGTAGATGTGGCAGAGGCCTGTAATTTTCATGCCAGAAGGTGGAGCCTGGGAAACCCCAGAGCAAAGCAACGAGGAGACAGAGTAATCCAGGATGACTCCTGAGGTCACCCATGGGCCTCCACAGACAAACACGCACACAGCGTGTATGAGGTGTCACGGATGTAGCTCAGTTGATAGTGTTTACTTGCATTACATGTAGCCTTGTGTTCAGTCACTATCACTGTATAAACCAGGTGTGATCGGACGTGCCCATAATCCCAGGATTTGGGAGGGAGTTTCCAGGAGATTTGGGAGGAGAAGGTCATCCTCAGCTACATACCATTCCAGGTCATCCTAGGATACACGAGACCCATCTAAATAATAATAATAATAAAAGTTCGTGTTGTGGATAGATGTGGTGGGTTATACACCAAGTACTACTTCTAATTCTCTTTTTAATAAAAGTTTTCTCCTTCTCTCTCTCCTCTCTCCCTCCCTACTCTTTTCTCTCCCTGAAGGAGAGGAGGAGGGGTTAAAGATGCCTGGTTGAAAATCTAAGGACTTGAATTCAATTCCCAGAAGCCCACATGCTGAAAGAGGAGAAGTGACTTCTAAAATTATTGTCTGAACTTCACCGATGCATCATGGCATGCAAATCTCTCTCTCTCTCTCTCTCTCTCTCTCTCTCTCTCTCTCTCTCTCTCTCTCAGTTGGATCAGCTGCTCCCACTACCATTGGTTGAAGTCTTTCCTCCAATACATGTTTTCGACAGCTTGGTTCAACATTGGGTGGCTGTGACAATGTGGGCTTACCGATGGGTGCTTAGTTTGGTCCATCGGTCTGCAGGTCTGTTTTGTCGCTGTTTACTGTAGTGATGCCTCCCATCGCCGTTCTTTCTCCTAAGGGAGGGAGGTAGGGTTGTTATGCTTAGATCCCAGAGTCAGCTTGAGAGTTGCAGGCTGTTTGGGGCACAGCTGTGGAGAATTAATGGTTGGAGCAGACCCCTGAACAAGTCTGCAGATACTTGCTTAATGGTGTGGAAAACCCAGCCCGTAGTGGGTGGTACTATCTGGTGGACCAGATAATAGGAGGGGCAAGGAGAAGGGACCTGTTCTTCCCTTATTCTGAGTCGAGTCCATGCTTCGAGTGTTGTTGACTTCTTAGAGCATCGTTGCTTCTTTGCTGCTGCTGCTGCTACTGCCTCTGTCCTTGGCTGACTAAAGACCCATCGTTTTGACTCGCTGCTGTTCCCACTGCCTTTAGCACCTGGTCTCCAGGTCTCGCTCTTCACTGTTCTTTGCAGACAGAATTGTAAGGATGAATTTCTCTAGTAGGCTTGAGCATATCTAGAGCTTTTCTCTCCAACACAATGAAACCTCCAGCTACGAAAGACTGCCTTAGTTGTAGGAAGAGCAGCAAAATTCCTCAGTGTGAACTTTTCAAAGAACATGTTCAGTAATTCTGTATATAGAACTTCTGATCATCTAAGAAAAAAATAAATGAAATAATGATGCTGGTTGTTTGCTTTTAACATCTCTGGGTAAAGTCAAAATGAAAAGGAAAATCTCAGAGATGAAATTACCAAGCTCAAGATGAGCTATAAACCTAAACTGAGAACATGAGTCAGTCTATTTTGAGTACTAATTCAGATTATTCTACAATATATTTAAGTGTGCTGTAGAAAGATAATATAGTAAAACATTAGCAACCATAAAAAAAAATCTAAAGGCTTCCAAGCATGCTTTGGAAGCATCTCTGGAAAAATAGAGAAGGAAAAGAAAGATCTCAGAGATGAAAATAATCAGCTTTAGATGCGTGCTTGGAAATTGCTAAGTGTGTTCTGGAAGAGAATCTTCTCTCCAGAGCTCGCGTTGCTGAAAATCAAAACCAAGGTTTCATTATTAGATTGACTGAATTGAAGTCCCAGCCTCAGAGGGTGTCGGCAGTTGAAGGCAGAGCACTGATTGGAAAGGAAGGGGGCATCCTGAAAACTGGATGTTGATGTGTTGGAAGACTCAAGCGAATGTGCGGTTAATGAACCCTCAAATTCTTTTTTTTTTTTTTTTGCATGTGTGACTGTGTGAATCTGTGTGACTGTGGAGGCCCCCAAGTTGACTTTCAGGAATCACCCCGGATTGTTCTACCTCCTCTTGCTTTCTGGAGTTCTGGAGTTTCCCAGATTCTGGTGGAAGTTCAGGCTGTCATCATTTCCACCCAGTGTTTTTACATAGGATCCGGGATCTGAACTCAGGACCTTCTGCTTACGAGGCAGAGGCTTAACCCTGACCTATCTCTCCAGCCAGAACCCTCAAATTCTGATGGGCCTCTTTCATCTGGGGAAGTGGTCTCACCTTCCTTGGAAGAGAATGAATCCCCACTCCCACCTCCTGTAGCACCTCTGTCTCAGTCTTTGCCTGGGGGAATTAACCTTTCTTTGAGTGAGGAGGGGGTAAGGATTTTCCCTCAAGACAATGCTGATATGCAGAGGGCCCACCCATGGTTGTCGCTAGGCCTATAACCAGACTCAAGGCTAAGCAGGCCCTAGAGGTGACATAGAAAGTGTGATACATGAGGAGGTTCACTACATTCCTAGAGAATGTCAGGAGTTTTGTTAACATGTTCAAACAGCAGTCTGGAGACTATCCCTGGAAATGGATTTTAAGGCTGTGGGATACTGGTGGAAGGAGTATAAAACTGGATCAAACTGAGTTTACTGAAGTGGGCCCGTTGAGTAGAAATTCTAGGTTTAATGCTGCAGCTCGTAGAGTTAAAAGTGGTGCCAAGAGTTTGAGTGGGTGGCTGAAACATTTATTAGCACTTGGCCTTCTGAAAGAGAGCTAGAGATAACAGATATTCCTTGTTTTAGTGTCGACGTTGGGATTAAAAGGCTCAGGGAAATTGGTACCCTTGACTGGATTCGTTGTTTAAAATCTAGTTCTCAATGGCAGAATCCAGATGACATATCCTTTACCAAGACTGTATTATACAAATAGGTGAGAGGGGCACCATCAAATTTGAAGGGTCCCACCACTGCTGTTTTCCTTGCGCCATCACTAACAATAGATAATGCAGCTGTGCAATTAGAAGAATTAAATATAATGGGCCTAGATGGATTCAATCTAGGGGCCAATCGCCAGTGGCAAAGCAAGCAACCAACTGTAATAAATAGTGTAGAAAGAACAGTATTCATGGTGGTCCGACTTGCTTAGATCTTTGGTATTGGCTAATTAATCATGGTGTTCCCAAGAGAAAAATTGATAAGAAGCCTACAAAGTTTTTTATATGATCCGTATAAGTAGAAACTTTCTAAAACAAACGAAGGATAGGGCTGCTTTGAATCGTAGTAGCAGAGAGCCACAACCTGTCAATTTCCAGATTTAAGTCAGTTCGCAGAACCACTTGAATGCAGGGCAGGCTGGGTCCCCTTGAGGAAGGACTTAGGTGCAATAATGAAGATGTTTTCTATTCATCTTTCTCCTGTCTTTCCCCAAAGGGACCTATGGCCTTTTACTAGAGTTACTGTACATTAGGGAAAAGGAACTGATCAGACATTTTGGGGCCTACTGGATATGGTTCTGAGTTAACATTAGAACCCTAGAGATCCTAAAGAGCATTGTGGCCCTCTAGTTAAAGTAGGGGATTATGGGGGTCAGGTGATGGATGGATAATGTTTGGCTCACAGTAGGTCCAGCGGGTCCCTGAACTCATCCTGTGGTTATTTCTCCAGTTCCAGAATGTATAATTGGTATAGACATACTTAGAAGTTGGCATCCTTGTGTATAGTTGTCCAGATGTGGTGGTCTGGCAAGTAAGGATCATTCTTGTCATAGCTGTCATGTGGAGATGGTGTGGCCAGATCCCTTGGATCTGGTGTTGGTGTGAGCTCTTCTGCCAAGCTGGACACACAACTATAACCAGGAGTCATAAGAGAAAATAAACCCCCTTGTTCCTTAAGACATTTTGTCATGGCTCTATCAGCAACGATGCATAGTAACTAGAACAGGGGCTTTTCTGCCTGTATATGAATTTTAGAATTATGTGTTCTAGATATGTGAAGAACTTCATTAGGATTTTAGTGTCATACCATTTCACAATATCAATTCTGCCTGACCATAAGCATGGAGGTCTTTCCATTTTCTGGTGTCGTCTTCAATTTCCTTTTGATTTTTTTAGCATGTACTTTTATTTTTTGCATGTGTAAGGTTACTGTTGGTAGTGTGTGAAAAGAGACGTCGTCGGAGGGGTGTGTGGGTGTTGTGTGAGAATAGGGGTTACTGGTATTTCCTGAATGGATTATTTCCTTTATTGCATTCCTGTTCTGGGATCCTCTGCTCCGCTCTCTAGCCGAAAGTGCAGGCTCACGCCCTTTGTGTATTATTTACATGGTAATCCAGGATCTGAACTCAGGTCCTTCTGCTTGCAAGGCAAAGGCTTAACCCCTAAGCCATCTCTCCAGCTCCTTTAATTTCTTTCTTTAGTATTTTTAAAGTTTTCTTTATAGAGCTCTTTCACCTGCTTGGTTAGATTAATTTCTAAGTGTTTTTAAAGCTGTGATCATGTTTTTAAGATATATGAATTATGCATGATTATATAATGGTTTCACTATGACATTTTCAAGTATGTATAATTGGTGTTTTGATCCCATTCATCCCGTATTACTCTTGTCCCCTCCTGCTCCCACTGATCCCCTTCTTCCCAAAGAGCCCCTTCCAGTGTCATGTCTTCTATGACTCAGTGCATTTCGTGGTGTCGCTTACAGTTAGTATGGTGAGGGTTTGTCGCAGGAGCTTCTTACCAGTGACACGGCCCTGATAACAAGCATGTCTCTATCACCAGCTATCACTAACGAGAGAAGGGGGGCCTCATCAGCTGCCCTTCCCCACATGTCGGGGTGTTGATGGGCCCGTCTTCTGCAGGTCTTGTGCAGATAATCAGGACAGCCGTCCGCGGCTCCAGTGCAGTGGCCACGCCTTGTCTAGATAGAAGTCAGCATTGCTAAACATCCCTCCCATCTTCTATCTCTTACATTCATTCCTCTCCATCTTCCACCATGTTCCCTGAGCCCTGGAGGGGTGGCACAGAGATCCCCTTATGACTGAGCAGTCGACACTCACTTTTCTTTGGTGCTTCAACCAGAGGTGAGTCTCTGAAGTTTCCTCTGCCTGCTGCAGAAAGAAGCTCCTCTGGCTGACATCAGGACAGTGGCATGAACCAATGAACAGAAACATAGTCATTTAGAAGATGACATGATAGACACCTCATGTCCATGATCAAAGTAGTACAGTAACGTCCCGCTCAGCCCCTGACCTTCCCAGCCACTGGCTTTTGACCAGGTTTATAGTATCAGGTGCAAAATCTCTCCAGAAGTAGACATCAAATCCAGTAGGAAAGCATTTGGTAATTCCCACAGCAGACCTGACATACTTCTTGCCTGGCTGGATGTTGGTGTTGTGCATAGGTATATCCAGCTAAGTAAAGTTGGAAATGACTTTTCTCCCCCAAGCAGCCCTCATAGCTGCTTCTGGCCAAAAGGGAAGAAGTTGAAGCTATTTTGAATGGAATCCCCCCTCCCTGTTTTTTTTGGACAGGTTCATTGTTGGTGTGTAGAAGGTTACACATTTTTGTATATTGATCTTGTATCCAGCTACATGGCTGAAAGTATTATTAATCAAGTCTTGAGTTGGATATGGAAGATCTTTTAAGTGCAGAGTCACATTGTTTACAAATGGGGATATTTTGACATTTTTGCCATTTGTGTCACTTTTTACTTTTTTCTCTTGTTAAGCTCTTGCTAAGGAGTGGATACCCTTGTCTTATTCCAGATCTTAGGGGAAGCGCTCAGGTTTCCTCATTCAGTGTATGTTTGCCATAGGTTTGTCATGTGTAACCTTCATTTTTTTGGTAGACTTCATGTTCCTTCTAGTCCTAGCTTCTCCAAGGCATTTTATCAACAAAGGGATGTTGAATTCCAAGGTCCTTTTTGCTTTAATTGAGAAAATCAGATCATGTGGTTTCTGTCCTTAAGTCTCTGTATAGGTGTGTGTAGTGTGTGTGTGTGCATGTGTACAAGAGGACACGTTAGTGTGTGAGCCTGTGGAAGCCCAAGGGTAACAATGGGAATCATTCTGGATTGTTCCTCCACCTATAGCTTTGCTCTAGGTTTCCCTAGGCTTCATCTGCCGGGGCTAGAATTACAGGCTACCGCCGTATCCACCTGCCATTTTGTTTTCAAAGGAATTTTAATTTGTGGTGTTCTTATTTTTTTCTTCTTTGAAGCTTTCATTTGCAAATATGATGAGTCTATAGGCTTTCATCCCCTAACCCTCCACCATATCCCCCAGGCCATTCCACGTGTTCTTTCCAGCCAGTCTCCCCTCAATCCCATGACCCCTGTATGTGTGACATGGAACCCATCCAGGACGACATCATTGGCAATTGCACCAGCTAGAACCCGAGTGACCCAGCAGCGGGCAAAACATCAAGGAAAGGAGCTCTGTCTGACAGCCCTGTGCCACCCGTCTGACCTTTCCTTGTATTTTTAAATTCCGTGGCATCTGGGCATCTGCACTCAGGTCCTCTTGACAAGCAAAGGCTTTACCTCCTGAGGCATCTCCCCGGCCTCTGCCCCTAAGTCTTTCGAGATTTGTTTATTGTGTCTATGCGTGCGAGGGTGTGAGTGTGGTTGTGATGGTGTGCATGCGCAGGTCAGAGGACAACTTTTCAGAAGTTCGCTCTCCCCTTCCACCTTGACGCGACCCTCTTGCCATTTCCACTGCTCTGCTGCACATGTGAGTGTCAGATAAGGTGCTCTTCCTCCACCTCCTGTCCCACCTTAGAAGTGCTGGGATTAGATACTAGCCACCACATCTACGCATTGCAGCCATCAAACCCACTGGGTCAAGTTTGAGCGGCAGGCACTGAGCCATCTCACAAAGTCTATTTATGTTCCAAATGGCACCAATTGACTTGCTTCTGTTCAACCAACTTTCCGTCGCTGGGATGAGGCTGAGTCTGCCATGATGCATCCACTTCTTGCTGCATTGCTGAATTCAACTTTGGAGAATTTTATTCTTATTTTGCTTCCAAGTGAGTTTATTAAGTTTAGCAAGTAGATATAAAAGAACAGAGGGCAGGGGCTGGAGAGGTGGCTCAGGGGTTAAGCCTCTGCCTTGCAGGCAGAAGGTCCTGAGTTCGGATGCTAGAGCCCACGAATAGACGCCAGGTGGAAGTGGGCGCGGTCTGCGTTTCCAGCACTGGTAGGGCGGAGCCTGTGAATCCCGGGGCAGAGTGAACAAGGAGGAGGTGGAGGTGTCCATGGTGGTTCCCGAATTCGTCCGTGGTTCTACACACACACACACACACACACACACACACACATGCACACACACGCATACATACACAATTGAACAAATAATAAATAATAATAAAAAAATTTAAAAAAAAGATCAGAGGGCAAAGAGCGGATAGAATCAGCAGACAGTAAAGCAGCGAAGCAGACATTTGAAGCACTCGGCTGAGATGGGGGGGGGACCCGAACAACAGCGCCATCATCAAATCGGGTGCTTACAACCTTCAGTAGGAGCGACCAGGGAGACACACGGGCATCCCGGAGCTCCTGATGCAAAGTCTCTGGTGGAGAAAAGCAACCTCTATTGCTAATGGTTTGCCTTCTAGCTCTTGCCACGGAAGCAATAATGCCATAACCATGGCCATTGACTGCCTACATTTTTCCCCTGTCACAGAGATAAGGGTCAGTATGCCCCAGGAAAGGGTCTTGAAGGACACTGGAGATAAGCTGTTCTTAAAGTGAGCTCCCAACACGTGTAAACAGCACACGACAGCGTCCCCATATAATGTACATTACAGTCTTCAGTTTCTCCAACATAATGTACGTTATGGTCTGTCGATTGGTTTTCATGTCCTTAGCCAATTGGGTATGAGGGCAACACTTTGTAAAATGAGCTTCTGTTTCTTTTTAAGACTAGTCAAAGTGCAATGGTGGGGTGGGGGGAAGACTGTAGAACTGGAAGTTCAATCTATAACTGACTGAACAGTCAATTGAGATAACTCACTACCTTTGAGTTTCTATCTTACGAGACAGTTTGAGGAGCCCTAGCAGTAGTAGCCCTTCTTTGGAGAGGGTGGTAGGATTCAGCAGTGAATCTATATGGAACTGGACTCTTCTTTGTTGAGACGTTTTATTGCTGTCTCATCCTTATTGATTACTGTGGACCCGCATTAGTTATTATTCTTTGCCATGTGTCTAGGAATTCATTCATTATTTTACAAAGTACTCCCTAAAGATTATCTGTACTTCCTTAGAATTGTGTATTCCCAGGCTGGAGGGATGGTGCAAGGAGTAAGCGTCTGCCTTGCAAGCAGAAAGACCCCGAGTTTGGATCCCAGATCCTGGTAAAATCACCGGACAGAGACGGTAGCGGCCTGTACTTCTGGTTCTGGAAGCAGAGCCTGGGAAATCAAAGCATTAAGGAGGGAGAGCAATCCCAGGTGATTGCTGAAGTCCCCCTTGTTCCTTTCCAAGCACACACAGTGACCTCTGCTACATACACTCACAGACAGAGAGACAGAGACAGACAGACAGACAGACAGACAGACAGACAGACAGACAGACAGACACACATACACACACACGAAGGAATAAGAATTGGTATTCCTGCCTCTCTTTTTATCTCTAATTTTGTTAATTATTGTCCTTTTCCCTTTCAGTTAGCTTGGTTAGCGTTTATCACTGTTGGTTTTCTCAAAGAACCAACTATTTGGTTGATTCTATGTGCTGTCTTTTAGCCTCCATTTCACTAATTTCTGCCGTGGTCTTTACTGTCTCTCACATATTACTGCTGTGGAGTTTGTACAGCTCTAATTTTCTAGGGCTTTGAGGTGTACTGTGTTAGGTTATTTATTGGAGATCTTTCTGACTTTTCATCGTAAGCATTCATAGCTATAAATGTTCCTCTTAGAACTGCCTAAACGATATCTCAGAGCTTCTGGTAAGTTGTGCTTTTGCTTTCTTTAATGCTGGAGACATTTTAATTTCTTCTCTGATTTCTTCTACTGGTCATCCAAAAATGTGTTTGTGTAGTTTCTTCAGTTTTTAAAAACAGATGTCTAGCTTTCTTGCACTGTAATCTGATAACATACAAAATATTATTTCAATTCTGTATTTGGCAAGACTTAATCTGTCCCAGAATATGGTCTATTTTTGAGAGAGATCCATAGACTTCGGAGAATAATGTTTCTGTTCGATGGGATATTCTTTTTTAAAATAATCCACTTATTATTCTTTGACACTTTCATATGCAAATACTTGATTCTATCTATTGTTTTAATTTTTTTAAAATTTTTTTATTATTATTTATTCAACTGTGCGCATGTGCATGTGTATGTATGTGCCCGCGCGTGTGTGTCTGTGTGTGTGTGTGTGTGTGTGTCTGTGTATGTGTAGAACCACGGACGAACTCGCGAACCACCATGGACACCTCCACCTCCTTCTGCCCCGGGATTCACAGGCTCCGCCCTACCAGGACCAGAAACGCAGGCCGCCCCCGCTTCCCCCTGGTGTCTATACGTGGGATCTGGGATCCGAACTCAGGACCTTCCACCTGGAAGGCGGAGGCTTAACCCCTGAGCCACCTCTCCAGCCCTGTCTATTGTTTTTTAGTCTCCATTTCACTAATTTTTGCTGTGGTATTTACTATCTCTTGCTACTTACTGCTTTGGAATTCATACGTCTCTTGTTTTCTAGGGCTTCGAGGTGTATCAGGTTGGGTTATTTGACACCTTACTTTCCATGATAAGCATCCATAGCTATGTGAATCTATGCATTTTTGCCTGTCACTACCTATTCATACCTCCCTTCCTCTCCAGCTGGCCTCTCTCCACTTCACATTCTTTTTTGCTTGTGCGACTCCCTGGATTTCACCTGAGATGCCTACCCTGGCAGTTGCCTGAATACCTGCTGGGCCATGGATAACTCAACAGTGTAAGTCACTGAGTAAAGAAATCTCTCTCCTCCTGCCTGGCACTAACCATCCATTGTGCCCCAGGGAGGTACCTTGTTTCTTGGCATCTTCCCTCGTTCATGGTGAAGTGCTGATAGACCAACACTTTTTTGCAGGCCTTGTGGAAATGGACATTTCCGCTGTGGTTTCTCGGACACTATTTATCAAAACCACTCTCCACCCTCAGGCTTTTCCATGATTACTACCCCCTCTTTCTCGTGGTTCCCTGAGTCTTGAGATAGGGGTGTCTCTGCTGTCCCATTTAGAAAAGAGCAGTCCACAGTCACTATCACACTTTGGCCAGTTGTGATTCTCAGTGTGCAAATCTTCTATTGCAAGAAGGTGCTTCTTGGTCAAGCGCCAAGTGCTTCTCTAGTCTGTGGGCACAATGAGAAGTGTTTAGATGGTGGTTTTACTATCAAGACCTACAGTTGATGCTAAGAAGCTTGATCTCAGCTATAGGCTCTTCTTCACTTGCATTTGTCTAGAATTACAGCCAGGCACGAGTTCCCTGTGACAAAGCGAGTCTTAGATCCTATCAGAAAGCAACTGGGTATTACATGACACTGTTACACCAATGGTTTCCTCTTTCTAGTGTGGTTGTCCTTGTAGCTTGCAGCAGTCACAGCTGGGGAGACTGCTGACTGCTTTTCTCCCCTCCCACCCTGCACCATTCCTTCTGGCACTGCAAAGGCCGCTCAGCAAGGAGAAGCTTCCAGATCCATTCCGGCTTGTTTTAACATGTCCCGTTGTCAAGCCTTGAAATGTGTCCCCCACGGTCTCATGTATTTGGGAAAGTCATGGCACCTTTGAGAGACTGAGCCTTGCTGGAGGAAGGTGGTCCCAGGGGGGTCGGTCTTGAGGTGGATGAGTCCCACCCTGTCTCCTCAAGAGGTCTGCTTTTGTAGCAAGCAGTCTTGCCGCTCTCAGCCTCAGGGATGGATGGATGACCTAGGCCTCCTTCAGCTTCTATCCCCAATCATGCTGCATCCGTCAGGAGAAACTACACCTCCCTTCTAGAACCATACGCTGAATAAATCTCCCTTAAATTGCCTGACTTTGGGTGTTCTCTCACAGCGACAGAAAAGAGGAACCGTTAGGCCTGTGGTCTGTGATCTTCAGCAATGGGGGCTTAAGATCAGGTTCTGGAGGGCGGCCACAGGCAATAGCAAGCACCTACATGGTTCTGGGGCCTTTGACGCCTCCCTGGCCAACAACTCATGGGGAGATTCCACACACCCAGTACTGAGGAATGTATCTGATGCTTCTGGAGGAGGGTCTCATGACAATTTCCATTGATCCTCTTCTTCTCCTCTTCTGTGATCCCCTGTGTAGGGCATATTGGTTGATAGTAAAGAAAAACTGTGATAGATTTGTAAAGGTAGAAAGTTCTGTCTGGCTGTATCTTGTATACTTTGTGCTAATTTTTACTCCCCATTTCCCTTATTTCCTCCCCCTTAACACTCTTCCTCCCTTTGCTCCCTTTTATATATTCTTAATCTGTTTTATTCACTCCCCCTTTTTGGGATCCTTCTCCACAACCCCCCCCCAGCTTGTGTCCATTTCTTATTTGTGACGGTTGCAGGGGTTTCTACTTAAGCACACCATCCTTTAAGCACACCATCCTTTAAGCACACCATCCTTTAAGCACACTATCCTTTAAGCACACCATCCTTTAAGCACACCATCCTGATGTCCTCACATGAGGGAGAGCATGGTGCTTGTCTTTCTCCTCCTGTGATACCTCACTCAACATATCTTTTTTTTTCTTAACTTTATTTTACATGCGTGCATGTCTGTGTGTGTGTGTGTGTGTGTGTGTGTGTGTGTGTGTGTGTGTGTATTAGAGGGCCAAGGTTGACTCCAGAAATCATTCTGGATCCCTTCTACCTCCTTTTGGCTTTGCTCTGGGTTTTCCCAGGCTCTGCCCACCAGGGCCAGAGGTGCAGGCCACCCTCCTTTCTGCCTGGCATTTTTTACATGGGATCTGAACTAAGGACCTTCTGCTTGCAAGGCAGAGTCTTAACTCCTGAGCCATCTCTCCAGCTCACTCAGCCTCTTCTGATTCTATCCATTTACCAGTAATTTCATTTTTTCCTTTACAGCTGAATAGTGTTCCATTATACATAGGTACCATGTTTTTGTTTTCATCCACCGAAAGACTTCTAGACTGACTCCATTTATTCGCTATTTGAATCGAGCTGAAATGAACATAGTTAGGCAAATGGCCCTTTCAGGAATATGCCCAGGAGGGGTATAGTATATGGTAGTTCAATTTTCAGCTTTTTGAGGAACCTTACTACTGAGTTGCAAAAGAGGCTGGACCAGTTTACATCCCCACTAACAATGCATAGGGGTCCCTTCCCCCTTCATCCTTTCCAGTAGTTGCTGTTACTATATTTCGGACTGGGATGGTATCTCAGAGAACTTATAACTGGCATTTCCCTGATGACTAGGGAAGTAGAACACTTTTATTTCTTTGTGTGTGTGTGTGTGTGTGTGTGTGTGTGTGTGTGTGCGTGCGCACTGTGTGTCTCTGTGGAGGATCAAGGGTGACTTTGGAAATCATCCCGCATTACTCCTCATTCTTTCTTTGCTCTGGGATTTCCCAAGCTTTTCCCACCACGGCTGTCAGTTTCACCTCTCTGGAATCTTTCCTCTTAGGTGGTGAGATGTTGCAAAGACAAATGCCATGCAGAGTTGTGGAAATACATGTAGCTTCAGTGAATTCATGGATACAGCAGCCTTGTTATATCCAGAAGATAATGTCTGCTCACACCCTTATCTCCTTCAAGTTTTTACGGTCTTATCCCTGAGCCTTGGGGTAAGGGTGTAAAAAAACCCATTTTTTAATTGGGTTGCTTGCTGCCTTGATAATTTTTTTTGAGCTCTTTGTATACCAATCCTTTACCAGCTATATGGTTAGCAAAGGTTTTTCTCCCATTCTAAAGGTTGCCTTTTTGCTTGATTAACCAATTGTTTTTTTAAGGCTTTTTAAGTTCATAAAATCCTACTTGTTGATTATTGGTCTTATCTCCTGTGTGAATGGGGATTCTATTCAGAGAATCTTTACTCAGGCTAATGAGTGCAAGAGTACTTGGCTATTTTCTCTTCTAAGAGTTTCAGAATCTGCAGTCTAACTTGAGGTCTCTCAGTGATTTGGAATTAATTTTTGTGCAGGTGTGAGACAAGGGTCCAATTTAATTTTTCTGCAGGTAAACATTTTCCCAGCACGTTTTTTAAGTGTCCTGTCCTTTCTCCAATGTGTATTTTTGGTACCGTTGTAAAAATCAGTTGGTTGTAAGTACATGAGCTTAGGGTCCCTAATGTTAATCCATTGATCAATGTGCCTCTTTTGTGCCAATACCATGCTGCTTTTATGAACATGGTTTTTCAGTATAGTTGGAAATAGGGTATGGCCATGCCTCCTAAAATGTTTTTTTTTTTTTTATTGCCAAGGATTGTTTTCCCTATCTGAGCCTTTTGTGTTTCCATATAGATTTGAAGATTATTTTTTGGTAGGATGGTCATTTTTGCAATGTTAATCCTTCTGATTCATGAGCATAGGAAGTCTTTCCACTTTCTGGTATCTTCTATAATTTCTTTCTTCAGTGTTGTAAAATTTTTATTGTACAGGTCTTCCACATCTTTGATAAGGTTTAGTCCAAGTTGGTCTTTTTTCTTTCTCCTTCTCCTCCTCCTCCTCCCTCCTTCCTCTTTTCTCCTCCCTCCCTTCCCCTTCCCTCCTCTCCCTTTCCTTTCCTTTCTTTTGGCACTATGATGAGATTTTTTTTCCTCTCATTTCTTTCTCATATCGTTCACCCATAGTCTATAAAAAGACCACTGATTTTTAAAAAATTTTTTTTATTTATTCAATTGTGCATGTGTGTGCGCGCATGTGTGTGTGTCTGTGTGTGTGTGTGTGTGTGTGTGTAGAACCACGGGCGAATTCGGGAACCACCGTGGACGCCTCCACCTCCTCCTTGTTTACTCTGCCTCGGGATTCACAGGCTCCGCCCTACCAGGACCAGAAACGCAGGCCACCCCCTGCTTCCGCCCGGTGTCTATACATGGGGTCTAGGATCCGAACTCAGGACCTTCCGCCTGCAAGGCAGACGCTTAACCCCTGAGACACTTCTCCAGCCCCACCACTGATTTTTTAAATACTGAATGTAACCTGCCCCTGTACTGATGTGTATTAGCTGTAGGATTTTGCTAGTGGAGTCTTTAAAAGGGTCACTCAAGTATAGAATCATGTCATCTCTATGACATACTGTGGAAAGGTTCTTCTCTGTTCATGTCCATTTGGGATTCTAAATACCACTGTGTTTAAATGTATATTTCTCTTGACTTGGGAAACGTTCAGGTATAATTTCATTGAACAGGTTCTCTACGCTTTTAGTGTCTGTCCCAGTTCATTGTCTTGTCCTATGAACTCTTGATTGTACCTGGAATTCTCGGACAGTGTGCTCAGGCGACTTAATGCTTTTTCTTACTGGTATTTGAATTCGGTATTCAGTTAGTTTGTCCTTGATCTCTGCTATTCTTTCTTCATCTTGCTCAAGTCTATTCGGGGTGCTTTCTATTGTGCTTTTTATTTGGCACATTGAGTTTTTTTTAAATTTTTTATTATTATTTATTATGTATTCAGTTGTGCGTGTATGTGTGTGTGCACGTGTGTGCATATGTGTGTGTGTATAGAACCACGGGCGAACTGGGGAACCACCATGGACTGCCTCCATCTCCTGTTTACTCTGCCCCGGATTCACAGGCTCCGCCCACCAGGACCAGAAACGCAGGCCGCCCCTGCTTCCGCCCGGCGTCTATACGTGGGGTCTAGGATCTGAACTCAGGACCTTCTGCCTGCAAGGCAGAGGCTTAACCCTGAGCCACCTCTCCAGCCCCAGAGCTTGGTTTTGTATGAGAGCAATCTGCAGCAAGTTACTGACCTCATGAACTTTAGTTTTGAAACCTAGAAAGGTGGGATGAGTGACCACAGACTCTGCAACATTGTGAGTAGACTGGTGAGGTTGTCTGATACTGGAGCTCAGGAAGGGAAACCCAACCTTTGTTATTCCACAGCCCCTACTACATGGTTTTGGATTAATGTTCATCAAGAAATTATTTATGCGGGGTTGGGGATTTAGCTCAGTGGTAGAGCGCGTGCCTAGCAAGCGCGAGGCCCTGGGTTCGGTCCCCAGCACCGAAAAAAAAAATTATTTATGCGATATTTTTTAACCATTTTTGATTTATGACTTAATTGATGATTGAATTAATCATTTATGATTAACTCACTACTGCAGATAAAGAACCACATTTTGCATATAGATAATTGAGCCTTTATTTTGTGATCACATGATTGTTTAAACAAACAGTGCTAATGGCACTTTGGTAAACATGGTGTTGACGCCCGAGGCTCACATCCGCTCCACAGGGTTGATGCCCAGGATCTCGAAGCCCTTGGCCATGACGGCAGCTGTGGCCTCGCACAGCAGCAGGCGCCACATGTTCACCTTCAGGACTTTCCCTGGGGAGACAGAGATGAGGTTTCACGAACAATGAACTATTTGTGCATTTCACTGAAAAGTGATTATTCTTGGGTGCCAACTAGAATGCTTTCAATTATAAAGATAAGGCAACCTAAGAACTAAAACTGCATTTCTACTGAGTAACTGCTGATGAGAGGTGACACCAATCTCTATAAAATTCCAAGTGCTTCCCTAAGCTCTGCGGTATGAAGCATAAATGCTACAATAGATACAAGTACCTCCCTTCTCCCCCCACCTTGGAAAGTCTTGTTCTCAGGTACTACCCTTGTTAACAACACTTTTGTTGAAAGTGTTCCCCTGTAGCCATCTATCTAAGTCACTTCCTTGGCATCCTAAGGTACTGTCTATGGGTGGAGATGAGAAACTTACAAACTGTTACTGCTTTGATTAGCTCTAGTTCAAATTTTGTCTGTTAAAATTGCTAGGTATTACTGTGTTTACTCTTTAGAAAGAAGCAAGCTTTGACAACTAAACAATGGGGAAGGTAGCCCCTGTCCAATGAGGACAGGGTTAAGACACGTACCAGTCTGCCGATCTTTCTCCACACAATAGCAGCTATCATAGAACTCTGTGAAAGTCGTCGCCAGCTCATAAATATAATCACAGAGTGTGTGGAGAAATAAGTCTTCTAAAATCTTCTGCAAAATCTCAGGGAAGCGCAAAATGCACCGGCCTAATTTCCATTCCTTCTCGTGGTCCAAAATGATCTTGGTTTCTCGGGCAGCTTTGTGGAGCATCGCCTCATCGATATTGGCCAGACGTGCAATGGACCTGAAATCCCAGGCAGGTTTTATGAGTCCTTCTGTCAAACACACTCGGTTCTTATTATGTAAATAGAACAGTAAGCCGGACTAATGTAGGGTTAGGGAAATGGCTCACTTAAGGTGCATGCTACACAAATCAAAGGACATCTGAACCCCACATAAAATGTCAGCAGATGTGCTGGCTGCCTGTTACAATTCATAGAGTAAGCTGACTAGCTCTGCGGTGAGTTTAGACAACACCCAGCTTCAAAAGGGTAAGGTAAGAGCAACTACGGATGGTTTCTGATCATCACAGAAGCCTGGGGTTGGTCAGAAACCGTCCTCAGTTACTCTCACGCCTCTCATAAAATAAAACCATTTTGGAACAGTCTGACTCAAGATACAGTGTCTAACCTAATTACCTGATTCTAGTGAAGGCATACAACAAGTACGCAGCCGTGTTTCCCCGGTCGTCCAGCATTTTGTCGAAGGAGAAGATGTAGTCATTCAGCCGGTTATGGGAAAGGTCGGCGTATTTGATACAACCATAAGCAACAGATCTCTGAGCAGCTTTCAGTTCCTCTTCAGTTAAGACCTTTGGAGAGAAAAACACTTCATGGCTTTCTGATCACTTCGCCCTCATGTCTCACAGGCAGACAGCCTCCAAGAAGCTCTTAATAAAGTGACGTGTAATATAGTAAAATGACATGTGACAATGTACAAAGAAAACAAACTCGTTAGCTATGAACAAAGAGGGATGTTTAATATCTGAATCGAGTCGTGTTAAAGGTTTCGCTTACTCAGATATAATTTGTTCTATTTATTCTCTATTTTGTGCTGTGAACATTCTTGAGATGACAGTATTCAGGAGCCCGGGGGCGGGGACAGCGGCGCGCACCTGTAGCAGCCCAGGCAGAGCAGGAAGGGGCTGCAGGTGCACATAGGAAGACCTCGTCTAAGAAGCAAACTGCTTGATCTCCTTAGCTGTGAAGGCTGCTGGGCAAGGGGTGCCCACCAGTCTAACAGCTGCATGACTGTTACATGAATAACCGATTCTGACTGAAGCTCCCTCCACAGGAGGGACTTTATGTCTGGTACTGTAACCAGACCCCAGACCCTGGGGAAGCTACTGCTGTTATTTTGTTCAACAGAAACAATGGGATTGTTAAATTGCTTCCTAATGGGTCCACAGATGTGGTGTGTGTTTAGTCAGAAGCTTCTCTCTGCAGTGACTTCAGAGACTCATGACTAGTGGAGGTTCTGCGCGTAGCTGAATGGGACACCTGCATCACGCCCTCCACGGCTCAGGGATCATAACAGAAAAGAGGGGGGGAGGAATGTGAGATGGAAGGGTGAAACAGTCTCTCTCAGCTACCACCTGCATAAGACCCACACAAGATTGGGGATGTAAAGGTTGATCATGGAGAGCTTCATTGAGCCTGCCCTTCCCTGAGGATCTAAGGCAGTTCATGGTTTGTGGGTAAAGAGGAAAAGACACTTTCTTCAGTGCTGTGACCACTTATAAGTTGTCTGTATCTTTTAAGACTACACTGTTTATCGTGTGTACGAAGTGCAGGTACCTTGACGCTAAGTGGAGATCGAAAGTTACAATATAAGCTGGAGTATGAGAAGAATTGCCAAATAAAAAGGCGAGTCTTTGAATTACTTCATCTTTACAATCTTTACAACACTAATCTTGTGTGATGCTGTAAGTTACCGCACATACCATTTTGAGAGATAAGCTGAAAACAACAGTAAATCTCCTTACTCATTGTTGTACTTTGACCCGGTCAGAATTTTAACTGTAACTCTTGCTACTCCATATATGAAGGTGTTTTTTTTTTTTGTTGTCTAGTTTGATTCTCTGCTGAAAATATTCATATCAGATGAGAAAAATCCTACTAACATAGAACTCTTAACTTCTCCAGCACACAGGCCTCCAGTCTGTGCTGTCTTCTCAGCCCACGGGTGCTGGGGTCACTGGCCCACCACTCCATGCAGCATGGACACTTCTAAAATGGCAACACAGCTGCTTGAATTTGAAATCAGTGTGATTGAATGAATGAAAGAGGAGGATTACTGTGAGTTCAGAGGGCCTGAGCTACAGAGCTCACCTTTCAAAAAGAAAGATTGCCTGCCTCAGGTGTCTACTGGTTTACAGCTGTTATCTCCTGATAGGCTCCCCAGAGCTTAAACTTGACTTTCTATCTGTAAGATAGTTGCTACAACTGCATTTTATGTATTTATATAAATTTATGTATTTACATATTCAGAATTTATTTTACAAATTTGTTTTTCAATTTTTTTGGAAAAATATGCCCACATTTGTGTGTGTGTTTTTTTTTTTAAATTAAAAATCAACGCTGCAGATCAAGGACCTACAAAAGCAAAAACCCAATGTTAATAGAAGATTAACAAACTAGGGATTGTGGCCCAGTGGTAAGAGTGCGTGCCCAGCAACCTCAAAAATAAAGCCCTTGTGCCTTCTGCCCCACACCTGCAACCCTAGCACTTGGGAAACAGGCAGGCAGAGCGCTGTGGAGTCAGACCAGTCTAAGCTATGCTGTACAGATCTACTCATGAGTCAGACCAGTCTAAGCTACGCTGTACAGATCTACTCTAATCTTACTGTCTCTTAGGCTGGTCTCAACTTCAGATAACCAGCTGCGTGGATTGCACCAGTCTGGCATGCTTGCGCATTCTTCCTTCAAGGTGTTAGCATGCTATATTTTTTACTTGTAAAAGTGATGGGGGTGTTTACTGGGAATAGAAACTGGCTTTGCCATTGTGGGCAACCATTGTGTAGACAGTGAGCCACATCCCCAACTTACCTATTCTGCTGAACTTGGGTAGGGTAGATGTCTTTTTGATGTACTGTTGGATTTACTGTCCTTATCTCAATGGGAATTTTTGCTAATTCTTAATGTTCTCTTTAGCAGTAAAGGTTTTACATTGGTCTGTTCCGTTATTGTAAGTTCCCGTGACTGTTCAATGGGGCATACTGTATCTAGCAATGTACCCATTTCCTCCAGGTGTGCCCAGAGCTCGACAAAACCCTTCACTGTCAACTATTTTGTCAACCCTCCAGTGCCTAACTATGACACCAAGAAGAGCTCATACAACACATGGCACCCTATAAAGTACAACTTTTATATTTTCATGTCAGGTAAAAATTAATCTACATAAAAAGATGCTATGCCATATTAACACAAGAGTAAAACCCATGACTTCAATAATAGTCAACAGTATTTTCAAAGTGAGGGGTCAGTAGAGTCTTACCTTACAATATGATCTGCCTAAATGAGCTGACTCCTTATAACTTTTGCAGTTTTTCTCAATGAAAACAAGAAAATGCAACACATGGTACACGCTGTGCCAGTACGGCCTCAGATTACCTTGTCTCTCTCTTTTTCCTTCAATTTGTCCATGGATCGTTTCAGTCCTTCTTCTAGAAGGTCTATGAGGCGCACTGTTTCGCCCGAACGTGTTTTAAACTTCTTCCTAAAAACAATTTAAAGTCCCAATCAAATACTGTGAAACAGACCTTCTGAGAAGCCTGAGGGACCCGTCACGTACCACAGCAAAAGCTTCAAACCACGGGCTGACACTAATTTAATAGGACTTACAGCAGTTGGCTACCAGGGAGCGAGCCCGAAGAAATCGGTCGCTAGCTCTGAAAGCAAGAGCATCCCTTGATGGGACTCAGCCTCTACTAGTCTTCATGGGAATATATATACACACAAAACTATTTGCACTTTACTGAGTACATGCATGACAGTAGCTAATCTTTAAATTCAACTAGAATCTTACTATGTTTTCACCAAATTTGCAGCCAATTTTTTTTAAAAGTCCAAAAAAGTAATTTACAGCAGGATTTGATTACATTAGTCAATATTTTGTCTGAAACCTGAGGATATGCTATATAGATTGACCTTGCAGGAGAGATAGAAGTCTTTGAAATCTGATGAGGTGAGACCTAGTTTTCTGTAAACGTCATACATGCCCTTAGGAGACTATGCTATGTCCTTTTACAGTGGTAAGACACAGGGAGAAGACCGTTTCCATTGTAGTGTATGAAGACTGTGAAGAAGGCACCGTGTGCTTTCTCATCTGATGCAGTATAAAGTACATGCAGCCCGAGTACATGGCACTGATACTGCATTACCAGATTCAGATTTTCCCACTTACTTGTCTTCCCCTAGCACCACACCGAATCCAGCATGAAACACTCGAGTTACTTTAGGGTCATACCACCCAATCATTTGAGCAGCAGCAAATACTGCCTGGAAATGCAGTGCCTATAAGAAAACAGAAATACAAAGTTGCTTGCAGTTTTCCAATCCTATTTATTTGTTGTTTATTATTTATTTGTTTGCTTGTATATCAGAGGGCACTGTATGTCCCTGTGGAGTATCAAGGGTGACTTTGGGAATCATCCTGAATTGCTTCTACCTCTTTTCTGCAGGCCATTGCTGTTTCCAACTGGCATTTTCATATGGGACCCAACATCTGAACTTAGGACCTACTGCTTACAAGGCAAAGTCTTAACCCCTGAGCCATCTCTCCAGCCCTGTAATACTAATTTTTAAAAAAGATTTAAGTCTTAAGCTTAGTGATAAGTGTCTGATGAAATTCAGATCACTGACAAAAGCATCAGACAAATATTAGGACAACAGTTCCTATTCTGTTCTCTTTATAGGAGGAACAGTAGGATCAGGACCTCCATCACATGTTCTCAGTTCAGGTTTTACAAGAAGCCAGACATGGTGGCAAATGCTTATAAGCCCAGCATGTAAAAAGATGTGGATGGAGGATGGAGGCAGGAGGTTACACAAGTTTTGAGGCAAACCAGGGTTATATGAGCCTGTGTCTCAAAAAAAGTTTTCAAAAGCAATGGAGGGGTTTTTAAAGAAGTGGCTCAACATGTAAAGAGGCCTGTGTGCAAATGAGGCAGCCTGAGTTCTAAAAAAACGAACTAAACAAACAAAACCCCTCAAAGCAAGGGAGAAGCTAAGGGTACAGTTTAGAGGCAGTGGACTTGCCTATCACATGTGAAACCCAAGTTATATCTCTAGCATGTAAAGAGATTAGCATGCATTATCTATTACACTTTAACTCTCATGACAGGCGCAGGCAGGACTATAGGTTTGAAGCCAACATGGGCTACAACCAATTTTAGGTCCCACCACTACCAGTGATAGGAGCAAGTCGTAGGCTCAGAAAAGCCACCATTTGCAGCGTGTAGAGACCAGTTTCAAAGCAGGGTCCAGCCTGTCCCCCAGTGCTGTCCCCCAGTGATGTGCTCATCTTCTGGCCCTTCGTCTCTGGGGAGAAGGTACAATGTTCAAGGCCAAACACCAACCTTACCGCACGCCCGACCCCGATCAGCAGGCTCTAGGCCGATCTGTAAACCTACTTGTCCATTGTCCACCACATAGATAACCATGTCTGCTTTTTCCTCAAAGAGTCGCTGTCGGATGGCAGCCAGGTCAGACGTGTCGTACGTGTAGCCTCCATCAGACTTCACTATGGTCAACGGGACGGAGCACCCAGGGGCAAACACGATCTTCCTGCCATCATCCACCTCTACGAATCCTAGCAAAAAAAGAAAACTTGCATTACTCATGCTAAAAGTCCCGAGGGGATAGGACTATGGCTTGTTCTAGGATCACTAGGGTCGTTCTATGATATTGTGGAAGAGAGAATCCATTCAAGAGTTGAGGAGCCGCAAAGAAGAATCTAACGAACCCTCTTTCACAGATACACCCAAAGCGCTGTATAATGGCTCAGCAATTTCAGTGCTTGCTGGAAAAGAAAACTGGAGTTTGGATCCCCAGAACCCATTTACATAAATGGCAGCAGGGCACAGTGGCCGCCTGTAATTCTGGCCTCAAAAGGCAAAGACAGGGATCCTTGGGATAAGTTTGCCATCTCTGTAGCCCCCGAAATTAATTTCACTTTTTCTCATGTGCATGTGTGTGATGGGCATATGTGTGTGCATGTTGTGGTTGCACATGTATATGCAGTTGTGCATGAACTGTGTATGCACATGAAGGCCCCAAGTTGATGTGAATCTTCCTTGATCACTGTTCACCTTAATCATTGAGACAAGTTATGTGGCAACCAGGGATGGCTGGTTCAGCTCGTGTTACTAGGGGACCCTCAACTTCTGCTCTGCAAGGACTAGACTTGTGAGTCACTGCGTCCGCAGAGCACTTTTGAGCATCCTGGAGATTCTAACCGGCTCTCAGACTTTCACAGCAAGTGATTCATCACTGAGCATCCTCATGCTGGGAAGGTCTGAGAGTCTTTGAAGGTCATCCCCCATTGCTGGGATTATCCTGAGGATAAGAGACCCTGCCCCCAGTTTGGAGGAACCGATTCTACACACATGAGAAAGGTAGCCAATTCCCCAACCTTGTTTATGAATGGAGATGAGCTCCCCACTGCAAATAAGTGAAGTTCCTCAAAAGAAACAGTTTATGAAGTCAGTCACGAGGTAGACTGGGCTGGGCTCCAGATACGGAACAAATCAATCAGGCTCGCAGAGTATGGAGCTAAATGTCATAGGCACAGGTGTCAGTCAACTTGACAGTTGAGGGTTTGTACTCTAGCACATTGGTGGAGAATTAATGGTTAAGTTGGCCCAGGGCAAATCTGCAAGAAATTATCTAGCTGATGGGGAAGGCCCAGCCTACTGTGGGTGGAATTAGGCCCTGGAATAAAAGACGGAGGGCTGATTGAGGGATTTGGCATCCTTGTGTACACTTGGCCAGACATGTTGGTCTGGTAGACCATTACATAGAAATAGTGTAGCCAGTTCCCTCGGCCTGGTGTTGGTGCATGCTCTTTTGTCAAGTTGGACTACAGACTGTAACCAGATTATCAGTAAAAAAAATAAATTCCTTGTTCCCTTAAGCCATTTGATGGTCATTTATCAGCAATCATGCAGGTGGAATGCAACACTAGCCAACAAGGAAAAGCCATTTTTCCCATACTTGCCCAGGGTCATAAATACCCCTGACCCTGCCAGCCATCTTCGGCTCCCTTGACTCTACTGGATTTGGGATTCTGTGTCCAGAGTCATGAGTTCCTTTCCGTTCCCTGGACCCTCACAGACTATGTCTGAGTTCTTTTTAGTTCTCTTTCCCTTCATGGATTCCATGTCTCGGAGTTCTGTTCTTTCTCTCATCTAATAACATCTGCTTAATCCTCGACATATCTTCTGGTCTCAATTTTGAACATCTGAACACAAGAAACTGGACATAAAACCCCACAATACAGCCAAGTTCCAGGCTAAACTGGGGTCACACAGCTAAAAAGAATTAATTACAAGGGAGGGAAGGGAAGGAAGGAAACTGAATTCACAGAATGTAAGGAACATGAATAATATGTGGACTCAGAAATAAAACTAAATTAAAAATAAGGCTGAAGAGGTGTATGCACCTATGGTCTCAGCACTGGGGAAACAGGCAAGGAGACTGTAATTTCAGGACACCTTGGAATAGAGTCTCTGGCTGAAGAATGAGCAAATAAAGTGAATTCCGTTATGGCATTTGAATTGTCAACTGAGGGGTATTAAGAAAGTGCTGCTGGAGTTGGGGGTGTGGCTCAGTGGTAGAACTGCCTGGACAGCACGCATGAGGCTCTCAGTACAATTTTCAGTGCAGGGAAAAGAGAAATCCCTGAAGAGCTGCCGGCAGTAATCCTAGCACTCAGGAGACAGGAGGAGGAGAATGCCGTGAGTTCAAGGCCAGTTTGGTCAGCCAAAACAGTGAGACCCTGTCTCAAAAGTAAAGTAATTCTTTGTGTAAAAATGGTACTGTGGTTTTAGTATAGGAGTAATGATATATTCTTTCAAGGACAGAATTTTAGATGAAATTATGTAATATTCTGTTAGGGAAGATATAGGTAGAACAAGGCGACCAACATTCATAACTGTTGAAGCTGGGTGTCATAGTTAGATTTTAGGTGTCAACTGAACGGTTGAGGATTCTGGGCAGAGAATTAGTAAGAGAATTAGTTAAGACCAGAGGAACCTGCAGGATTGTCCAGTTGATAGGGAAGGCCCAGCTCATGGTGGATGGAAGGAACTAAGCCCTGGACAATTGAATAAAATACAAAGATATGATTGAGGAAATTGGCATCTTTGTGTTCACTTGGCCACTATGTGGAGATGGTGTGGCCAGTTCCCTCGGCCCTTGGTGCTGCAGTGGGCTCTCCTGTCAAGTTGAACCAAGAACTGTAACCAGACTATTGTAAGAGAATAAAACCCCTTGTTCCTTTAAGCAGTTTTGTCATGATTTCAATTAGCAACATGCAGGTGAACTGCAACAGTGAGTAATACATACATGGTCCTCCCAGTTACTGTGACTTCCATTTCTGCCCGTTTACAAATTTCAGTAATTAATTGTTTTAAGAGTAAAATGCTGGGCTGGAGAGATGGCTCAGGGGTAAAGACTCTACCTCACAAGCAGAAGGTCCTGAGTTCAGATCCCAGGTCCCACATAAAAATGCCAGGCAGAAACAGCAGCGGCCTGCACTTCTAGCCCTGGTGGGCAGAGCCTGGGAAATCTCAGTCCAGAGCTAAGCAAAGAGGAGGCAGAAGTGATGCAGGATGTTTGTTGAAGTTGCCCAAGGTTTCCACATGGACACAGTGCGCAATCTGATACACACAATAAACAAACAAACAAGTTAAGATTACAAAAAAAGGTAGAATGCCTACCTTTATCTTCAAATTCCTTTACAACATCAGTCATTCGATCTTGATAGAAGGATTCTCCTCTTTCTATTAAAGTGATATCCAGTGCATCATAGATTTTCTGAAACTCTGGAAGAAAAATACCACAAATAAGGTAAATGAATAAAAATTTAAACAAAAGGAGAAATACATTTATCATGTGAACCTATGATGCAGAACATTGTACATATGAAGTCATGGGAAAGAGTAAAACTCACTTCAAAAATTCTGTGCCTGAGGCTATAGTTCAGGGGTTTAATCTCTAGCAACCCTCTACATACCTCAAAAAAAAAAAACAAAAAAACCAAAAAAAAACCAATACCCATGTTTAAAAAAAAAACAGGAAGGGGCTGGAGAGATGGCTCGGGTTAAGACTGCCTCGCAAGCCGAAGGTCCTGAGTTTGGATCCCAGGTCCCATGTAAAACTGCCAGGCGGGAACAAAACTGCCAGGTGGCAACTGTGATGTCCTGAATTTCTGGCCCTAGTGGGTGGAAATTGGGAAATCCCAGAGGGAAGCAAGGAGGTAGAAGTAATCTAGGCTGATTCCGGAAGTCACCCTTGGGCCTCCACAGGGACACATAGTATTCTCTGATACACATACACAGAGTCCACCTAACAAGCTGCTGGCCGGCTATAGAATGAGACCTTCAAACCAAATCACAACAACAAAAAAAGAAACAAAAAAAAATTTTGTCAATTGTGGAAATTTAAGCTGTCTTAAAACTATTAATGAAGCCAGGCATGGTGTAATCCCAGCTAAAGTAGGAGAAAGTATGAGTACGACTGGGCCACCACCCCAGGATCCCACCTCAGCAAACACAACCCAAATGGGGAGGCGCCACGGAGGGTCTGCGACAGCCCACTGTGCACTTCTCTGCATTTTCTACATGTATCTGGACAAATTCACTTAAATATTAAGTATCTCTGGTTGCTATTGTGAATAGGGAGGATTTTTCTCTTATGCTTTATTTTTATAATTAATCATAATTTTTCTGCCTATCTTATAAAACTTCTGTATTGCTGATTTCAGAATAGTTTAAAAAACCTCTAAATCCATCTTCAAAAGTTTAAGTACTAGAGATGTAATTCACTGATAAAGTATATGCATGCAAATTAAATTCTGTATTATTTAATTCAGAAAAATAGTTACAAAAAACCTAGTCCATACTCAAAAGTTTAAGGATTAATTCACTAATAAGGTACATGCATGCAAAAGGCCCTAGGGATATCACCACAACTACACTTAGAACCAGGTGTAGGTGAACTCTGTAATCCCAGCAGCATTCTTAGCTTCAAGGTTCACAGCCAGCCTGGGTTACAGACGACCTTGTCTCAAAAGAACAAAACCCATGTCAAACCAAACCAAACCAAAAACTCAACATCAGTTCCAAAAGAACCAAGTACACTATATGCACGGTTACTTACTAAAATAAAGCTCAGCAATTTACCTTTGCGGGAGACATCACAGATAAGATTCCAAGCTTTGATAATATCTGGATTTTTACTTTGGAGCAAAACGACACACTGATATGCTCTCTTCTTAAACTCTTCCTCAGCATCAAACCTCTTCTTAGATTCCTGTGGGGTGTTTTTTTTTGTTACAAAAAAAGGTTCGTAAGATCCAATCCATAATTCTAGATTAAGCATTCTTCTATTTTATAATATACATATTTATAAAACAACATTTAGAGTATTAGAACAGGTACTTTAACAGTCAAGAATACTGCCATAAAGAATAGTTTCAGGGCTGGAGAGGTGGCTCAGGGGTTAAGCCTCCGCCTTGCAGGCGGAAGGTCCTGAGTTCGGATCCCAGATCCCACGTATAGACGCCAGGCGGAAGCGGGGGCGGCCTGCGCTTCTGGTCCTGGTAGGGCGGAGCCTGTGAATCCCAGGGCAGAAGGAGGTGGAGGCGTCCATGGTGGTTCGCGAATTCGTCCATGGTTCTACATATACACAGACACACACAAAACGACACACACGCGCACACACATGCGCACAGTTGAATAATAAATAATAATAATAAAAAAAATTAAAAAAAAAAAGAATAGTTTCATAAAGTCTCAAAAGAACAAAAACAAAACAGAAAGGCCAAAAATCCAAATTGTTCTTATATAACTGCTATATTACTGTACGCTGTGACCTATTTCATGAACCCCTATCTTCATTTAACAGGTAATAGGGTAGGATTCAACTTCTGACACAGCCATAAGCAAACCAAAGGTATGTAAAGAGTGAGAGTCAGCTGTTTCTAAGCACACAAAAACAATTCAGAGGGAGTCAGGTTTTCAAGCAGGTGAGCTCTGCTCATGATGGCCAGGCCACCCCACAGGACAAACTTCCATGCTTGTTCTATGACTTAAGTTCAAGGGATGGAGTCAAGGACGGCATTCAAAACTTTACCCGTTTTGGGGCTGGAGAGGTGGCTTAGGGATTAAGCCTCCGCCTTGCAGGCGGAAGGTCCTGAGTTCAGATCCTAGACCCCACGTATAGACCCTGGGCAGAAGTGAGGCGTATACACGCACAATTGAATAAATAATAAATAAAAAAATTAAAAAAAAAACTTTACCCATTTCCATTTACTCTACTTTGTACACAGTAATTTCAAATACTGTTTTGAACTTCCTAAGGAAAACAGAAAATTCTAGTGAGAGGTAGACACAAAAATAATATAATAATAAATGGCAGCAAACCTTGTAAAAGGCCTGAAGATCCCCAATAGGAGGCGAAACCGTCATGTAATCCGGGAATTTATCTTGCAGGTGAGCAATAAGCATGCCGAACTGTGTTCCCCAATCTCCTACGTGGTTCAACCTGATACCAGTCAAGGAACATTAAAATATTTTTAAAAATCAAGATGTTTATTTATTTATTTATTTCTAAAAATCAAGATGTTTATTTATTCAGATCAACAGTTATTAAATGTTAATGAACAAAATTCTTCCCCCTGCTTTTACCTCATTCTAAAGCACCAGGTGCCTTCTCAAAAGGGCGGAGGAGTAGTGCACAGCTTCCTTTAGTCGCCAAAGGTCTTAACTACCTTTACTTACATCACATTGCTCAACTAGACTAAAATCCCAAACATAAAACTCAACGTAACCTTTCTTGCTTAAGCCTACCATAAGATAAATCCTTGGCATACATGATTCAAGAAACATCTTTGGAATCAAAGATTTATTCTTGATTACACTAGAGAGTCTAAAAAATAAAAGCGTCAATAGTTCAGATGAGCTACAAAGGATGAGATTATGGAATTTGCTGATAAATGGATGGAAACTGGAAAGTATCATGAGGCACACATTTTTCAGACACAGAGAGATGGATGCTAGTATTAAACTTCTGACTGAAGTATTTGGCTTGAAATTTCTGTAATAGAAAATCTGAAATGGATCAGTGAGCGGGAGGGAAGGTAGGGTGAAGACTTTGGAGGAGATACAGGACACTATGGGTAGCAGGTGAGGGAGGGGATAATGGGAGAAAGGACTTAGGGGGTGGGAAGCTTGAGATGGGAGGCAGGACAGAGGGAGTAACAGAAAAACCCAAAGAATATGGGATGCAACTAGATAGGAACCTCTGATACTAGTACATTGAAAAATTTTAGTTAAAAAAAACGAAGAATATACAGTTCTTGTACAGAGGAGCAGAGAGATAGGGCAAAACAAAAACATGCTCCAGGATGCTCTGCCTGGAACCCAGAGGCAATTAAACACCACTTGAAGTAACAGGTATGTGATACTTCCTGATAAATTGTTGGTCAGAGAGATCTAAAGGCCTCCAAATAGGCTTTTGCTACTGCTCTTGGTTGCCCACAAGAAACTGATAGTAAGACCTTATTACTGAAGATGCAATGCAGACGGATCACAGGACATGGACCAAAAACAACAGTTGGAACTGCTCTGGAAGCTACTGAGGGACAAGCACAATCCAATTGTAGGCCTCATCTATTTGGGAAAACTATAAGTTGCAATAACAACCACCAGTGTAATAGTAGCATGAATATTTAAGAGGTAATCAATAGCTTTCTGATATGATGTGACTTCCTCTTACCAGATGGGAACACATTCCTGTTACTGTAAACTAGAACAGGAACCTATGAAGGGGGAAGACACAGGTCTCAGGAAAGAACAGGCTATAAATGTTTAGCTTATGAAGACAACACATCAAACTACCTCTTAAAAACCTATTATTATAGTCATTGATTGCAGGAGCACTCTGCATTCAATCTTGCCTCCTTCTTCAACAGGTGTTTACTACAGAAAAACACAACTGACCAAAATGCAGAAAACAAATGACTATGGACTGCTTGGCTCTCAACAGGACACCTAAACGACCCTTAATCCTACTCAGTGGTTCAGGGACCACTGAGAAAGAGAAGGCGGTAAGATTTGAGCCTGAATTGGGACAGTGGTGGGGTAGACATTATCTCCTGGATGTGATAAGATGGTGGTAGGAATGATTTCATGGAGACACAAGACACACATGGGGACTGTCCTGTCAACATCTCACCATGAAAGGGGAATGATGTCAAGAAGCTCCATGCCTCCCAGAGCAACTGATGAGGACTAATGCTGACAGAGAAAAAAGGCAGACCCTATCTTCAGTGGTGTGCCCACCGATCTATCATCTGTGCTGGAGCATGAATCATGTTAGGCCATGTCATCAAAGACAAACTAGATGAAACACAGTGGGCCACACGAATGAACAGATTTGAAAATGGCAGCGAGTCTAACAAGGGAGATGACGACTGTAAGGGGAAAAAGGAGGAGAAATGGGATTAAGGGTGAAAAATATCACAAAATGACTATATTCGTGTATACAATAAAAAAAGATAAAACAGTTTACTGAACACTATCAAAGCAGAACTAAGCTTATGAGCTAGTGCATTACAGATTCTTCCCAAGTGAGAGGTTTTTTTAATAGAAATTTCTAATTGGAAGCAAGAACACATACCTTAATACATCGTATCCTGCAAACTCAAAGAGGCGGCTCATACTCTCCCCTATGATAGTTGACCTGAGGTGACCTACATGCATCTCTTTAGCTATGTTGGGCGAGGAAAAGTCAATTACAACCTGAAAAAGAAACAGAAAGGGGACATGTGTACTTCACTCTTAAGCATTAGCTTGGGTTGTAATACTTATGTGCTAGATTTTCTTATGGCCTAGTTATATAGTATTTACTGAAAAAGAATAAAATTAATGTATACCAAACAGTCTATTTCAGCAACACTTGTGTAAGTATCAGTTACATACTTCGAATGTCTTATAGAATGAGAGAAACACTAGTTCATAACTGTATTCTTCTCAAATGTTAATTACCAATTCTTAATATGACATTTTTCCATGCACTTCTAGTATGTTAATACATAAATAGGAGACTACCTTTTTATTCTTTCCAAGAGCAGGTAGCTGAACTCCATTTACGAGGAGATTGGTCAACTGTTCTGATACAAAATCCTTATTTAAATGGACATTAATGAAACCTAAAGAACAGAAGAAAAGAAAAATCATCAGTCTTCCATTTTGGATGACTGCTGTTGCAATTAGCCTCCATGATTGCTGATAAATCGCTATCAAACGGAATGGCTTAAGGGCACAAGGGGTTTATTTTCTTATGATAGTCCGGTTACAGTTCATTTGTAGTCCAGCTTGACAGGAGAGCATGCACCAACACCAGGGCTCAGGGAACTGGCCACACCATCTCTACATAATAACCGACAGAGGGACGAACCTTACTTGCCAGACCAGCATGTCTGGCCAAGTGTACACAAGGATGCCGACTTTCTCAACCAGCTCTCTGGATTTTATTCCAGGGCCTGGTCCCACCCACTAGACAACCTCCTGCAGGTTTGCTCTGGGCTTAACCCAGCCACTAATTGTCTACAAATGTGCCCAGAGCTCAAACCCTTGATTGTCAAGTTGACACCTGTGCATAACGATGACAACTGATTACTCCCCAAAGATTTTCTCAGCTTCCCTTATGCTGACCCCAGAAAGTGACTATGGCTCCAGCAAAACTCAACACCCCACCAATACCAGACGCCTCTGCTCACGCTCTTCTGTAAGCTCTGGTCGTAGCATCTCTCTGCAACCCTCACTCCCACCTGAAACCCTTAACCCAGTGACCATCCCAGTTCAAACACGTATTTGCTGGTAACAGTTTACTAACTTTCCCCCCCTTTGTCCCTCCCTTCCTCTCTCCTTCCCTCCTTCTTTCTTTCCTTCTTAACGGGGACTTTCCATGTTCTCATAGCCTGGTACCAGTGACCAGAGGGCCCTTCTGTCTAGACAGCCCTATCTATGCCTCTTTGCTGATGAAAAAACGAATCACAGGAAGGCAAAGTAACCCATTTAGGAACAGACGGGTTAAGATGGTAGTTAATTAACTTATACTCCAAGGTGGTTTTATCATGTGCTTCATTATATATGATGATTTTTTTCTTTGAGGGACCATGGGGGATATTCTGGGCATGAAGCTGGGAATTTCCATGATAATCAGGAAGCCTTCTACTTTGCATTACAGTGCTATACTCCCTTTAAATTGTATTTTGATATGGGGTCTTCACTAAGTTGCCTAGGCTGGCCTTGAACTCCCTTCTGTCTCTACCTACCAAGGAGAAAGGAACACATGCACACGTTGCCATGCCTGCTAGAGCTCAAGCTCAATGACTCTGAACAAAAGAAGCCAGCATTTCACCACTTGACCATGTCCCAGAACCACGACATAAGTTGTAACCCTTCTTGAAGTATTCATCATCAATGCAACTAGTTAAGGAAGATAGAGAACCTTACTTACCAGGTCCAGCAATTTCAATTTTTTCAATACATTCACTATTTGGCAGCTGTTTGGTAATGTTCTCAGCAATTCCTCTAGGATTAACTTTCTGCTCCTTTGTCTTGAGCATCTACAACACAATGCAAAACAACTCATCACATGTCAGGTCTCAGCAGTTTCTTGGAAATGTGTAAATGACAAAGCAGGACGAGCTGCAATCTGTAAAGTTCCTCAAAGCAGGGGCAGTGCAATCATCCGTGCAGAATAAATTAAACTGTCAGCTTTGCCAGGGAGACAGAGAAACAGCAAAAACATGCACGTTTCAAAATAGTTTCATACACACCCCTGGAACTTTTTAAGGGAATAAAAAGTCTCTGGTTATGAAGCCTGATTCTAGTGCATGTACAGTTGACTTCAAGTCATGGAAATTCCATATTCAGAGTTGATCTTGGAATGGAGATGTAGCTGGGTGGTCACATGCTTGCCCACCCTCTGCATGGACTGTGTGACCACAGCACAACTGACCAACAAAAGAAACCCCGGGCACTCTTGCAGACCGTTCCTAATAACAGGCCGGAACAGATGCGTACCCACGCGGTGAGCCCGCCTCACACGCGGAGAACACGGCCAGTGGAAAGAAACACTGCTGCCTGCAATCCCAGGACGGGAGTGAGAGGCAGGAGGACTGCTGGAATGAGGCCAATCTGGCTACAGAGATCTGTCTCAAAAAGCAAATTAGAAAAAAGAAAAAAGGAAATAAGTCCGTCTTAAAAACATCCCAGTTGCAACAAATATTTGCTGGTAACAGTTTACTAACTTGTCCCCCCTCTGTCCCTCCCTTCCTCTCTCCTTCCCTCCTTTTTTTTCCTTCTTAACGGGGACTTTCCATGTTCTCATAGCCTGGTACCACTTAGCCCAGTGGAAGTTCAATTCGTGATAGTTCAGCCTCCGTCCCAGACGTGTGTTGCCAGGCCTGGCAAGAATTTGTTAGCTTTCAATCTCACTTTCTAACAGTCTTAACCACACACGATATTCCTGGATACAGCAAAAAGGACTGAAATCATCAGTACCACACATTATCACTAAATACTAGAAACACAAAATGTAACTAAAAATTTGTGCTAAAAAATTAGCAGCTATAGGGGTAACTATTTTCTGACTGGATTGGAGGCTTGCTTTGTGGGAGGGAACTGACGTCGGATTCCACAAAGG
Organism: Typhlomys cinereus; assembly: GCA_023101885.1. Lineage (NCBI taxonomy): Eukaryota > Metazoa > Chordata > Mammalia > Rodentia > Platacanthomyidae > Typhlomys > Typhlomys cinereus. The sequence goes on along the minus strand of JALPQD010000317.1, from coordinate 60,005 downwards.
TGGTCAAAAGCTCACAAGGGAGGATACAGGCCCTTTGGAGGGAACCTACTGCTGACGTTCAGCCAAATGCACATGTTGTCAAACGGTCTGCTAACACTTATGCTTGTGCCCGCAGTCGGAGCTTCTTGCTCCTGTGACCAGGGCTAACAGCGACATTTAACTGGCCAAAGTGCTGAGAATGCAGGACTATAGAGCGCTCTGGCCTAACAAGGACGTCTGCCTCCACCCTCATCAAGAGGGCACAGAGCAATGTCAGAGCTGGAGGACGGGTGAAAAAGCTGCTGCACTACGAACTCACAAGATCAAATCAGTCAGCATTCCAGCGTGGACTGTGGGAGCCTGGGGCGCACAGTCTTAGCTGAGGAGCTGCTGACAATAATGGCTGCTGGGGGACAGAGCAGTTGCTTTTCTTTCAGGGTGGGGTAGGTTGCTCATGCTCCAGCGGAAGGCCCCACATCCACACACATCAGGGACGTATGACTGAATGACGGTGGAGTTATGAACACAAACACCTGAGAGAATCACGTCAGCCAGAGCAGACCCAATACATGACACTCACCTGAGAAATGCCCATGGCACTGTTGCACTGGTAGTCTCCAAATTTGGACTGCTGACTTGGAGTGACTATCAGAGGAGGACTGTCCAGGTCTGGGTATGCGGCCTTAATGGCACGAGCGAAGACTTCATTTAGCCGGCTGTTGATGTTAATCATGTTTTTAGTTGGTTTCTTTCTTTCTGCCTGAAGACTCTGAAGGAAAAAAACAGGAATGGGTCATTGAAGTGGTATACCATCATATGAAATTTTCCCAAATATTTTCAGAAGCCTTCAATTAAGTTGAGAATATGTGGAGATATGAAATAGAACACTAAGGCATTCGTGGGAAATACTCAGGTCATATTAACTGAGTGAGAAACTGAGTGAGAGGAAGTGACTGGCTAGAAAACACAAATATAGAATCAGTCCTGAATAACTGCACATAGGCGCTGGGGATGAAAGCTCAATGAAATAAAACAAAAAAAAAAGCAACTCTTCAAACCTGGGATCTTCAAGGCATAACATGAATAAAGCAAGTAACATCACTGTTAAGCTTTTACTGGAACAGAAAGGAAAATGTGGCTTAGTACATTGACTTAGTGGACTTCTGCTAACAAAACAAAAACGCCAGGACGTGAAGGTGTGTGTGTGGGGGGATGTTGAGGTGGGGGAACTGAAAGGGATGCTGGGTTGGGATGATGAAGATACTTTATACACATGTGTGAAAGCACAGAAGAATAAATAAATTTAAGGTACTTTTTAAAAGATGCTGCACCACACTTAGGATGTGAGCTGTGGATACACAAAACCACAGCTCTCACCTCAGAGGGGAGAAGAGGTATTTCTACTGGAGTCAAATTCCATGTGTTCCTATCTGATTTTCTAATTACAAGCAACAACAACAACAACAACAAACATTGGTAGAAACATCAGGGAAGCAGGTTATAGAAAAGTGGGGAAATCTCTGCTGTAGGCTTCAGATGCTGAGACACTCATAGTCTTTTGACTGGTAGAAACCAGGAGTCTGACGACACATTCCAAAGGGTTTACCTAATAGTCACAGGACCTGTGGTCAAGTAAGAGCTAGGTAATAAATGGCTATTAAGGGGGCTAAAGATGACACATTCATTTGGCTTCTGACTTACAGCATTCCACATTCTCCACAAATCATTTGAAGTTCTAATCAGACACTCAATCTAGAAGGTGTAGCTTCTTTCCAGGACTTTCTTTCATGGAATCTAGAATCTCGACAATGTTAGTTAAGTGCTCTACTACTGAGCTATCTCCCTTGCCCAACTTCTCACAATTTACAGCACCCAAAAGATCAAAGCCTGTGTCATAAAGCCCGCCACAGAGTCATGTGTTTGAATCTTTAGTTGTTTAGAAGGTTACAGCACCTTTAAGAGGTGGAGTCTTGCTGGAGGAAGGCAGTCACAGGTGTTGGGCCTTGGGGTTAATTAATTCCATTCTCCCTGGTCTGCTCTTGCAGCTGGCAGTTTTGCGGCTCTCATCTCCTTAATGGAGGCGACCTAGGTCGCTGAATAAATAAGCTGAATAAATCTCCCTTTCTCCCTTAAGTGGCTTGACTTTGAGCGTGTCTTACAGCAACAGAGAAGAGTAACTGGCACAGCCTGGAAGCCTAATCCCAATCCCTGGGAGACTGAGCAGGAAGACTGACAGGAGTTTGAAGTCAACTTTAGCTACAGGTGACGGCAGGCCAGCCTGGACTCCAGAGTAAAACACTGTCGCAAAACAGCAACACAGCCCCGGAAGATGAGCGGTGTAAATCATCGACGGCAACTGTTAGCACAAGCTACTTTGTGGGCCTATTGTATGGAGATCTATACAAACCACTTTATACGCTTGCTTCAAAAGTGAGTCTGCTGCTGTTAACCTTTATTTCCATGTGTACTAGTGATTAATCTGCCAAACACTGCTAGCCACATAGCCAGAGTAAAAAAGTTGGGCAACTAGGAAGGCAGCCTTAACTGGTCACAAACTCCTGCCTCAGGCCCCCAAATGGCAGAATGACACACATGACTCACCACGTCTGAGTCATTTCAAGTTTTGTTTCTAAGCCCACTCCCTCCCTTTCTTCTTTCTCTCTGAAAGCTCACTCGCAACTCCTGCCTCCACTTCCCCAGTGCTGCACTCATTACAGGCGTGTACCTGTGGAGTCTTATTCAGGGCTGGACTGAGCCAGGGCCTCTTGCAGTCAGTCTTTCAAGCACTCTACCAGCTGAGCTGCCATTCCAGCCTCCCCCAGCACCTCCCCTTTTAGAGACAGAACCCCATCCTATAGCCTAGGTTAGTCTCCAGCTCACGGCAGTGTGCCAGCTCAGTCTCTTGAACGCTAGGCTCCTACTTTTCTTCTACCTGTTTCACAGTGCAAAGTCCTTCCCCACCCATAATTCTTACTCCCCATGAGTAAGAAGTACTACACCTGGCTGGGCACAGTGGCACATACTTGGGAAACTGAGACAGAGGGACTCTATAAGCTCAAAGCCAGCTTGGACACATAGTGCTCAACAGTCCAATCAGGGTCACATGGTAAAGACATGCCTCAACTAAAATAAAAGAAACAAATTTTGGTACAATTATCTCTGCTGTAAGTTGAGGTATACATTAAAAACTCACTTTATGCAAAACATTATATAATTGCAGTTCTTAAGGCAATTGAGATTAGAAGTTAATTACTCAAAATCCATTAGATTGAGTAACTAGCATCTTAACACCCTTAAAATCACAAATGTGGGGCTGGAAAGGTAACTCAGGGGTTAAGACTCAGTCTTGCAAACAGAAGGTCCCAAGTTCCTGCACTTCTGGTCGTGGTGTGCGGAACCTAGGAAATTACCAGGGCAAAGCCAAAAGAATGTAGAAGCAATCCAGTATGACTCCTGGAATCACCTTTGGTCCTCCACAGAAACACAGAGCCCTCTGACACACACACACAGAATTTTTTTTTAAAGTCACAAGCATGAAAAGGGCATTACTACAATACTAATGAATAAGCAGTTATAGCTACAAATCTTTATTTCAGAAACAAAGCACCTGGGATGTGATCAAGAGAATCAGCAGAAGGCAGAAGGAATGGCCTACTGACACAGCCTTTATCCCAGGGCTTGTGCCAACAGGGTATGATAAAGTATTTGTGAACCAATGAACCATCTTTATTATACTGATAACACTCTCCTAATCAATATGAAAGTCTCTTGTTACAGCAAGAATTAGAATACACAGTACTTTCTTTTGTATTTCCCCTTCACTGCATAAGCATTTAATACTTCTAATTTTAAATAAATAAAACACAGAATTTAGTGTAAACAGAATAAATGATGCAATCAAAGAGGTGCAAATTCTTCCGTGAGAGCTCATGAAAAAGTAGGGGGCGGAGAACACAAGAATGGCTGGACTGGACTGAAACATCTCAGACAAGGTGGGCAAGGGAACCAAATCCCCAAAGCTGTCTGACCTCCACATGAAATGGACACCCGCTCTCACACTCGTAGAACAAATAAACTTAAAAAAAAAATCTTATAAGAGTGGAGTCAGGCAGAGTTTACTATCACAAATGTAGTAATGCGGAGCAACTTCCCTGAGAGCAAGATGCATGCTCAGAAAAACAGCGGGAAAGAGGCGCACTCTGGGATACTTCCTGAAGCAGGCAAAACAAACAAACAAACCCACCCCTGAAGTTTCTGTTTTTCACTAAATTGATAACACTGCAGGATTAACAAGCCATTAAAACTTAGGTGTGGTGACAGATGACTGAAATCCCAGGCGAGAGCAGAAGGATCAGTGCAAGGTGGAGGCAGAATTAAGTCAGCCAAGGTCACACAGAGAGATTCTGTCTCTCTAAACAAACAAAAAGCCTCATTCATGCAATATTAGGTGGGAAAAATCCCATTAAATGCTGTGAAACATCAAATTGTAAATCATTAATCCATTTAGAACAGAGAAGGTTTGTGGGTGTACTGTAAAGCAACTCCCTTAGTCTGTTCTTAGGTTTTTAGAGCCAGAAGCAAAAAAAATATTTTCTTTTTGATAATGGCAATGATTTCAAAACAAAAATATTTTTTTGTTGCTTTTTAAAATAAGATGCTGAAAGAAGTATCTTAAATCTTCTCTGGAAGCTAAACATCTGGAAAGACAAAACACCTCCAGGGGAACCCAGAGGATAAGCCAAGCCAATTTCTTTATTGCGTCAGCTGAGTGCAAACTAGCAGAAATTGCAGAGAAATGGAGTTTTTAACTTTTTGCAAATTTTGTAAGATATACTTTTAGACTCTTCAGTAACAAAAGTTAAAAAAAAAGATACCCGGAATACTCACCCTTTGAAGAATATTCAGTCGATACTTTAATTTTAAATTTTCTTCTCGCAACTGCTCCAAACTTGGAGACGCTTCTAAATAACCGCAGTTCTTTAACCGGTCTATTTCAGCAGACAGAGACTTAATCTCCTTTTCCTGTAAAAGGAAAGGCACCTTGTCAGCTCAGGACAGACCCTGCTTGACATGAATGATGAACTGCACAGTGTTTCCTTGTTTCAGTTCTCTATAATATGTGCCACGGATAATGGGACTTTCGCTTTCACAGTAGCAACTGCCCTTGGGAAGATAGACCTGAATAGCTGTACTTCAAACAGGGACATTCGTGTTAATTCAACACGAATAGGATAACTTGGGTCAGGTTATCTTATCTATACTTATGAAGCCAACACACAGGGGACTAAGGAAGGTCAAAGTTCCGAGCCCACTTAGGCTGCACAGTAAACCCTTTCTGCAAAAGAAAACTAGGGGGCCAGAGACATGGCTTAACCCTCTGCCTTGAAAGCAGAGGGGTCTGAGTTTCGATCCCACAGGCTAGCCTGTACTTCCCAGTCCTGAAAGGTAGAATGGAAGACTTCAGAGCAAAGCAAACAGGAGGAAGAAGCAATCCAGGGTGATGCCCCAAGTCACTCACCGTCGGGCCTCCACAGACACAAACGATGCCTTCTGATGCACACACACACAGATACACTCAAAAATTAAGAAAGAAAAAACTAGTTTCTTTCTTCAGTTCAACAAAGCATCCTGGTTTTGTGAGAATATATTTCTAAACCATCTGTTTTCCCAAACCTTGTGACCTGGACTCTTAACCCCCCCCCCAAGGGCTGAGAGCTCAGAGCAGGCCTGGTAATGCACAACTCTGGGTCAGACCCCCCCACATTGCCACAACCATCTAGAAACGAATCAAAGAATTCCATCTTCTGCAACATGCAACATAGCTTAACGGCCTGCGGTCCTGCACTTTTTGGAACTCAGCTATTTTCCCATTTAAAAAAAAAATATTTCTAGTGTCTAATGCAGGAAAAACTTGTCCTAACTTGCGCTCTATGACTGCTACGAGCGTTACAACGCTGGACACAGCGCGGGCAGAGTTGGTCGAAGGGCTCGCTGGATCATTCCTGGCCCCACTTTCGTTTTCCCGTAACTGTCCCCCAAGGCGTCAGTGGAGGCTGATGCCGAGCCCCTCCTAGGTTTTACGGGGACACTTCCGCCGGCTGTCACAGAGTGGGGTAGGTTAGAACTCCGGGCAAGTGCAGCGTCGCCCCCTCCGTAGCACACGTGGTGCACGAGACGCCAGGCTCCGGGCTCCGGACTCGGGGGGCTCCGGGCTCCGGACTCGGGGGGCTCCGGGCTCCGGACTCGGAGGGCTCCGGGCTCCAGAGTCGCAGGGGCGCCGGGCCCGGAGTGTTCCGGGCTCCTGTGCGCCCACGGCCCGGCGTGGCGCGGATGCTGCGCTCCGCTGGGTGACAGTCCCGCGAACCCGGGGGGGATGCTGCTCCCCAGCCCACCTAGGAGGAAGGGACCCCGGGGGAAGAAGCCTCCCCCGGGCCGGCCGCGGGCTCCCCTCCTCGCCCGCCCGGCTGCCGGTCCCCGATCGGGCGAGCCCCGGGGCCTGGACACACCCCGCCCTCCCCAACCATCCCGGGAGACGAACCTGCTGCAGCAGCCGCGCCGAGCACTGAGCCACTAACCCGTCCATCCTCTCGTCGGCGCCACAAAAGCCAAGTGGCCGGAAGCGGAAGTGACTACTGAGGGCCGGAAACGGAAGTCCCGCCCTGTGGTTCCTCCGGCCTCGGTGTTCTGGGTGCGGCCTCTCTCTCTGCTGCCCCCTGGCGGGATCCGGGCGACACTGCGCGGAGCGGTCACGAGCAGATGTGCGCTGCTGAACGAGCCTGCAACCTTGGAGTTGGGGGGGTCGAGGGGAAATTGGAGGGCAATCGGAACAAAGCTGCGCTGTGAGGGGTCCTACCCAGAGGCACACGTCTAGATTTTGTCTCTCAAGATGCTCAGTTTGGGGGCTGGAGAGATGGCTCAGGGGTTGTGACTCTGTCTTACAAACAGAAGGTTCTGAGTTCGGATCCCAGGTCCCACATTAAAAAAAAAAATTAAAAAAAAAAAAAAAAGATGCTCAGTTTGTTCTTCTGTGACATAGGCAGAGAATGGAGAAATCCATCCCTTTGCTCAACAAGCATTTATTGTGCCAGACACAATCCTTAGGCTTTGAGGAGGTAGAAAAGACAAGACAGGAAAGGTGCATAATGTTTTCTTTTGATTTATATTTTATTTTATTTCCTCATTGAGATAGGGTCTTGCTATATTACCAACATTGATCTCGAACTCACTTTGTAGCTCAGGTTGCCCCAGATCCCCATATGTGAGGATTACAGATGTGCACTCTTATGCCAGGCTATTTAAATTGCCAGGAAAGTAAGGTGACAGAGTGATCTGTGTCAGACAGCCTTTCTGAGCAGGTAACATTTGAGTAAACATCTTCTTAACATTTTTTCAGCTTTCTCGAGGTATAATTGACAGCAAAAATTGTGTATGTTAATTGTGCAACATGTTGTTTATATACATATCAAAATGATTACCATGGTCAAACTAATTAACATATCTATCAATTTATATACTGTATGCTAATTTTTCCAGCAAATTTCAAGTATACAATACAGTACTATTTAAGATCATCCTACTAAAGCCAAGCATGGTGGCTATAGGCTTGAAGTTCCAGCTACCAGGGAAACTAAAGCGGACAGATAACGTGGGCACTATGGTTAGAAGCCAGCCTAAGCAACATGGCAAGATGCCCTTTACAATCATAAATAAATACCACCCAATAAATTCAATATCTAGAACTCATTTATCATGCCAAACTGCTACTGTGTCTTTTGACCAACCAATCAGTTGTTTTACTTGATAACCACCATTCTACTCTCTTAAATTTGACATTTTGTTGAGCATTAAGGCAGAGTTATTAGAGGAGAGAAAGAGTCCGCGGGTTCTTTTCCAGATCCTTGCCTTCCATGGATTCTATGCCTGGAGTCCATGAGTTCTCCAGGGCATCTTCCCCTCATGGCACTCCATATCTGTAGTTGGAGAGTTCTGTTCTTTCGCTGCTCCCACAAACTCTACTTTAATTCTCTACCACTGTTCTAGTTTCAATCTTCTACTCCAAATACCAGAACCTGGATACATACAAACTCCTTAAGAGAGTTACTCTGCTACAATGTAGCACCTAACTTACAAGATATTATACAGTTAAAAGGACTGTTAGTGCCTAGGGCTGCAGCGACAGATAGGAAGGCTCTTGTATATCCTTTAGATTTGCTATAGCATGTGCAGTAATGTATCAGCTCTTAAAATAACAAAACTTTGTGTATATGTGTGAGTGTCCATATGGGGCTGTAGTGGTCAGAAGACAACCTCTCGGTATCCACTTCCCTCCTTGTTTGAGACAGGTTCTCTGCTGCTGCCTAAGCCAGGGGAATTGGCCCCTGAGCTGGAAATTCTCTGGTCTCTATCTCCCATAGAAGTGCCGCCACATCTGACTTTTACTTGGGTTCTGGAATCCGAATGCAGACCTGTGTGGCAAATGCTTTGACCCAATGAGCCACCTCTCAACCCACTTTTATTTTCTTTAAAGATGTGTGCCACCCAGGTTGATTCAAGACTCCTAAACTCAGACTTCTGTCCTCTGCCTCCCAAGAGCAGAGTTCAAGAGTGTCCTCGGCTACATGAGCTCCTGCCCTATGGCTGTGTGGCATGATCTGAAATGTGTCCCCCACGGTCTAATGTGTTTGGAAAGGTCGCGGTACCTTTAGGAAGTGGAGCCTTGCTGGAAGGAAGCAGTCACAGGCAGTGAGTCTTGATGTGGATTAGTCCCACTTCTGGGGGAGGTCTGCTCTTGCAGCAAGCAGTCTAAGCAGCTCTCTGCCTTCAAGATGTCTGCAATGACAGGACTCCTTCAATTTCTGCTCCCAGCCATTCTGCTGGGAAAGACTGGATCTCCTCCCTGGAATGGTAAGCTGAATAAATCTCCCTTTCTCCCTCTAAATTGCTTGACTTTGGGTGTTGTCTCACAGCAAGACAAGAGTAACTAGAACAGTATGGCTAGGGCTTGGATCAGAGACCCAATCTCATGTAGCTGGGACTACAGAAACACACCATGCTCAGCACCGAGAATGATTTGCTGGATGTTGCAGTTCGCCTGCATGGTTGCTGATAAATGACCATCAAACGGCTTAAGGGAACAAGGGGTTATTTTCTCGTGTGATTCCTGGTTAGTTCTTAGTCCAGCTTGACGGAAGAATTAGTGGTTGGGTTAAGCTCAGAGCAAATCTGCAGGAGATTGGCTGATGGGGAAGGCCCAGATGGGTGGGATCAGACCCAGGAATAAAATACAGAGAGCTGATTGAGAAAGTTGGCATCCTTGTGTATACTTGGCCAGACATGCTGGTCTGGCCAGTAAGGATTGTCAATCTCTCTTAGTCCATTATGTAGAGATGTGTGGCCAGTTTCCCTCGGCTCTGGTGTTAGTGCATGCTCTCCCATCAAACTGGACTAAGAATTGTAACCAGGGGCTGGAGAGGTGGCTCAGGGGTTAAGCTTCTGTCTTGCAGGTGGAAGGTCCTGAGTTCAGATCCTAGACCCCACGTATAGACGCCGGGCGGAAGCCGGGGCAGCCTGCCTTTCTGGTCCTGATAGGACAGAGCCTGTGAATCCCGGGGCAGAGTAAACAAGGAGAAAGTGGAGGCGGTCCATGGTAGTTCCCGAATTCGCCCGTGGTTCTACACACACACATACACACACATACATACACACATGTGCACACACACACAATTGAATAAATAAAAAAAATTAAAAAAAAAAGAATTGTAACCAGGAATCATAAGAGAAAATAAACCCCTTGTTCCCTTAAGCCATTTGATGGTGACTTATCAGCAACCATGCAGGCAAACCGCAACACACCTGCTACCAAACTGTTTGCTGGGGTTTCAACCCTAGTCTGGGAGAGCTCTTTTGCCTTCCATAGAGGTAGTGTGACTCCTCCCACAAACATCCTTCCAGATGCTGCCCCGGGCACACTTTGCTTGGCAGGAATTGCCCCATGCCTAAGGAAGGTGCTGTTGGGGGTTTTCTATTTCACAGAAGTTGAGGCAATAGGGAGTGAGCGGTTGACACTGCTTGATGGACAGCTGACAGCGAGGAGCTGCTGGCTGCTGAGTTCAGAGCCATCTTCCCCAGAAGGCCGCCATGTGTCCCCCAGGTCTCTCACTGGCTTCTTTGGGCAGGTAGGTGGTTTCCAATCCCATAGTGGGGAGATGCCGTCTCTGACTTCCAGGGATAGTAATGATGGATGCAGCTGGGGTCATGATCATTCCTCATCTACTCCTAGTAGCCAAAGAACGGGACACATTGCCAATGGCGTGAAGAAAGAACCTAGCGTTGGGCTTCCACATGCGCATGCACACGTGTGTGTGTGTGTGTGTGTGTGTGTGCGTGTGTATGTGTATGTGTGTGTGCATGTATGTGCCTCTGCACACATTCATACACCCACACACATACAAATGCATATATATACATATAGGTACTGCCATCCACCCCCCCCCACACACACAGTAAAAAGATGGACCATAACCTCGTCTTCAAAAGGCCACTTTATTGGATTGAGATAAAACTGAATGTAGTTCTCCGCAGCCCTCCCCTCACTCCGTCAGCGGCTTCACTGGGCATCTGAGACCGGTGTGGCCTGTCGCCAGCCCAGGCTGGTCTGCTTGGCCAGCTCCACGCTGCCCGCTTCAAGTCAGGTTGTCACGGGGAAAACACATCACAGCTCACGAAGATTTGTGGACAACCTTGGAATTCCCCCCAATGGTTTCTGTGCAATCGTTTGTTTCTTTTTAATATTGTACAAAATGTCAACTCAGGTGGGTGGTTGGGTGTGGGGATATCCTTTGAGGACTCCAGCCCCCCCGAGTATGACTTCTTATTGCAGGAAACCTCTAAAAGGTATTGCTGTACAAAAAAAAGAAAAATCTAGACGATTTTAAGAAAAGCAGCAACTTAACACTGCTTTAGTTCATTTAAATTTTTCTTTCCCAAAAATACATTCCTAAATATACAAACTATACAATATCATCATTTTAATGCTGGTTTTTTTGTGTTTTTTGTTTGTTTATTTGTTCTTTTTTTTTTTTTTTGCTTTTTTTTAAATAATAACAATAAAACCCAAACTAAAAAAAATCTGTTCATTTTTCAGCCAACGAGAGTGCTAGGACTCTGTACCTTCATATAACACCACATAAATAACTTTAGCCACAATCAACCTTCACAGCGTGATCCGTGGAACAAAGGGAAATACTTTTCTGGCGATTAAACGTCGTCTGCAGAGAGAGTTGGGATATTCATCCGAGGCCGGGTGAAAAACGCCATCTTCTCCCTGTAAAGAGAACGGGGGAGTCAACCTCACTCAGAAGAGATTTTCAAATGGGAATCCTTTTGATTCTGGATCTAGTGCTGGAAGCCAGGGCCTCGTATATGCTAAGTGCACAGTGAGCCGCTGAACTTGGCAGCACAGTGCTTGGCAGGGTCATTCTTTGCTGTGCACGGTCGGGCATTTAGCGGCAGCCCTGGCCTCTGTTAGACACCAGAAGCATGGATATGGATGCTGGGCCTGGGAGTGCATGCCTGTAGTCCCAGCTAATTGGGAGGATGAGGCAGAAAGATTGTTTGAGGCAATTATTTTGGGACCTGTCACAGCAACAGAGACACTCTGTTAAAAAAAAATAATAAAAGTACAGACATTGTCAAATGACCCTTGTAGGAACACAGGAGACAAAATCATCCTTGATTGAGAACTGTTCTTTTAGGGGACTGATGTAGTAGTTTCTCTTTATGTGGCTGATAAATACACAAACAAACCACTTAGGGGAAGCAGTTCGTGCTTACAATTCTCAGCTACACTTCCTCAACATAGCAGGAGAGTTCATACCGAGTTGCCAGTCTGCCAGTGTCTGCCAAACTACTGAAGCAGCTCTCTGCATCCCCTTACCTGGCCAGGGAATGGTTCCCCTGCCCCCACTATGAGCTGGTCTGCCCACGTCAACTAGATAACTCTTCCACAGGTTTCTTTAAAGCTGCCTCTAGCCAGCAATTCTTTACAGCCAGGTCCACAGCCTCGGCCTTCAATTGTCAAGTTGATGCCTGTATCGAACTAGCTCGGGGTCCCTTTAGGGATGGCCGACTACCTTGTGTTCAAAGCAGGGGCCTCATATGGCACGTGCATATACATGTTCATGTGTGCTGTGCACGTGTGTGTACATACAGTATGTCTAGGGATATAAGAACTGTTTTTGATTTGTTTTAGGTGTTAGTTTTGGAGGCAAGGAGTGTCATAGGTAGATACTGGTGTCAACCTGGCAACTGAAGGCTCCAAGCTCTGGGTACAGCTGTGAGAAATGAGTAGTGGAGTTAAGTCCTGAGCAAGCCTGCAGGAGGCTGATTGATGGGCGAGACCCAGCCTAGGCCCCGGGGGAGGGGGAAGGAAACTGGTGGAAGAATTTGGTATCCTTTGGTATAAGTGGCCAGGCGTGCTGGTCTGGCAAGTAAGGTCTGTCCCTCTCTCAGCAGTCCTGTGGCTTTGCGGATATGGTGTGGCCAGTTCCCTCGACCCCTGGTGTTGGTGTGGGCACTCTTGCCAAGCTAGAGTAGGAACTGTAACTAGTCAGTCGTAAGCCAAGAGAAAACTCCTTTTTCCTCTGTAAGCTGTTTGATTGTGAATGTGTCGGCGATGTGCCAAAGAACTGCCGCAAGGTGTAATGTAGGCCAACGTGGCCTCAAACTCTGTAGCCAAGAATAATTTTAACTCCTGATACATCTGCTGGGATTACAAGCCCGAACTCTTCAGTGCATACATAACTGCATGGAGTTTCTCTGGAATTCGCGGGAAGCCATTAGCCCCTGTGTGAGTTGGACCCGTGCAAGCAAGTCAGGCAAGCAAGCAGGCCCAAGGCGGCCAGGGGAGCATCCAGGCCCCCCATCCCACCTTGTTGATCGCTCAGTGAATCCTCTGCGATCACCAGCGAAAGAAACGCTAAGAATTAAGTGTGGAGCAGGCCGTTTCATGGATTAAAAAGGAGGATCTCACAGACCGGGTGGAGCCCTGCGGGGTTGAAAACAAAGCATCTCCACACTCACAGAGCCCTAGGGAAGCACGAGAGCATCTGCCCCGTGCAGGCTGCAGCTGCGCTAGCAAAGGGGGCAGCCCCGGCCCCGAGGCTGGGTGGGGCCGACTGCCCCAGAGAAGGCACTTGGCAGGGGTCGTGGCCTCAGGGATGGACGTACCTGAAAGACTGTACTTCTGGGGGCTCCTTGCAGCTCTGGCCTCGGAGCCTGTGCACGTCCTTGGCGGCTGCCCTCATCATCCTGTCAGCCTGCAGGTCACTCCTGTGCTCCGTGCGATCCACCTGTGGGCAAAGCGAGCGCGGCTTGCCAGCTGGCCCGGCTGACGTGGCAGTGGTGCGGAGAGGCTGTCTTAAATAAGGTGGCAAGACCAGGGGCAACACCCAAAGGGTGCCCTCTACCAGCTCATGAGTATGTCATGGCACGCATGTGCCCACATGCCCATCACACACACACACACACACACACACACACACACTTTCATTCATTAAAGGCTCCAGCTTCCGCCGGGCGCCGGCGGCTGGCACACTGACCCTCTTCTCCAGCATCCTCAGCAGCAGGCGGAAGCGTTCGTCCTCGCGGAGCCACGGCGGCAGCTCCTTCTCCCCGTGGCGCTTGGCTTGCTCCAGCTGCTCCTTCAGCTCTCTGAGCACCGAGATCTCCTGGGTCAACTGGCTGTGCCAAGTCCTCGTGGCCTGCAGGTCCAGTTCCAGGTCCAGCGAGGTGCGAATCAGCCGCTCTGTGCGCAGGGCAGAAGAAGGCTGCGGAGGGGAGAGGGGGCCCACTCTCAGCAGGGGGCTCAGCCCAGCCTCTCCTCCAAACCCCAAAGACCACCTTCCTCGTCTCCAGGCACCCCTCTCCTCCCTGAACATATTGTCTGTCCTCCCAATCACACCGCACATGCTCACTGAGTCTAGGCATACTATCCCTATAGCACCATTTCTACACTTTATTTATTTACTTATTTATTTCCTGTATGTGTGGGTGTGTGTATGTATGTATCAGAGGGCACCGTGTGTCCCGTGGAAGGTCAAAGGTAACTTCTTCGGGAATCATCTTGGATTGCTTCTACCTCCTTCTTGCTTTGCTTTGGGATTTCCCCAGGCTCTGCCCACCAGGGTCGAAAGTACAGGCTGAAGCCATTTCCACATGGTGTTTTTACATAGGACCTGAGATCTGAACTCAGGACCTTCTGCTTGCAAGGCCAGAGTCTTAACCCTTGAGCCATCTCCCCAACCCCTTATGGCACCATCTCATTTCTGCAACAGCCTTGCAAGGGTCCAGCTGTTGCTCTGCATAGATGAGGCTCACGGCTTAAGCCAGCCGGAGCAGTATAAGGCAAGCTGACGTTCCAGCAGAGCTCTCAACATGTATGCTCTGTTAGTGGGTGCCCATTGCTGTCTCGTCCTGAGACTCAGCCTTCAATGCACACTGCTTGCCCGATGGGGGTATTAGTTATGTCCGCTTCTCTGTGCAACGGCCGCCGATCAGTTCTGTTCATCTGCCTTCACTTCTCGGCCTGTCTCTCTCCCCGAGGAGACTCTTCGCCACTCCCCATCTTCCTGGCTTGTGTGGATGTCATGGATAGGAATGTGGCCTGCACCCAGCCAGGCAACATTCCAGTGACTGATTCGGGGATAGGTGCAGTAGCCGCTAATAGTCCTGGCTCTTGGCTCACACACTGAGGTAGAAAATTGTGAAGTTTTAAGTTGCTGCTATGCATAAGCTGAGATGGGAAGTTGCTGACACCATCCTATCCCTGCAGTCTGCATCTACGACACTGTCTGATAAGACGCAAGGTGGTGGGCCGTTTGCAGTCAGTCTGCCCTGGGGACCCTTAGTAGCCTTTGCTTTGCTTCTGGAAAGCCCCGCTTTGCTTGATCCATCTCTGCTTTAGTACAGAATGAAAGTACAAGCTCGGGGCTGGATCCCTGGAGTGTGCTCTTGGCTCTAGACCACCTGTGAAGAAAGCTCCTCCTTTCCACCCAAGTTGGCATTTGTGTGGCAGAGCCCTCGCCTACCACTCATGAGGTTCTGGCCTCATGATCGGGCAGCAGACAGATCTGCATAAAACAAAACAAAACAAAACAAAACAAAACACCACACTGCCAAAACAAGATACACCTAGAAATGATATATATATATACACACGGTCACCTTTACCATCACACAGCGTGACCCTGTGTTAGGAGTTCGGCTGCTGGTGGGATGTCATGAGCAGGGACCTGGTGCTCAATGATGCCGTTTCAGCTCTGAGACCCACCCACCACTGAAGGAGGTCTCAGGGCCTGTGGATCTTTCCTTGTTTCGGTGTTGATTTCATTTTGTTTTGCTGGGGACGGGGCTGAACTCGAGGTTTTGCACATGCACACTGATCTCTCTCTCTCTCTCTCTCGCGCGCGCTCTCTCACTTATTATCTCCAGAGTTATGGTTGGACCTTAAAGGTCCCCCAAAAGCCCATATGAAGGTGAACCCTGGTGATTAGGAGATGGGGCTGAGTGGAAGGAAGCGAAGATGTTGGGGGGCGTGGCCTTGAAAGGGATACTGGGGATCTGGGCCTCTTTCTGGGTTTGTCTTGGGCCTTATATGGTAAACAGTGAGGCAGGATTAGAGCAGCTATGCTGGGATGGGTCTCTCAAGGTCTTTGAAGGTCTTGGGAACTCCTGAAGGTCATCCCCACTGCTGGAATCTCCCTGAAGGAACACCCCTGCTGAGGAACTGACTCCAATCCTCCCAGGGATAAGATAGTCAACATCCCCATGAAGGGATTATGGAGATGAGCTCTCCATATCCAACAACTTGACCTCTAGCCCACATGGGCCCAAGAGCAACTGGGTTGGGCCCCAATGGGAGTTAACCAATGAGAAAAGCCAGTCTCCCGGGCTTGTCTAGGTGTACATGCCTGGCCCTGGCAGCCATCCTTAGTGTCCTCGCCCCTCACGGTAATCAAGGTGCCATGAGTCTGTTTCTTGTCTGCTTCTCATGGGGGATGCCCTAGCCCCTCTGGTACTTGTGCCATGAGTCCTTTCTAGCGTCATGCCTGCTTCTCATGAATTCCCCAGGGGAACCTAGCCCCTCATGGCACTCTAGTGCCATGAGTCCATTTCCAGCTGCCTTGCTCCTCATGGATTCCATGCCTAGGCTCCACGAGTTCTCCACGTCTGGAGTCCATGAGTTCCAACCTTTCTCTTTCTCACCTCTAATAAACTCTACCTTAATCCTCTACATGTGTTCTGGTTTTGAGGCAGGATTAGAGCAGCTATGCTGGGATGGGTCTCTCTAAGTCTTTGAAGGTTTTTGGAATTCCTGAAGGTCATCCCCACTGCTGGAATCACCCTGAGGGAACACTCCTGCTGAGGAACTGACTCCAATCCTCCCAGAGATAAGAAGGCCAACCTCCCCATGAAGTGATTATGGAGATGAGCTCTCCATATCCAACAACTGGACCTGTAGCCCACATGGGCCCAAGAGCAACTGGGTTGGGTCCCAGTGGGAATTAACCAATGGGAAAAGCCAGGTTTCCTGGGCTTGTCTAGGTGCATAAATACACCTGGCCCTGGCAGCCATCTTTGGCGCCTTAGCCCCTCATGGCGCTCCAGGGCCAGGAGTCTGTTTCTTGCTCCTTGCTCCTCCTGGACTCCATGCCTAGGCACTGTGAGTTCTCCAGGGTGTCCTAGCCCCTCATGGCACTCCACATCTGGAGTCCATGAGTTCCAACCTTTCTCTCCTCTAATATAAATTCTACCTTAATCCTCTACACTGTGTTCTGGTTTCAATCTTCAACTCCGGAATACAAGAACCCTACAACATTGGGACGGTCGATTCCTGTCCCTGGTGACCCAGATGGGACAGCCGAAAGACCGGTTTTCCCGCATCCACAGCATCCAGTGCAATGCATGTCTATTGCATGGGCTCAAAGCAACAGGGCCAAGTGACCATGGGCTGAAGTCCTCGAAACTGCGAGTCTCTGTTTTGGGGTAAGAGTGACAGGACCAAGGTTTCCTATATGGTAGGCAAGTGATGGCCTGGCACTCGCTTTTCATTGAGACAGGATCTAAGTTGTCCAGGCATGACTTGAACTTCCAAATAACCAGAAACCTTTCTGTTTTTAAGTTAATTATCCCAGGTATCTTGTCTCGGTGACAGAACTCTGACACTTCCGGCTTTGGGCAGGTTTAGAGCAGCCATGCTGGGACAGTCTCTGAAGGTCTTCCAAGGTCATCCCTAGGGTTGGGATGATCCAGAAGGATCCATTGTAATGATCTGGAGAAACTCACTCTAATCCTTTACAGAGATAAAGTTGCCAATTTCCTCCAACCCTCTGTTTATAAAAGGATAAAGAGATTAGTTCTCCCAAGGGGATAAGTCCTACTGGGAGGTGGGCACAAGGTCAACTGGGTTGGGCCCCAATATGACCAATGAGATGTGGAGGATCAAAAGCTCCAATTAGGTTTGCAGAAACTGGAGCTAACCAATGGGGAAGAGCCACTTTCCCCAAGGGTATAAATGGAGTCCCAGAGTCCAGTTCTTCCTCTCCTCTAATAAACTCTGCCTTAAAATGCTGTGTGGTTCTGGTTTCAATCTTCATCTCCGGAACACAAGAACCTAGATACACAGAGACCCCAGAGTGACCCCACAACACCACATTCCATAGAAAGAAGCAATGCAGGGCCCGGAAGATGACCTGCGGGACCTGAGACTGACGGTGGTCTGCAATCACCCGGAAAACGCAAGGAGATGCCTTGTGCCAACAGCCTAAGGAATCCTGGGAGCGGAAGGTCTCCTAATGGAGCCTCCAGTGTTGGTCGGCAGAAGCTGGCAGGCACTGTGCAGACTGCATCAGAGCCAGATGCCGTGCAGACTGCATCAGAGCCAGATGCCATGCAGACTGCATCAGAGCCAGATGCTATGCAGACTGCATCAGAGCATGCATGCGCTCTGCCGATATCGTGGACTACTTAATTCATCCCCATTGAGTTCTACCCAGGAGCACAGGGCCAACTATGCACTCTCTTGATCTCACCCGTTCTTGCAGTTACTCTGCACATTGTTAATAAAGTCATGACAAAATGGCTTAAGGGAAGCAGGGCCTTTATCTTCTCTTCCGATTCCTGGTTATAGCTGCTTGCCCAGTTGGGCAGGAGAGCCCACACCAACATCAAGGGCCGAGGGAACTGACCACACCATAACCGCATAACGGCTGAGAGAGGGACGATCCTTACCTGCCAGACCAGCGCATCTGGCCAAGCGTACACAAGGATGCCCACTTTCTCAAACAGTTCCCTCCATTTTATTTACCTGCCCTGGGACTAATCCCACCCACCATGGGCTGGGCCTTCCCTATCTACTAGACAATTTCCTTCAGGTTCACTCTGGACTTAACCACTAGTTCTCTACAAACGTGCCCAAAAATCGAAACTTCAACCGTCAAGTTGACACCTGTATCTAACTGTGACACCTGTTAGCACCTAAAGTTACATTTGCCCTTTAGTCTTTCCTTCCATGGGCCTTGTAGAGCACAGACTTCTGTTCACAAATGCCAATGCCCTGCGAGAGCGACATTCTACAAACCACTGGCTGAGGAGAAATGGCCAAACATGGAGACGTGGGTGTGGGTAGGAGTGGGAGTTGGGGGGGGGGAGACAGAGGTATAGTCCTTCCAGAAATGAGAGAGGATGGACTGGAGAAATGGTTCAGGAACTAAGACTCCGCCTCGCAAGCAGAAGGTCCTGAGTTTAGATTCTAGGTCCCACGTAACAAAATGCCAGATGTGATGGGCGAAGGCCCTGGGAAAACCCAGAGCGAAGCAAAAAGGAGGTAGAAGCAATCCAGGATGATTCCTGAAGTCACCCTTGGTCCTCCGCAGGGACACACAGAGCCCTCTGACTGACACACACACACACACACACCACACAATAATGAGGACAAGTGCGTGTGTGTGTGTAAACATAGGCCTCTCAGAAACGAGCAGGGAGCAGGCAGCCAAACAGCTTCAAGACGACTCTCTTACTCTCTTCATCCGAACGCTGCGCCGCTCCATGGAGTTTCGAACAAAAGGTGGCTTCTTGGACAGAGTGGAGCTGTCGCTGTCACTCCGGTTCAGCTGCGAGAGATAAGCCGAGAGAAGTCAGGAGTGGGAAGAGCAAGTCCCAGGAGGTGCAGCGGGCCAGGAAGAAGCTCATTTCCCCCTCTTCCCTAAACAAAGGTTTCCTGTCCCAGGCTCAGCTCTGAACTCTCCGTTTTGTCCAAGTGCACACTCGCCGAGCAGGCACTAAACATGGTGTGTGCTACTGTGCGCGTGCACACACACACACACACACCACACACACACACGCACCCATGTGATGCTGACAAACGGGGGGCTCCCTGCTCTCCACAAAGCTATGGAAGAGGACCTTTGCCATGCTGCAAGTGAAGTCCAGAAGCTCGGCAGCCACAGATCATGCCTGAGGTGGGTGTCGCCATAGGACAACCTGTCCCCTTGGCCTGGCACGCAGCAGGCCGCTTACATTTACTCTTCCCTGAAATCCTCGGCTCACCTTCTGTGACTCAAAGACTGACATCTGGGATTGGTCCTTAGGAGTAGCACACACCTGGCACATTCCCAACAATGTAAAAAAAAGAGATGGTGTGCATGTGTGTATTTGTGCATGCACGCGTGCTCAAAGTCTAACCCTCAGAGCCTGTGTCTCGAAGCTATGTGAGAGCTGAGCTTATAACCACCATCCGCGACCAAATCCCTTTCGTCGCGCATCACTCACACTCCCCCACAGAGTGCATATTCTCACCCACCACACTCCTTGACAGAGGAGGGCAGGGTGGGAACGTCTTTCAAGTCACATTTCCAAAGGGGTGGGTGGGTCTCACACGGGCTATGCCACGACTGCCTGGCATGATCACTTCATGGCTGTAGGCAATCCCAAGAAGCTATTCACATTGTCGGCTTTGTGTGTGTGTGTGTGTGTGTGTGTGTGTGTGTGTGTGGCTATTTATTAGTAAAGAAAATGACATCAGCAGTCCTGTGCTAAGGCTGGGGGCTTGAGATCTTCAGAGATGTCCAGGCCCAGTGTGAGGCTACAGCCGCGCCCCCTGCTGGCCAGGGCTGGGCACAACACTCAGAAATCAACGTGGAGCGTGATGGCTTCAGATAAGCGGATGACCTCACGGGCTGCATGGGGTTTCGACGACAGGTGGCATTTGTAGGTGGCATGTGTCACCTGTCCCCCAAAGCTATCAGGACCACAGATCTTTAAGCCTTAGTTATTTCCTCTAGGGAGTGGGGAGAGGGCTGAGTAAAGGAGCTCAGCTTAGATTCCCAGGACTCGTGTAAAAAAAAGCTGGATGCGGTGGCCCGAACACCTGAATGTACTATGGGAAACGGGAAGGAAAGAACAGTGTTCTATCCTAAGGTTGGCTGGACTGTTTTCACTCCAGCCTCTGGTACCTGGCTTGGCTTCCTAGAGTCCTAATTCTTTGCTTATTAAATAATCACATTGCAAGAAAACATATATGAAAGAAAGGAAGAGTGTTTACTCACCAAAAAGAGGTGAGGACTGTTGGCATTTTGTTATATAATGTTACTCTCGGTTTTTGGTATACAATTTCACAATGAAGACACCCTGTCCCTATAGGCTGCAAGTATACATTGCTTCGAGATATGCTATTTTCTTGTGATTAAACATTTAAGTCAATCCATAGATGTTAAGAAAAAGAACACGGCTGGAGAGGTGGCTCAGGGGTTAAGCCTCCGCCTTGCAGGCGGAAGGTCCTGAGTTCGCATCCCAGATCCCACGTATAGACAACAGGCAGAAGCGGGGGTGGCCTGCGCTTCTGGTCCTGGTAGGGTGGAGCCTGTGAATCCCGGGGTAGAAAGAGGTGGAGGCGTCCATGGTGGTTCACGAATTCGTCCGTGGTTCTACACATACACACGCACACATGCGCACAGTTGAATTAATAATAATAAAAAAAAATTTTTAAAAAAAAATAAAAAAAAAATAAAAAAAAAAAGAAAAAGAACACTCTCTCAAATCGTACTTGTGAATTCCACAGGAGACAAGTGAGACTCAGGGAGTTAGTCACCTTGCTGGCCGATCACCAAAGCTCATAGGGGTGACCCCCCCCAACTTGCCCCCAGAGCTGGGGGAGGCTCTGGGCTGCTCCGAAGGGAAGAGGCACTAGACCATGCTTACCCGGCACACATACTGGCTCTGGGGTCCTGGGGAGAAGGTCTTGGAACGGATAATGGTGTTCCCTCGAAGAAAAGGGCCTGGAGACGGAGCACCCACCCGCCGGTCCTTGGGCCGCACCACAGTGGGGGTCGAGGTCACGCTGTCGGTGTTGGTCTCTTTGTCCACCTGAGGGAGAAGTCACAGCCTGGAGGCCACTCGCGTCCACTGGGTCTCAGAGCCCACCGGATCTCCTCAGTGACTCCCCATACTTATCACTTGACCTCTGACCCACGGGCACAACTGGCCCATGAGACTCCTGGGATGGCACCAGGCTGGAGGGCCGACTCCTACCCTTCTACACTGTGCCGCTGGGTGTACTTAAGTCCCAGTGCCTCGGACCTCACCAATTAATACCTATGTCCCAGACATGCCCGGGGACTCCATAACCCTGGTGGAGAACTACCAATACCTCTTTGTAAAGACAGAAGCAACTAGTAAATCTCATTTTTGAAACAAAGCCATTGTGGTGCCAGCCATGTAATAGCACAAGCTCGTGATCTCAGCACTCGGGATGCCAAGGCAAGAGAATTCACGAGTGGGGAAGCAAGCCTCTAGGCTACACAAGAGGCCCTGACAAATTAAACAAACAAACAAACAAACAAGCAAGCAAACAATGAAGGCCCTAGAACATTGGGTTCTCTGCTGTCAGCAAAAAGCAGCCAAGATGGACAAACAAAAACACCTAGACCAGGCTGTCTTAGCTAAACACCTTTGCTTGATTGTAACACAGCACGTACTCTGGCTGCAGAAATTGCAGTCGGTCTGGGGACAGGAGTCGAGGGGGTGCCCAGGCCCTGCCCCAGACCAGCGGTGGGCTCTGTGCCGCCACATCGGGTGTCTCAGCGATGGCATCCTGTGAACCTCAGTCTGTCTGGACACAGACACAACCTATGTCCATCTCGGGGATGAGGAAACGGAAGCATTGCCCACCCCAGCCTGGACACACCAGCCCTCCTGGCTTCCTCCCTCTGAACTGACCCTGCGTGCAGGGGTGGCCACATCTGCACACATTGCCCACTTGGGAGAACCTGTCCTTGAAGCTGGAAACAAGACTCGCGAGAACATTCTCGGGCGGCCCAGTAAAAAAAAAGATGGGAGACTGTTTTCTCAGGATGGCTCTTCCTACCTTCAGCGCTGGGTACTCCTCCGCATCCAACAGGACTTTCTCAGTGAAAACATCCTCTTCTCCCTCCTCTTCCACTCGCTCTCCTTCTTCTCCCTCTTCCTCATCTTCAGCCACAGCCTCATTCTCGCTGGTCTCTTCATACCTCCTTGAGACAGGATGTGCCGGTTACCCACCCAGAAACCACCCCGCCACTACTGCCCAGTGGACTATGCATCCAGGCAGGGCTTCAAGCTTGGGCTGATGAAGGACCCTCCCATACAGGGCTGGGGCCTTAGCTCAGCGGTACATTATCTAGCTTGTGCAAAGCCCTGGGTTTGATCTCCGGCACCCCTACAAAACAAGACTGGAGAGATGGCTCAGGGGTTAAGACTCTGTCTCTCAAGCAGAAGGTCCTGAGTTTGGATCTCAGGTCCCACATAAAAAACAGCAATAGCAGTTCCAGCCCTGATGGGTGGAAGCTGGAAAATCTCAGAAGGAAACAAGGAGGAGGTAGAAGCAATCTGGGATGATTCCCGAGAAGTGTCACCCTCGGTCCTCCCCAGGGACACACAGTGCCCTCTGATGCACACAAAATAAGTACATAAAGTTTTTTGTTTTTATTTTTAAAAAGAACTCCTGCGGTTTCTCCTGAGCTAACTCTTCTCTTTACCGGGTGTCCAGGGGTGGAATGATTTGTGCAACACACACACTGGGTTTGATCGGAGGTGATTACGTCCCATCCCACCCTGACTTCTTCAAGACACACATTGCTGGCAGGCCCTCAACCACTGCCGAGGTTTTCCCCATGGGGGAGTACATCTTGGTCTCTGTCTTCAGTCCTGCTAAAGACTCCTCTCTGTTGAAAAGGGGTCTTGCGACAGAGGGGCCTGTGCTCTTCTTAGGTGGTCCCAGTAGCCTCTTTAATTCTAACACAGGAGCAACGGACATGCATATCCACATGCAGCATGAGTATAAAGCAAGAGTCGCTTGCTAGTAGTGATATAGATAACATGTGATCCCAGAGAGGCATGAGGAGGGCAGGCTGGAAGAATGGATTGCTAATGTCAGGAATGGTGGTGGTGGGGGGAGGGGTTCCACCCTGGCTTGCCCAACTCCACTCACCACTCAATCACTACTCACTTCTATATGACTGTGAATCTGATTTCAATATTCCCAGAAGAGGGAAAAAGACTCGTCAATTTCAACCCGTCAAGTGCAACTGTTCAGACCAAAATAACAACACACACTATCTTTTCGTCCACTGCAGCAGCAAACAAAACACAAAAACAACACCCGGCATTATCAAGTGCTGGGGAAGATTCAAGAAACAAGCGTATCCCTATGGGATGAGCAAGGAATTTACACTGCGTAGGCAAGTGAGCAGTTTCCGCTGAAACAAAAGAATGCGTTTCATGCATGTGTGTGGCTGGGACTGAGCCCTGGACTTCTGCCCGGGCTAGGCAAGCACTCAACCACCAAGCCGCATTCCCAGCCCCAAATGTACATATTCTGTGCCTAAGAGGATAAGTGGTACTCAGAAGCTTTGCTGGTGGACGCATTTGCTGTCCTAACACAACACCACCTGAGAACCACTCTGCCCTGTGTACTGAGAGGGAAAACTCAGAGGTCCCGAGGTGCACCGATGCCACCGGCAAACAGTGCCCTGGACAGACATGAGGCCTCCTCCTCCTACCCCATGGTTCGTGGTCACATTTCCTGCTTTCCGATAATCTTAGTTTTACGTTGTTTGTGACTCTGCAAATAAATAAAAATCCAGTTTTCTAACTGAAAGTGGTGATGTGCATCTGTCACCTTAGTATGCAAATCCCAGGAGGCTGAGGCAGGAGGACTGAACGTTTGAGGCCATGGGACAGTTAGATGACAGCTGTTTGTTACGAACCCGATGCCCTGGACCCATTCTCTGGACTCAACATAAAGATGGCAGGAGACCACGCCTCCTGTGATTTCCATCAGGTGTGCACATGTAACAATAAATAAACAAACAAAAGAAAACAGAAAGTTTAAGGCTAGCCTTGGCTACATCCAAAGACTGTGTTGCAAAACACACAAGACAAATAAAATGACAGAGATGAAATTAGGATGGAGACTGGCAGGGAACAGGGTTGTAATGGGTAATGAAGAGGGGATGGAACTGGATTAAAGTGTGAAAATACAAGCTGGAGAGATGGCTCAGGGGTTAAGATGCTGCCTCCTAAGCAGAAGGTACTGAGTTAGGATCCCAAATCCCACATAAAAACTCCAGATAGAAAGAATCGTGGCCTGCACTTTCAGCCCTGGTGGGCAGAGCCTGGGAAATCCCAGAGTAAAGCAAAAGGAGGTAGAAGCAAACTAAGATGATTTCCAAAGTTACCCTTGGTCCTCCACAGGGATACACAGTGTCCTCTGATATATATATACACACACACACACACACATATACATACACATATGCAAAATAAATACATAAAATAAAATGTTTAAATACCATAAATCCACTGTTCTCATGTATGAAACTCTAAAAGAATTTAAAAAAAACACACAGAAAAAACCCACAAGCAGGAGAAAGTGAAATGCCAACACAATGTCTTCTTTTTTTAAACTTTCCCATTTTGAACTATAAAACCAATGGAATTTCTTTAAAAAAAGAATAATCCAGCTTCCTGCTGTCTTTGCCACAGGAATCTAAACAGTTAAAAGGGGGCTGGGCTGGGAGGGGCTAGCCAGGCACCGGAGCTGAAGGACAATTGCCTAGCCCGGAGACCATCCAATGCCAGAGATGAGCAGGTGTGCCAAAGCTAGTGGTCACCCTGGGACCAAAGGCCACCTCCAGCCCTGGGGGAGGGGGCTGCAGCAGCTCCCGGGACCCCAGCCCTCTTTGTACGCAGGCATCTGGGAAGTTTTGAATGGCAGGGGGTGGGGAGAGAGGGGGCCACAAGGGGAGGAAGAACAGAAGGCGGTTGCTAGGAGACGGCTGAAAAGTCTCAGCGCAGGCTTGGAATTCAGTGCAAATCACTGATCTTGTGCCAGGGTGTGAGGCGAGGGGGACCGTCCCTTGGTTGAGTCCTCTGCAGTGTGGCACCCGTGGCCTGAACTAGTCCGCTGTTGTTGTTTTTTTCCAGGCAGTTCAGGCTATAGGGAATTTTTTTTTTGTACTTTTTCCTTTTTAATGTATTTTTGTTTTTAGACAAGGCCTCACAGAAGGTCTCAAAGTCCTTATGTGGCTGAGAATGACCCCTAAAACTTCTGATTCTCCTGCCTTTCCCTCCGTGTGCTGGCTTTGTGCATGCTAGGCAAACACTCTCCCAAATGGTTATAAGTACTTAATAAGACAGTGTCACCTGTGGCAGGTGTGAATGACAATAAAGCAAAGTGGAGTGTCCACAGAACATCTGCGGCTGCTTGCAAGCTGCAGAAGTCGCTTGAGGACACGCAGGCTCCCAGCACAGCTTGTACTGACCATCTGGCTTCCCTTTCCAGGAAACAGGTGGTCACCCCCTGGGGTCAAAGAATGTTCGGGAAGGTTCCTTCTGAGACCAGTGATCTCATCTGGGGCCATCACAAGGTTGATACAAAGGTTATTGACAGTTCCCTCTGGGTTGTTAGAGTGCAATAAAAAGTTACGTGCGGACCTTGCTGGTGGAGACTTATCTAAATGTGCCCGCCAGCAGCTGTGGGAAGTGCTATCCAGGCACCAGCTTTGCCGAATCTGCAAAGCACCCACCAACCACACAGGACTATTGAAAAAGTCTGCTTTGCAAAAGAGGGCGGAGCTTTAGGGTGGAGCCCCTGCATTCAGAGTCACCTGGGAACCTAAACACAGCCTGATCCTCCTATCACGCCCCGACAGGGACCCAAGGGAATCGCGCTGGGCTTGCTATCAGATTTGAATCGGTCTGAATTCCCAGTGCCAAAGACGATGATTGTGGCTGTTTCCTGCGTGGGATTTACCCTCTTCCTTTCCATGGGTAGTGGGAGATGCTCTTTGTCTTCTTACAGATAGATCAGGAGCCAGACGCCAAAAACAGAGACTCCACCCAATAGATCTAAGATAAAATCTTCCCCAGAGACCCCACCAAGAATGTTAATCTGATAAGAAAAACAGATAACTAGGTGGAGAATTCTAGTTATTCTGGGAGGGAAAAGGGAGCCAAAGTGTCAAAGCCAACTGTTGAAACTCCAAGTGTGGAAACTTCAACTGTTACAAGCTTGCACCCCTGACTGCATGTCAGTAGCAATTTCCATCTGGAGGGAAAGGGCTGCTCCCTCGCTGGAGTTTTGGAGGCGCTTCCCAAACAAACAAGTTTTTGGGAATGAGGCCTGGGTTCCTGTTCTATCGTCCTTCCCCATCCTCTTTCTTTCTTCTTTCCTTTCTAGCACCTACTACCACTTACTAGTGCTCCCAGACTGCCCATGTTGTGTGTGTCTTCATTGGCAGCCAAGGTCTTTTCTGGTAACCCCGAAGTCACGGCTAGTTCCTGTGTCTTCAAGTGAAGTTCAGACAGGGTTAGAGTTGAGAAGTAGGAGTGGATTTCCAGGCTGCAGCCACAGCCTCCCCTTCCTCCTTTTTGTTGCCCTTCTCTTCCTCTTCTCCTTTTTGGAGATAAGGTCTCAAGTAGCTAAAGCTCCCCTTAACCTTGTTTGGTGGCTGAGGACAACCTTGAACTTCTGACCATCCTCTTGCCTCCACTTGACAGGCAAGAGCCACTCCCGGAGCGGAGCTAAGATGGAATCACTACACTCTTCACGTAAGTTACGGTAAAGTCACAAGCACCCAGTGTTCAACGCAGCACTTGGGATGTGGACTCCAGTTAAGTCCAGTTAAGGAGCAGGAGAGGAGAAGTCCGTCTCTAGACACGGAATGCTGACCAACCGCAGGAGCTGTCATCTGTGACAGCATGGAAGGACGTAAACCACAGAGGCCAGTACAGAAAGACTGACGCTACACGTTCTCCCTCGAACAGGAATCTAGAAGTTGACCTCATCATGCCCATTGATAGATGACTCGAGCGCCATCAAGTACTCAGACATGCTGCTGTAGTCAGGCGCTTGAAAGTTGAAGGTTGAGCTCTGGGCACATTTGTAGAGAATTAGTGGTTAAGCCCAGAGCAAACCTGCAGGAGATTGTCTAGCTGATGGGGAAGGCCCAGTCCATGGTGGGTGGGACTAGGCCCTGGAATAAAAGACAGAGAGCTGGTTGAGAGAGTTGGCATCCTTGTGTACACTTGGCCAGACATACTGGTCTGGCAAGTAAGGATCGTCCTTCTCTCAGCCATTATGCAGTGATGGTATGGCCAGTTCCCTCGGCCCTGGTGTTGGTACGTGCTCTCCTGTCAAGCTGCACTAATTGTAACTGGACTACCAGTAAGAAAATAAATCCCTTGTTCCTTTAAGCCATCAAAGACATCACAGGATGAAACTCAGTAGGCCACTCAAGTGAAAAGACACAAAAATAGGAGGGGGACTGGCAAGGAAGAAGGAGGGGTCATAATGGGAAGAGGAGGCGGGCTGGCTCTGTGGATTAAAGTATGAAAAATCATAAATTCACTGTATTTATACGTGAAATTCTGAAAGAATAAAAACTTTAGAAAGACTAAGTTATAAACTTGGATTGTAGCCCATGTCATGTTAGATGTATGTGTCAATTTGGCGGTAGAGGGTTTGGATTCTGGGAACTTTTGTAAAGGATTAGTAGTTAAACCCAGAGCAAACCTGCAGGAGATTGTCTAGTGGACGGGGAAGGCCCAGCCCGCGGTGGGTGGGACTAGTCCCCAGGCAGCTCAATAAAATGGAGGGAACTGGTTGAGAATGTTAACATCCTTCTGTATACTTGGCCAGACATGCTGGTCAGTCAAGTAAAGGATTGTCCTTCTCTTGGCCGTTACATGGATAGAGGTGGCCAGTTTCCTCAGCCCTTCATGTTGGTGTGGGCTGGATGAAGAACTGCAATCAAGGATTGTTAAGAGAGAATAAACTCCTTCTCCCCTTAAGCGGCTTTGTCATGATTTTATCAGCAAGTGAACGCAGGTGAATGGAGACAGTCTTAAGAACCATGACTGCGGTGTCTTGCAAACTGAAGGACCTGAATTCGGATCCCCAGATCTCTGCCACATAAAAATGGGGTGGGAGGTGGGGATGATGGAGACCTGTAATTCTGGCCTTGGAAGGAGGAGCTTAGGAAACTCCAGGACAAAGAATACGGACATAGAGCCATCCAGGATGACTCCTGGTATCACCATTGGGCCTCCATTACTGCATATACACACACACATATACACACGTACACAAAGAAAGACAGAGAGACAGAAGAAAAAAGTGAAACCAAGTGTCTAGAGGAGAGGGTCCCTTGTGTTGCCCCTCGAAGACACACTGTCTCAGGAGACCAATCCGCTGCTCCTTAGCCAGATGTGATCACTATACACTGATGTGGTTTTCAAAATACAACACGCATTGTAACGGGACAGGAGAACACGATGTGCCAACACCTTAACAATGCTTTGTGCAGGAAACAGGTGACCATCACAGTATCCCTCAAAGTCAGGCAAGTCACGAGGCTAAGACAGGCCAGTGAGAAGCAACTGGAAGCTGGTGTATGTGGCTTTGCAGAAATGCTCCTTGGCTAAGAAGTGCACACGTTTGTTTTTAGTCTTTCCTGGTGGATGCCTTTCTGATGGGAGGAACCCGAGCAGCCGTCTTGGGCTTAGAAAACAGCCCTGCTTTCTTTCTATTGAAAGGACAGAAGCAACTCCATTTTGTCCATTTGCTGCCTTTCTAACCTGCTCTGACCTAGCTGAAAATTCCCCACCCTGTTCCAGGAAAAACCCACAGAAAAGCACCCTCCAATCAGCTACCAGAACGCTTAACTACTGTTAGGACAGCTACCAACCATCCTGAAAATGCTTACGTTTTGAGCCAAAGTTACCTTTTCTCCCAGTGCCAACCAATCACATTTAAACGTTAGCACTCCCTTAACCCCCTCCCCCACCCGCCCCAAACTGCACACCTGCTTGTGGCTTTTGCCTTTAAAAGAACACCCTCCATGCCCTCGGGGTCTCAGTTTCAGCTCCCGGTCCATTAGTTATTCTCCTGTGATCAATAAACTGTTTCTGTTTAGCCCAAGTATCCTTGTCCTCATGATTGCTATGGTCTGGGACCCAACGCTATTGTCTATTCTACCAACCAAATGCAGGTCTAGTGAAAAATCTTCAATTAAGGAGGGATGACATAAATTTGACATTCATAATACAGTCTGATTTTTTTCCCCTGTAGCCTAGACTGGCTTCGAACTTCTAGCAATCCTCCTGCTTCAGGTTTCCTGGGGTTGAGCTTGCAGGTATCAGCCATACACACCTGGGTTCAAAATGTGCATTATGACACACAGTGAGACTCATGGTGCACAAACTGGCCAATCAGAGGGGTCTCAGACCTTGCATGTGTCCATGCCACTAGAGCCAGTGGTAGTCACTGCTTCATTGCCCGAGAACTGGGGGTGCAACCCTGGCCCCAGACTCTCAACTCTTGAGGTTGATGCTTACTCACCAGCTGCCCTGCAGCATCTGGGAGCTGCTCCTCTCTTCCTGTCTCCTCTCCAGCTCCACCGCTGTCTGTTCCAGCAAGGCTGACACAGCGTCCTGCAGAGACAGAAGCTGCCTGGTCAGCGGGCGCCCTTGGAGGGGGTGGGGACACCCTACCGATCAGGAATCACGGTGTCCCTGACGCACCATCGCACAAAACACAATGGCCACAGCTGCCTAGCATCTTACCAATACATGGGAGCTATAGTTCCGCAGAACCGACTTAAGAGAGTCAGGGTTGGCAATTAAGGGAGAGAATTCTAACTCCCAGCCTAAGGAGATGAGAGAGACTAAGGCCGGAACCATCAACCACAGCAATAGGAGGAAAGGGGAGCACTGCGTGCTGGGCGTGGCGTGCAGGGAAGGCTTTCTGCAGGAAGAATGTCAGTGACTGACATGCGTCCCCATTGAGAGACTGACTAACCCCCTCTGACACACAATCTCTTCCAGAAGAACTCTAGAAAGGATGCTTGAGCATTGTTATGAGATACATATCCAGGTCCCAGCTGACATTTAGGAAGGTGGCTGATAGCAGAGAAAAATCAGGAACTGAGGTTTGCCTAGTACATAGATAATCTGCCGATGACCTCTTGGGGGTGTCAAGTCTGGCACCCTCCTGCCCTGTTCTCTTGAGGAAGGAAAGAAAGACCCAGAACCAGACGAAGGCATAACATAGGCGAAGGACTATGCAAGGGCTTAACCGAGCTGCCTCTGTGCTCCTCCGCGAGAGAGAGGAGGTGAAGGGGGCTACTCACCGGAAGCCATGCTCTGGGAAGGACAGAAGGGTGTTCCCAAGTCCTCCTCAGCTCACTGTGTCCTTGGCAGGTTTGTGAGCTGCGAGCCAGCAGGGGGCTCATTGGATGCATGTCTTTTGTTTGTTTGTTTTAAACTTTGTTTATTTATTTAGTTGTTTGCTTGGTCTAAATATCTATCTATCCATCTATCCATTTATCCATCTATCTATCTATCTATCTATCTATCTATCTATCTATCTATCTATCTATCTATCTATCTATCTATCTATCTATCTATCTATTCATCTATCTATCATTTATCTCTTACTATCTATCTGTCATTCTTCTATTATATACTTAACATCCATCCATCTACCTTTCTATCTATCTATCTATCTATCTATCTATCTATCTATCTATCTATCTATCTATCATCTGTCTAGTCTATCTTATCTATCTATCATCTGTCTAGTCTATCTTCTATTATATACTTAACATCTATCTATCTATCTATCATCTATCTATCTATCTATCTATCTATCTATCTATCTATCTATCTATCTAATACGTGCTGGGCATCCTTGTTGGAGGACCAAAGGTGACTTTGGAAATCATCCTGGATTACTTCTACCTCCTTTTTACTTTGATCTGGGATTTCCCAGGCTCTGCCCACCAAGACCAGAAGTGCAGGCCACCACCATTCCCACTTGGGTGTTTTTACGTGGGACCTGGGATCAGGACCTACTGCTCATGCTGCAGAATCTTAACCCCTGAGCCGTTTCTCCCTATTTGTTGGTTGATTGGTTGGTTGGTTGTGAACTTGCTACGTAGCTGAGGATGACATTACAGGCATGTGCCATCACACTGCTGAGAGCTACCTTTGGAGTTGGTGCTTGGGACAGGCTGGCTGGGAACCTGCTGAGGCTCTAGATCCGGGATTGTCAGCATCAAAGCTTATTTGGTGCTGAGCTAGAACCCCCGCGGCCTGTTGCATATTAGGCGCACACTCTACCAACGGAGGCATGCCTGGCTCATTTCGTGTTCCTTCGAGACAGGGCCTTGCTATGTAGCCCAGCTGGCTGAGAACTACCTGTATAGAATGAGGTGACCTCAGGTTTGCAGCAATCCTTCAGCTGCTACCTCTCCATGTGGGGATTACAGGCATGTACTACCATGCCCAGACGGACGCATTAACTGTTGGGCCTTGACACTTTGCATCTAATAAATGGGAATGCCAACATGAAGTGAAAATGGAAAATGAAGATAACGATCAGAAAGAAGAGAAGGGGGAGCCGGAATAAAAGAGAAAACAACGCTGGCAATTATCCACTGTGTCCGCTGATCTATGGAAAACTCAAGACAGCCGAATCCCCACGACCCTCTCGGTCTCTAGCCCTGGCTGTGGTTAGGAGTTAGGGTCCTACTAGATCCTGTCCCCCACCTTTCGTCCCCCCCATTTGCCACTTCACAGAAGTCGAATCCTGGCCAGCTGGCTTGGCGAGGGCAGGAAGCAGCATGAGGTTAAGGGAAAGTGTACTTGCTCTAAAACATTTGCAGACCAATGACACGTTCACATGGCTCAGAACAACTGAGTGAGGTGAGCCGCTGCCTCTCCAGCCCTCGCACGTGAGCTCTGTGCGGCTCCAAGACACGAAAGAAAACAGAGGCTCCGCATGTGACATGTCTGACCCCCGTCACCCAGCCAGAATCAGTCTTCCTACTACTTCCTGCCACCTCTGTAGCTTCGTAACAGACTTGAGCACACAGTAGGGACTTGAGAAAGGTCAATGCTCTACCCACTGAGGGATGCACACGGCCCTCTACTTCATTTTTTTTTTTTTTAAATTTACTGTGGTGTGTGTGTGTGTGTCCCTGTGGAGGACCAAGGGTGACTTCGAGAATCATCCTGGATTGCTTCTCCCTTCTTGCTTCACCTGAGATTTCCCAAGCTGCGCCCACCAGAGCCAGAAGTGCAGGCCACTTGCTGTTTCTGCCTGGCAGTTTTTTTTTTGTTTTTTTTAAGGTGGGACCTGGGATCCGAACTCAGGACCTTCTGCTTGTGAGGCAGAATCTTAACCCCTGAGCCATCTCTCCGGCCCCCTCTACTTCATTTTTTTTTTTTTAAACTGTGAGTTAAGGTTCTGCTCAGGTGAGCGGTGTAAGGACGTACAATGCAGCAGGTTGCCAGGTACCTACACACAGGAGCCTGGTTGGGAGTCCTGAGCCCGCAGCATCCCGTCCCGCCTGCCTCCGCTCTGCAGCCCCTCTCCTCCACTGCTGCCCACCTGGCTCCGGAAGAGACCCTCCCTCCGCCATCCCCTGGGCACTGCAGGCGTGGGGGTGAGCTCCCCCAGCCCACCTAGCTGCTCACCTTGTGGTCGGGCCCTGGGGCGGGGCCTGTGGCTCCGGTGGGTGGGGGCTCGGGGCCCTGTTTCTTCAAGTACTTGTAGCTCAAGAGGTTGTACCATCTGGTCGACCTCTCGCCAGACCGGCAGACCTCAGCCAGGCTGATCTGAGCGCCTCCCTGTTGGGGACAAAGACAGAGGATAGGGGGAGGTAGGGGACAGGGTGCTCCGAGAATGTGGTTCTTGGGGACGATATGGAAAATAACACTTGTGAGATAAAAATTCCTAGAAAAGAGGGCTTGGCACCAGCGCTTCCCAACTCGGTGATTCACTGGCTTATTTATTTATTTACTTACTTATTCATCCATCCATCCATCCATCCATCCATCCATCCATCCATCCATCCATCCATCCATCCACTATTTATTTACTTACTTATGATACAGGGATCTGCTATGCTGCCCAGACTAACCTCAAGTGAACACTTAAGTAGTTAGGACTGGGGTACACGCCACCACACCTATTTTTACACATTTCCCCTCTCTGGGATGGTCTTGCTGTATGGCTCACACTGACTTTGAGCTTTCTATGTAGCCCAAGCTATACTTGAACTCAATCCTTGCCTCAACCTTTTGAATGCTGGGATTCATTTCTGCTGATTACAGGGTCTCACGTCCCCAGGCTGGGCTCGAACTTGCTACGCAGCTGAGGCTGATCTACTTCCACCTCCCCAGCGCTGGGATTACAGACGTGTGTCACCAGGCTCAAGACTATGCCTGTTTTTTAGCTGGGTTATTTGAGTACCTCTCCTGCGCTCATCACATCGGGTTTACTTCTCAGGAGGGTACTGAGGTAATGAGGTCCCACATGCTTCCAAACCTCTAGCATCCCACATGTCCCAGAAGCACACTGTTGAACAAGTAATCCAACGTGACATGAAAATGGCGGCTCTAGGAACATCCCTTAGGGGAGGAGTCTGGCAGCACGCAGAGTATGGCTGCAGCTCGCCGTGTGGAGTAGGAATCCTGTATGTCAGAGGTGGGAGCAGAAAGTGACCCGACGGAAGCCTCCCTTTGGGCTCAGTGAGCAACAGTAAAAGACTTCAGGTAAGTCAAAGGTCCGGCAGACACTAAGTTACCTCCACCGTGGACTATTACACAGCTATGTGAAAACATGAGGAAGACTTTGTCGTGCTCATGGCCATGGACATCTTTTTTTTTTGGAGAATTAAGGTAGAGTTTATTAGAGAAGAGAAAGGTTGGAACTCACGGACTCCAGACGTGGAGGGCCATGAGGAGCTAGGGAGCCCATGAGAACTCACAGTGCCTAGGCATGGAATTCATGAGGAGCAAGGAACAAGAAACAGACTCATGGCACTGGAGGGCCATGAGGGGCTAGGGAGCCTCCAAGAGAAGTAAACAGCTAGAAACGGACTCACAGCACTAGAGGGGCCATGAGGGAATAGATCGCCCAACGCTGGACATCTTAAGGAAGGCTAGAATGATGGAGAATCAAACATGAGTGCGGAGTGTACACACAGACACACACACATGCACACACACACATACATACACTCACACACTAACCCACACTCAAACACACACACACATATACACACAAACACACACATACACAATCATACACATTCACACAAACACACACATATACACACTCACAAACACACACTCACACACATACTGTCACACATACACACACATATATTTATATACACACATTCACAAACATACACACATACTGATAAACTCACAAACATACATACACACATATATACACACATTCACAAACACACACATATATTTATACACACATTCACAAATATACACATACTGATAAACTCACATACACAAACACATATACACACACATATATACACATATTTACACACACACACACACACAAAGTGAACTGGGGTTGCCATCAACTGGCGGTGTGAAGACAGGGGAATGAAAGACCAGGGACGCCACACTGGAAGGACATGCACATGAGCTATGCCACAGAAGACCCAGAACGGGCACTGGGAATATGTCCAAGACGAGGCACAGGGTTGGAATCTGTGAGGCAGCGGTTTGACGCTCCTTTTCTAGGTGAAGTTGGTCCACCTTGCTCTGCCTGTTTCCAAGAGGGAGGTTTTCTCAGGACACAAATGTATCGAGGGCTGCTGCACCTCCACTTCTGGTCCCTGTCAATAGGGAGAGGAGGAGGAAGAGGCCAGGGAGCTCTGACCTAGAAAGAAGACCAGCCAGGCCTCAGTGGATGGGACCCCACGGTTAGACACCTTGGAGTTGTTTCGTATCCACTCTCGTGCAATCCTCCTAACACCTTGCCAGTGTTAGCGACAGTGACGGGAGGCATTGCTTGTACATCATAGACAAGGCAAATGGGAACGGGAGATGTTAAGCGACCTGTTCAAAGGCCCCAACTAGAAGGCAAGTGCTGAAGGGGGGGCCATGAATGTAAGGCCATTGGTTCTCGCAACTCTGTGCTTGTCTGGTCTCTAACAAGCGTACAGCCAGCGCCTTGCAGGTCTTTTCGGATGGGTCGAAATCCTCAGATCTCATAATGGACGTGATCCACACCAAACCTATTTCACCATCACACCTAAAAGACCAAGGGTCAGGTGACAGACAGACAGACAGACAGACACAGACAGAATCAGTCCTCACCAGGCATTCCTCTGCATGGCTCTTGTCAGTGGTACAGACGTCTACTCGTAAGGTCTTTTGGTGAAGGGCTGGGTAGGACATGGATACCCAGAATGCCTCATTGAACATCAGGGTGTCCGCAGCATCCAGAGGCCGGGTCCGGAACAGGCAGGTAGTATTTTCGGAGCAAGGCAGGATGGCCACACGGATGTTCCTAGAGGTGGGCAGAAAACACCAGAGAGCTGGGTCAGCCTCAGAAATCCCAAGGGGGTGGCAGTGGAGGAGAGACTGCACTCGTTATGTGAAGGATGCAGGAAGGGCCCCAGGCTCCCAACGGCTCTGCCTGAATCTCAGTCTCAAAGCTGGTGGACCCTGAAGCGAGCCAAGTGCTTGCTAAGGAACTATGGGAGCTGGGGTACCCTGAAGACAGTGCTTTAGTCCCTGCAGGGTGCATGTGTATGCATGACTGGGTATGCATGTGTGTGTACATGTATGCACAAGTGTGTGGAAACCAGAGGTCATGCTCAGGCATTTCCCTCTTTGTTTTTGGAGACAGTATCTCTCACCAGCCCTGAGCTCACCAAGGGGACTAAGCTAAAGAGTCCCAGCGATCTATTTGTCTCTGGCTTTTTTTATACAGTGTCATAGTTAGGCACAGGTGTCAACTTGACTGTTGAGGGTTTGAGCTCTGGGCACATTTATAGAGAATTAATGGTTGAGTTTAAGCCCAGAGCAAACCTGCAGGAGATTGTCTAGCTGACAGAGAAGGCCCAGCCTATGGTGGGTGGGACTAGGCCCTGAACAGGTGAATAAAATACTGAGAGCCGGTTGAGGAAGCTGGCATCCATGTGTACACTTGGCCAGACATGTGTCCTGGCAAGTAAGGCTTGCCCCTCTCCCAGCCATTATGTAGAGATGGTGTGGCCAGTTCCTTTGGCTCAGTGTTGGTGCGTGCTCTCCCGTCAAGCTGGACTGAGAACGGTAACCAACCAGACTATCAGTAAGAAAATAAATCTCTTGTTTCCTTAGCCGTTTGATGGTCGCTTATCAGCAAGTATACAGGCGGACTGCAATATACATGTTTTAGGATTGAGCTTAGACTCTTGTACTTGCAGGGCAAGCATATTACCAATGGGGCTACTTCCCTGGCCAGAACTTGACAATTCTAACAAAACCACAGATGAACATTCATCCTGACACCCACACCTCGCTCTTCCGGGTACTGACCCCACAGAGAATCCTCAGAAAACCAGAGATACCTGACGGCTCTGGTCCCAACACTGGCTCCAGTCCGTCTTCTTCATGCTCTGTCAGCGTTCCCACCTCCCTCCCCCACATCCCACGTATAGATGTTGGCTGGAGGCAGGGACGGCTGCTGCCAACTAGGCCTCGTGTCCTCGCTATAGGGTTAAAGGTACAGCAGATGAGCTCAATGGAACATAGACCCAGCCTGCAATGGGGCTGCATGCAGACAGGGGCTTCCGGGCAACTGTGAGTCACATGCCAAGGACTCAGAAGCACTGTGACTGGTGGCGACTGGAGAATGGGAGGGCTGTCCGTCTCTTTCTGCCTGTGACCCTCCCATGAGGTCACAGTGCGGGCAGAGAGAACCCACCAAGGACAGCTCACCTGCCGTTCCTACAGCAGCACATTGTGGAGCTTGCATGGGAGGGAAAGGAGACTACAATGTACTCTCCAAACGGGGCCCGCCTGCCATGTGCCTGTCTGTGCACGAGCAGGACCGACAGGCTCACGAGTATTAAATACCCGGGTGGCACGGATAAGAGCTTAAGAGGGTTCAGTGCACGAGAGCCTAAGAGAGGTCACCCAGCTCCATACTCACACTTTCTGGTCTCGTTGCGGAAACAGAGCAGAGAGGTTGTTGAGCTGGATAACTAATATTGCGAATTGCTTATTCTTCTCATCATACCTGAAACAACAAGGGGCAGATGGACCAATCGGCACGCAGTCTCTCTCTTAACACTCCTAAGAGGCGACTGCTACCGCCTGCCGTGTAAGTGTGGTGAATTGGTAGCGCCCATCCACAGATTTACGGTAATGCCAAGCGCCTGGGTGTCCCGAGCGGTCAGGCATCGGGATCTTTTTAAAGAAATGCCAGAAGTCTGCCTGAAATGTCCCGATCTTGAAATGTGATTTGAAATTGAAATTGGCAATTCATTCCGATTTCGGAAATATCAAGATCATTCCCCCAGGAAGAGAAAACAGTGACGGGTGTGCCAGTTGAGTCTGGGCTGGGACTCCCAGCAGGTCATGGGGACACCGGATCACCGTCTAGGTGAGTGCGAGTGCCCACCGAGACGGGCAGGCCCCGCCTCCTCCCTGGACAGCTGTGAAGGTACGATGCTGCCGATGGAGAAGGTGCCCGTGCCAGCCCCCAGCTCCTCTGTCCCTGCCCTCCCCCATCACTTACTTCAGGGCAATCTGAACGCGAGTGGCAGCCACGGCTTCTGATTCTTCACTGTCGAAAGCAGCGGCTTCGGAAGCGCCCAGTCTGAAAAGCACGGGGGGATGGGGTGAGCGTTCTTGTATGTATGTTTTGTTTTTTTTTTCCCCCAGGGAAACAGGAAGGCTCAGGCTTTGAAGTCACAGCTGGATCTTTCAGGACGAAGCTTGGGTGTGCTGTATTCCTCTGCACCCTGACTCCTTGTGCACTTGGGGCTGCTTTCTTGAAGGGACTCCCTCTCCGCTAGTGCCTGTTTCCCTAGTGTGCCCTCTGCCATCGCTAATCCACACACGCACTCGCCCTGCATCGTTGCTGCCTAGTTCTTGGGCACGGCTACCACGAACAGGGCTGCCAGGGCGAGGCTGGGTCTGTAAACACGCTCCCGGGCTCTCCTACCACACGCTTTGGCACATTCAGAGCTCATGGCCTCCCCAAGTCACCTGAGAGTCCTTGGCGACCCACCTCTGCACCGAAGCCTCGTACACACCACTGTCTCCAGCCACGGACTCGTCGGACACGGCAGCGGACACGCAGGCCACTTTCAGGCCACACCCTGGCGCTGTGCTCCCAGCTGGACGAGAAGAGAAGAAAAAAGGAAAAACCAGGCTGAGCATCCAGGGCAGCATCTTAGCCAAATAATTCTGACCCACTCCTGACACAGATGGTCCCACTGAGCTCTAAGTACCTCTGAACTCGTGTGTGTGTGTGTGTGTGTGTGTGTGTGTGTGTGTGTGTGTGTGTGAGAGAGAGAGAGAGAGAGAGAGAGAGAGGGCACTGTATGTCCCTGTGGAGCACCAAGGGTGACTTTGGGAATCATTTTGGATTGCTTCTACCTTTCTTGCTTCCATCTGATTTCCCAGGCTCCTGCCCACAGGGGTCAGAAGTACAGGCCGCTGCTTACTTTTGCCTGATGTTTTTTACATGGGACCTGGGATCCTAGCTCAGGACCTTTTGTTCCTTGTCTGAGTAAGGAACGCAGGTTTCCAGGTCCCCAGCTACAAAGCTGAAGGCAGCTCTTGTCTTCCATAGCCTGGGAAAGCCAGATCCCGGACTTCCAACTCAATGGCCGATGGCTCTGACCCCCCCCCTCGCCCCCTATGCCTGGTATGGGCTACATCGAGAGGACTCAGGGGTCCCAGTAGGGAGGTGCTCAGAGACTGGGGACATGGGCATTTGGGGCAAAAGAACCAGAGGTGAGAGAACCTCTGCAGACACTACCAGCAAGGGCCGGCAATAGGGAAACAGCTTTCCCAGCCTTCTCCCACACCTGCTGAGCCAGTGGAGACCCCTGTGCCTTCAGCCCCAGGCATCCCCACCCTCTGCTAAGCCACTTAAGGAGATTGATTTGCCTGCTGACTGAATGTCGGGGACGCTAATCGCATAACCTGCTTAGCGTCTGAGGTCTGAGAGCTGCTTGGCGTACCTCGCTGTGGGGGAGACTGTGGGGGGGGGATGCATGGCACAAAGGCTTTTTACACAGCTGTTTGTGGATCATGTGGGGAGGGGGAGTCTCTGCCCAGGACCTGGCTGGGGTCTGAGCATCCTGAGTTGTCTCCAGGAGGGACACTTCCTCAGCCCGGCCAGAGGTTCCATTCGCACCCCCTTGTTCCCTAGGGACCGATTTGCTGAAGTGTGCCACCTGCGGTAGTAGCAGGCTTGTTTTGATTTTTTTTGTTTGAGAGCACTCAGCAAGACTCCCTTCCTGATGAGGGAACCCCAGGAATCGGCTGCTCCCCTCTAAAGAGAAACAGCTGCACGTGGAGCTTTGGGTTGACAAAGAGACCCTCAGCTTCTAATTCCAGGCACAGCACCCACGCCACTGACCGGGCTGATAGGAGAGACGGCACTCGTCTCCCAGGGTTAAATGCCTACGGCTTGCACACCCTTACCCAGGGTGGAGAGCAGGGTGTGGGACAACCGGGAAGCCCCGAGTGAGCCCACCGCATCCAGGACCGGGTGGGCACAGCGCGCTCAACAAGCACCAAGAAAGTCAGACATTTGTGCGACTCGGAGCTGCTTCCCACCCCAAGGGTGGGGTATGACCAGAATCGACTTGGTTTCTGGGATCAGAAAAACCTGGATTCCAGACCCAACTTCCTGGTGAGCTGTGAGGTGGTATCTCCCTGAACCTCAGCCTCCGCATCTATGAGATGGACAGAAGAGAAGTAACGGGCATTTCCTCCGTTAAATGTCGAGGGTTACGATTTATTATACAGCTGCTGCCACAGTTTCCGTCTCCCGAACCTCAGCTGCCATTTGGCTGCAGCTTCTACTCTGAGATTCCACTTGCACCTCAACTACTCACTGTGACTCCATGCAGACTGGGAGTCAGATCACATCACTTCCTGCTTCCAACGGTCACAGGAGACCTTGCAGCAGGAGGACACATCTGAACTCCCTGCTGCAGCCTACTAGACCCTGTTGGCCTTGCCGCATCTCTGAGTCACAGCTTCCCAGCTCCAGAGATTTTACGCTTATTTCCTTTTCTCCTTGGCCTTTTGAGACCCTCTTCCTAGAGAGTCCGGGCTAGCCTATCACGGGCTATGTGGCGCAGGCTAGCTGCTAACTCTTGTTCTCTCTGCCTCAGGTCCTAAGTTCTTGCCTCTGAGTCTGATGGCTCCTTCTAAGATGACTAAGCTCGATCGTTAGCTGGGCAAGATCTAGAATCACCTAGGCGCTAAACCTTTGGGTGTGTCTTTGATTGAGTCTCTAGAGGATCTCTCTAGAAGCCAGAAGACCACCCTGAATGTGGATAGCACTAGTCCACAGGCTGGAGTTCTGGAATGAATTTAAAAAGAGAGAGAGAGAAAAGCAGGGGGCGTGCATGCACTCGTGCCCTGCTTCCTGACTGTGGATGCAACAGTGACGTCGGCCTCAGGCTGCCACGCCTCCGCACCATGACGAACTGTTATCACCTCGACCCACGAGCCAAAATAAACCCTTCCGCCCTGTGGCAGTTAGTTTCAGGTGGCAACTGGGTAAGCGAGAGCTGAGGAAGCTTGCAGGAGAGTATCTAATTAATGTAGGAAACCCAGCCCGTAGGGGAACATGTAGGGAGGTGTCATAGTGGGGCACAGGTGTCAACTTGATGGTTGAGGGTTTGAGCTCTGGGCACATTTGCAGAGAATTGGTGGTTGAGTTAAGCCCAGAGCAAACCTGCAAGAGATTGTCTAGCTGATCCGGAAGGCCCAGCCCGTGGTGGGTGGGATTAGGCCCTGAAATAAAATACAGAGAGCTGGTTGAGGGAGTCGGCATCCTTGTGTACACTTGGCCAGACGTGCTGGCCTGGCAAGTTCCTCTCTCAGCCGTTATGTATGGTATGGCCAGTTTCCTCAGGCCTGATGTTGGTGTGAACTCTCTTGTCAAGTTGGACTGAGAACTGTAACCGGACAATTGTA
The DNA here is from genome assembly GCA_023101885.1 of Typhlomys cinereus. Taxonomy (NCBI): domain Eukaryota; kingdom Metazoa; phylum Chordata; class Mammalia; order Rodentia; family Platacanthomyidae; genus Typhlomys; species Typhlomys cinereus. The sequence continues at coordinate 18,452 of JALPQD010000317.1, read as the reverse complement.
AGAGAAAATAAACCCCTGTTCCCTTAAGCCGTTTGATGGCGATTGATCAGTAACCATGCAGGCGAACTGCAACAGGGGGGAAATGGGGGCCATTCCCTGGGCAGATAAGATGGAAAGAGCTAGATAAAATTCTAGCAGGCCAGCGAGCTAGAAGGTATGCTTTGGCCCTCACATCTCTCTCCGTTCCTCTTGTGGACACGGTGTGGCTAGTTCCCTGTGGACGGTGGTGCTTGGTCACTCTCCTACCATAGTGGTCTGTAGCTTGAAACTGTGGGCATCAATATAGCCCTAGTTCCCTAAACTGTTTATATCACGTATTCGTATCACAGCAACTGAGGAGTTACTAAGACACTCCCTTGGGTGCTGCTGCTCACAGCTATGGGAACAGTTACTAGAAGGTCCTCGTTCACACCCAGCATCGCCAGCCGTCCAGCTTCTTTTTTTTTTAATTTTTTTTTAAATTTTTTATTATTATTATTTATTATTCAACTGTGCGCATGTGCGTGTGTATGTGTGTGCGCGTGTGTGTGTGTCTGTGTATATGTAGAACCACGGACGAATTCGCGAACCACCAGCCTCCACCTCCTTCTGCCCCGGGATTCACAGGCTCCGCCCTACCAGACCAGAAGCGCAGGCCGCCCCCGCTTCCGCCTGGCGTCTATACGTGGGATCTGGGATCCGAACTCGGGACCTTCCGCCTGCAAGGCGGAGGCTTAACCCCTGAGCCACCTCTCCAGCCCCCAGCCGTCCAGCTTCTACATGAACGCCTTCCCAGGCCCTGCTTTGTTTACTTCGCATATGCGTTCTCTGGTACATGTCTACTGTTTGTTTTTGTGCCTCAGCTTGCACTTAGGTCCTCCAAGAGCAGGGGGCATGGATGCCACACCAGTGACCTGTAGTGACTGACCCAGGGTTTGCCTATCTGCCAAAAGCAGGGATGAACGATCCACGCACATCCAATTAGCGAGGATCTCGGACTGAGCTTTAGTAGATGCTGAATATCTGTTAAACGTGTAAATCCACCACCACCGCCATTCAGCACAGGGCCTGGCGCATTCAGCACTAATCACTGTCTGTTGAATGCATGAATGGTCTACCATGCATGCATGGGTCTACCACATAAAGACCCGGCTGTAGACGGCGGTGAGGAATTCTCGGGAGGAAGCTCCTGGCTCCCCGCGTGGACATGGCGGTCTCTACCTTGGCTCAGTGGCTTGTCCTCCCGTCCTGGCTCCTCCAGCCGGTATCTTTCCCGGGCGCCGCCGCTGAGACTCAGCTCACAGAACGTGGCACTCAGCTCCGGGTTCTCAAACTCCAGCGGGGCGAGGAAGGCATCCCCGGCCAGGAGGGAGTCTGCGATGAGCGGGGAGCAGGGGGGGGATGGGGAGGAGAGGGAGGAGCGCGGCGACAGGGACGTCATGGACTTTGGCGTGCCAGACCGGGAGCGCAGCGCCTGGAGGCGGCCGCCCCCCTCTGCCTTCTGCGTCTTGACCACCTCGTCCTCGTGGATGGTGGTGATGTAGCCCGAAGGCCGGAAGCCCGTGGCCCCTTCCAGAAGCAGCAGCTCCACCTTGCTCTGCAGCTCCGAGTCCATCTGCTCAAAGGGGTCGTAGTAGAGGTCGGTAAAGCTGGCCGAGGCGGACGAGTCCAGACTGGAGGCCGTCAGGGAGCCCCGGCTGGACGTGAGGGACCCGGGGCTGCTGCCTGAAGACAGGGACTGCATGCTGCCAGACAGGCTGGGGACGAGGAGGAGACGCAAAGTGAGGGGCAGCGAGGGGTACCCCGCAAAGCTCGGGCAACACCGAGGGCGCTTGGAAAACATCATCTCTTAGGTCCATTCTGCAGCTGGGGGGGAGGGGGGAGGGGGGGAGGGCAGACCATGTGCCCATTTCACTAAGGAAGAAGCAGACACCCAGAGAAAGTCACATGCCCAGAAGCAGTGGGGTTGGGATCACGGTCTTAGAGCCACCATTTTCCTTGTTTGAGACAGGGTCTCACGACGCCGGCCAGCGTGGCCTCAAACTCTTGACTACGCCGGGGTGCAGGTGTCTGGCACTGTGCCTGCCTGGCTTTCATGCTTTCCTTCTGCCTCTGCTTCCCGCACCTCCATGGGTCACGCTTGCTTCGGGCAGCCCACCATTTAGTCCTTAATCCTTTACCGCAGGGGCCGGCAGACTAGCTCAGCAGATAAGGCACTGGCTCCCGCAAACCCAGCAACCTAAGTTTGATCCCCGAAAGCCCCATGGTGGAAGTTGTTCTCTGACCTTCACTTAAAAGCCCACATTGCTGGAAGGAGAGAACTGACTTTCTAAAAAGTTGTTCTCTGACCTCCTGCCTTGTGCCATGGTGTGCATGCGTGGTGTGTGTGTGTGTGTGTGCGTGTGTGCGTGTGAGAGAGAGAGAGAGAGAAGAAAGAGAGAGAGGGCACTGTGTGTCCCTGTGGAGGACCAAGGGTGACTTCAGGAATCATCTTGGATTGCTTCTACCTCCTTTTTGCTTGGCTCTGGGATTTTCCAGGCTCTTCAGCCCATATAGGTATCTTTGAAAAGAAGTATCTGTTTTTATATAGAAGAAAACCATTAAGAAAGAAAAAAAAAAGACGAAGCAAAATGTTCCCATCGAGTTCAGTCACACAGTACTGCCCCTAGGCCGGAGCCCCCTGAAGCCACTCCCTGCTGTTCAGGTGGATTGCTACTGGGACCATCTCTACGTATACAGTGTTGACCTTAAAGGGCTGTGGTAGTTAAGTCTGAGTGTCAACTTGACTGCACCTGGCATTAACTAAGATCAGCCATTAGTCTACACAAAGAGATGATCCAAATCAATGTGTTTACAATACAAAGACCAGCCCTTGATCTGATTGGAACCTCCCAGTAGCAGACCGGATAAAAGGAACCAATAGAACAGAAGACTTTGAAGAGAGTCTCTGAAGCTGTGCTACAAAATTCTCTTCCCTTCTGCCACCTGGCTTCTTCTTTTCTTTGACCCTCCAGCCCTCCAACTCTCCAAGTTTTCAACGTGACTAAACACTCTCCAGGGATCCTCCAGCCCTCAGCCGTCAGTCATTGGCCTACGGGCCTGAGCAGCTACTGGCAGCCATTGTTGGACTCCCTCGGCCATACCTAGGAAGCCAATTCAATACATATTCATTCTGTTGATTCTGTGGCTCTAGAGAACCCTGACTAATACAAGGACACTGTCTCTGGCCACTTTAGTCAAGCTTACGTCCGCTAGATGGGTCGCTTTCTGTGTTTCTAAATGTCGTTACTAAAGCCAGGCAGGATAAGGGACGGGTGGAGGGGCGGAACGAGGCTTGACATCTGATGGTCACCCCCAGAGGGGCAGTCAGCCACCACCCACGCTTACCTCTTCAGCTGCGTGTGCAGACTTGCCACCTGCCGGGTGGCTTCCTCTAGTTCTCTCACCAATTGGTTCCTCTTACTGTTTAACTTTAACCTGAAGGGAGAGAAGACATGAACAGGATGCGGCAAAGCATCCAAAGATCCAATGCTCCAGTTCTCCTGTCTCCCCCAAAAGAAACATAGCCATGCGCTCTCACCAATAAGCACATGGACTCAAAGACACATATTCAAGAACTTTCCAGAAGCATCCTTCTATGGGGTTCAGGAGAAATATAACCTCCTCATATAGATAAACCTATAACAACTGAGATGTCCCCTGACATATGTGAGAACTTTAACCCATTGCATTAATTTAGCCTATAATGGTACTTACATGATGACAATGATTTACAAAATTTTACAAATGAGGAAATCGAGGCTCTTACAGCTATTTCGATTACTCAAAACTATGACATTAGTGGCATAATTGGGATTCCATTGAACACCATTCCCTCTTTCTCTTCTCTTTCACATCCTTCTCTCTTTGCTCTTCTTCAACTACTTTGTCTTTCCTTCTCCCCCTTCCTTCTTCCTTCCCTTTGACTGACAGCTATCAAGCCCAGGCCCGAGATGGGTCCCGCACGAGATGTGAGGATGCGGCAGTGAGTAGCTCCGAGGAGCTTGGGCGGGGAAGCAGAGAACAACAGATGTCTAATGAATGCAGTATGGGACAAAGTCCGGGGCGACAGAAAAGAACATAGGAGGAGACCCCGCATTCAAACTTTGAGCAAGGTGGCTTGGTGGTTGAGACTAAGACCATCGTCTGTGTCTTCCTGGGTTCCTGAGCTCAAGGCTAGATCACTTTCCCTGGCTTCCTTGCAGCCCTGTGAGATGCATGACCAAGGTCTAGCCAATAGCAAGTGAGCGGAAGTGACCAGGCTGAAGTGGTTAGGGGGGAGTGGGCAAATATTCCTCGTGGACTCTTGGGACCTTCAATGGGGGGGGGGTGCGGGGCTGTCCTAGGTAGAAAAATGGGATTCCTGAATGAGTACATGGAAGATTGCCAGTTACTAGGAATGCCCAATCAGTTATTAGATGGGTAAGAAATAAACTATCGTGCGAATCCATAGAGATTTAGGGCCATTTCTTTTTTTTTCCTTTTTTTTTTTCTTAAATTTTTTTTATTATTTATTCAATTGTGCATATGTATGTGTGCGTATGTGTGTGTATGTATGTGTGTGTGTAGAACCACGGACGAATTTGGGAACTACTCTGCCCTACCAGGACCAGTAATGCAGGCCACCCCCTGCTTCCGCCTGGCTTCTATACATGGGGTCTAGGATCCGAACTCAGGACCTTCCGCCTGCAAGGCAGAGGCTTAACCGCTGAGCCACCTCTCCAGCCCCTAGGGCCATTTCTTTTAGCAGGTACATGCCCTAATAATTGAGAAATCTAAGCAGATACATTAGATGGGCAAAAGATGAGAAGGGAAAGTCTTCTTTTTCCTACATGATACTAGTCAATGTTCATTCACGCTGTTGTGAGACTAGACGGCAAACTTCTGTGTGGAGATGTGTTGCTGTCTGTGCCTCTCCCTCCAGCCGTGCTGCGAGAGAACTGACCGACTCTGTCGCTCCTCAGACACAGGGACTTGGGAAGTCACCAAGAGCTCCACCAACCCAGCCTGGGGCTGGGGAGAAAAGGTTCACTTTCACAGAAAACAAAACCAGGCTCTCCCCCCACCAATAAGCCTAAACGTGCAACACATGCCCTGCAACCAGTCCCGCTGGGCTCGACCCTATGAAATATAGAAAGGAGAGTCGGAGCAGTGGGCACGGCAGCCTTAGTGTGAGACTTGGCTAACTCAATCCCTGGGCTTGGCTAGATGTCTGCCTGGGCAGCGGCAGGCAGCAGGTGGGCAGATGGAGTCTGTCAAGAGCCAGTCCCAGGTTTCTGGACGGAATGCACGAGGCTGCGGAGCCTGCTCGCTCTGCAAGGAAACAGTCCAGGGAGGAGTTTGAGATTGGGTCAAGAGGAGGAGCTCACTTTTTTTTTTTCTAATTTTACAAGCATATTAATATTTATCCCTGCTTCCCTCTATCCCCTCACCTTCCCCCTCCTTTCCTTTCATCACCACTCCCTCCTACCTTCCTGCCTGTCCACTTCTACGGACCCCAGGGTTCCCTCTGGCTTGTCTACTCTTATAAGGGTTCATGGCTCAAGTTGCCCCTCTTTGGGCCACCCCGCTATCAGGGGCATTTCCCTTCACTCATCCAGCTCTAGTCCCCAAGGTTTCCACTGCATGTTCTCATCTCTCTTGAGTTCCTCGACAGTCTGGGGGGGCATGTTGGTGTGTCAGTCATTGTGCAGCAGGTCTGGGAAAGACAAGTCTCACTGCCTTGAGCAGGGAGCTTCCCGTTTCCACAGAACAAGCCCCAGAGGCACGCTGGCAGGACTTGCAGGCTTCCATTGGAGCCTAGGCAGGATGGGGGGAGGGAACTGGCGTCAGGCTGCCTGACTTCCTGAGCACAGCAGGGTGGCCACGGGCATCAACGTGGGAGTGCAGAGGCCCCCTCCCAGCAGCAGGTGGCTAAGGAGCCAGAGAGCTTGGCAGTGTGATGCCTGGCACGCGTCGGAGGCCAACGGCACATCAAACATGGAAGCAGGCAGAAGACCCGGAAGATGCCGTCGGAATCCCCACAAGCTGTGTAGTTCAGCACCTGGGGTCCAGGTTAAACACCCAGGAGCCTGAGCTGCTTCTCAACTGGTCCCCAGGGTGGAGCTAAGGCACCCACACTCTAATGAGCACCCTGCATGAGGGCACCCCAGTTCTGATGCACAAGGGTGAGGGTCTGCAGAAAGGGAGTGTGCACGAAGGGTGTCAGGATGGTTCTGATAGATTTGGGACCCGCCTTGGCAGGTTCTACGAGCAGACCCTTTGACGAGTTTATTGCCAACCGCACCTGGAAGGGGAGAGGCCACTGTGCAAAGGTGAGGGGCATAAAGGTTTCATTTTCATTTTCAAGAACGAGACAGGAGGGAGGCTGGGAAGGATGGGGGAAAGTGAGGGAAGGGATGGGAGATGGGAGGGGAGAGAACTGAAAAGGAAGGGAAAAATATACAGAGAGAAAGAGAGAGAGAGAGAGGAGAGAGAGAAACAAGAGGAAGAATGGAAGGTGGATTTCAGAAGCCCATCATGAACACATTCTTCAGAGTGGCTGTTGTAGATGCAATAGCATCACCTCCCATCCTGTGGGTCCCTCCTTGGGCCCCTCAGTGCGTACCTGGCTTTCCACCTGATGCACTCAGTATTCCTGACCCCTTCGTGCTCCCTCAGGACCCTGACCTTCAGGGGGGCCTGTCTGTATGGACTCCCTGCTCCCATAGAGCTGCTGCACCTCAGAAAAATGGGCTTGAAGGCAACACTGGAAGACCTTCTGAGTGGGCGGCCACCTCAGCGAGCGTGGACTTGAGCCCCAAGCCTGGGGGTTTCCCATCCCAGTTCCACCACTGGGTGACGCCTGCGAGCCTTGGTTTCCTCATCTATAAAGCAGGGGTTGCTCTGGGGTTACCGGGCAGTTTAAATGTATGGAACCTGCACTCTGGCATGTCCAGTAGACTTCAGGGGTCCCCTGAGAGACTCTCCAGGTCCAATTTCAGGACATGAGACTGTTCCTAGCAAGTCACCTCGGATACGTCATCGATGAGAGCAGTGACATCTGTCTGACTGAGGGTACCCTCTCGGGCACCCCACAGTGGTTCCCCTCATTCTCGCAGCTGCTGGATTGGAGGTCACACTGGTATAAGTTTCCCCTTCTCGCTGGTCCCATGGGACACGCCCGGCCACCTGCCCCCATCCCAGACCCACCTCTCCGTCAACGCCTTGCTCTGGGTGTCCCGAGCAGCCTGCAGATCCTTCTCCAGCCGTTTCCGGGCCGTCTCCAGCTGCTCCACCTCTCCCTGGGTCCACTTTCGGGGGCTGACGAAGCGCATCTCCTTCAGCAGCTCCTCCTTCTCGTTGATGAGGATCAGCCGGTCCCTCTCCGAGTCTAGCCCCCCAGGCCAGGCTTCGCTGTCGAGCTTGGCCAGCTGGATCTTGAGGTTGGCGATCCTGGTGTGTGGGGGGGGTGTCAAGAAGACAAGCATGACGGCTGTGAAGGACGATGGCGTTTTGGGAACAGGGAAGCACGGTGCTTTTTAGGGAGTACGGTGCCAGGCGGCAGGACACCCTCGGAGCAGTCTTGCGAGTCACTGCTTATCTTTCATTCTGCACATGCCAGCCAGGCAGGTCCTACACCTGGGACGGAAGAGACCTGGAAGCAGCGCCAGGCAGTAGTCTCCTACCACGACCTGTGACCTCGGGCAAGGCGCTGGTCTCTCTGAAGGGGGTAATAAGGTCTCCACCTTGTGGGACTACAGCTGAACGCCTTATAGCCCAGTCTGCACACCATCAAAGCACAGTACTTGTGCATAGTAGGCTCTTAGGACATGCCTCTGTTGCTACTGTTAGCACTGGTTGGATCACTAATTGGCTACGTGACACTGGGGAAATGACCCAAACCTCGAAGATAAAAGCAATCATTCATTCTTCAGAGTGAGGGAGCACGGCCGAGTGGCGGTGGAAGTGCTGAAGAAAACAGCCTTGAACTTGAAGTCCTGGTCTTGGTGTTCAAGACAGAAGGGGCCACTTCTTGAAAAGAGATTGTTTTGGGGGAGCTGTGGCTGTGGCTGAGAGGTACAGCATATGGCTCTGCATGCACGGCATCTTAGTATTTATTCCCAGCAGCAACGCCAGACACATTTTGGGATTACAAGTCTCCAGCATAGACCCTGGCCCACTGCAGTACTCACTAAGCTAAGGGGTGGGGAGGGGTTGGCAGTCAGGCGTCTTAACTTCTCTAAGACTTAGGAATCTCCTCTGTAAAGAAGAGATAGACATGGTAAGAGATGGGCTATGAGCGCTACATGGAAAAGTGACATTGTCAAGTGTATATTGACAAGTGCTTTGCAGACAGGAGACATGACTCGCACTGACTGAAATTAACAATATTGTCAGGGCTGGAGTGATGCCTCGCAAGCAGAAGGACCTGAGTTTGATCCTAGATCCCATGGGAAAAAAACCCGCCAGGCGGAAATGGCAGTGGCCTATACTTCTAGCCCTGGAAGGCAGAGCCAAAGCAAAGAGGAGATAGAACAATCCAGGCCGATTCCCGAAGTCATCTCTGGACCTCCACAGGGACACACAGTGGCCTCTAATACACACACACACACACACACACACACACACACACACGCACAAAGTTAATTAAAATATAATGCCAAGAATATCTCAGACCAGTCACTCCATGAACGTTGGCTTGCAAAGCACTGTGGGCTTCATGTCCTAGCTTTACTACACCCCTGACAGGTGCATGTGACAAGATTTGTTAATCTCCCAAGGCTGCAAACCATCCTGCAGAGAGCAAAATTAACACAACTCTTTCTTCAGTTAAGGGTCCCAGCCAGAATTCTTCAGTTCATTATTTTATCTCGTGTCCATCTACACAACAGCCCTTTATAGCTACTGATCGGCCGTGCTTGGAAAGGCCAACTGCTACCTTCCCATGCCATGTGCCCGAAAGACTAGGTCATCCATCCTTCAGTGGGTCTGATGTAAACTCCCTCTCTTCAGAAACGCCCACGAGACAGACTGGTGGGCCACTAGCAGGGAAGGGTGCTAGGTACCACTCTTCCTGCTTCTGCTGCTCTGTCCTTTCCACTGAATCGAGATTTGGGGTGTGATGAACCGTTTAACGGCTCAACCCCAGGCGGGCCATTTCCGTCCTTGAGGACAGATGATCTAGAAGAGATCCTAGGTTCATCTAAGGGATGAGACACAAGCTGTGCTGTCCCGCTGAGCCTCTAGGGGGTGCTGGTGCGGCAGACGGGACATGCTTCCTTCCACTCCACCACTTCCCTGGATTCCTTGTTTAATCACAATTGTTTTTTTTGGGGGGGGGGGACTGACTCTTCCCATGCACTCCAGTCACTTGGTAAACCGACCTCCACCTCGTTTGACCCTTGCCTGGACCTCCCGGGTGTTCTAATCCCTGGAAGGAACAACTGCTTCCATCCAAAATTGCTAGTGAGTCACAAACCAGGACTTAGCAGAGCTGGCTGGGAACTTACGGAGGCTGAGGCAGGAGGACAGCGATCGTGAGGCCAACCTGAGAGGTAGCCAATTAGGCTCAGCCTCAAAAAATGGAAATACAGGGCTGAAGGGATGATGCGGCTTGTAAGGGTGTCCACACGCAAACCCGGCAACCTAAGCTGAATCCTAGGAGCCTGCATGGCGGGAAGAGAGAACTGATTTCTGAAAGTTGTCCTCTAATCCCTTCTCTCTCTCTGTCTCCATCTCTCTCTCTCTTTCTGTCTCTCTCCTCTCAAATTAAAAAATAAATAAAAATTTACAAATTAACACATACCACCAAAAAACAAAACAAAACAAAACAAAACATCAGGCTGGAAAAGGAAGATGGTCTCTCTATTGAGGATCTAGTTTGACGGCACATAGCTTAGAATGGTTGGGTCCCATATAGTCATTTGATAGGAAAACTTGCTTTAGAGTGAAGCTAACGTAAAGACCATCGGAACAGAGATGAGTTTATGTCATGCAATTGTGTCCCTAGATCTTGCTGGGACGGAAGCTTCCGGGGTTTTAGGAGTTAAATAGTTGATAAATTCCCTTTTTTCCTTCTTCTGGTTCCTATTAGATTGCTTCGCTCCTTCAAAGAGTTCTGACACTCACAGGAGCTGCCAGAGCGGACAAGCTGGGCACTCCTATATTCTAGCTGGCCTGGCGACAATGTGCCCGGGCCGGACCACTCAGCAGATCCAGGGAACAACAGACCCCAACACACCTAGGTTTAGCCACCATCATAATGCTGGTGGGTTCTTGCCCCATAAAACTGACCCACTGTACAGATCATGAGACTGAAACCAGAACACCCGGGGTTCAAGTTCTGACCAATCACTGAGAAAGGCAGGAAGCATCCCTGGTCTAACTCTTCTCCCACTCAACATAGACAATAAGGTACAGTTGAGTTATAACTTATTTTTAAAATCAGGTAAGAGGGCAGCAAGATGGCTCAGCAGGCAAAGGTGTGTACCATGCCAATCCGATGATTTGAGTTCCATCCCTGGTGGCAAAAGAAGAGAACCAATTCCCGAGAGTTTCCTCTGTGACACGAGCACAGGCAATGCTTACACACACACATATACACATGCTTACACACACATGCTTATACACACATGCTTACACACATACACACACTCACACAGACACACACACACTTACAAACACACATGCTTACACACGCAATAACAATAAAAAGTAATTTATGAGAATGAATAAACAAACAAATGCAATAAAATCAGATGGACTGAGGAGATCACTTGCCAGGCAAGCGTGAACACCTGAGACTCGATCCCAGAACCCCACAAAGCCAATGCAGCAGCGAGTATCTGCAGCCCTTAGGATGAGATGAAAGCTTGCAGGTCAGCTAGCCTGGTATATGTAGCAGTGAACAACATTTCCCCGACTGAAGCAAGGAGAAGGTGAAGCTGGTTCCTGAGGCTGTCTTTTGGCCTCCATGCCACACCCCAAGATTCAAAAAAATTAGACAGGGGCTGGAGAGATGGCTCAGGGGTTAAGACTCATCTCACAAGCAGAAGGTCCCGAGTTCCCGATCCCAAGTCCCACGTAAAAACGCCAAACAGAAATGGTAGCAGCCTGCGCTTTTGGCCCTGGTGCACGGAGCCTGGGAAAACCCAGAGCGAAGCAAAAAAGGGGTAGAAGCAAACCAGGATGATTCCTGAAGTCATCCTTGGTTCTCCACAGGGACACACAGTGCCCTCTGATACACGCACACACACACACACACACACACACACACACACACACGCACACACACACAATAAAGTTTAAAAACTAAAATAAAAATAAATGCACAAGTGTCTTTAGTACAATAAACAATCTGCTTGTGCTCATAGGCAAATACTCCCAAAATACCAGTTCTGCTACTTTATTATTTGAGGTGGTGAAACGCGATTGCTTAGGATTCTACAGCGCCTCAGAACAGCTTAGTCCGTGGAATCTACGCTGCTGGTTTGCTGGTCCAGAATCTGCATTATGATGTGCTTTGCAGAGTGCGGCCGCTCTCCACAAGCCGCGCTGCTGCAAAAACAGCAAACTGCTGAGGCAGCTGGTGGCTACTACGTGACCATAAGACAGATTAGTCTTCGTTATTACATGTATTTCCATTCAGGCAAGGGTCGGAGCTCAGTGCAGAGCACTCACCTAACATGTGCAAGGCCCTGGGTTTAACCCCTAATCCTGGACAAGAAAGAAAGGAAAGGAAGGAAGGAAGGAAGGGAGGGAGGGAGGAAAGAGAGAGAGAGAGAGAGAAAGAGACAGAGAAAGAAAAAGAGAGAGACAGAGAAAGAAAAAGAGAAAGAAACAGAAAGAGAGAGAGAGACAGAAAGAAAGAAAAGAAAAGAAAGACGAAAGAAAGAAAGAAAGAAAGAAAGAAAGAAAGAAAGAAAGAAAGAAAGAAAGAAAGAAAGAAAGAAAGAAAGAAAGAAAGAGATCAAGGTTTTCCTGAATTCCGGGGCAGGTTCAAGGCCAGTCTGAAAGTGCCGCTATCACATTTCTCTAGTAAGCACGTGACTGTGAATACCATTTTCATGAGGTAAGAAGTGCCCACAGTCTTTGTGAGTTTGTCACTGAACCAAATCAAGCCAACCTATTGCTCTTTCAAAACAAACGGCTTCTAGGCACCCGAGAAAACCTGGATTATGGGAACCAAGATAGGCGAGTAGAAAGATGACAGATTTGGGTTCAAAGCTCATCTCTGTTCAGTCTAGCAGTGCCTTAGGCTGATCATTTCCTCTCTGAATTCAAGAGACTAACACATAAAGACATCACATCTACCGTCCTCATTTTTGTGAGGATCAAATAAGAGCGGGGGGTAGAGAAGGCCGGGCACAAAGTGGACACCCCTTCGCCCATACGCACAGGGCGGCGGTAATTACAACGGTTGGGATGGCGCCTCTGGTTACCTTCTCTTTGCCTCTTCATATCGAAGCCGCAATCTGACCTTCTCGGCCAACTGATTGTTGCTGGTGGTGCCGAACTAAAAGACAAGAACGCAGTTGGGAATTACATGTCTATGGCGGCCGGTGCTGAGCTAGGCTTCAATACCTCGTGGGAGACTTGACAGCTTGCGTGGGCAGAGCCAAAAATAACTCCCAGTTGCTGGGCTGGCTGTGTGGACCGTAGGGAAAGGAAACTGGTTAAGCAGAAAAAAAAACAAAAAAAACAAAAAAAAACCCAACAACAAAAAAAACCCAAACCCACTTTTCTTCCTTCCGGCCATGGCAACAGTGCAGCACCTTGAGAAGAGAAATCAAAGGCCACGCTATTGATTCACAGTCAAAAATGGCTCGGGGCCAAGCAGGGGACGGAAGCAGGAAGGCCAGGACGGCAGGTGAGGGAGGAACGGCGTGTTCAAAGGCTAAAAAGTCTGGGACACTGAAGATGGGGTCACCAGGCTGCGGTTAGGAGTGACCCCTGGGTGAAAGGGAAGAAGGTTCCAGAATGTAGGAAGGGGACACCAGAAGGCAGGCTGACCCTGCGCTCGCCTGTCAGAAGGGGAAGCTGCGAGGCTCACCCCAGACCGCGCGTGGACAAGCGTCTCGCGTGCGGGGGAACAGCACGGAGCCATGGAAGCTGGACGCGCCCAGTGGCCTCTCCAGGGCGACGAGCACGGCTCAGCGTGGCCTGCTCCTACGTGGTCACGTTCATACCTGCATCTGGACAGTGCTGTCACTACCCACGCTGGGGACCAGACCGAGTCTTGGCACCTCGAACCCGCGGCTTTCTGAAAACTGCATGTGTTGTTTCGGGGGGGAGGAGGGGGGGCAAGAGAGAAATCTCTACCCTCCAGGTGGAGGAAGAAAAAGAAATCAGACTCGAGCTACGAAAGTTTGACAGGCACCAGAAAAAGCCACTTTGCCCGTTAAAAACACCTTCTGGGGACACAGGCGCTCGGCCGGGCAACACGGTGACGTGTCCTGTGCTGGCCATTCCACCGCTCATCGCGGCACCTCTCCTGGGCCAGCTGAGCTGGAAAGGGTCGGGTGCAGGTGCCCCCTTCCCCCCAGCCCCAGGCCAGTGTCCCCGGACTCTGCCCCCGCCTACTCACGCTTCCCGTGATGTCTGTCTGCGAGCTCATGTCCAGATACTGCTTCGGCAGCGGGAAGCCTGAGCTCTCCAGCGAGCTGCTGCTGGACCACAGGTCCGAGTGGGACCCTCGATCGGTGCGGAAGCCATCCTTGAGCATGGCGAGGCTCTGCAGGGAGAATGGGGGGGCAGTAAGTGTGGGCTTCGCTTCCTGTTGCAGTCCGCCTTCATGGTTGCTGATCAATGACCATCAACAGCTTAAGGGAACAAGGGGTTTGTTTCCTTATGACAGTCCGGTTACAGTTCATCGTCCAGCTTGAAGGGAGAGCACACACCAACACCAGGGCTGAGGGAACTGGCCACACCATCTCTACGTAATGGCTGAGAGATGGACAATCCTTACTTGCCAGACCAGCATGTCTGGCCAAGTATACAGAAGGATGCCGACTTCCTCAACTAGCTCTCAGTATTTTATTCATCTCTTTAGGGCCTAGTCCCACCCACCAAGGGCTGTGCCTTCCCCATCAGCTAGACAATCTCCTGCAGGTTTGCTCTGGGCTTAACCCAACCACTAATTCTCCACAAATGTGCCCAGGGCTCAAACCCTCAACTGTCAAGTTGACACCTGTGTCCAACTCTGACACTTCCACATGGCACCTGCTTGCTGCTCCATCTTTCCTGCTCTGACCCACTGTGACAAACAGCTAGGGGTGACGGGTGCATTACTGAGTACAGGTGCTGGGCTGGGACTTTTCCACGGGCAGACGGACTCAGGGGTAGGACTCTTGCTCTGCTGTTTCCTAGCTGACTGGACCCGAGCTCGCCGATTCCCGTCTCCACGCTTCTCCCTACCCTCCTGTGAAATGGAACAATCCCAGGTCACTGCCTCACGGGACTGTGACATTGACTGTGACTGCCTCACTGGGATCCTGCTGCCCCTAACAGGTTCTCCAGGAATGCCTGGGGGGGGGTCTCCATGTTACCAAGAGGGGCGCGTGATGGAGCCAGGCCCGGGACCCGATATATAGCTTTCCGATCTTAACCAGTAATCGTGGCGTTCCTCCTTGCTGCCTGGTGGCTCTCTGTCTGAATGCGCACCCTGAGCTAAAGTCCTAGACGGGATCCTCCAACGCTTCAGCGCGTCATGGAGCCCAACGCTTCTTTCCTAAGTTACGCACGGCAGCTCCGAGTCTCCAGCTCCTGCCAGACCCGGGGCCCAGGGTAAAAGGCCTCAGAGGGGCAGGTGACTGTTGGGCGAGGAGTATGTCTAGGGGAGGAGCGCCAGGGTCTGACTGACAGCTGTCACTGCCTCTCTGAATCACAACACCCTGTAAGATGGAGACAAACTGTCTCGTACACACGGAGCCAGGGCACCACGTCGTGTGCGGCAGAACCGCTCTGCTAGTGGCTCAGCTCACAGCACACAGTGGGTCCACACACACACACAAAAGTCGAGGGAGACACTGCGCTCACTTCGGTCCACTGAGAAACACGACTCGAGTGACAGCCGGAGGTGGCTTGTATCCGTGTTTTGACATTGGCCCTGGCTGTGCCGTACCAGCTAGGCAAGTCGCACGTGCCTCTGAGTCTGACTGTCTCCTCTCCCAAGGGAAGGATATCCCAAGGAGACTAGCATAGGTTGAGCGTCCCTCACCCAAGGGGCCTGGAACCAAACCTGCTCAGATTTGAGGTTGTTCTTTTGCTGATGTTGTTGTTGCTGTTTGATGTGGAACTATTTGCAAAGGAATCATGAGATATCCCAGAAACAGGACTCAAATGTCAACAGGAAATTCATTAATGTTTCTAGTTCACATACCAGCCAGAAACTAACTGCGTGATTTGTGCATGTGTGTGTGTATAAGAGGACACTGTGTGCCCCTGTGGAGGGCCAAGGGTGTCTTCGGGAGCATCCTGGATTGCTTCTTCCTCCTTCTTGCTTCGCTCTGGGATTTCCCAAGCTCCGCCCACCAGGGCTGGAAGTGCAGGTGGCTGCTGTTTCCGCCTGGCGTTTTTTTTTTTCTTTTAACATAAGACCTGGAATCCGAACTCAGGACCTTCTGCTTGTGAGGCAGAGTCTTAACCCCTGAGCTATCTCTCCAGACCTATGATATTTTTTAATGTGCCCTCGTCTTGGCGTGCCTGTCACATAAGATCAAATGTGGGAATTTCCAGTGTTACATCATGTTAATGCTCAAAAAGTTTCAGATTTGAGGGTGTGTCAGACTTTCAGTGTTCACATTTTATAGCCCTGTCTTGGGGACTCAGGGATCTGGGCAGTCCCCGTGAATGCCTAGGCATGGGACACTCAGGAGACACTGGGGGGGGGCATCTCGGGGCGCTTGCACACCTTGATGAGATCTTGCTTCTCCTTTTCTCCGCAGGTGATGGCCTTCTTGATGGCTTTGGTTTCCCTCAGCACAGCCTGGGCCTCATCCAGCTTATAGCCGCCCTGAGCGTCGGACATTTTCTTGTCAATTCTAGGGGACAGAGAATAGTTGAGGTCAGACGTGGGAGGATCAGGGGAAAGGCACAGGTCACACAGGGTCAGTCCCCCAAGACTCCTTGCTGTCCTGCACAGCCTTTGTCTTTAGGCCGCACGTAGGAGAGAAGGTACAGAGGGGTCCCGCAACACTGCAACTGTACGGTGGCTGCGGAACGACACCCCCCTAAAGTCCCGGAAGCACAAGGCGGGGGGCCCTTCTGAGATATTACATTTGTTAGGCTGTGTGCACACTGAAACTTCATGGAACAGTATCCCTGACTTTGGTAGACTGGAGAACAGACAGAGCTCAACTTTTAGAATAGGGCTGGAATCTGACATAGACGTGTGTGTGTGTGTGTGTGTGTGTGTGTGTGTGTGTGTGTGTGAAGTGCTAATAACATTCCAGCTTTGCACTGTGACCACAGTCTCTACACACTGCCTCGTGTCTCTTGGGAGAGAGGTGCGATCACCCCCCCCCCCCCGTGGACGGCCACTGTCTTTATAAGCATGTGCTCGATTAATAAAGAAGGAAAGGAGAGAGGGATCGGAATTCCCAGCCCCGTGACCTCTGTTAGCAGGGTGGCCTTGGACGTGGCTGTCAACTAACCCAGCTGTCACAGTTTCCTCCTGTAGAGGAGCCCAGCTTCGGGCATCTGACCCGCTCAGTCCTCAGACCTTAGGACCCTCAAATGAGATAAAGGACTGAAAATCCGATTGTGACCTAGGAAGTACTGAACAAGTGCAGGGATGAAAATGCCTGCAGCCTGGAGCTTATGGGCTTAGCCAAGGTTTTGATGGAGGGCAAAGTGGTTTACAGAAGGAAAGCTCAGAGACTTTTTAAAAAATGTTCTTTGCCATGTTCGATCCCACTGCGCGAGCAAGCGTCCTACCGACCTATGACCTAAGGGTCTTGCCACGGTTCTCTGAGGATCAAAGCAAGCACGGCTGGGGGTGGGGTGGGGATGAACTCTTCATGGTTTCACACTGTCATCAAAGGCTGTCTGGAGGGTTCATGGAGGGTGGGGAAAGGGAGGTTTACGGTCAGAGGGAACACCACAAACCCATTATTAAGGACGAGAAACCCTCACAGGCATGCCTCTGTGTCTCCTGCTACCCAACAAACTGTCCTGGGCTACAAAGAAAATGAGCGGGGAAATCAGAGTGGAGGGCAGGAGGAGGAGGGAGGGGAGGGAAGGAGAGGACGAGGAGGAGGAGGAGGGGAGAAGAGAGGAGGAGGGAGGGAAGGAGAGAAGGAGGAGGGGAGGGGAGGGAGGAAAGGAGGAGAAGGAGGGGAGGGAGCGGAGGGCGGAAGGAGGAGAGGAGGAGGGAGGGGAGGAGAGGAGGAGGAGAGAGGGAGGAGAGAAGAGGAGAAGGAGGGGAGGAGAGGAGAGGAGGGAGGGGAGGGAGAGGAGGAGGAGGGGGAGGAGGAGGAGGGAGGTGAGAGAGGGGTGAGGAGAGGAGGAGGGAGGGGGGAGAGGGGAGGAGGGGGGGAGGGGGGAGGGGGGGTGGGAGGGGAGGGAGTGGGGGGAGGAGGAGGGGAGGAGAGGAGGGGGAGGGGAGGAGAGCGGAGGAGAGAGGAGGGGAGGAGAGGAGGGAGGGAGGGGAGGAGAAAGGAGGGAGGGGAGGAGAGGACAAGGAGGAGGAGGGGAGGAGAGAGGAAGAGGGAGGGGAGGAGAGAAGGAGGAGGAAGGGGAGGAGAGGAGAAGGAGGGAGGGGAGGAGAGGAGGAGGAGGGAGGGGAGTACAGCAGCAAGTTTCCATCCTGGCCTCAGATGCTAGTAAGCAGGGAAAGGTCCCCACTCGACTGTCCCCCTGTGGTTACTTCAGCTTCCGTGGAGAGAAAACAAAGCTCCAATTGTGTCTTCCACTAAAAATAGCCTGTTGATTCCTTTCCAGGACTCGGAGACTGCCAGGTTGGTTACGATTGGTCTCAGGTTTACTGTAATCAATTCACATCAGATTTCCCCTGTGGGCGATGCTCTGAGAAAAAGGGCCCAGAGCAAGGGACCGGGAAGTGGGGTAGCAGGGGCTGGTGGGTGTGGGTGCAAGGGAGCGGCGTGCCCAGCAGGTCTGGGCGCGAGGCAGCTGGTTTCGGCTCTCCTCTGCCAATAGGGAGAGAATGGCTCAGAATCCCTGCCGGACGGACAGAGCAGCTTGTGTGCGGGCCGCAGGGAGCTCTCTCTGATGCCTTCCGGCCCGTGACAACCCCGGCATTTGGCTGCAGAAAGCAGCTCTAGAGGACTGCTTTTGGGGTGAGGTTTGGGGGGAGAGAGGAGCAAACAAAGGGTCACTATTATGTACTTAGTGAATGAATGCTTTTTTGTTCCCCAAAGGAAAGTGTATGTGTGCGCCTTGGGGGGGGGACATGTGTATATGTTGGGACAGGTCGCCGCGCGCGTGTGTGTGTG